>OX443561.1:101515042-102175075 GCA_949372485.1 Cheilosia soror
CATCACTCTCTAGGCACAGTCTACATGTGGGGTCTGGCGAGACTCCAATTCAGTGAAGGTGGTTTTTTCATAAGACCATGGCCAGTAATAATTCCCTGTCAGGATTCTTAGGTTGTTTTTATCCAGATTATGTACTTAGAAAATAAGATTTTCTGGGGGAGAATTTTGGGAAGAACTGTTCGTGGCAGTTCTGCCCAGGTGTTTTAAGCCAGAGTTCATTAGATTCGATTTGAGCTAAGCTCCTAATGTATTCCCTGAAGCATTCCTTACTGACACCGCAGAAGCGTTCAGGTCCGACGAGTGGCGTTGTTGCGCCGACTTTGGCCAGTGAGTCAGCCCGTTTCGGTTCCCAGTAAATCCCCTGTGGGCTGGAATCCAGTGTAGGATGACTATGTTTTGCTTTGCTAGTTCGTAGATGGCCATGTAAGTTTCTAGGACCAGCTTCGATTTTATAACAGATGAGTTCAGAGCTTTAAGAGCAGCTTGACTGTCTGAGAAGATAAATGGTTTTACCACTCTTGTATTAGAACATAAATTTATTCTAGTGCAGTGGTTGATGGCAAGGACTTCAGCCTGGAGTATTGACGAGAACTTGCCTAGGCTGACTGAAAAGTTCGCTTGAGGCGATTCTCCAAAAATGCCAGATCCAGTCCCTGAATCCATCTTGGAACCGTCTGTGTACCAGACTAGGTCAAGTCGCGATGGATTGGGTTTGTATTTTTCCCATTCTTCCCTTGGCGGGATGATGATAGAGAAGTTTTTATGAAAGCCATATTCCGGTAACATGTCGTCTAGAAACATGCTGAATGCTCTTTCAGGCTCCATAGTGTCAATCAGAGACAGGTGACCTCCATGATAGGAATAGGAGTCGATATTATTCGAATGGAATAGACGATGAATGCTTAGTCTTGCTTCCGGTTTGAATGTGTACTTGAATGGGTGATAAGCCCAGGATGACATTCAGTGCAGTGGTCGGGGTGGAGCGTTGACAGCCCGTCATGCAGTTTTCGGCTATACGTTGAATCCGTTCTTGCTTTTTGACTGTAGTGACTTCGTTAGTCTTTGTCCATCAGACCACGGCAGCGTAGGTGATCGCTGGTCTTACCGCAGCGAATATAGCCAGTATATCATCCGGGGTCTTATACCCCAATTGGTACAGACTAGACGGCGGATCCAAAGAGATCTGGTTTCGCCATACATAGTGGGGCGAGTTAGGAAATCTAGTTTCCTCCGTTTGGTAAAAGGTACGATAGTCGTCTTTTTAGGATTTACAGAAACCTTCTTTGTTGCACCATCTTTCAACTATGGATAGTGCATGCTGCAGTATTTTTGAGACCGTGCTTTCAAATTTGCCACTGACAACGATCGTCGGCATAAAGTAGTACTGATACAATTGCCCACACAAAATAAGACCTTGTCATGCCTTCGTATATTCCATTCATCAAACTCACCCGCTGAAGCTTGAAAGGGGAAGTGCTTTAGTGAGGAGGCCCCCTTGCCCCTCTCCTATCCGCTGCCGCAACGACCTTCTATTCCTGACCTTCTTACTATGCGCCCGACCATCACTAACGTGGAGGGGTAGTATAGGAGTTGAGGCTAGTGTGAGAACGTTTGTGTTCTTATATAGGTACATTCGCATATGACTATCTTTTAACAGGTAACTTTCTCCTAATTTGAACTTTAAAAATTAGACCTTAACTATTTGATTCACACATTTGCCCTCCTTGTTTTGTATAAAATAAAATTCTTAACTTTCATTTCTGTGGGCGTAATTGTTAGTTTGAGGGGTCAAAGGTTCGATCCCCGGAAAAACTCAAATTACATCTTAAGGTCTTTTTCCACTGCGCCACCTCTACCGTCTAACAAACATCCGAGAGTATGTCCCAAAAAAGCTTCTTAATTCAGCCATTTGTACCTACTCAGCATAAAATTGGAGGTCCCTTGCATTCGTCCGATTACGAGAAGCTATGCCTAAGATCTATATACGGACCTGTTGCGCCAACTATTTATTTATTAATTTTAGCTTTAATTTTTCTTTTAAGAAGTATTCGATTTTATTTCATTGTATAATATACAATTTTATTTACCTTTTAGCCTCTCTCGACAAAGCCCTACTGCTGACATGAACTCCCAACGTCGCAGCAGTATATCCAACAGAACAAGAACACCTGCAACACCACAAGAATCACCACAGCAATCTCCATTTCAATATCCAACCACTCAGTTGTATAATTATTCCAATTTAAATAAGAATGAAACGCAAAAATACCGTTGTCGCAACTTTAGTGTTGGCAGTTCTAGCAGTAGTTCCGACAATTCGTTACCACCAATCAGTGGCAATAAAAATAGTACCAACAGTGTCCATCAAGAGCATCAGTCTCAAGTGAAGGACTTCCGGCGTCCGTTCCATCGCAATCCACTAGCGTTGTCATCCATGGAAAACAAAATCATTCACAATTCATCATCTCAAATAACTGGAGCAGCCAGCAACAGCAGTAGTACCAACAATTTAGAACCACTAGCGGGGCCGACATCACCATCCCTAAAAGTGTCGAAATTCTGTCACGAGTGTGGAAGCAGATTCCTCATGGACCAGGCCAAATTCTGCATGGACTGTGGGGTTAGACGAATAGTTTTGAAATAATACATTTTTTTTTTCTTAATGTACTTGTACACTAACAATGTATGCGTGTATGTGTGAATTATGTAGAAAATAAAGGAATAACTATCACACATATATTTAATACAGTTTTGCTATAACGCGCGCTAATACCAAAATGCGACAGATTAAAATATATAATATCTGCTAAGAACTAAAATATTAAATTAACAAAGTCGGAAGTAGAATTGTTGTTGGCAAGTAGTAGTAAAGAAAGTTGAATTGCAGTAATTAGTTTAATCCCTAAAAATGTTTATTTTCCTTTTTTTTATTTCAAAATCATTTGTTTTAATACGTTCTAATTATTTTATTATTAACAAGACTGAGCATAATTGTACTAATTCGAGAATTACAATTAATAGGCAACGTAATTGTTTTTTTTTTATAATTTTTGTAATTTATATTCCTTATTTTAATTCGTTACTTTAATTTTTCTCACACATATTATTTCTTTTTATATATATCTATTACATATCAACAGACGGCGCTGATTACAAAGTTAAAAAATTAATGAGACAAAGAGAGATAGAGAACAATAAGTGCTATTTTATGGACGGGAATTGTAATTATTTTATAAGAGAAGATGATTGAATATTATTTCCGAATATTAATATACATACTTCACAAAATCTATACACAAATTTCATGCATGGATATATTTTTATAAAATAATAATAGAAATATTTGGACACAATTTGTTTGCAGCTAATACGAAAGTATATTACACAAAATATTAAAAGAAGCTTAAACGTAAATATTTTAAATGTATGCAAACACAAAACTATTTTTTATCTTATAAAACCATTTAATTTAAATAAAAATAAAAATAAAAAAAAATCGGGTTTATTTTTCTTTTACGAAGTTTAAAAGGAGCAGATCAGGAAGAGGACGTACGACTGTTGACGACAGTCAGTATGCCACTTTACCTCAGCTACTTTAAGCTACTTAGGGCATCTATGAATTTTCCGGACTAGTAAAGAATCAAGGTTGCTGGAAAAGTATATGGTGGCAGGGGTTGGGTATAAAGACCAAGAGCCCACAGCAAATTTGGGTGCGAGATATAACCGAAAAAAAAAGTAGATGAGTTGAAGGATGGGGTAGTAAGGCTGATGCTATATAAACCAAAGTCTTGCAGTTAATGGTCGCGTGGTTTTAGTGAGTAATCACCCCTATCATGGAATCCGCCGGGGCAATTGTTCACGGAAAAGTATATTTTGGTATCGTCGAATCCGCAAATTGGACAGAATGTGGAAAAATCACGAAATACTGGCCATACTTCCCTGATCACTAATATGTTGGTCCAAGACCAGGGTTCTCATATGTGGTGATTTATCGCCAAACGGGCGATTTGAAATTTCATTTGGCGACACGAAAATCGGTTTGGCGATGCACCTCAAAAAAGGCGATATTTTTAGATGTTGGCGATTTACATTTTTTTAACCAAAATCCTCATATTTTTTTCTTTTTTATAATTTTCACTCAAACCTTATTACATCTGTGATGACTGTGACGAAATATTAAAATTAGTAACGAATAAAGACAACTTTAAAGCTTGGAAAGATATTAATTTAGGGTCGGATTTTAAAAGAATCTCGAAATAAACAGTGGTAGCACAGAGCATTTGAGTAAAGTTAAGAAGCAAGTTAACTATTTAATTCTTGCTTTACTAAGAGAACTGCGAAAAAGATTGCCTGACTGCAACTGCAACACACCTTTTGTTGCTTTGGGATATTTTTCGCCAGGCGTTTGTTTAAGCCAACTGCGACCCTGTTTTAAAAGTCTGCTTGTAAGCTTGATTCCATACCCAAAAGCTAACAACTCACTGAGGCTCAGTGGGAAACATTTATTTCTGTCAACTGATCATATGAATTTTAACTAGAAAGTGTACACGAAGAAGACGTTTTGAAGTTTTAGAACTAGGTGTATACAAAATGACAAATGCCTTAGGTCAGCTAGAGTTCTAGGAACTTGGGGAATTTGCATTAAGTTTGTTTACGTAAAAATTCCGAGTTGCACGAATTCATTTGATTTTTATGGTTTTTGAATATGGAAAGTGGAAAATTTTGAAATTTGGCGAATTTTTGGCGTTTTATATTTTACGTTTGGCGATTCCGGTTTTTAAAACCTGACAACCCTGTCCAAGACTGTTTGAAAGCAGCTTTAACCTTGCCAGATCTTTTTAAAATTAAAAACCAAAGTCTCTCCAGTTAGCACGATCTCGAACTAACCGCCTCTAGATGCGCACTCCAAGTTTGTTGAGGTCCCCTTCTACTTATGCACGCTACCTAAGGCCAGGTTTTCCTCTACTGCGTTTTCCCTTCGGGTTCTTTATGAACTAAGTCCCAAATGAACTTACTCCCAAATTATTTAAAATAAAACGAAAATTCACGATTTGAAATGAACTAAGTCCCAAAAATGTTTAATCCAGCATAGGTAGGTATATACTTTTGTTACAAGATAGAAAATAAGGGTAAATTAAATACATATGTATAATACAATATTATTATTGTAAGTAAACGTGAATTATATCAATGATCTTTGTGCGGCACAAAGGACATGTATATCCATCGTTCGAACCTTTGGCGATGCTGTCTGCTTGCAACTTCAAATGACATTCGCTGCAAATCATCATATGCTTGCATGGAAGAAGGACGATGTTTGGCTTCATATCAATGCAAACAATGCACAAAGAGTTGTCGCTATTCATACGGTGAACCTCTGTAGATACAGTTTCAACTTCATCTTTATCTTGATTATCATCCGTAAACTCCTCAAAAATATCCTCGTCTGGCTCCATCTCGTAACAAATCTTATTTTTCTTGAATATCATTCGCAAAAAATTGTCAGCCGTGATCCTGCCGTTAACATTAAAGCCAGCTCAATTTTTGAAACAACTTTTATTTTCTCAAATTTTCTAAAGCTAAAAATAAAAGTTGTTTCAAAAATTGAGCTGGCTTTGAGCTTTAGAAAATTTGAGAAAATAAAAATTCGCGCGAGTTTTTAACTTTTATTTTCTCAAATTTTCTAAAGATAAAAATAAAAGTTGTTTCCAAAATTGGGCTGGCTTTGAGCCAGCCGATCAGCCCGACATTTACAACGCAACTACTCATTAATAACTGCTGGTACATAATGCAAACCTATGTATGTACTGTACAAAATCTACAAACCGTATTTGTATGTCTGATTTACATTCCTAAAAATTTGTTAAGAACCATTTTTTTCCCAAAATGAACTAACTCCCACTTTCAACAGAACTATTTTTACTCGAAACAACTTAAATGAACTAACTCCCACTTTCTCAAATTGGGACTTAATTCATTGGGAATTTGTTCATAATGAACTACGAACTAACCCCCAAACATATGAACTAAATCCCACTGAATATTTGGTGGGACTTAGTTCATTTGGCTAGTGGGAGTTAGTTCCAGTTGGGACTTAGTTCGTAGGGCCGAGTTTGTATCGTGTACATTTTCTCTCAGCTCCTCCCTATCCCACATATACGGTAATCCTGATCCTGATGACGCATCGCCAGCGAAGGGTACCATCTTTTCTTGTTCTCGTTTTTATCGGTCACTCAGGGTCTACTAATTTATGAACTTTGTATCTCCCGTAGATTATTTAGGCCTGAATTGTGTCCCAAAATTTGTTTACTTGATAGCGAACCAACTGGCATTCAGGCAGACGGAATTCCGTTTAATCGGCCCTAGCGAGGTATCCGTCGGAACGGAATTTTCTCCGCAACGCATACTCCGTCGGACACTCAAATTACATTCGAGGTATCCGTCTTCGGAAAGAATAATTAAAATGCGACGACGCATTGATTTGACATGATGTCGTTTCGTGGTACATCGGGGTTTTCCTATTTAATGCTTCTTTTTGCTCTGGAAACACAAATTGAAGCAACAAATACAACCAATTACTTTGCTAAAAGTTTTTTTTCTTTATTTTGCTTTCATTTACCAACACTTCACTGCAAATCGTAGACAAATTCCGCAACAAATTCCTGTCGGAGCACATCGGAAGAAAATTTGTATGAAACTGTCAAAAATATCAGTAAAAACGCACTTGATCGCACTGAAACGCAAAACGCCAGTGTGCGTTGCATATTTGTCGGAAAAAAGTTCCGAAAAGGTCTTCCGAAGTATACCTCGAAGCAAAAATCCTCCGATTCGTATGAAATCGGAGAATTTTCCGTTCCGACGGATACCTCGCTAGGGCCGATTGTATCGTTGAAAAGTACTTTTTTTTTAATTATTACGCTACGCATTCACTTTCCTAACCGTCGCGTCGGTCGGCCGTTTCCTCTATACATCCCTATCAGACAGTCAATTTCAAATCGCCACATAAATTTACCATGTTAGGTTAATTATAGGCACGAATCCAACATTTTAAAGCCAACGTGGATATACTCCGAGGACAAACTCTAATCTTCAACTTGTGGCGGCTTGACTGTGTCTAGAAGGAAGACACTGCGTACCGCTTAGAAGAAAAACCTCCATGTTGTACGGTACTATACCTCAAGTAGGTACCCAGAGTAACAGAGAGTGCCTGTAATATTTAGCTGTGTTGTGTTTTTCCGGTTATCTGAGACTCCCCCGGAAAGTAGTCCAACTGACTACCCACAAATTACATTATAAATGTATGTACTGTACCTGTCCCCAACCTGGATTCCAAGACGTGCTATGAAATCCGTACCATCAGGCAGGCGTCCTCTAGTTAGAACCGGGATGAGATGGTTAGATAAAGTTAATAATCTCTCCTCTACCCATATGGGGCATTGCCCTTAATGATTTAGAGTCGAATCGAGAGCTATGAAGGGTCCACTTGAGCAACCTACACCCGGGCCATTAATGTACCTATATAAATACCTTACCTTAAACAACCATAGAGTAACCTCATATACAAAAACATATTACTAGTTAGCAGCCAATGCTATATACTCACTGTAGCTATACGATTTTTAGAGCTAAATTAGGAGCGTACCTATGCAATAGATTTTTTGAGTCACGTATTTTAGAATTATTTTTTTTATTTTGATTATTTAAACACATTTTGGAAGACAAATATGGCTGCTAAAATTTCGGATAAGCCTAAATCGGTGAAACCATCCCCAAATCTAGCACCTAGACACAGGGTGGACACAAAATCCCGCAATGCAACTGCAAAATCAGTTATCAGTAATTCAAATACCTTAATGTCGACAAGAAATTCCAAAAAGGTTTGGGATAATTGCTCCAAATTAAAGAGCCCTGCCGCAAATGTACCGCTTGAAATAACAGAAGTGCAAAAATCCGAGATAGGTGTTCAAGTCGACGAAGTTGAGATAATTGCAAATGATTGCCAAGGAGAGGGCAATGAAATAGGCGATGCCCACAATGTTCGACTACCCTCACCGAAAGTAATTTACGAAATCGAAAAAGATCGACAACAAAATAAGGAACATCACCTTAAAGCACTTCTAAATGAAACGAGACAATTCGAAAAATATGCTGCAAAGCAAGAAATTCACTTGACAAACTTGAAAGAGTATCTGGATACAGGAGTAATTACCAAGAAACGGTTTGCAAAAACAATTTTTTTTTTTAAATCAATTTCATAACAAAATTTTTGTAGTGTTGAAAATTGTGACGATTCGGTTGAGAAATCATACAGAGCAACATCCGATGAAACAATGAAGGCCTTAGGATCCTATGATCGAATAAAACGAAAAGAGGAGGAGTTGATTAAATTGTTTAATAGCATTTAAATGTTACACTGTTGAGGCTGAAGAAAAATTTAAGTAATACAAAATCTTGCTTATCAAATAAACATATGGTTTTTTTTATTTTAACGAACGAACGTGGAATAGGAACGTCATTCGGAAGCCGCTTGGTGTAAAGTTGAATTGATTTATTTGCACTAAATTGCCGAGGAAAGCGACTGCAATTCTTCGTAAGATTTGGCACAATTGAATGTGTCAACTAAGAACTTGTCAAGGAGACAGTCCATCTATATTGCTGGATGTATTCGTGAATCCGAGTGAGTGGTAATCCCCACTAAAGATGCTATCAGTCGAAAGCGGCTTTTACTGACGAAGTTGGTTGGTTGCTCACACTGGGCTACATACTTCTAAATGAAAATACTTCAAAGGATTTTGGTCTGAGGTGAATGGAGGAGAAGATTCAATGGGGAACTCTCTGAGCTGTTCCAAGTTCCAAGACTTCATTCGACCACAACCAGGATGTTTTTCGAATGCCAGCTCCCGACTAGGAAGACCGAACCTCTCTGCTTCAAAGAGCAAATAATCAAGAATGCCAGAGCGGTTGGTTTGTAGAATCAGAAGCAAATGTGAATGGGATCGCAGATGATGAAAGAAACGTTATTTACAGGAGATCACTTTACAACTCTTGTCTCACACCTTCAGGGGTAGAAGTAGCTGCAAGAGAATAAGAACAAATCAGAATACCTCAGTTTGTACAATAATTACATTATGTTTCTTTATTAATTCACTTGGGTTTCAAAAGAGTAGAAAGGTATTGATAACTAATACCCTCCAGGTGGTGGTGGAGGTGGCGGCGCGTGCTGAGGTGGAAATAGAGGCTGCTGCATTAACTGAGGTGGTGGGTACATAGCATACGGATTAAGGACCATCCCAGGATTGGTAAGTGGTGGAGGGGGTCCTGAAATGTTTTGTGGATGAACTGGCATTCGGTAATGTTGATGCTGTTGTTGCGGGTGCACATAGTTTTGATAGTAATTCGAATGCCAACTATTGCCTGCGATGTTGTAGTCACTTGGAGGTTGATAATGGGGTTGCCTAGGGGGTCCATAGTAGTTTCCTCTAAATGGTCTCGACGGTATGGAACCTCCTCCAAAGCGATGTCTTTTTGGTGCCTCGTGCTCTGTGTTCATTGGGGCGCTCCTGTTTCTTGCTGGTCTTCTGGCCTCACGCTCTTCCTCATCGTCCGAGTAATCCAAGAACTTTGGCGGTGGCTCAACATCATTCTCCCAGCTAGCATCAGAACCTCGTACTTTCATCAGATTTGCCAGAACAATAAACTGTGTATGCTGTGTTCTGGGCGCAACATAAACTGTTTGCCCCACTTCGATGCCCTTCTCTTTGATAGCTTTATTCGAGTTGAAGCGAACGCAATACAAGGGATCAGAGACTTGACCAAGAACATCGAATATTTCTCCCAGAACTTGTTTGCCTTTGTCCAAGAAAAGTACAGTTTCCAAGTCCAATGGCACAGTTCCGGGAAGTGAATTGACAAGCACCAACTGCTCAACGATTGATTGAATTTTACCAAGTTCAGTGCATTCCTCTTCGGGAACAGTTATATGTAGATCTTGAATCGGGGGAAGATCTTCAAACTGCAGTTCCCCCTTTACTTTGGGTGGTCGTGAGTTTCGAATATTTTCCTCATCATCCTCCTCACCGTGTCCAGCAGTAAGTATTTCCAAATCGCGTTCTTCGCCCGTGATTTCCACATCCGTTGAGGAATCTGAATCAATCTCGACTACTCGGTTCTGATATGATTGTGTGGCTGGAACTTCACACACGTCATCCGAATCGCTGTCCGAATCATATTGTGCTGCGAGAAGTGACAGACCAGATGCATTAAGGCACTGTTGCATGTGAGGTGAATCTAGAGCCATAACTGGTTGAACTGAAGGTGAACTAGAAGTTTCGCATGGGTTGACATGAGAAGATGGATTTGGGTCTTCATGTTGATGAAGAGTGGTAGAAGAAGCACTTTCTTGAGGTTCTATGACAACGCTCTCACACATATTTGGTACTTGAGCAGTGCATTCCAATGGTGTAGACGCAGAAAGAAGTTGAATATTTTGTTCAGCAATTTCGGATAGTTCATGGGAAACTAAAGTTTCACTTTCCTTTGAAGGTTCTTCTACATTCATTGGTTGCAAACGAATTTCGTCTGGCACGGCTGGTGGTAACTCATCTTCATGACAAGCACGTTTAGTTACATCTTCCTTTTCTATATTTTGATTGATACTACCATCACTGGAAATGCCTATGACAACGCTCTCACACATATTTGGTACTTGAGCAGTGCATTCCAATGGTGTAGACGCAGAAAGAAGTTGAATATTTTGTTCAGCAATTTCGGATAGTTCATGGGAAACTAAAGTTTCACTTTCCTTTGAAGGTTCTTCTACATTCATTGGTTGCAAACGAATTTCGTCTGGCACGGCTGGTGGTAACTCATCTTCATGACAAGCACGTTTAGTTACATCTTCCTTTTCTATATTTTGATTGATACTACCATCACTGGAAATGCCTATGACAACGCTCTCACACATATTTGGTACTTGAGCAGTGCACTCCAATGGTGTAGACGCAGAAAGAAGTTGAATATTTTGTTCAGCAATTTCGGATGGTTCATGGGAAACTAAAGTTTCACTTTCCTTTAAAGGTTCTTCTACATTCATTGGTTGCAAACGAATTTCGTCTGGCACGGCTGGTGGTAACTCCTCTTCATGGCAAGCACGTTTAGGTACATCTTCCTTTTCTATATTTTGATTGATATTGCCATCACTTGAAATGCCATTTGGGTCAAGGGGTTCACCTTGAGTCGTGTTGGGTTCGGCGGGTATCGTGTGTTCATGCTCCGACTCTGATGTATTCACTGGTTCTACTATAAGAATTAAAAACATTTAATTCTTTTAATAATGAATGTGCAAACAATATTTACCATTGGACACATTTGTGGAAGCAACATTTTCGGAATGGTCTGTAGGTTGTGATGGAGATGTTGTCGAGCATTCAACGTTGCTGTCCTTAATGTCTGTGGGGGCATCTGCATTGTCCATAACTTTTCAAATTATGTTAAACTCCTTAATTCGTTAATACTACTGCACTAGCGCACGTTTTTGTTTTTCTAAAAGTTTATAGAAATGTCAAATGTGTCAACAAATAAACTTCAAAAAAACACGTGCGAAATTTATCCGACAGACGACAGCAGTTTATCCGGAACGACAAGGACAGGGGCGTAGAGCTACAATCTTTGTTGTTGACGTCACTGCGATCGATTAACCGATGAAAACATATTTTATTAAATCCTAAGTTGGTTTGCTCGTACCTACTCATTTTTTGATAAGGAGTATTTTTTTGAGAATCTATATCTAGCTCACTTTTACTTTTACATGCAAAACTTTTATACTCACTTTTGGTTTTACATGCAAAATTGTTATATGTACTCACTTTTGGTTTTGTTATACTTACTTCCCAAAAAAATACGCCAACAATCGAATAGATCTATTTGTATTGTACAATATGTACACATTTCCCAAAACAAAATAAAGTAAATTACAATTTTCAAATTTGACAGTTCTCCTACTTCAACTAGACAGTTATATTTTATCCGCCTCAGAAACGGGCAGATAACTTTATGAGACAGATGATATTGAATTCTTCGAATAGTTGCTATTCGGCTAATGAAAAATAGGTTTATGTCTTATCTGACAGTTATTGACAAATCGGCCCTAAGCACAGTATTCTGCTCGCGCTAAATTGTATCTCCCATACAAAAACACATGTCTACAGAGATAAAATTTTGCGAGGCAGTTTAGCAAAGCAGTAAACTGTTCTTATTTTCATATAGATGGGACACACGCTAATTGCCAGTCGAGTATAACAATAGGCGTATATTTTTGAGAATCTGTAGCTAGCTCACATTTATTTTTACATGCAAAACTTGTATACTCACTTTTGGTTTTGTTATACTCCCTTTTGGTTTTACATGCAAAATTGTTATACTCATTTTTTGTTTTGTTATACTCACTTCCCAAAAAAATACCCCATATTTTGTGGTATACATTGATTATCGATGTATGTAAGTGGGTAGAAAAAAAGTAAATAAAAATAAAAAACGATTGCAACACTTACAGTAAAGGACTTTAGGATATTTGGAAGCCAGAAATCTGTTCTTTGCTATTATCAAGTTATATGAAGCATTTTTTTTTTTGAGAATCTATAGCTAGCTCACTTTTACTTTTACATGCAAAAGTTGTATACTCACTTTTGGGTTTGTTATACTCACTTTCGGTTTTACATGCAAAATTGTTATACTCACTTTTGGTTTTGTTATACTCACTTCCCAAAAAAATACGCCATTTGTATTATACATTCCTATAGTAGCGCCAAGAAATATAGGTAGTAAAAATGTTGTACCAGTATCCCACCGAAGCTTTGGCGCTTCAATCGATCAATAATGATAACTGGGTTTGTGCCCTCAATTGATTTAGATGGAGCTTTAAATTTTTATGAAAGTTTCGTCAAAACGAAAGCTATATTTAAACGAAAGTAGGTAATTGATATGATAAGCAAAAACAATAGGTAGGTAGTAATATTTTTTTTTATTTATGTTTTCAAAGAAAATTAGTATTTGGGACTGGTTGCCATATTTCATTTTTCCTCTCCGATCCCGATCTAAGATTTGTTAGAAAATGGTTAAATCTGTTAACATAGCAATGCAGTATTTTCAGCTGTTATTCAGATAAGTGCATGAGGATATTTACGGATTTGCAAATGTTTTGTGAGTTCTTCTACGTAGGAGAGATGCAATCAGGAAAAAAAAAAGAAGATAGCAATTCCTTAAATATGATTTAGGAGGTAAAGTTTCGTGATGGAGTGTCAAATAACTATCATCTCTATTATTTTCTAATAAATGTAGTATGGGTAGACTAAAGGCTGAACTATAATAGTCGAATTGCTCCGTACGACCACGTCCGCAATAGTGCGAATACATGGGAATTGTATTATTCGACCATAATGGCTTTTGGCTCAGTTTCGTTAAGTTTTCTGTCACTTGCGCTCACTTGCGAAAGAGCGATCAACTTGATGCTTGAAATACCTTTTTCGTTTTATGGGACATTTTGGTTTAAAGTCAAACCATAGACTAAAAAAGTTATATTATTCATTAGATTTTCGGCCCCGTCTACGTTGGCGGTCTTTGGACGAGAAGACTCATCGACAAACTATACGAGCAGTTCAGCGACATCGACCTAATCAAAAATTGCACATCAGTTCTCTAAGATAGCTGGGACATGTAGCAAAAAGACAATGGGTCGTATGAATAAAACCTAGCATTTGCTTTGAGTAAAAGGTTGTAGCAAAGTAAAAGCACTGAGCAATTGCTTTAAATCGGTATGAATAAAAACTACTTTGCTAAAGTAAGTTCGAAGTTTCGAACAAAGCATTTACTTCACTGCATGTGTCCTTCCCTTGCAGTTTCTGTCACAATTTGTCGTTAATTTTTTGAATTTGAATTTAGAATCAGGAAAACGATTTTTGGAAAAAAGCTAAATTAATTTAATAAAAAAAACGATACGGTTGGTTAAAGTTGTGATCTTAACCAATTCGTCTTTGCTTATAGTACCTACTGTTTTTTTTTACAACCGTAACAACAGTAGTTAAAACAGGTTTAATGTGCCAATCAAACAAAGAAAAATTAATTTAACTATTTATACAAACAAAAAACACCGAAAACTCAAAAGAAAATACTGTTTTTGTAAAGAAATATGGGCGCAAAATATTTAGCAAATGCTCTGAGTCAACGAAATAGCAGACTTGGAATTTTCGTAGCAATTGCTTTGTCTTCCACTTTTTATTCATACCAATCTGAGTAAAAGGTCGGTGGCGCCGCTTTTCGAAGATGTCAAAAGTTGGAGTCAACTCAAATCAGTTTTTATTCATACGAAGCTTAGCAATTGCTTCGATTTTGACATTTATTTTGAGTAAAAGCAATTGCTAGGTTTTATTCATACCACCCAATGTAGTAGCGCCTTAGGTGGCGCTCACAAGTTGAAGGGGACCTCAACCAACGTCGAGCACGCAACTGGAAACAGTAAGCCAAAGACCGTGCTGCTAACTGAAGAAGTTAAAGCCTTGGTTCACTTCGAAATGTAGAGCCGCCTAATTAAGTAAAAAAGTTTTCAAAATAAAATTTGCCCTTTGTTAAAAAATGTCAAAATATTTGCGAAAACACAAATTTTCAAAATCAATAAAAAAAAATTCACACAAAATAAACAAAAACCGATCAAATAAATGAAGGACGAAAATCTCAACGAATGCTTTTTTATAAGGAATAAAATTATCAAAGGCTCAAAGCTCTCGGTCGTTCAATTCTCGATTTAGTATGAGTAGCGACACCTATTATGATACGTGTACTACTCGATTGGCGCTACTATAAGAATGTATATACAAAGGTTATATCTATTAAAAGTTTTTGAAAAAAAAGCTTTCAAACTTGAAATTTAAGAAAAAAGTGTTTTATTATATGTGTTGCCATTATTTTTTAATGCATTTTTTATACCCGCTACCACACTGCAGTGGTGAGCGGCAGCATCACTTTCTTAGTCTATCTAACGATATCCGTCCGACTGTCAGTCTGTCCGCACGATTACGGTCGTAATTTAAGAGCTATCGACTTGAAATTTGGTACGTAAGCTTTTATCCACTAAACTGAGGCTAAGTTCGAAGATGAGCAAGATCGGATGAAAAATACTACTACCTACCTCTTATACAAAATATTATAGCTATTTGATGTTAAAAATTAAATTTTAATAGCTACAGTAAAGATAGCAAGTTTAAACTTTGCACATATTGTTTTAATAATATTTATTTTTGCAAAAAATGAGCTTGGTCGAATAAAAACTACCCATACCTCCCATACAAATATATAATTTTTTAATACTAAAATATTTTTTTTATTTTTACAATAATATAGTACCGGGTATTTGAGCTTCGGGCATAGTCGAAGATAATTGTCTTACTGGTTTTTTATTTAAAGTAACATTTTCTTCAAATTACCCCTCCCGCCTGAACGGCGTAAGATAGACTACCCTCCAAAATACCGCTATAAATTTTTGGCGCCGTAGATAATTATCGTACCCCCGAATTCAATTGTAGGCGTATTTTTTTGAGAATCTATAGCTAGCTCACTTTTACTTTTACCTGCAAAACTTTTATACCCACTTTTGGTTTTGTTATACTCACTTTTGATTTTACTTGCAAAATTGTTATACTCACTTTTGGTTTTGTTATACTCACTTCCCAAAAAAATACGCCATGTGTATGAATGTGGTTTTCAATTGGGCAAAAAAATCAATCTTTTTTTGATCCGGATTAATTTTTGCAGATCTCGATATTTTTCGAGATTAACACAATATAGGTACTCTCACAATGTATTTGAATTTGAATTCAAAACGAAATTACTAAAAACATCTTGAAAAACAATTATTTAGAACAAAAACGTAAATAGTGGACATGGAATTAATTTGGGAAAACAATTTCCACAGCCGATGTACTGTCAAATAACGCAGTTTCAAAAGCAGAACAATCTGCTTTCACGAAAAATCTGAGATCTGAAATAAAAATCGTATGCGCCCAATGGAAAATCACATAAGCCATCCACCAACTCATTCCCAAGCAAAAGATTTCAACAAAATCGGTCCAACAGTTTATCAGGGAATACATAAAACTATTTCATTTTGATTTACGTTTAATTTATTCGGAGAAATTAGTTTTCTCTACAGTAGTAGCTAGTATCTACCCAAACGGAGTTAGAAGTCGTTCGGGTGAAAAATAAGAATTTTCCCATACAAACTTTAACCGCCCGTGTTTCCCTTTTGGAGTTCGCTTCATAGAACTCACTTTGGGCATTAAAGGAAATTTGTTTCGAAATGGTAGCTTCCAAGCCCTTGCCGTTTCGGTTAGCTCACAAACTAAGTGTTTGCTTCCGTTTTATGTATTTATAATTATAGTTTGTTCGTCCATTACACTGTGGAAAAATGAATCCCTCATATCACTCAACTCGTGCAAAAATTGCGTGCACGATGTTGTAAATAATGTTGCATTATATACAAGAAGTTGCAAAAAAATATATGTAATGAAAACATGGAGCAGACTCCCACAAAATTGTTGTCTCCATTATTATTAATTTACTTACCCATATATTTCTTTACAAACCCCACTGACCCTGAAGTTTAAAAAGTTGTAGGTATTTTGTTTGCTTATCGCGTTTATTTACTTTTTCGTACAGTTGTAACTCTGCAGTTGTAATTTTTTTTTTGTCCCGAGCTTGGAAACGTTTAAAGTTGAGAATCTTGGTGCAGAAAGTACAAGAACAAATCTAATCTAAACCCCAATCTAAAGGGCGGCGCGGCGCACAGTGGGGCACTTTGTATGGGAGAGCGGAAAAAAATCTATAAAATCTAAACTAATAAACTTAGAGCAATGAAATTTTGCACACCTATTTGGATGGGGCAAACACACATTTGGACAAAATTTGGTTAAAAAAATGAACGAAAGACAAGTTATTGCATTTTTTCGGAATTGTAGGGTTTTTTGTCTTGTAACAAAAAAAATTTTTTTTTCATTTGTTAATTTTTTTTGATATATTTTTAAGCGAAATAGTTAAATACACACATAATAATACAAGCATATATCAAAAATATAAAATAAATATATTAATAAATAAATAAATACATACACTGATCGGCATAAGTATTTTGACAAAACCAAAGTTAATTCTACTCATAATTTGAACTTACTTCATGTAAATTTTGGCATCAATGGAAACGTCATTTAAATTCCGTTTGAATGATACAAAACTTTCTGTAACCCATTAAGTACCCATTGAAAATTTAGAATTTTTGTGAAAGTCTACTTTTTTGACTTTTTTCCGCTGTCTTAAAAAAAAGGTTTCTTCAAACAATTCTAATAGTGACTGCAAAAATTTGTTTTCAAAAATCTCTTCGCTAATATTTTTTATGATTTTTTGAAAAATGCTAAAAATTACTATTTTAGCCACTTTTTCCTCCTTTTCATACAAAATTTCTGAGATGATCCCATTAAAAAAAATATTTAGGTACCTATACAATTTGTTAAGTACTAACAATTTTCTTAATAACACCATAAAACAATGTGTCCTTACACCAAATCTCCAGGAAAAATAAGTTATAAACTGGAAAAATATTGAGGTAGGAAAAATGAGGTTGACCTAAAAATGGAATATCTCAGCCGTCCCTCAACGGATTAATTCTATTTTGTATTTAGAAGAAAGCTCTATATTTCCTCTTAAAATAAAGTCCTGGTCGAGTTCTTTCTAATTATTATTAGAAAAGAAATTCATACATTTTTAACATTTCCAAAATCAAAACATTGTTTTTTTTAGTCTAAATCAGCGAGACTAATTTATATATCACTACGTTCAAAGGGGTCTCAAAGGGGCTCTAATTCTTTCAAAAACAGTTAGCTGAATACTGTAGCTTTCTAATAAATGTAACCACTAGACGGAGCTTAGTGGAGCTAAAACTGTAGCTCAAGGGGAAAAACAGTAAAGTATTCATTTTAGGGCACTTGGTACTAACCCTTATATTTTTGTTTTTGTGTTTATTTTTTTTTTCTTCTCTCTTTTGGAAGCTGAATATAGATATTATTCATTATAGAAATTAGGTTTTAGCAAACGGTTATAAAAATGCTACTTTTCTTGTCAAAGAGTTATTGTAAGAAAATACATGAAATCTAAAACTAAAAGAAAGGGCAACTTTGGTGCGATGTATCTCGAAAATTCTCAGACATAAATTTCTCAAATTTTGGTAAAACATAGAACAGATATAGGTATATCTTTAAAAAACAAAATCAAAAAAATCAATATTACGAATTTCATTTTTAGCATTTATTTCCGCATTTTCCCCACTGTGCGGCGGTGGAGTGAAATAACACCCACGGAATTAAAACAACTTTTTTTTTTGGGAATATTTCACTGTTTTATTTCACTGCACCCTAAACGGAATCCTGCATAGGAATATATTTGTCCTCTGTAGTATTCCTTTTCCTGTTAATAAGTACTTGAGATGCCGCAAGGAAATTTAATTTCGCTTCAATAGCGTAGCTTTCAATTTTCAGAGCACAGCTAGCTACTTCAGTTCAGAGACCAAACATGCTCGCAAGATTAATCAAAACTCATTCCTTTATAGGTATTTCAATACATGTTATTTGACTTTTATTTGTTTTATATATCATGTAGTATATATGCGTTTTAATATTAAAATTAATATTATAATTGTAATAAATCTAGTACAATGTTTTCTGTTTTTTTTTGTGTTTGAATTAATATAATACATTTGAATTAAAACCAGATTTTTGAATATTTACTAATCATTTCCCCACTCGCCATCTTCATTTATCGGCTTCGCTTCTCCAAAAATCATCGTACATAATTGTGGGAATAATAAACGTTTAAATGAAACATTAAATTACATTTATATACCTTAATTAAATTCTTATAATACACATTACTATTCTTCTAATCAATTGTCTAGTTGTTTCGTTTGTTTTTTGTTTATATATATATAGGTATTCTCAAATGAAATAAGGGAGAAATCATAATTAATTTCTTATAAATTGTTTAATATCAGCTCTGTTATATAAGTATATATGTATATATATTTTTTTGTAAATAAATTATGATTTTTAGTCTGTTTATTTCTTGCTAAAATGTTTATAATAATACTTTTATTCTATCGCGGCTATCTATTGTTATTTTATGTATGTTTATAGATAATGTGTATGGAATTCAAATTTTTTATTTATAAATATCTGTAGTTCAATATAAATTTCTTCGAATGCATTTTATAAATGTTGTAAATTGTGTTTTATTTCTGTGATTGGTGAAAGTTTGACATTAATAAAAAACGGTATTTTATTTTATTTGTATATATTTTATTTTTCATAATTATGTAGAAATCTGTGAAAAATGTAGCTTTATTTCGAAGTTATAAAGATTTTGGTACATATTATTTAATATTCATATGTATGTATTTTGGTATTTATACAAAACTTTTGCTTAACAGAGACAAAGAGATAATGATGATCAGTTTGCCAATTATGAAAATGTTTTCTTCAAAATAATTCATGCACCTGTAAATTACCGGGTTGTTTATTCATTTTTAATGGCCCGCCAATTCATTACAACGGTCCCGAAAAATGGTTTCGGACTCAATTTAATCACCTTATTCTTTGCTTGCCTAGAGAACGCGAGACTCAAACATCAGAAGGTATCAAAAATGTTAGCACATTGAGCTTGTCTCTATTTCCATCGCTGTTTACCGTAAACGATAAACATTTCTTCTATCCTCATAAATTAGGAAACTTCAGGAAACTTATTGAACTTATAGGCTGTAACTACAAATTCTTTTGGTGTTCGCCTTAATTAATAAAATTCATAATGTCAAAAGGGCCGTTGTGACAGAACATTTATAACATTAACTGTTTTAGTGAACATTTTTCTCAGAAAGGCAAAGTAAAATTGAAGCTTCAACACTGATGTACACTACACGCTGTTTGACCGTTCTGAGACTGGTTCACCCTATCCTAGGTATTCTAAGTGATAGGGGAAATTTATAGTTCTGGTCGGGATGTACTCATCAACTGCTAATAACCTTCGGGTACGTAGGAGAATTCTGAATTCAACAAAAAGTTGAGACAAGCTGATTCGGAGAAAATCAACTGGACCTAATTTTATTACTACTTAACTTTGAATTGCTGAGATACGAGTAGATTTTTATTAAAACAGACCTATTGAACGAAAACCACCGTGCTTTGGCTGTGCGCGACATCTTCTTCCATTAGTAAACCCAAACCTAATGAAATGAGTATCGTCTGGTTCGTTGTCACTCCTCGATTCGAGTTCTCGTATACCTGTGCGAAAAAAGTTCTCCTATACTTTTCCAAATAAATTATATTCGGCTCTAGCGAGGTATCCGTCGGAACGGAAAATTCTCCGATTTTATACGAATCGGAGAATTTTTGCTTCGAGGTATACTTCGAAACAGCTTTTCGGAACAAATATGCAACGCACACTGGCCTTTTGCGTTTCAGTGCGATCAAGCGCGTTTTTACTGATTTTTTTTGACAGCTTCACGCGAAATTTCTTCTGATATGCACCGACAGGAATTGGCTGAGGAATTCGTTTACAATTTGCAGTGAAGTGTTGATAAATGAAAGCAATAATGAAAAAAAAAACATTTTAGCAAAGTAATTGCTTCAATTTGTATTTCCAGGGCAAAAGCAAAAGAAAAAAACAGCACTAGTTACGAAAACCCCGAAATGACATTATGTCAAATTGATGCGTCTTCGCATTTTAATTATTCTTTTCGAAGACGGATACTTCGAATGTAATTTGAGTTTTCAGGCGAAAAATGTTTTATAACTAATATCTCGAGATCAAAGCTCTGATGGAAGAAACGAGATAACATTGTCTTTGCTACATTTTCGATAAACTTAAAAACAGACTCATCTTCATCAGTATCATGGTGGTAATAGCAAATTTTTTCTGCGCCTCAAACTGATTTGATCCGCAATTAGCATTGACTTACTATACCTACATGAAGTGCTAGCAGCCAATATTTCGTTGAAGCAAATATAAGCACTAGCTCCTTTGGTTCACGGTGGAGAGAAGCGAAAACACTCAAATGTCATCGAGCAAATTCGTGCGATTTTGGTTGAATGCTGAGTGTGCCATCTGTTATAGAAAGCTCGAAATAATTTGAACAAAATGTTTTTTTGTGCAGTTGCAATGTTTCTACAATAGATCGCACTGTGTTTTATGTAAAAACAAATATAAATGGCGCGCAGAGTTTACATACTTTCGCCGCACGTTATTAAAAGGGCTAGTGCTTGCTTCATATTTCCTAGCAGGTTTGTATGAAAATGACGTTTCACTAGCAAAGCAATCCATGTATGTCAATGGTAATTTAATTATATAATCTTTCTAGTCCATTTGATGCAGAAAATTTAGTCGCAGATGATGGATACATTATTGTTTGAAGTGAATGTTGGGTTTGATGTCTTTAATAAATTGTCCTGGCTTTAATAAAGATTTAGACAGTAGACGTTTCTGAAGGTACCTCTTTGGTGGACTTTAAAACAATAGTGCTGGATCACATTTTCTTGAAGATTTCATTATAAATTTATATATACTTTTGTAGCGAGCTAATGAGAAATGTGGAATGATTTCTGGATAGTGACTTTTTTCTGAGATAAAATGCAACTTGTACGATAAATTTCCTTATTACGTTTTGTGCTAAAATGGACACTATCTTGAATTGAATACAGCAGTAGATTTGATTCCATGGCAGTAGATTAAAATTTTAAAATAAATGCGAAATATTTATGTATGGTACCTACCTACTGTAATTGCAGTGGTAACTCTGTATCTGTATGCAAGGCCAAGGATACACTAAACGCTACTGTCCTCAGATCAGTGCTAACTTAGTTCGGTGGGCGTAAACCAAATCAATATCATCATCATGTGAATGCAATTAAAGGAGAAAACTTCTCGACAAAGAACAACTTCGATGTGCGATTAAAAAATGCGATGTTTTATTTGTTTTTGAGTGTTTTTTTTTGTGAATAAATTTTTTGTTTTGAAGAAAATATTACATTTATAAAATTACTTAAACGTGTGAACGAACCTACACGTAACAGTGCTCATTTTCGGTATTTATTTGTATTACTATAGTGTTTCTAGTTGTTTTTTTTTTTCGCTAGACATAGTATTAGTAGCAGTTTTAGTTGTTTGTTTCTTTATTTTCTAAAATTTTACTTTTGGGCGCGTAAATTACGCATAATACTCTCAATTTGATTCCAACTATAAAGTGTTTTGTTATTTTATGCATAATTATGTAATGTGTTACTTTAATAATTAATTTACTTAACAGTTAAATATCGATTAGACAACTCATCTCCTCATCAATCGTTTATTCTCTATTGACTATGTAAGCGATTTGCTTTTGGCACTGCCCCGACAATACGTACGCGATTTCCAGTTGCGGTAGCAACATTCGCCGGTCCTCCTCCTCCTCCTCCGGTGGTGTTTCCAGCACCAACACTTCCACCCTCACCGCCACCTTTGGAATGTTTCATATCATTGCAATCGCAGAATTGTGGCGGTGGAGCGAGTACAATATTCTCAGTGCAAGATGCATTTGTGGCTGCCCCACTCGCGCCATTTGACGCTGCCATCATTTCTGTATCACTGTCCGCCTCAATAGGTGGCGGTAATTGCACTAAAGACACTGCGGCACGGGTAGCCCGCGCCATGGCAATGCTAGCCGCTTGCTTTCGGGTTAGGGAGTTATGACGCTGGAATGCTTTCGCCGGCGGACTGGGACTCAATTCGCCGTCGTCTTCACTACGTTGTTCCTCTTCTGTATCATGATCATGGTTGTTATTATTGCTGCTGACGCTAACGGTGTGTTTGCTACCAACGGTGGTGATTGGCTCCTCATGTTTTCGCATTGTTGGCCCGGTAATCTTAGATGCTATGGCAGGCGACAATGCGGGCGTTAGTTGTTTGCTCGTTATAAGCAGGGTCTTTACTTTTGTTGCTGCTACTGTCGATGGATTGATTGCCTGTGACTGCTGCTGTTGTTGTTTTGTCAGAGACATGTGTTTTGGGGTTGCAATTCCAACCGAAAGCGTCGATGGTTTCTTCTTGATAGTATCTTGGTTTGTTGTTGTTGTTAGGGTAGCATTTGTTGGAATCTCTTGATCGCTGCTGACGCCCGATGAAGAATTATCACCTTCTTCGTTGTGCTCAGCGGGATTAGGCGGAGATCGTGAATTGTTGTTGTTGGTTTGGTTTCCCATGTCGCTCCCATTTTGACTTTCCGTTTTCAGTAGATCGTTGGGATAGGATTTGGATGTCTTTAAGTTGGTGCGGATACGTTGGATTTCATCCACAGAGAAGGAATGCGAGATAGATCCCCCCGAACTGCTGCCACTGGAAAAGGATGAGAATGACGTTTTAAAATATAATGTCTAGCAGGATCCAATAAATAAATACCTTGTGTGACTATTTCCACTCGTCTCCGGCATGTCCAGCAATGCTATCTTTTCGTTGAGCTTTGTATTTCTCGCGACCAAAATTGAGTTTTCATCCTCGCCATCGGACTCACTGAGGCTGTAATCTGGTTCTGGGATTGGTGGTGCTGGTCCCGTTGGCATGGGCGCCCCATTTTGAGGATGCGAGTACTGTTGCTGTAGCTGTTGGTGGTGTGTTGTATGTTGACCAACGAACTGTCTTGTCGGCTGGGCATACTGACATTTTTGAGGTGCAACAGTTGCTTGTTGCTTCTGTTGTTGTTGCTGTTGTTGTTGTTGCTGCTGCTGTTGCTGTTGTTGCTGCTGCTGGGATACAAGTTGACCAACTGGTTGTGGCGGTGCTGGTGGCGGTTGCTGTGAAACAGACTGCGCAGTAGAATTAGATGATTGACTTAACAATTGGCTATGGCGATTCTGTAAATATGTAAATGATTTGTATTAAAATCAACGCTGTACAAATATTTTGAATATTACCTCTTGAGAAACAGTTCGCCGCAGTTTCCATCCAACCACATTTCTGAGATCCTGCGGCGATGCATATAGCTTAGCGTTGGCCGACGGATTGAAACTGGACGCAACCCCATCTGCTGGTCCACAGCCATCGGTGACATCGCCCCGTTTCTGCAGTTTCTGTTGCAGTGTTATAGTACTTTCATACTCCGACGAGCATCGTGATACATCCACTTTCACGACTTGGCCAACAGGAGGAGGCGGTGGCGGATGCGTCGGAGGTGGTAGATTTAGCCGCTGCATCGATGCATGCAAAGTCGCCACATCATCTTGCGAATGATGTCCCTTGCCGACAGCATTCCAAATCGACGAAGACGAATTATTCAGATGCGAGTTCAAATCAGGTGTGGAATGGAATCGTTTCAAATCACTGCCCCCCGCTCCGATTGTCGGTATAGCGCATGGCTTACCACGCAGTGTTCCGTTTTTAGTCTTTTTGCGTTTCATTTCCGCCACACTGGCGTACACGAGCGGACCTTTCATGGGAGAGCCACTACTTGGTGGGGTAGCTGCCCCACTATCAGTACCCGACTGGAACCTAGACGTAGTCATCATAGTTGAATAACGATTCATACCATCGGCCGTCTCACCCTGTTGTCGTTGGAATAACTCCTCCAACTCGGCGGCTGTGATGCGGCTGGATGTCGGTCGAGCTTTTATACTCGCAGTGCGTAGCTGCACTGGAGTACTGGGATTTTGTGTTGGCGTTGTCGATATGGATTCAATTGAACTAGATTTCGCTGGAATGTCTTCGTCGTCCTTTTCTCCACCGTTCTCAAGGCCAGCAACCATCGACTTGGCACGAGCTCTACCCACACTGAGCGTAGTTTTTGGATCACGGCGAGGTGGCATTGGTGCCGGCATACGACCACTTCCGCCGATACCCTGCTGACCCAGCGACATTTTACGCGGAAGTGTTGAACATTGTCGTGACGCCTGCGGCGTACTTGGACCTTGGTAATGTTGTACTTGAAATTGGTGATGCTGTTGTTGAGCTGCGGCTGCGGCTGCTGCTGCCGCTGATTGCATCTGATGGGGGTATTGCGGTGATATTACTGTCATTGAGACAAGTGCACCGGTTGAACGAATCATATCGACGACTTTCTCATGAGATGCTGCTCGAACATCTTCGCCACCAATGGCTAAGAGAAAGTCACCAGGTCTAAGACCTGCCATGTCGGCAACACCACCAGGATCCACATCGTCAAGATATTGGAGAGCTGGAAATCGATCGGACGGCTTCAATTGCATCAGCGGTGACGAGGCTTTAGCTCCGCGGAGAATGAAACCGAAACCGCGTTTGGCTCGATGGAGAATAACAGTGCGTGGGTCGCCCATTGATCTGAAATGATAGACAAAGCGTGTAAGTCAACGATATTTTTAAAAGTTTGACCAACATTGATTGGTGAAAATGGTATTGAAAACTAACTCAAAAGGGGCTTTTATATGTCACCGTTTATGGGTACCCGGACAAAAATATATTAACTTACGGTTTCTTCATCCTTGGCGCTGTTGAACTATTATAATGTCCACCTCCACCGTTGCTGGTCGGCGCTTGGGGTCGCTGCATTCCCGGTGATCCTTGATAATGCGGTTGTTGGCTCTGATGCTGTTGTTGCTGCTGCTGTTGTTGTTGTTGCTGTTGGTGATGTGAATGTGAAATACTCGTCGATGTTGATACATTCGTAATATTCTTTTGGCGAATATTCACCTCTTGTACACATTCGACTGGGAAAAATCCTGATGCATTAGTGCCGCGCACGTAGCCCTCCAGCAAGCCGCAGTCTGTCGACCCAACAACCTCAATCACATCGCCCGGTTGCAAGCGAATATGCCCAACCGAATTGCCAGCATATGGTTCCATACACACCACCGTTGTGCTGGGATGACCGATAGAACATGCGGCGCTATCCGAGTTTGTACCCACTCCGGAGGAGTCACTGATTATGTCACTGGTGTCACCGAGACTTTTATCTGTAAAAAAAAGACAGATAAAGGAACTGAGAAAGATGTGTGTATGTACTTTGTTTCTCCCCCCTATAGATACTGTGCCAACTTTATATTTTTGGCACATCTCCAAGGACATTTACCAGTATAAAATTACATGCAATCTTTGAATGAGAATGAAAAAAAATATGTCATAGATGCTATTAAATAAATTCGGTTCACATTGCAGAAACATGCATGATGAAGTATGAGAATCAATAGTTGCATAAAGTACCTTTATGTGTGTTTGGGTAGTTGTGAGAGTACTTATCCTGAATCCAGCTATTAATGACCTACTATTTGGCAACGATTGCATTTTTGTATACTAATATTATATGTCTGATGACTGAGAAGGAAGAGCCATAAAATGGATAGATGCAGTGTCAAAAATCTCCAGGTATTTTGCGATTTTGTAGAAATCATCTACACTATGGCATAACCTGACGGGTGTACTTTTACGAGTACTTTTCAAAAAAATATATAACTAAAAAAAGGCTTTAGACTTAATGGGCGCAACATTGGTTGACCATTTACTTCAAAATTCGTAAAACTACTCCGGAAACTGTTCGTGCACACAGGATCATCTAACCCGGATGCAATCGACAATTTGTTTTGGTTAAATACATTATCCTAAAGAATAGTTAGACACTAGACTAGACATAATTTCAGTCAAGATTCAAGCCATGACATTAGTATGTCGCTAGTGTAGACCGCGATATATATCTGGTCATTTTAGTCTGACTTAATGTCTTGCCATCAGAAACTCTGACTGAAATTTAACATTTTAGCGTTTGGCAGCAACAAATTAATTTGTTTTGATAATTCTCGAGAGTACGAGCGCAAGAATAGAATGTCTGATTTTCGTCTATCTGTGGATCGGAAGGGACACAAAAGATGTTAAAAATAACATAAAATCCCAGAGTTCCGCTTATGTAGCGTCAAAAGAGTTGACGAATCGAAGAAGTCGTAGGTAGATATTCGAATTTGCCCATTTATATTCTGCTAATATTTTTGTAGACCGATGGTCTATCCACAAATAATTCAATAAATGAGTTTCCAAATCGTGTAGCTCTTGCTTCTGACCCAGAGGTATGCCTTCTCTTATTTTCGGCGATCATGTGGTTTTCTATAGATTTTGTAGGTAATGTAATGTTTTCAAAATGCTTTAATCGCCTCCACTTGTTTCTTGGTTGACGACATGTTGTGAAATAAAATGTCATAACACAATTTGCCCAACCAAAGACATAAAAATATGGCCGACAAGATGTCTGACTGAAAAGTCGGACTTAATTGAAACTCGTCATGGTGTGAAGTTTACCATAACGACGTCAATTAACGACCTTCATCAAAATTGGTAAACAGTTTATTTTGTAAGTTATTCTATCAGATCGTCTATCTACACTTTAGGGACATTGATAAAGTGTCAAGGAAAGAAAATACAACGTTGAGTCAGTGATCTTTCCCAGAGACGTATAAAACGCCTCATGCTGTAGACCATAGATTCTGAATCACTTAGTTTTCAAAGATAAAGTAAAATATGTTTTAGAACAGAGTTGCAAACCTTGACTTCAATAAAAAGCAATCGGTAGAAAGAGCAAGGAATGCAGCCGCGTATTTAAACTGTTTCGTTATACGAAAGGTAGGTGCACGAGTCTGGGCTGAAAATCAGCAGACCGCGCTGAGAATTTAGCTCAGTTCGGCTTTATAGACATTCTTTTCAAGTCATATAAGTTAATCGATGGGCTCAGTGGTTAGTGCGCTGGACTACTGTGCGAGGGGCCCCAGGTTCGATCGCCGGAAAAACACAAATTACATCTTAAGGTTGTTTCCACTGCGCCACCTCTCGCGAACGTCTAATAAACTTCCGAGCGTATAACTGTCCTTAAAAAGCTTAAGCTCGGCATAAAATTGTAGGTCCCTTCCATATTCTAAACTCCCTTCCAAATATAAGAACTCACACAAAACAAATGGTTGTGAGGAGCTAGACCTATAGGCTGTCTACAGTCCTGCCAAATATTTTTTTTAGGTAATTGATGGTAGCTTTACCTCACGCAGTGGTGTGACACTCAATAAGGCTTCATATTTATTTCCTAATGCATTTACCAAATACCAAAAAAAAAAAAAAAAAACTACACTTTTCCTATTGGAGAGGAAGTATGTCCTCAACTACAACACGTACTCGTACAGTCTAGAAAAGCGCCATGATAATGAAGAACGGTCTAAATGACACATCTATGTATACTCATCGGAAACCGAAAGTTATTCATTGCATGATTAACTAGCTTGGCAGTCGTACTCGTTACTCTAAGAAGCCGCATCTTTAGTGTCCAAATACAGCGCGAACCCGAGTCAAAATTTCAACTAAACTCTTACACAAAACCCGTATTCGTCTTCGTACTAAATCCGTCAGAAGCAACGTTACTAGCATGATTTGTGCACCCAAGCACAGCAGCAATAGGCTGCGGTATCCTTTGGTGGAGCAGCAATCCTGGAACTGTTTGTTTTGAAAAGCCGAATTAGGCATCAATACAAATATGTTTAGTGCACTTTTAACCACTCTTGACTTTTTAAGGTGCGCAGAGAGAAAGAAAGAGAGAGAGAGCATTGTACAGGTACACCCTATCTCTCTCAATTCAACTTACATTTTGAACCCTATCTCTCCCCATCGCATTTTTAAAATAGAAGCAGGAGGATAGAATACTCGCTCTCAAAAAGAAATTATTTCGATTTGAAACGTAACGTACTACAATATAATAACCGCCATCCACTTCTAAAATCTACTCCCATAAACTGATAACAGGACAAATGTTAAATTTCTATTTAATAAATAAATTAGACAATTTTGTAGAAAGGTCGGTTAATTTAATATTGCCCGCGTTCCATTGACCGCTAGATGACTAGCGGCATACCAAACTCCATATAAAAAAAACTGACATTTCACAATATGTGCTAGAGCTCTAGCGCAAATGATGAAATGTCATTTTTTTTGTATGGAGTTTGGCATGAGCGCTAGTCATCTAGCGGTCAATGGAACGCGGCCATTGTCATGTTTTTGTTTCATAGAAAAATTGTCATGAAGAACAGTCACGAATTTTCCGAGAATTGTCATGAATTTTTCTGAAAAATTACACTTTCGGTTTTTATGGGACAGAAAATAATATAAAATGTACAATTTAGTGAGTATGGTAATTCACAGTTCTGACAGGCCAAATAATAATTAAGAAGTACGATTTAAAATACTAAGGGCCAGTTTCAAAGGTTCTGGATAAAGTTTCGGATAGTTAGCCGACACATAACGCTTTCCACCAGATAAAAGCTGCTGATATTTTTTTCTGTTTCATCGTCAAAGTCTCGGATAAACTAACTTGCGGAAAAATTTATCAGGCGCTTAGTTTGTTTCGAGACACATGTCATTTGTTTTGTATTTTTTTGTTTCGTGTTTTCTAATATTTTTTGTTGTTTCAGGTAAACCAAAGAAAAAAGACCTTGAAAAATTTAACGGAAGAAAAAATTGAAGCTCCAAAAATCTAAAAAAGAATTATAATAGAGGAACTGAGGAACTATTACTGGGCCACCAACCAGGCTGATTATCAGCACGGGTCGTATGACACCTTCGGCCAGCACAGGGGAAAGGGGTATAGATTAGGATAAGAAATAGAGAGAATGGTGATTTGCGGATAGAAGTAGGAGAAGAAGGGGGAAGCAGATAAGCTATCCAGTCTTATCGAGCACTCTAACTAAGAGCTTTTGGGTAGTTATTAGTTCGTTATTTATCAAAACAGCCTGTCTGTCATGGGTCACCGTACTGGGGACTAAAGCCGCCGACAGCCACCTTCACACCACCAACGTCTAGAAAGGACGCAACGGCAAGATGACCGCCCCTTCGTGGTAGAAATGTTAGGAAAACAGTGAATACAATTTTCTTTTTAAAGTCGCTTTGGACCTTGGGCGATATACCCTGTTCCTACGGGGTAATATACGCTCGTCAACGAAAAAATGCTCTGAAACTATATTTTTTCCAGCCACCTCAAATAAACATTTTGTTTATCTTCTGGATATAGGATTTAACAGGCCACTTGAACCGGCTGATACTCTATCCGAGACTATATCTGTCACATCCGGATAGTCTATCCGATACTTTATCAGTTAGTCTTGAAACTGGCCCTAAATATTATTTCTTCAAGTAAAATTGATGAAGAGTCTCATATCCAGATCATCCCAAAAAAAGGATTTACTCACTAAGCCCTTCGAGAAATTTACAAAAATACAAAATTTGGCATAATCAGCAACGGAGCTGCGGAGATACTTTGCACCAACTGACGCCAACGATCATCGAGCAGCAGCTACTAGAAGCAGCGAACATTTATGGTACCAGAAAATGAAAACGCTCAGGCCAACTTCTAGCCTCATTTTATTTTTCCCTCCTAGGTTCATGCTAGAAAAAAAGTGCCAGTGAACATTACTCAATTACTTATTTACTGGAATTATTGACTCAATCTCATGGATAGAAAAATAAGCTAAATTGGGATTGGGCGCGCTCGAAAATATGTATCTGAAAATTATTTAAAACCATACAACTGCTTGGTTGCAATGCTGAATCAGTGATGCTTACTATTTGTTAACCGTTTTCGGTCCAAAAACTATTTATTTTTGAAAAAAGATTTGTACGTTGTAATCAAGGCAATATTTTGTTGAAACTCGTGAAAATCGATCGTGGAAATGCAAATACAAAATCGCAATTCAGATTAAATTCAGATAATTCCTAGAAACATGCGGCAGTTTGCTTCTCCGAAATACCGATAAGTAAAACTGATGGAGTTTCTGTTTTATACTGAAACACATAACCTACATATTGACAACACGATTGTTTTCATATTGTCTAAAACAAAAAAAAATAAAAACAAACACCAACACCACAATATCCGATATTAGGCAAACCAAAAATAAATAAAATGAATCCTCAAAAATACGAAAAACAAAAAAAAAAATTACACCAAAGAAAAACCTTAAAAGGAAAACAAGTAAAAATGTAACAAAACAAATTAAGATACCTGTGACAATGCTGATATCATCTTCATGTGATCGATGGCCCGATGATCCTTCCGATAGACTCGAGCTAGCCGAACTGTATGGCATGTGTTCGGATGGGCACGGTGATGGTGGACCACATGAACTATTTCGTGTTAGAGTACCCATTAGACTACCGCCACCGCTGAGACTACCATTGCCTGTCATCCATCCAACTCCAGAACGTCGTTTTGGATTATAACGCGGTGGAGCACGGAAGGGTACTGTGGAGGGGGTTAAGAGATAGTTCGCAAAAATGTCTTCACGTAAAATATGTTTTTTTTTTCAAACTTCTTTCGATTTTTTTAACAATTTGGAATTTGCTTGTCGTTTTAATTAGCTAATTTATTTAAATTAATCAAACACAAAACAAAACTACTTAAAATAAAAATAAAATCAACAACAAATTGGAAGAATAAAAAAAAAAACTTAATAGTCACACTTCACACACGATCGATCAGATTGCATGTCTGCGGGAGCTCCGTTCTAATACTGCAATGTCGGCAGTAAGCGTTTTGCTTGCTGGCTGCTTTGGCTGCAAGACGTCGAACTGACTTTGTTTATCGATAAATCGGTGTATGACGCAGCATTGTGTACAGTACTGGCGATAACTCATGAGATGGCTGTAAGTGATTAAATCTGATTCATAAGCTATTTGAAAGATGTTTTTCTGTGAATATATCGGTTTTTTCAAATGCAATTGTTTAGAACCATAATGTTCCGCATGACTGCTGTCAATCGGTTAGAGTTAAACAAAAAAAATAAACAACAAATTATCAATTATACAGCGTACAGCAATTTAAAGTTTGAGAGCAATAGCGCGAGTAATTTTGCAAATAAGCATGTTCATATTGTTAACCTTGAACTTGAATTTGGCGAAAATTGTTGGGGAAAGATATTTCTTCTATTAAGAAGACATGTCTCCATTTGTCAAAATGCTCCCTGTTTATGAGAACCGAATATGTGGGTTATAGAGCGAGCGTACGATGTTTATTGTTAAGCATAAAAAATAATAGTTTTTTTATAACATAAATATAAAATCTGACAGATTTAACTGAACATTGCGACGGATTTTACTTCGGAAAATGCGAATGTGTATTTGGCAGAGATAAATAGAGCTTTTTATTGGTAGTAGGTAATTCATACCTAACCGATTAGTAACCACCTGGCAAACAACGCACAGACCAGGGGCCTATACCACGAAAGAACGTATTGTGGAATGGGAGCATTTTAACATATTGCTCCGATAAATTGCTACTGTTTAACAATACTTGTTGTTTCGTGGTACTGGCCCCAGACCACTAATCGTATAGCAATGAAACTTTAGGGTTGCATTTCACAAGGTCTGTAGACACACACTACGAAACATTATTGAAAATCAGGCCCATCAACCGAATGACGCATCATTTGAAACCTTGCACTTGGATAGAAAAATAAAAACTATTGGGAAGGTATGTTGCCATTTCTTTAAGTGACCCCTTTGCCCCTCTTTTTGAGGAGTAGCATATTTAAAGTATAAGATATTTTTCTTTAAGACGCAGTAGTTTTAATTGGTAACAGAAAATAACGAAGCATGTATTACAGGATATTTTTATTTTCGCCCAATTTAATTTTTTTTGGGGCAAGTCCAGGGTTATTGCTATTGGGGAAACATTTTTCTGATCGGATTTCCTTGAAATTTAGTACTAGGTACTACCCTATAACGTGTGCGATGAAACAAATATTTCAGCAATTTCCAAAATTGTTTCTATATAAAAGGGGGTAAATCACTTTTACCGTTTTAAGTGAGCTTTTTCATAATTTAGAATGAATTGGTATTGATATTTTAGGCGTAAAGCTATGAGTACACGACATGCCAAACACGAAATACGCATGCCACTCTGACGTCACGATAAAATTACTCGACATATTGTAGAATATGTCACGTTTTATTATATTGTAGCATGTGCGAAAAGTAGGTATGCCGAGTACACGGCATGCACGTTTTGTCTCAAAGCTGGCATATTCGTATGTCGACGGTGACTGGGAAAAAATCTACTCAATTGAAGATTTCTTGGACGTTTTTAGCAAATCTTCAATTCAAACGATGTTTTTTGTATTCTCCGAAATTTACATGCCACTCTGAGTCGGACATATGGGTGACAGACGCATGCCAACATATATGTCAGCGTCAATAATATGCCGAGTACACGACATGCACCCTTTTGTGACATATTCTGACGTCAAATTGAAAAAGAGAAGAAAAAAAAAATGAGAAATTATGTCCAATAAGGAATTTTGGAAAAGGGGATAACGTAGAGATCCCCTTGTATCATAAACTCATCATGATACAACAACACAAGATATTGCAATGCACATGTCATTCAGTGCTGGTGTTTGAGATAAAAATAGGAACAAAATTGGTCTTTGTGAAAGCGGCCATACGAACGGTGGCCTATTTCACCAATTTGAGATTTTATTTGGAAATAGAGTCAAATTCGGTTTCACCACATTGAATTTATAATTTTTCTACAAATTTTGTGGACAAATATCTGAAATAGGTGAAATAGGCCACAGAACTAATATGTTTATGTTTACGTTAGGTAATGTTAAGATATGTCACGATTCTAGTCAACGATCTGCAAAAGAGATGGTGATGGATGGACCCCCTTTAAGGCAGCAAAATGTTATAGCAAATTCGAAAGAAATGATTCAAATGCAAAAATGTGCGATTTCTTCTCTCTATATCTATACTCTACAATTTTCTTTGTCTCCTAAAAGCGCGAGAACTATTGGGCAGATTTCAATGAAACATTTTTTAAAATGTTTTTTATGACTGTGAGAATGCTATAGGCTATATCGTTTATAGCCAGCTCCTTTGGAACAGTTTTTAGCCAAAATGTGATGTGGCATATGTGGGAGTAGGCCGTAGGGTGCCATACTTTTTACTACAGTTAAAGTTTGGAAACGTTCGAGGCAATAATATTAATGTTCATTTGGCAAATAATCTAAAGTGAAGTGAAAAACAAAAATTATTCAAACGCGTGATTTATTTTTCCGGTAAGTCGTTACATTATGTCAATCATCGAAATTCTGTCTTCGCATTTCATTTCTTGCAAACTTTTTTAAAGTTCGTGTTGTCATTTAAAGTGTAATAATGGACCAAATATTAGTTTGTGTTTTTTTTGTCAAAGGCGAGCGACGCAAGGCGAGCACGGGTCAGCTAGTTAAAAAATAATTCCAGTCTAAACTGTGGTATATTTTTATACAATACCGCTTTTCTTTTCCTTCGTTACAAAAAGACTGACGAGCGGATGAATGTTCGATGCAGACGTAGAGGTAGAATTAACTGGCATCGTAAGGGAACATTTTCTACAGTAGTGAGTGAATTGAATATGCATTGTCTTATTAAATTGTTTCAAAATGCATTTGTTTGAAAGTGATAATAGACATTGAAGGAGTATTCAATATTATCAAAACATGCACAGAGAAAAGAAACTACCAAATATTGAGGGAATACCTCTAGGGATATCTGATAGTACAAGGTGCCTAGAAGTCATATTATCAGGAAACTTAACTGGCAGATTAATGCCAATGGTAAAGTTAAAATGGCAGCGATCGAGTTCTACGAGTGCAACCAAATCTTTGGAATACGGTGGGGGCCAAACCCCAAAATAATTCTGGGAATGTAAGACCAATACTTGTATTTGTGAATGTAGCTTGTATGCGAGTTGCAGACGAATGCAATTTTCCAAGAAGAGATGAATGGGAAGCGAAGGAACAAACAGAGTCAAAGATGGATATAGGAATGGGAGATTGTATATTTTTCGTGGAACCAAATATACACAGTTCGACTATATTCGATGACTACAGCAGTGCCTTCAAGTGGAAATCCTACTAGTGACATACTGGCAGTTATCAATTATGGCAATACCATAAGTATAAGTCTGTTCAAAGCTGTTTCGAAGAAAATAATGTTCTTGTGTCAAAGAACAATTTAAATCTCTGTTGAGCTCCGGTCACAAGGATATAATCGGGAATGAGATAGCTGATGAACTTGCACGAAAAGGTCTGCAATGGACCAAAGTCAAGCACTTCAATGGATCAATCCTTCACTTTCTACCCCCACGAAATGACAGGAACACGATGTCAAAATTGGTACACTCACTGGTCATAATCTCCTAGGAAGCCACATAATGCAACTTAAATTAAACTTAATGAAGACAGACATACCGACTTGTATGCAGAGGATGTGGCGACAAACAGCAAATGTGCCTTTTTTCAGAGAAAATATGATTGGGTCATAATTTTTATATATCGGGTCATCATTCTTCTATACCTACGCTTCTTCTTTTTATCTGTTACATTTTTTGGTGAAACTATGACTATAAACCAAAGCCTAAATTAAATGTATAAATATTGTGACAGATTGTAGTCCTACTCCTACCCTACCTAAACACGGAATGCCCAAATGTCGAAAATAAATGTACGTTAGCTTAAAAAGGAGTATTCCCTTCGTGATCCTTTTATAGGGAACTTTAACGACGATATCTTTGAAGTTTATATAAAACAGAGAAAATTTCGAATTTAAATATGTAGTTTTTGCTCTAGGTTAATAAATACAAAACAATAAATTAAATTTGGTCTTTAGGACAACGTTAACATTTATAGTCTTTTAATTACTTACTTTTCAAACTAATTTGTTGTTTCCTTACGTGTTACTGACCATAAAAAAACGATTTTCTATAGAAACGTTACCGTATACACTACAAAATTAAGATCATAACCAACAATGAACATTTAACAAACATCTAACATTTATGCATACAAAATTATTAAAATATTTTCATAAATATTTATATAAATTTTGATTTAAATTCCGATCGCACAATAACAAAGTTCGGTACGAATATAAGTTGAAAGGTGCAAAATATAATTTGTGGATCATTACTAAATTATGATAAAGGTACAATAGGGATGCTCAAGAAACAAACTAAATTCGGGGCATGTAATTTATGTCTTATGGGTAGTGCGAGCAAATGGTAAAGAATAATAACACAGAAAGGATGAACAATTTTGGTTAAATGAAGAAAAATTGGAACAGATTTCTAGTGTTGAAATATTTTTACAAATTCCGATACTTGAAATTAAAATGATGAGAATAGGATTTTTTTTTTAAATGATTTTGGTGAGTGTGGCTAAGTCTGTAGGACATGTAACATGCAGACCGATAGTAAGTGTATATAGTACATCTTTAAGTATTGCGTCGATCTCAAAAGATAAGAAAAAAAAATTAGATTTCACATATTTTACGAATATTCATATTGAGTTTTACATTAACCACCAACGATTGAAGGCAAATTGTGTTAAATAAAAAAATTAAATGCATACTCGGATGTAATTCAACTGCAGAGTTTGCAATTCATTCCCCAGAATAGACCAGTTGAAGGCCTAGGAGAAAGGTGCTACGCTTGCTGTCTAATTCCGCCAACATTTTGCGAAATGCTGTGTATGCACCAAACTACCATAAGTACCAAGAAATAGCCAGATTATTGAGCTGAACCTAAGACTCCTCGTTCGAGAGTCCAGCACAGTAACCACTGATCAACCGCTACTATATCAGCTCTAATATAAACCCATAAATATAAGAAATCAAGGGAATGGTTACATTTTGGCAGCTACTGTTTTAAGGCCTAAGAAGGCAACTGAGTAGTAAAGCCTTGTAAAGAAATAATAGGATAATAGGAATGCTACAAATAAGATCATATTCATCCCCGTCTATAGTTTGCAAAGGAGGATACAATATTTACTCATTTTGAAACCAAGATTTTTGCAAGTGATTTTCGGTTGCGTTTGTTTTGAAGGAAATTGGAGAAGGAGCGGATTCTACAAGCCGTATAACGATATCGGCCAGAGTCTTATGCTACGTTTCCGCCGAAGATTAATCTCATAAAGTAGTTTTTCCAATGTTAATCACAATGTTAATTCTATAGACTATCTGCAATTAACTGAATCAGACGTCATTTCTGCATTAGAGAAATTAGTTGATAATCCATCACAGGATTCTGATTACATATCCAATTCATTTCTAAAACAATGTGCTCATGTCTTATTTGTGCCTCTCACAATTGTGTTTAATTCCTCATTAAAAGAAGGTATTTTTCTTGATAGATGGAAGATATCATATATTTCACCTATTCATAAAAGTGGTTCCAAGATTGATGTCGAAAATTATAGGGGCATCTCTAAGATTCTTAAAATCCCAAAATTATTTGAGTCCATTATCAAAGACAAATTATTTTTTCTGGTGAAAGAACTAATCTTATCAGAACAGCATGGTTTTTTAAGAGGAAAATCAACTGCTACTAATTTGATGCAATTCTCTAACTTTTTGCATTGCAATATAGAAGCTGGCTACCAAGTCGACACGGTTTATACTGACTTCTCAAAAGCTTTTGACAAAGTCAATATCTGTTTATTGACCCATAAACTAAAATCTTTTGGTTTTCACGCGAGGATGCTGCATTGGCTGGAATCCTACCTTTCCAATAGAAAGCAATGTGTTGCAATAAATGGAATATCTTCTAGATATTTTGATGTCAAGTCTGGAGTTCCCCAAGGAAGCCACCTTGGGCCCCTTCTGTTCCTTCTTTTTATCAATGACATCACAGCTTCCTTATCCTTTTGTAAGTGTCTACTTTTTGCGGATGACATTAAGTTGTTTGCCAAAATTCAATCTCATGTACATGCAGTCTTATTTCAAAATGACTTAAACTCATTTTTTACATGGTGCAAAAATAATCAACTGTTCTTAAACCTTAAAAAATGTAAGCAAATTTCTTTCTATAAAAATTGCTCTCCTATTAAAACTCAATATTTTTTTGGTAATGATGCTCTTGATATATGTAAATTTGTCAATGACTTGGGCGTTACTTTCGACGATAAACTCCACTTTAATATGCACATTGATCAAATTATTCGCAAAGCCTGCTCTATTATGGGATTTATTAAGAGAACTTGCAAGGAATTTTCGGATCCTTATACTATTAAGTCTTTATATATATCCCTCGTGCGACCAATTTTGGAATACTGTGTTGTCATATTTAATCCACATTACAACGTTCATATCCTAAGAATCGAAAGAGTTCAGAAATCATTTACTCGCTACATGTTACGTAAATTTAATTGGGATGGATTTTTACCCTCATATAAGCAAAGATGTCTTCTCATCGATTTAAAAATGTTATCAGTTAGACGGAAAAATCTAGAAATTCTCTTCGTAAGAGATATTCTTAGCTCTAAAATTATGTGTCCAGAGCTTTTGCTGAAATTTGGTCTATATGCTCCACAGAGATCATTACGCGATAGACCCTTACTGTATATTGAAACACACAGAACAGTTTACGGTCAAAATGAGCCAATAAGTCGTTGCTGCAATTCTTATAATAGTGTTTGTAATGTAATTAATTTATCCGATACCAGAGATGCAGTAAAAAAGCAATTAAATAATATTGTGTAGCTCAAATTTAATTTAGATTTAAGTTATTATTGTACTTTAGTTTTAGTGTAGTCTGTAAGAATCTTGTATTCGGTAGACGAAATAAATAAATAAATAAATAAAAATTAATCTTGGTAGGAACACGCACCAAGTCATCTGCAAAATATGGTCGGAAGGAAGTATGCCTGAACCTCAGCATTGTTTGCCCGATCCTCAAGAAAGCAGAGCTTCTGATGAACTTCGCCAACTAGGTATTAGTCTTCTTAACATCGCCTACAAGATCTTATCTGCCGTGCTGTGTGGACGCCTGAAGCCTTTCGTCAACAACCTGATTGGTCCCTATCAGTGTGGCTTCAGGCAAGGAAAATCAAATCAAGAAGTTCAAATCATACACCACCTTTTCATCGATTTTTAGGCAGGCTACGACAGCATTTATAGAGACGAGCTGTACAGAGCAATGTCTAGTTTTGGCATCCCTGCCAAACTCGAACGTTTGTGCAGTATGACAATGGAGAATGCATGCTGCTCCATCAAGGTCGGTAAAAAACTCAACGAAACCTTTGATGTCAAAAAAGGATTTAGACAAGGCGATGCGCTATCATGTGACTTCTTCAAATCGTTCTTGAAAGAATAGTGCAAAACTCAAACGCTAACACCGACCAGAGGTGTCCGTCCGACGACATCGACATAACCGACAGCCGAATGTCACTAGTGCGTTCGTCAGTATTAAGACGGAGGTGGCGAACATGGGTTTGGCGGTCAATGGCAAGACAAAGTTTATGCTGTCATCAAGAAAGGATACCTAACACCAACGTCTCGGACAGAATGGTACTATATATAGACAGATATAACTTTGAGGTCATTAAGGACTTTGTCTATGAACTCAACAATGAAACCAGCGCTAAGATTAAACGAAGAATAACTCTTGCCAATCGCTGTTTGTTTCGGCAAAGAAACTGAGTAGCAAAGCCGTTTTCATGTCGTTTTTATTTGATAATCTTTTCTGTCGAAAGTTCCAAGTTATCCTCGTTGTTAGTCAAACGAACAACAATTGTTAAGATTTGACAGATAAAGGGAGGAACATTTTAAAAACTACGTAACAAAAACGTATCCCAATTTCCCAAAGTGATTAAATGAATTATTGTTCTTAGGTACCAGTTATCAATTTGGAACGAGGCCCTGGTGAAACGATCTTGTTCTTCTTGATGGAAACACTTTGGGATTATGTACTTTTATATTTCTTCGAAGTTCGACTTTTTTTTTGGTTAGTGCCCTGTGGAAATGTAGTATTAATGTCTAACCAGTAGAAAGTTATTGGTAAAGTTCCAGGTCCACTCCGGAATGTAACGCCCCCTACGTAATGTATTAGAGTAGAGCTAAAAGTGATTATAAAACTGCAAAACTCTCACTAGAGATACCTGAAGGTTGACTGAATTGGATTATGTATACAACTACAAATGGATTCATTTTAGTTTGATAATTAATATGAAAATGTTGTCATGAAAAAATTATATAAAAATAGAACAACCAATTAAATTATAGGAAGAACGATGAAATAAAATAAAAATCACATTCGATGGGTTTGTTGTATTAAATTAAATAATAAAATGAAAACAAATTATTGTTAAACATATCAAATGTTGATATAGAAATAAACATACATAAACTTATAGTCTAATAAAACGACAAACAATCCAAAAAAGTTATGAAGATAAAAAAAAAAAATATGCAGGTATATTCAAATTGTATTTTTATGAATGCAAATATAATGTATGTATAAGTAATTTAACAATTAAATTTAAAATGCATAAATAAATTAACAAAACGTTCATGAATATTTTCATTAACAATATCGAACGAAGTTTTATAAATAGTGTACAAAAACCGCTTTACTTACCAATATCATCAGTTTTGTAATTTTGTATAACCTCGGCTAGTTCAAGATTACCGGCAATAACTGCAACCTTTTTGGAAAAGATAAAATATATTAGAAGTGTTCAACAATGTGGTATATATTGAATTAGAATTTATGACATAAAATACAAAATTGGTATACCTTTGTACACTGAACAAAAAAACACATATTGATTTTCTAAAAATATGATCAATTGAAGTATAGTAACAAAATAATTATTATATTATTCACATACATTTATTACCTCTTTAAAAACCGAATTCAAAAACTTATACAAAATGCAGAAAAATGTAATAAAAGTACGTACATATTTCATAGATAGCTACTGTGTCGTATACGTAACTTTTTTAATAGAAATTTTTAAGGGCAGTTTCAAAGGTTCCAGAAAAATGTTTGGCTCTGTGATCTGACACAAAGCGCTATCCAACAGATAAAGGTTGCTCATATTTTTTTCTGTTTCATAACTGGTAGAAAAATGTATCAGCCACTTATTGTTTGACTGAACGGAAATGTTATTTTTTACGGTTTCAATACACTCATGTCGTTTGTTTTGTCTTTGTTTAGTTTGGGTTTATGAGAAACTTAACCAGACGCTAAACATTTTTAACGGAATTGTGTTATTCTGTTGTTGGAAATTCATCATCGAGTGTTTCAAACTAATTTGGTCTTGTGCAATATATCGTTCCTACGGGGACAAATCAAATGTTCGTAATATTAATCAAATAGTCTTCTAAAAATTCAAATAAATCCATGTTAGGACACTTAAAATAAATGAGGCTAGCAGACACTAGTGGGCGCAGTAGCGCAGTGGTTAGTGTGCTGGACTACTGTGCGAGAGATCCCAGGTTCGATCCCCGAAAAAACACAAATTACATCTTAAAGTTTTTTCTACTGCGCCACCTCTCGCGATCGTCTGACAAACATCCGAGAGTATGACTGTTATGAAAAAGCTTCTCAATTCAGCCGGTTGGACTCGGCATAAAATTGTAGGTCCCTTCCATTCGTCCCAAAAATAGAAACTCACACAAAACGAATGGTTGCGAGAAGCTAGGCCTTGGGTGTCACCCGCCTGTTGCGCCACCTATTTATTTTTATTTTTTTTTTAGCAGTCACTCGAATCGTCAGATGAGATATCACTAACTTCATCTGTCAAGCGGTGGCCATGGTTTAGTGGTTAGAGTCATTGCTTGTGGCCCGAGCGGCGTTGGTTCGAACCCCGGCGGGGACACCAATACTCTGTCACCGACTATAAGAGAAACGAATATTATCAGAGTTTCTCCACCAATACACCAAAAAAGGGGTTTCTGCTTGGTAGTACAATGGACCAAGATTCGTCTGAGTGCTCCAGAACTTGGAATCCTCTTTTATAAAAAAAGAGAAAAAAAAAACATCTGTCAGATATAACTATCCGAAACCTTTGAAACCAAATGTTAAAGTTTATCTGGCAGATGAGTTCCGGGTAGGCTATCAGAGACTTTATCAGAAAGTCTCAAACTGACCCTAATTGCATTTTTAGATATAAAACAGTTCCGTATATAAGGATGTCCCATAATTCACGCAAAATTATAATTTTGCGCCAACAATGATGCCGACGGAAAAAAAAGATAACAATGTGACAGCTGATAGTTCGGGGTTAGTAAGAATCGAGAGCTATATGAAAGATCAACGCATTTTCCTTGTTGAGCAATATTTTAAAAATAATGAAGGTTTGTTAGCTACAATCCGCAATTTTCGAACAAAATCATTTTCAGTGATGAAGCTCATTTTCATCTTGCTGGCTTCGTTAATCATCAAAATTGTCGCATTTGGGGTTCAAAAAACCCACGAGTAATTGTTGAGAAACAAATGCATCCACAACGCGTGACTTTTTGATCGCGGATTTGGGCTGGGGGCATTATCGGACCATTCTTCTTCGAAAATGCGGCCAGTCAGGCAGTAACAATTAATGATGTTCGTTATCGTGACATGATAACCCAGTTTTTGGTGCCTAAATTACAAGATATGGATGTGACCAACATGTGGTTTCAACAAGACGGTGTCACATGCCATACAGCCAGAGAAACAATTCAATTACTGCATGAGTCATTTCCTAATCGTGCAATCGGCCGCTTTTGCGATCAGAATTCATTATCCCGATCTTGCGATAATTCCATAATAGCCTCAATCTGTATACACTATCAATAAATAAAAAATTTAAGCTTTATAATTAAAAATCTGTATTTTCTATCAAAATTACATTTTGCGTGAATTATGGTACAACCTTTACAAGAAAATTTGACTTTGTATTCCACTGAGAAAGGACTTTTGAATATTACCAGGACCACGTTTACCTTTTAAGTCCGGCTTTATCATAATATTTAAAAATTACACGATAACTCAAGAACCGATAGTCGTATTAACTTGAAACTTTGTATTTTAAAAGAGAAGCAAAAATTATTAAATAGTGTTTTTGCCGTTTCTCAATTCATACGTCTATACCTATTTTGAGGGGTAAACTACTAACTGACTGCAATTTTTTTAATGATAGTATCATCTTCCTTTTCGCAAATTTTTAGTTTCGCATTTTAGTTTATTTTGATTTTCACCCAACAGCCCATTTTAGGGAGGCAAACACCAGGGGAATTTGTATTGGAAGCCATGGACATATTTCGTCCATATTTTGAATTTTCTTGAAACTTCGTAGTGGTACACTGCAAAGCTTATGTTGAATAACGTATATCAGCATTTTCCAAAATTCTTCCCCTAATTAAGGAGTTCAGAATGACCCTTACCGTTTATAGGGAGTCAGGTCATTCTAACAGATCGGGACATTCTTCTCGAAATTTATGTCGTCGTCTTAAATATTTTTAAAATTGTGTTTGAAGCTTGTCTTCCGCTCTCGCTCACATTCCATTCACATTTGGTATCTTTTTATATTGTTTTTGAATTCGATAATAAAGTAGGGTATAGTAGGACCCGCCAATAATTCGCTTAAAAATTTAATTTTCGACTTAACAACAAAATATTATTTACAGAAAAATCAAAATTTAAAACTACAAATATTTATTTTTTTATAACTAAGAAAAACAAAACAAAACAACCAATAGAATTGACCAAAAGAGTATACCAAAATTAGGACCAATATTTTACAAAAAAAAAAAACAAGAAAAAAACCAACTACAATACAAAAACTAATAATAATTAATTAAATGAAAAAAATAATCCCTTTAGAAACTAGAGGATATATTTTTGTTTTTGTTAAACATTTAAAAGATAGAAATAAATACCTGATAGGGAGTTTGATTTGCATAATTAAGGGCCTCACGTTGGGCACCCCGAAAAAGAAGCATTCTAGCACAAGCCTCTTGGTTGTTAACAGCGCATACATGCAATGGTGTATTACCGGAAGCGTTACGGCCATCCATGTCCGCACCATAAAACAATAAATGTTCCAAATGGTGGACTAGACCATGTCGGCATGCCTAATGTTATAATAATTATATATAGAAATTATTTGTAAGAAAATTAAAGGGAAACATTTTATTTTTTTTTTCAGTTCTCTCGTATTATTTTGTTTTTTTTTTTTTTAGAAATAATACAAAAGAAAATAGTTAAAGTGGAAAGTTTGTTTATAGGAAAAGCCATACACGTAGTTTTAATAAGTACCGCCATATATAAAAAGACTACCTTTTTTTAAAGTTTATATAATATTAAATATGCCAACACCATTATAGTATTTTTCTACAAAAAAAAAGTTGCTTTTTGAATTATTTAAACACGAGGAGGAAAGCGCGACAATATTGAAATGTGTAAAAGACAAGGGTAAACACAACGGGGTTACATAGTTGGTGAGTGAAAATTTTACAGGGTTGCAAGGTTAACGTTCCTAACCTTTCCTAATCCTATCCTATTAAGTACTATAATTATGTAAAATTCGAGAACCAAATTGAAATGCTAGATTTCAATTATAGATTTCAAAGGAGTGCCATAGCTTAGGTCTTAATAAGATACGAGTAAGTTTAAGCAAGCCTGCTGGAATAGAAAGCTTAACAAACCTATGTACGTGCAAAAGTAGAAGGAACTTTAGCCAAATCAATGAGGTTACCCTTGGGAGATCTCCGAAAAAAACTTGACTCAGACAAAAGAGGTCAGAAAAGCCTGTGTGCACTGGCTAAAACGTTAAAAAGCGATCACTGCACCACACAGACCTTTACAGACCTCAAGGAAACCCTTGTTGTATTCTGTATTCTGTCTCCATAGCTAAAACAGGGAACAGCTCACTCTAGATCTAAGACCGCTGAGTCTGATATCTTTTTCTCTAGAGAGATTTTTATAAATCTCCATTCAAATTCAACGCCTTGCAAGTCAGAAACTGCCTATCAAGAAAGTAATATGTTGAGAGAGCTCAACAACTCGCTCTTTACTTACGGATTCACTAATGACCGTCCTTGATATAGAGGGAGCATTTAACAACGTTGAAACCAGTTCAATTATCAGTGCCCCACTTTGGGTTAACGTACTATGCGAAACCGTCTGCTGTACCGGTTAATACTCAGAATCAGAGTAATCAATTCTTCATTCGAAGGTAGCTTCATTAAAAGACAAGCACCCCAGGAGTGTGTTATCTTCTCCTTTCTCTGGAATCTTGTTCTTAACAAACTCCTACAGGGAGTATAAACGTAGCCATCATTGAAGGGCTTATATTGGTTGCAAAAGACCTCACCTACTTTGATTTACTTAGATAGAATCGTCTGTATCAATGCAACACGAATCATGCTATATCATAAATGGCATGCAGGACTTCTAACGCACATAAGGCTTTTGGATTGTCGGAAAACGAGACTTAACAACGAAAGAGTCCACTTTCCGATAGCAGAATAAAAAAAAAATATTTTAGAAATACTATTAAGTTGATTGTCAGACTTAAAATATTTAAGCAATCTCGTCCTCCTGCAACTCCTCTAGCTTAAAGCGAGCAAAAAACTCTATAAGCGAACAGTTAGGAGCTTATGGGCAAACAAGTGGGAGCAATTATCATCCACAACGCACGGGCATACCTCCAGGGGCAGTCTGTCTTTGTGGGAGTGTACTCCAATGGCTTGCACTCTGATATCGTCTGGACCCACGGGTATCCTGAGCGTACACTGATGGGACCACCTTCATAGGTAACAAGCCTTTTCCAGTCAGGACCAACGGTGTACGTATCAGCTAGTTTGGGGTCTTCTTCCCTCTAAGAGGCAATGCAGAAGCCGGCTTAGGATCCATTATTTTTAACGAAGATCGCGGATGTTCCGCAGTTGAGTGGGTGTGGACCTAAGAAAGACTGCTGTAAGGTGTCATTGAAAGACCAGAAAAATACAAGCCTCTGCTTCATTCTGGAGAAGAATTCATCGCTAGCTGCAATGAGAGGCGTTAGCAGCCCTATACAGATAAGAAAATGGGCTTGACAGAGGAAGAATGGTTTTTATGTAATAGCACAGTAAGTAATAGATTATTGTACTTACAGATAGGGTTATAATGGATAAGATACATTATGGATAAGATAGGACAACCTCTTTCCCTGACGGGCTTCATAATGGGTCAGTATTAACCTCTGTGTGTGGCACGGAGTATTCCTCGCCAGCCCACAAACCTAATCTAACCTAAAGCATGTCTGATGATGAATTATAGTAATGTAGTTAGAAATAGCTCCAACTCAAACCGAAGTGACTAAGAGTTGTTTTGTTGTTGTTAACAAAAACTCTCAAACCCATTGTAGTTTTCCCTCTTTGTTCAGCATCTCCATTACAATTAAGACAAAGAAAAATAAAATATTCAAAAATAAAAATAATTAATGATCAAACGAACTCCCATTGTCGCAATAATTCAAAAAGCAACATTTCTTAAACCGCAGTTAAACTCGTCCATAAATAAAAATAAATAAATTGTGTATTGTATTACCTTTAATATGTGCGTTGTTAAATATTTAAAAAAAATGTCTATAAAAATATATTCCTTTCTTTAAAACAAACTTGAAACGTGTCCACTGTTATTTTTTTTTTATTAAACCATGTGCAGAGTTCATAACACAAACTCAATCCAAAATCCAAGACTTACCTGATGCACCTCCTGCCAACCTTGATTATCCTGAATGCCAAGCGTTGCATGATCATGCAACAGACTTTCCGTAATTTTAGGATCACATTTTTTCGTCACAGAGATGTACAGCGGGGTTATACCACGTCCATCCTTATAATTGGGTGATGCACCAAGTTCCAAGAGGGTGCTGCAAATAGACAAACAAATGTCAAAACATCGAATCCAAACAAGCATAACCAATATGGTGACAACTTTATAGTTGGTCACCTTTTCCTAGGACCATTAAACAGTTAGCCCCCCAAATTTGGACAATTGCAACTAAAGTCTGCGAACGATTCAACTTGAAACATTTTGAAAGGTATACACGAAGGCATGCGTATATATGGCCAACACTTTTCGGAATTGTTGCAATGAAAACATGACTTTTGGTTTGGCACTTGTCGACTTGTTTCGTTTTATCGTGTGGTATACATTCTAAATTAAGATAAAATTAACTTCCATCAAGTTGGCGATTAATTAGGCGATAAGTAGTGTATAGGCCAATAAGAGACAAATAAAAAAAAAATACGTGGTCGACAGGTAAAGCGTCCAGTCCACTGACCGCAGAAGAGAGGAAAAAAGGCACCACCAGCGGGTGCGGATAATTTTGTAATTCATCAAATATGGTGTGAGGTTTTTTTTTGCGACACGAAAGGCATTATGGTTAAGTACTTACGTTACAGCTTCTAGGGAGTCCTTTTCGACAGCCTTGTGTAGAGCGGTTGCTCCATCCTTTGTTCGATAGTCCAGCAAAGCACCGCCATTCACTAGTGCGATAAGCAGTTTATTTGGTTTTTTAGCTCCGGTAGCCACAGTTAATGGCGTTTCACCACTTTCCGGACAGTGGAAGTTAGGGTCCAGCCCTTTGGCGCACATTTTTGCAATTTTTTCCACATGACCGCCATTGATGCATTCGAGAAATCGTCGCAAATTTGCCCGCGTGTGCAGTGCCTTCAGTTGGCGTTCATCTAGATTCAGCATCTTGTAGACGCGTCTTTTGTATTTTAACTGAAAATATAGAATTTAGTAAGTTAGATTTAGGGCTTGTAGATACAGACAATGATTTAAAAATACGTGTCATAATAGAGATGTTTTTAGCGATTGAAAAACTAGCATAATCGGCTGGTATTGAAATAATGAAGGGCACGAGTACGATAACTTAGGCGGCAAGACCCTTGTCCTCCGGTTTAAGCTTTATTAAAAAACGATGGCGACACTTACAATAAAGTACTATAGCAGTTTTGAGAGCCAAAAATCTATTCTTTTATATATTTTTTAAATCGGGGGATGCCCTCCTAGTACCCCCTGGCCTGTTATTATTTCGACAAGAGGTTTAATATGTGATTTGCTGACGTCCACTTAGCCGTGACTATTGACATCTACCTGTCAAGATTATACCATATTTGTTAGCCTGTTGCAGCGCTAATGATGGGAGGTCCACTTTCGTGTCTTTCTTAGTTAGTTCCTCTGCTCTGTACATAGTTGCCTGGTATAAAGTTTAATCCGTTTCAAATCAAATGTGTGTATTTTTAACGCTGAGCAGAGAGAGCAGCAAACAATTTTCTCTTATTTTACACCCTATCTCTCTCAATCCCATTAAAACACTCATCAGTCGAATGTCGATGTTCACAAAGAGAAAACATATTCAAAAAATTAGCACAGAAACGGTTCATCTACGTCTGTCGCCAGGAACGCAGCAAAGACTTTTTTTTTAAACGGAAGCTATATTCAAGCCACTCCTTAAGCTGATATACAACAAACAAATACTGAGGATATATTCATAACAGTAGGCAGATTCCATCCAAGCTGGGAAGTTGTCACACGAAAAGGTACAGAGGTACACCACAGTATGCAGTCCTCTCTACCTAGAATGTAGGTTGTGTCTTGAGGATGTAGAATCCTCCGAACACATTCTCTGTGATTGCCCGGCACTTCATTGGTTAAGAAAACGTATCTTCAACAAGGAGATACTTTCACCAGCAGAGTTCAGTAACTCCGCTACTAAGGACATAGTGGCCTTCACTAGGGAAGTCACACGTCTCTTAGAATAACCTTATCCCTTCCGATACAATAGATCTTTTAGGTCGCAGTGTCAGCCAAATGGGCAGGGAATTTAAAAAAAATGCAGTCCTCTCGAGCCATAGATATGTACTGTACCCTAACATCTTGATACAAATTGGTAAATCAATGGCCGCGTTCCTTTGACCGCTAGATGACTAGCGCGCATGTCAAACAGTTTTTTTTATATGGAGTTTGGCATGCCGCTAGTCATCTAGCGGTCAATGGAACCCGGGCAATGCCTCGATGTCGAACTACCATGTGACTAGTTCCACTTGACAGATCTGGGATATGATAAATGTGAGACGGACAAACGTATCAAACCAACCGCCTTAATCTAACTGATCTCGGAACCACTACAACCAATTAAGTTCTTTCTCCATTACGAGGCTTCAAAAACCTGCAATATTTGACAAATCTTGGTGAAATTTAATCTCAAAGGAACGGGGAGACTTCCGACGTGTGATAGGTAGGCATGGTCGTAGAATGCGAGTCCTTTACAAAGACTTTTGTAGGAGCTTCGGGCCTACAACATTTGAAGACCTGAGTGACTCCTTATGAACTGACGTTTGCTACTTGTCATTTGTATTTGTATCAGCAAATTTGTTACTGGTTTGGGTTTATTGGTACCAATTCTTAACGCAAGCGCGCACTAGAGTGAAGAACAAGTGGCGTGGTAGTGGCGTGGCGACCAAGTGGCAGGTAAAATCGATAAAGTCCACATCAAAGCGGAGTATGAGCGACGTGGTTCGTATGGTATTTAGCAGGTGGCGTGATGCCAATCCGGTGCGACTTATCTCGAACAAAATTTAACTTTCGAGTTGCAAGCGCGTGATGACGACGGAGATTTGTAGAGGAATATCCCTTGTAGATGCATATTATATTGTAGAGGCTGGTAACGACGAGGATTTTGGTATTGCCACTTCGTTTATTTGTTTACCCGAAACTAGAACCATGCGTGACGACCAAGAATTCAACGATAGAACAACATTTTAAGAACTGACAAGTCAGTGGCACCATACGTTGTTTTCTACTTCAGTGCACGTTAAATCGGGTACATGTCATAACCCGCTATGACACTTTTAAAAGTCATAGCGCCCGAGGGCCTTATGACACAGAAATGTTTGTCATAGCGCCCCAGGGCGTTGAAACCTTCCTTAGCCACGCCACTTGCTCACAACATACATAAATCTGCAAGCATTTCGGGGCGCTGTTGAAGCGTTAGGCGGCTCTCAGATTGAGGCAACAAGCAATAAGCAACTATAGTTGCTATAGCAACTGCCAATAATAATCAGCATTATCAGCAACATTTTTCGTTCGAGCGATATTTAGTTGCTTTGATGTGAGACCTCTAATTTAATTTAAAGTAAAATAATTGTGAGCGATAATATTGCGTGTTTCCTATTGCCAGTTGCTTATTGAATGTTGCCTCAATGTGAGAGCCGACTTATAGATTCGCCTTTCCCGGGAAAAGTATTTAAAAAAAAAAAAAAAAATAAAACTTCAATGCGCGCATTGCTTAAGATCTGATATCAGATTTAAAAGTCTATCGATCGGTTCTAGACTTTTAGCCGCACTAGACTTTTAGCCGCACCTCTCGCTCTTGAGTGGTATCACAATGAACCTTTCATTTTGGTCTAAGTGTGATTTGGCTATGCCAAGACCTAATTTAACATATCCCTAGAATCGACAGGGTGGGGTAGTTTGTGTCATTGAAACGTGGCATAAACCAATTATAGCCGTCAAGGTCTTTGGTAAAAGCTTTCTAGACTAAGCCTTGTTTTATTGATTGAGAACGAGCGTGAAAAATTTCGACCCACTTTTGTTAGTATTAAGAGCCAGTACCTTTATTTAATCTGCACCATGGTGCATAAATTTGATGCAATTCTCAAGGATATAGAATATGCTTACATATAATAAAACTGTAGGCATTTTATTTGTCAGCTAAAAAGTCGAAAACTACTGGACAGATTTCGATGAAACTTTTTTTTAAATGTTCCTTAAGACTGTGAGACTGCTATAGGCTATGTCGTTTATAGCCACGTCCTTAGGAACAGTTTTTAGCCAAAATGTATTTTTTGAAGTGAAAATATATACATACACATATACCTTGCTGCGAATGGATGTTTATACTTTTGCGATCGTCAAACAAACACATTCGATAAGGGTTGATTTGTTTTCGCAGTGAGTGCTATGGTCAGTTGTATATTATGTAGGTATGTATATTATGATTGTATGTCCGATGAAGGATGGGGATGGGGTGAGTCGTGCGTGCTGCAGAATGGCATGGGGTATATTAATAATCTTAATAAGAAGAGAGACGTATAATACAAAACAGGTTTTATTTCAGAATTTCATTCGATATGTGGTATGGTAACAGGGTAGGTTTGGGGTAGGTAGTTCCTTGGATTCCATATAAGAAGAGGGAAACAAACGAAAGGAAATTCAGTATTACAAATAAGTAGCAAGATCTAGGAGAGGGAGGAATTTTCTTTTTCTCCTAAAAGCGCGAAAAGTACTGGACAGATTTCAATGAAACACTCAAAAGTGTAATTTTAAATGAACCAAATATAATTTTGTGCGAGCGGGCAAGGCGAGCACGGGTCCAGCTAGTAAATAAATATAGTAGTTGGCTCAACAGGTCCGTATAGAACCTTATAGGCTTAGCTTTCCACAGTCATTTGTTGCAATTTTCGGGTCAAATGGACATACATACTCCCTGATACTTGTTAAAAGTTCACGAGTGTTGGCGCAGCAGAAAGAAACGTCTCGCTCAGTAGTCCAGCACATTAACCACTAAGCTTTACCTATATCCTATATAAGACACCTGAACTAACGTACTATCTGATTTGAAAAAACACAACACATTATTTAAGACGAATAGAAAACTCCAAAAGCATCTTTCTTAAAACTTTGTCCAACATTTCATTCATGTTGATTAATATAATGATTTTTTTGGGAGGGCACTTAGTATAATAAAATGTAACCACAACAAACCCGCCTAACCACATCCTCAAGTTGTCTCAAAAAAAAATCTATACTTAATTTAACTCCGTTTCAACTTTTAAGTGCCAATAGTAATTTTTCATTTAATAAAAGAAAACTTTTGAAATACTGCGTTAAATTCAGAAAGTCTACTCAACATCCATAAGCACATCGCATATTCAACTTACCTCTAAATATCCGACAGGACCATTAAACGGATAATCTCCCAAACGACGTTCCTCGTCGAGAAACTTTCCTGCTTTACCATTTGAAGGCGGGCAAAATAGTCCATAGTTGAAACTTTCCTTAAGTTCCTGAAATCGAGAAGAAGATAAATTTAAGTTAACGATATCTAATTTTTTATTTTGTAAAGAAATTCGATTAAGAAATGCAAATGCGGATCATCCGTCCCTTAAAAGTTTTCATTCTTGCTGACAATAATATTATTCCCTATCCTCGAAGAGCATTCATTGTACAATCAAAAGGAAGATGGTCACAGCCTCAATTCTCTCTTAAGTCACACCCAGATACACACGCAGAAACCTGAAGCGTCTTTTGTTAGATGTGCAAAGTAGATGCATTTGAAGTGTCATTGTGTTCCGTTCTTTTTTTTTACATTTTTTTTTTTGTCAAGAGGCTCTCCTTTTCGTTTTGGCCGGAACACCATAGGCGTTGTCTTATACACTTGACCCATAAAGTTTTGAATATTCTTTTTTTTTTGTTTGCAGTTGCTTTTATCACAGAAAGGAGGAATAAAACTTGAGCCACTTTAATGTGTATATTCATGCGGAAGGGGATGTAGGAAAAACCTGAGAGGTATGTCTATGTATGTACTGACTTGGCATGATTTAAGTTTTAAAAGCCACATACGAACAGGACGAATAAGAGCAGTAATTATATAGTTGGGCGGTAGTGCGGTAATGGATTGAAATGTGTTGAAAGTTTTGCAATTTGAGTTCTAAAAAAATTAATTTTATGTAAGGAGTGCTATGTGTACAATGTACATATTGTATTGATGCTTTCCATACGTGTTGCTTCGTATCAAATTATAATATTGTCACTTAATGTTTTGATTTTACGCAACCGGTGATTATAAACTGTTTAGGCACAAAGTATTAGACCTACGTTTTCGTGTAACATATTGATTAACCTTTAAATTCGTTTGACAAACTTTCACCAACACTCAGGGTAGGGTGCTGTAATTACACCCTTTCACCTTACTTTGTAAATGCACCAAATAAGCAACAATTTCACGTTTGTCGCCAATTATTATTATACACATTGGATTAAGTCCAACTACCATCGGAGGTCGTAAAAACACTTTTAACCTAAAGATTACATAACAAACAGCTTTTCAGTTCGTACCGAGAATTGGGAAAGTAGGTATGTACCCGTCCTCTTACCGAGGGTGATTAATGATGTTGTCAACCACCGTTCAATTGCAATAAGACCAATATTATGCGTACATATCACTTTAGACTCATACATGTGGATATTTTTCTCAATCGGACGCTCATAAAAGATATTGCTTAGTTTACCATAAAAAAGTTAACAAAAACCAGAGACAGTCAGAGACCAGAGAACGATGATAGTAATCTGAGGTTAAATGTATTAAGGGAAGGGCAGAAATTATACATTTGTACATATAAGCCAACAGCAACAAAAACTTTAAAATCAATAAGTTTTTCTCACATAATCACGACGCAGTACAACATCTCCCTATAACCAGTTTTTTCTACTATAGGGAATCCTCTGCCGATGAAACACAACTCGGAACCTATATCAGTACGAGGAGCAAAAGCTCAAATTCAAGCGCATTCAAGATACTTTAGTTGATAGCGAGACAGTCTATGAAATGGCTGAAGGAAATGGCACCTAGGGTTAGCAATTGGAAAGTAGCGGGCCTTACTTACGTTGGCGCGGGTTTTACTCTGAAAGTTTCGGACTATCCAGTTTCATCAGACTCTACAGCAGTGTATTCTAAGCTGAAGTACTGGCAGTGATAATAGCTACTAAACAGGTTGCAATTATGGCAATACCTCAATGTTGATGCATTATTTTTCGATTGACTAGTCAAGAGGCCGCCTTTATCCCAAAAGTAGAAACTCACACAAACGAATGGTTGCGAGAAGGCTAGGCCTAGGGTGTCTACCCGCCTGTTGCGCCACCTTTTTTTTTTTATTTTTAGTCAAGAGGCAATAAAAGCGGTATGTGCTGTTGAGTTAAAATTGAAGCTTGATGTTAGTCGCTGTTGCGAAGACTTAAAACTTTTAGGAGTGCAGCACAACGTAAGAATATTATGGGTATGGTGTGTCTGGAATTAAAAAGCTGATGAGCTAAAAAGAAAGGTGTTCTCCAGGCACCACATACTATATCCTTGTAATCTCAGATAGACAATTGGGAACAAAATTCAAATGGCGACAAATGAAAGATAGAGCAAGCTTGACCCCTGGGCATATAACCAGAAAAATGTGGCCAATCTATAACAAACAGAAAACTAAACAAATCTTACAATTGAATAAGAAATCATTGTCCACGATTGTGGGTATTATCACCGGACACAATATGCTGAAATACCATGCCATACCAAGAAAATGGGAATCACTTTAGATGACCCTGTGCAGGGAATGCGGTGCTAAGGTGGACCTTTCCGACAGGTCCATAAATAATATACTTAAATTTGTAAACACCTCAGGATGGCTTACCAATTTGGGCTTTTTGTAGTATACAAGTCACGTACAGGTTTCTTCTGTCTCCTCCGATGGACGGAAGGAACTTATACAAGGGCCGTTTCAATTATTACAATCTACTAAAAGAGGCGCTGATCATCACGGGTAACAATCCGTACTGCCATTCCTCGAAGCGGCAAACGACGCACGGCGGAAGATTTGTGCAAGATTTTTAATGGTCGAAAAACGGGAAGAACCAGGCAAGTGGGTAGGTACTGTGCCTTGTATTGGAATCAATTGAATGATAAAAAGAGAACTCATAACAATTGGCTTAGCTACGACTTCGGCAAGACGGCATTGTTTAGATTCAAGAAATCGAAGAAGAATATAGGTCAAAAACTCTCGATTCCATCTTTGTAGAGGATAGGATGTTCTTCCTCTGCTGAACAGTTCTTTAAGAGAGAGACAAATAGAGGAGTACATGTATTTCTTGGAGAGCTCACTCTCGTATTATAAGGAACATGATACGAGGCGATGGTTTTGAAGATGAACATTGACATCTTATTCAAGGAAGAGGTGCAGCAGCTTCTGGATAGTATTGCCCAGGTGAACACTCAATACGATATAGGGCTTCAGCTGGGAAAGCACCGATGTTTACTGCTAATGGACTGGTCATTGTCTACTGATTCAGGTCGAAAGAAACAAAGGCAACTCTAATAAAGTTTTATTGCCAGGTCATGAGACATCATTCCTATATCATGAAGTCCAAACTTGTGTCGAAGCGCCTGCAAAAACATAATATGAACTGAGTAGAAGAAACAAGGGACCCTCTGTTGAATACCTCAGGGTAGTGAAATGACCGACTCCCTAGCACGACAGCGATCATCAGTAACTTTTATAGGTTCTGAACCATAAGACCGCTGGAGCGAACTCGCATCCATAGATTCATAAAGGTAACTGTATTAGAGGAAGTGCCATAGGACGAACTTTTTCCGCCAATGGCGTACAAAGAGTAGGTACCTACAATGCACTCAAAAGTAGGCTTGTGTAGTTCGCGAACGAACTAGTTCAATGAACTAGCTCACTATAGTGAACTAGTGAACTAAGTTCACACACTTAGTTCACACACTTAGTTCACTAGTTCATTTAGTTCACGGTTATTATTTTCAATGCGCCTTACCAATAATCATTTTTAACCTTCAAATTATTATATTAAATTATAGTTTGATAATCATAATAGGTAATTTAACTTGGACACTAAAATGATTATTAGTAGGTACCGCTCAATGATTTTCATACAAACGGAATAAACTAAAGCTAAGTGCACACGATTGTCGGATCGTCCGTCAGATTGTCCGTTCACGCAGTTGTAAGATTTTGTCCCAAAGTCCAAGGGCCATAATGTTTCACTGACATAATATATGTGTTCCTAGGAACTAAACAGACTACGTACAGTCACAGAAGGCAATCGTGTCAAGAGAACAGCTCAGCTCACTCATTTATATCTTTTTTTTTTATATTTTCCACGGCAAATTTATTTTTTGTATTTTCTGTGAATTTGACTATTTTGAACTAAATTGAACTAAAATGAGCGAACTAGTTCAGTAGCGTGATTTGAACTAAATTGATCGATCACTCAAATGAACTCAATTGCCCAACTCTACTCAAAAGTCATAAATGTTTCTTAACGCATGGAGAACTTTTATAAGGAAACATACCTCCCCAGGGCTTAAGCGAACAATATGCGATAATGTTTCATTGCAATAATGATAAATATATAGACCTTGGCCAATTAACAGCTTAAAATACTTAATTAGTCTCTTTTTTTTGTATTTAGTTATTTCGGTAATGACAAGTTAAAGGCAGTGAGGTAAAAAAATATACATTTCGGTCCAAAGCGATCCTAAAAGTCATCAGGATACAAAGTTTCATCAAAATCTGTCCAGTGATCTTCAAGTCAACGCGGAGAACAGTCATATAAACCTCATGGCTTTATTGTACCTACTACTTGGTATATGCCATAGCTTATTGTACCACCTCACCTTATGACGGGCTCGGCAAGAGTTTATATATTTTCGATCGACGTTGTACCAACTAGCAGAGCACAATTGGACCTTAACCAACATAGAGTACACATTTGGAGGTAGCTTGCAATGATCCAGCTGGGGGCACAATCTATTTCGTTCTGTAGCTCCGCTAAATTAAATTAAAAGAAGCGCCTCAGGTGAGACTTTGATGCGCTCAATGTTGCTCTTGGTCAAGCGATTTTAAGTAGGTACTCATCGAAAAGAACAGTTTAATGCCAAAACAACTTACCAGTTTTAGGGCCAATATTTAAATAGTTGTTCCCTCAAAAAAACTTTAACTCAATATTAAGGCGTCTCCTTCAGCACCATGGAACAGATTTTTTATGGCCCTGAGGTTAATAGTGCAAACTGAACAAGGTATACTGATACGTCTTACGATATAATGTCACTCGAAGAAAACAAAGCTATTCCATTTATGCGAAAAATAATCATCCACTTCTGGTCTGAAACTCTTGAAATACCATTCAGCTTATATCACCCAATTGAAGTAGGTATTCTTGAATTCGCTCGCAGCCACATAAATGTACTATTATCGCTGGGCCTTTGGTAACAGCAAAGAAAAAAAAATCGTTAATACCCATAGAACGACAGAGCAGTAACGAGAAGTACAATAAAACAACGGTCTGCGCACACAGCACACAGTCATTGACCTTATCCGCAAGCTGTAGTCTTCGTTGCCGCTGTTTCCACAGCCATCTTCTACTAACCATGGTCGTCGTCGCCGTCTGCAATGTGCGCTCAAGATCGCTGACAGATAGATCTTTTCTAGGTATGCCATCGAGGTCCCTCTCTCTCTCCTACACCCTTTTCCCAACTGCAAGTGACCATAACTATCTGTGCAACTTCAAGATTGCATTAGGATCTCTTCCTTAGATATATGCTAGGCATTCCACATCCACTCCATTCGGGTAGCTATATTTTCCTCTCAATCTCTTTTTTTATGCTCTTGGTCGGTCGGTTCGTCCATAGATGGATAGATTTCACGATGTTGTGGATGGCAAAACAGGTTGGGGCTAGAACTTTCAGAATGAAATCAACAATCGAGTCCCACTCGAAGTGGTTAGTTTTTCCTGCGAGATGACCACGTCCTAGAGAGCGATACTCTCACCAAAAGTTGAAATTGATTTGACACTTTGAAGTCTATAGTTGACTGTTGGGTTTTGTTACCAGAAATTGCATTCTTGCCTCCCACCGTACCCAATTTTATGGCAATTTAAAGGAACAAATATAAACAGAGAGACAGAGAAACACAAATTGGTGGTCTAAGGTCTATAGTTGCTTTCAAGAACAATCCATACGCTGACTGGTTTACTGTTAGCCACACAAACCAGCGAGAGTAACAGAAGCCATAAATACGATATCGCTAACGCAATAGCAATTAGGGTTTTTGTTCGTCAATTCGTTGAATTGACATTGTGATTACCAGACTCCAACGACTTCAGCGACGACCGACGACGACCCACTTTGTAAATAATTGTTCATAGTCCAGTTGGTGTATAGGTATTGTGGCACAAGCACACCAAACCACGCAGAAGAGACCATCTTAGACCACATCAAGATTGCAAGAACTAACCGATTCGATTTGTTTGCTTCAAATAAAAACAATCGAGCCATGCGATAGCTAGTTAGGTATACAGATACCTGCATAAAAAAAAAGAACCACCAACAGGAAGATGGATTGATTCTGGAACAAATATGGTAGCCTGAGGAGAAAGAGAGGGATTGCGGATGCCAATTGAATGATTGAAAATAATAGCACACACAATGATTGTTGTAATGGTGAAGAATTCCGAATACAGTTGGAAGTCGATGGACGGGCCTCCAATGATAGCGCGCCGGTAAACCGTTTGAATTCATTTTTTTTTTAATTTTTCGAAGAGAAATCAAATCCACTTAATGTTATTGAAAGTATAATGTATCTGCAAATAATTACAAATACCATACCATGCGTGGAAAAAATTTAAATATTTTTCGGTTGACTCATGTGAAGACAGAAATTTTACTGAATTTTGCAACAATACCTACTAGACTAGGTTAGACAACATGCTTCCGAAAAAACTCGTTGCCAATGCAAATTAACATAAAATCGATCTTTAAATATTGAGCAATGTGCATTATGAAGTCGCATTGTGTTAGAATTGCAATATTTTTCGACTTGTGTTTTGCTACGCGCTCGATAGGACAAAAAAATGTTTCCTATACAACCTGAATCTCCCTTTTCCCGTCGCTAATAACTTGGGCATCAAGTAAAATTTCCAAAATCGGAGAAATCGATTTTCTTTACTTCGTAGTATAGAGTACTCAAACCAAGTTTGAAGTCAGTCAGATGAAAAATAAGATTTAAAAACTTGAATAACCCTTTGGAGTTCGAATCTCTACCAAATCACTTCTAGGTTAGGTTAGGTTTGTGGGCTGGCGAGGATTTTCTCCGTGCCACACTCAGGTCAATACTGACCCATTGTGATTCCCATAGGGGGAAAGAGGTTATCCCTTACCCATTATAACCCTGTATTCAAATTACTTACTGTGCTGCTACATACAAACCATCTTGTTGATTTGACGAAGTTCATTATCTTGTCAATTGATGTGCTGGAAAGCTCGTCTAGGTCGTTGAAGAAGTGACTCCCTAGGAATTTATACCTGGTATGTTGGAGACTTGGGCAGTGACATAAGAAGTGGGTTGTATCCTCAAGAGCTTCCTCATCACCGCAGCCTCTGCAAAGTTCTTCTTCCGTTAAGCCCATTTTCTTCATATGGTACCGCAAGGTGTTGTGTCCTGTTATGATACCTACGAGGGTGGACAGGGATTTCCTATCCTTCCGCATTATCTTCTCGGTTTTGGATTCATTGAAGGACGGCCATAGCATTCTTGTGGTATTACAAGTGTTTAGGGTGGCCCATCTTGCATTCGCCTCACTTGTGGCTTTTTTCCCTGCTTCAAGCTTAAGTGTGCAAGGCGGGATGTCCACAGAGGGATCAGCTTGTTCTGAAACAGCTGTCGAACCTTGTCTTGCTAATTCGTCTGCTTTCTCATTGCCTGGAATGCCTTCATGTCCCGGAACCCAGCAGAGTGATACCTTGTGCTGTGTACCAAGAGCCTTGAGTTCTTCGCGACAACACCTCACAAGCTTCGATTTTATTTCTGGTGCAGTTATGGCTTTTATTGCTGCCTGGCTGTCGATAAAGAAGGTAATACCTTCAGGTGGTATTGCCCTTACCACAGACTCACGGGCTGCTGTTGTCACTGCCAGGACCTCTGCTTGGAAAACGCTGCTATGGTCGGGGAGGCGAATCGATTTTGATATACCCAGCGATTCAGAGAAGACACCTGACCCTACCCCAGTGTCCATTTTTGATCCGTCTGTGAATACGGGTATGGTTGGTGTGTTAGGTACGAGTCCGTCTCTCCATTCTTCCCTGCTGGGATAGGCGCTAGAGAAGGGTCTTGTAAACTCTAGATAAGGCGTAATGTAGTCCGTGACAGGTACATGGCCGAAATATTTCTGTAGGATCGTAGAATGACCCGTTGCGTTCAAATTCCATTTTACCGATTGGCTGATTCTCATTGCACTAATTGCGGCCGATAGTTGTATATGAATGTCTAGCGGACACAGGTTGAGGATAGCCTCAAGTCCTGCGGTTGGAGTTGTCCTCATCGCACTGGTGGTGCCGATGCACGCTAGTCTTTGAACCTTCGTTAACGCTTTTAGGTAAGTGGCTTTATTGGTTGCCGGCCACCATACGAGACTGCCGTAGGTCAGTATGGGTCTTACTATAGCCGTGTACATCCAGAGCTTAATTTTGGGAGATGGTCCCCAGGTTTTCCCAAAGATTCTGCTGCAGGAATAAAAGGCTATTGTGGCTTTTTTGATTCTTTCATTGGTGTTCAATTTCCAGTTTAGTTTTTTGTCTAGTATAAGTCCCAGGTACTTTGCGCTATCAGAGATTCTGAGGGGTGTGCCGCCAACAGAGGGTGTAGCAAAATGTGGTATTTTCCTTTTATTTGTGAAAAGTACCAGATCAGTTTTCTGGGGATTGACTGTTAGACCGCAGTTCCTGGTCCAGGTGTCGAGGGTTCTTAGGGCGCTTTCAATTTGTTCCGACAGTGTTGGAAGGAATTTTCCCGTTGCCAACAGTACGACGTCATCATCATCACTTCTAAAGGACCATTCACATGAGAGCGAACGAACGAATTGATGAAATGTGAACAAACAGCATTTATGAACAAAAAATTCCACATTTTACTATTCCAAGAGTAGAATAATTAATTATCCCATCAAAATGTATTAAGAAAACAAGTTTATAAACAGTTTAAATAACAAAATTTCATATTCCCAACTTTTTGCCGCGAACGAAAACACCCTGGCGCGAAGTCAGTCTATTTACAATCCACATCATTTAAATCGCGTTCCAAAAAGTCGCGAATAAAAAATTCGTTCGAATTTAACCTTATTCCAAGAGGAGGATATCTTTGAATAATAAAATGTGCAATTTTCTGTTTATAAGTCCATAAAAAGTGGTTTGTTCGCACTTCATCAATTCGTTCGTTCGCTCCCATGTGAATGGTCCTTAAGTGCCCACTTTGGACTTAAAACGAAATTTCGTTTCAAAATCTCAGCTTCCTAGCTCCTATCGTTTGGGTTGGGCGTTGATCATGATAACCAATCGTCAATCAGTCAGGAAACACAATTTTAATGAGGGTTGCCCAAAAAGAAAAAATTGGACCCTGGCAAGTGGTGGAATGGTTAATAATCTACGGGTTTTATATTCTACAGAGTAGCATGTGGGCTACTTTTTAAAATTTACGGATTTTCTGAGGAAAACTTTCAGCAATTTCAGTACCTGGCCACCTGCTGGAGAAAATCCAGACTGCCTCCAGTTTGCATCAGTAAGGAATAGTGACTTCCTTGAACTAATGCAAAACCATGTCCCACTTAGGGACTCTCGAGGGGAAACTCGAATCTGGCAGTGACGGGGTCTATGGTTCTTGGCACACCATCAGGCATATCAATCAGTGACGAAGTACCGAAAAGGGAGTAAACATTTTAACCTTATAACTTGGAGCATTTGGCATTTTGTCCTACGAAGTTCATTTTGAATTGAATGGCACCTGCAGGCAACAATGAACAACTTTTTAATAAAATGTCGCAAAAGCGTCACCGATTTTGAAATTAATGAACTGACTAAAAAGAAATCAATTTGTATGGGCTCCGAAAAAATTAGGGCCCAGGAAATAAGGTCCCACAAGTAAAATTGAAATAAAGGCCCAAAGATAAATGAAATAAAGCTCCAAGATTGTTTTTCAATTTAATATTTATTTAAAAAAACAGAAAATATCTCAAGCCGTCATAGAAACACCTAAATTGGTCTGCAATAACAATAGCTGCATGAAGCCAATACCAGTGGCAAAAAGTTATAGCATACCTACATCAATGTTTGAATTCAGCGAGCTGTCAATGCGGATTTGCAAACAATGAAACACAAACGGCTAAAATATGGGTTTAGGCGTGAATAAGAAAGGACACATAAAATCGACGAATCGGACAGAATGTCATAATAGACAACTTTATCTTCACAACAACTCTGAATATGGCTTAAGGTGGTGAATGAGAAGTAAGGCATTATCAAGATTAACTATGATGTGGAGTGGATGCTATAACAATTTAAGCAAATAGATGCCTAACCTATTGACGTTTTAAATGTCAAAAACGACAAAAAAAAAGTGGAAAACATTTTTATTTATTACCCTGTGACATAGAAAGGGTGGGTAATCTTGGTTGGTTAATTAAAAGAAATACAATCTGAGGGGTATGTGTAATTTTGTATTTTGACTATGACTTGCCATGGTTGTAACTGTTACCGCAGTCACGTGTCAGGCTCATCGCTCCCAATGCAACCAGATTTTGTGTGTCAGCAGCAAGTAAGTGATTAGATATCATTTCTGTAGTCATCATTATATACAGATAGTCTGCTACACATGCAAACCACTTATACCGTCATGAACGCTAGTCCATCAGTAAAACCACTTTTTCACCACTATCACCCTGTCAAAGCTGTTCACCCCTAAAAAGGATGGCAAGCAGACAAACCCTTGCAACTAATAATATATTATTTAAGCACGTGCAGCAATTTTTGGCCTCTTTTATGCAGAACCTCGCCCTTGGGGTTGCGCAAGTCCGAAAAGGACTTACCATCCATATACGGTATACATACCCAACAAATTCAACGACCTTAAAAAAAAAATCCAACCACCGAAAAAATAAGGAAGAGTTTAAATAAAATTGCTCCCCATGCTTCCATTACTATAACCGAGTTAAACAGAAACACAAATAAGGTGTGTTTAAGACTGGTCATTATGGTCATTACCAGGAGCAGAAGATCACAGCGTAGCCCAACCCAACACACAAACACAAGTAGCATCTTTCTTCATAGGGACGTTGCACTCTCAACTCTCGAACATATAAATAGAAAAGTGCATAAATTAACAGCAACAGCAATAAGCCTGGGGTTGTGGTAAAGAGTGGGAGCTAGAGATATCTTAACGCCGACATTTCACAGAAACATAGAGTAGAGAAATCGTGACAAATTACACTTTGCCGTGTCACCCTGGCTCGAGAAAAGTCTGAAGGGGATGCGTTTGTTTTTGTGTGCTGTTCGCTACAGGGTTATTTTTTTTCTGGTCGATATTTCGCAGATTCCCGTTGAGAAGTTATATCTTTATACACCGGTGTTGAGGGAAAGAGAACGTTTTCTTCTTTTATGTATGATGTATCCTAATGTATGCAAATAAAAGAGTGACATACAGAAGGCAAAATGTTTTTTACTAGGGTGCGTTGATTCGAAGATGATTGTTGTTTTTCGTCGCCTTTTTACCGCAGTGACACTATCCTAAAGGAGGGTAGCGTTGGCCATTATAGAATTGTTTAAATAAAAAATATTTACAGAAAGGGAAACTACATATTATGAAGTGCGGCAGTTGAAACTTGAAACTATTTCATTCGTTTGTCAAGTCAAAACCTAGAGCCCACAAAATAACACACGAATAAGTTCATATTCTAAAGGTCCACCATATTCACCTAAGTTGGTAGTTCTCATTGGCTGCCAAATGGAATTACTGTCATTGTAAAGGATGTTTCTCTTATATAGGCTTCGTTTTTAAATTGGCAATACTGTTTCTAGTGACCGTCTATTTGGCAGCTGATAGACTGATTTGAAGGTAAGTTGATGTTGGGGTGGGGGTCCAACAATCACCTGGCATAAGGCAGACTTCGATCTCTTCCAATACATTCTCAAAAATAAGTTTTAGGCAGATGGAATCAATGCTAGCATCAAGTCCAATTAAAAATAGATACATGCTGATACACTCTATGTCTCATACGAGTTTCTTTTTTTTTAAGGAAGGGGTTCCAACTCAAAACAAAAAGTAATGAAATGCTATTTCCTCTTTATCCATGCAGCTTCTACAGAAGTCGTTTGTAAAGATGCCTAATTGCCTAGACTTTTGGCCATATTTTCACAGATGCAGTGTCTGGTTATTGACGATCATTTGATGTCTCTACAATAAGTGTTGTTCCATCGTTCCTTTGTCAAAAATGTGATATTATCAGTGAAGCGTTTAGTTGTTGTTCACTGCAAAACTGATAAGTTGGTAAAGCTCATACTTAACAATTCAAATCCGCATCTGATGGTCAGCTTATTTGCTGTCTCTTCTTTTCCAACAGCCAACAAATCCAGGAAACCAACACAAATTTTAGTACTGTTTGATGGTTTATTGCTCTCAATTCCGAAAGGGGCTCCTAAAGCTTTATACTTTCAACCGTTTGCTAAGACGGTTTTTGGCAGCATAGAAAATGCTACAGTAATCTGTCAGTCGGTGTTATATCTTGAACAAACGACATCCGTCAAGTTCTATAGCTTCGTATAAGTAAAGTTTTATTTTATTAAAACTGACATTTTATACAAAGTTAGCATAAACTAAACTTCAAACAATTTATATAGTATTTCGAGATACTACAGTCGGTATGACTGGTTGATTCTTATAGTTCTTCTGAGAAGGCTCATGGAGACCAGTCTCCATTTATGAAGATGGGTATATGACTCCTACGACAGTACTGTCTGTCGGGTATACCGGCTTTACATTTTTTGTCAAAGTGGCATAAGTTAGCTCTGTATGCGCGAGTGACCGACCGATTTGGGTTTAAAAATGTTGCTCCCTCTTAACCTGAGAGCACTTTTGGGCAAGTTTTTAGTGTATAGCCAGATGGATGGCGTAGACGTAAAAAACTTGTTTAATTCAGCATATTGGGAACGTATCATGAACTCTATTAAAATACCAAACTATCTTCTTTAAGATAGTGCAGTGGCTCAGTGGTTCGTGTGCTGGACTATGCGAGGGGTCTTAGGTTCGATCCCCGGAAAAAGCACAAATTACATCTTAAAGTTTTTTCCTCTGCGACACCTCTCGATAACTTCTGACAAACATCCGAGAGTATAAATGTCATGGCACAGCTTCTCAATTCAGCCCTTCGTTGTGGTTATGAGAAAATCGACAGAAGATGTCAAACTGTCTTAAATGGATATAGTTAAGCTAGCAGGCCATAAAATTAAAGTTCCTAGTGCTTATTACGAGTAGGAAAGTTCGGGAAACGATAACGTTTAAAGTGACACAGGCATGAAGTGGTTTCTCAACCGTTTATTAAGTACCTTGGAGTTATCATTGACGCACGTCTACTCTAAGCTTGAAATACCATTTTACTTCTTGCAGGGGCTTCCAGTTCATTACTCGTGTGCGCAATAGAAATATGTATGTTCAAGTGCGAAAGTTGTTGTCTTTTTTTTCAGTGTTGAAGTGAAACGACTTATGGCTCGTTCGGCAGTAATTCCCCTATGAAACGAAAAATCGACAGGAAAAGGGACAGGGTAGTGCGCGTGGTGAAGCAGTTCACAGAGAATGAGACATTGGGAAGTTACAAAAAGACGACAGACTCGGAGTATGGAACAAGAAGAGACGGAGCAACGCATGTGGCGGGGCTCTAACGCGGACAGAATGAGGCATACGAGGTAAAAAGGACGTCGTGTGTGTGCGTTTTGTTTAATAGTAGAATGTGGCCAGACGAGAGATGTAAAATGTTAAATCTGTCACTTCATGTCAGATCAAATTTTAAAAATAAAAAAAACCTATTATTGCTGCATTAGTAAAAATGGCGTATCAACTAAGTTGAGTTGTGTTCTATAATAGGGACATTAACCATAGATGCAGGTCCACTGAAATAGGATCAAAAATCTAAAAGCTGCATTAATTCAAAAATCAAATCTCCTTTGGCATACCTGTACAAATGCATGTGAAACCCACCGCTTACTCCAAAGGATGTTACAGTTTGAAAGACCAATATGCATAAAGATGCAACGAAAAATCAATAGAAACAATTTAACTGCTCTTCGTGGATCAGCTCCTGCTACAGCAGTTTATATTGTTCAGCAGCTGCTAGTCATGGCGCAAAGAAGGTTGTGCCAGCATCTCCCTTCAGCACGACCTGAACCCTTTGCTTTGTCATTTTTTTTTCCTCTTCGACTCCATAATATTTTTCGCTTCCCGAATAGATCAACAAGCAGCGCCTTGGGCCTAAAATCATTGCAAGCGCTCCATATCATAGGAGATGGTGCCTTGGTTACCTCTCCCCTTGAGTCAAAGTGCTCTATACAAGTGCTCCTTGCAGAACACGAGCTGCAATACAGAACAATGCAAAGCACCAACAAATATGAAGCAATAAAAAAAAAACATAAAACGAATCCAACGATGGATGGAATTTCACCTTGAGGTGGTGCAGAGTTGTGCTCCTTCGTGCAATTTTTTCCTAGAATTTTAATCATCAAGGAGTGTAGTGCTCAGCACGGCTCTATAGGTATATCGCTTCGAGTTCAGTATTATGTATAACTAAACCGACTTACGGCGCATGTGTAACAAATGAAGAGCTATTTGACGCACGAATGCAATCCATTACACAAGCTACACTTCATACAGCGAGGAGTATGCTGGAGCTGGAGTGTTAATTCGAATAGATAAAGGGAACGAACTCTTTGGATATTCTTGGTGCCAGGTTGACGACCAAAACAAATTGCTGCGTTGGCACCAAACCACTGGCTATGATACGGATGTGGCCTCCCTCTCTGACTCTATATGTGTATTGGAAACAAATAGGTCCGGTCATGGAAGATGATTTTTCTTCTCGTAATCTGTTTTGACAGGTTGTAATTTTTAGCCAGCGGCAGGGAAATTGCCTTCGTGTTTGTTTTGTTATTAAATTTGGACCGTATGTAAGGAGATTTGTTGGAGTTATAACGATTTTCCCCTGTAGGTAGGTGTCTTGTTTGTGAGTTCCTTTGTAGGTGCATTGGTGAATTTCAAAGAGGATTCCAAAAAGGACACTCTTTGAGAATATCGTGCGTTAGTGCATATAAGTGGAGGGTGGAAAATTACGGTCGCCAATCTACAATGTAAATATAATGCAGCTATACCCACTGTGTGCTTTGATGTATGGGCAAAATGAAATCGAACTTCGTTAGCATCTCAGTGGTTCTATGGTATCGGTTTTATTAGTCTGGAGGCGATGCAGCAACATATCATCGAGTTGTCAATATAATAAAGTTGTTATAAGCTCAACATTCCCTTCACGTCACTGGAATCGGAGAGTTTTATACTTCAGCTGGCGTTAGACTTGTAGAATACAATTTTGAAGTCATTTAATAAAAGGTGAAAATATTGGGCACGTTTAGAGCACAAGACATGAGGGCCAGTATGTAATATTTGGCTGCCTTACAGACTCCACCTTCTCCAAACTTTAAAGTAGGGGTTTTCGTTAAAAAATGTATGTAATAATTAGGGCAACTATAAAGGAGATGCATTAAATTAAGAATTTCGAGAATATACCTCTACCGACAACTTCTTTAATCCTCATATCTGACGATATCATTTGTTGATTCCTTTCATATAGAAAAAATGCAAACAGACTAGAAATCGCGGTTTTTCTTTTTCTAGAGAAGAGGGCTAATTCTGTTCCATTAGGGTTAAATTTCTAATCCACTCTCTTTATCCTATCTTGAGGGAATCGAAAAGGCTTTATTAATAAGTTTATAAGTTTGAATCGGTCTTGATAGGGAGACAAAAAGCAAACCGAAGAAAACCTTGTTGTATGTCCTGGATTCTAGACACTCGAACTCGTTAAAAGGGTGACCATACCCTTGACTGGTGTATATATACTTAAGGCAAGGGTGAACCAGAGTGATGTAAATCTATCTCACGCAAGGGTTGAATACTTTTTTGGACACCCATTTAACGAAGCCGAGAGATGGGTTGGCTATAAGAATGATCTCAACACGGAACGAGCAGAAATTAAGTTCACCGACGAACAATATGCCAAAGTTGCGAAGAATGAAAGAAGAATGAAAGATATAGACTGACTGTTGACATACTCTGTCGGGACTTTACCTAAAGCGGGCCGTCGACCCGTGCGTAGTTGCTACGCGAACTATGTTTGCTTGATGAAGATTATAAATTTTGTAAAATAACAAAGAACCAATTAAACGTTATAAAATTGATTACTTTTATTCATCAAGTCCATGGTTTTCCATGTCTGCGGACTTATTCAAGTACCAATTTCGTGATTCGAGGAAATCAAGTTGGTCTCCCTAAAATCAAAGCACCTACCTATTTTGATATTTGGTCGACAACCCGTTAAAGGGGGGACTTTTAGGTGGACGTATAATAAGGTAATTGATTGACATTGAGGTCTATGCAATTTTTGAGGCGACAAGTGCAAAGGCTGTTTAAATTTTGTTGAAGCACATAAAATCAGAGGGCGCAGTAGCGCAGTGGTTAGTGTGGTGGACTACTGTGCGAGGTAGTCCAGGTTCGATCCCCGGAAAAACACAAATTACATCTTAAGGTTTTTTCTACTGCGCCACCTGTCGCGAACGTCTGACAAACATCCGAGAGTATGACTGTTCTGGAAAAGCTTCTCAATTCAGCCTTTCGGACTCGGCATAAAATTGTAGGTCCCTTCCATTCGTCTCAAAAATAGAAACTCACACAAACGAATGGTTGCGAGAAGCTAGGCCTAGGGTGTCTACCGCCTGTTTATTTATTTATTTATATAAAAGTCTGCTTGGTGATAGCCGCCAAAATTTATGACCATTCGGGCCCGATTTATGGCATTTTCCATGGGATCCCTACGTTATCCCCTTTTCCAAAAGCCTTATAGTACATAATCTCTCTTTTTTTTCACTTCTTTTTCTCCAAAATCTCCCGGGACGAAATCCCCTATGCCAAAATCTCCCACAAGCAAACTGAACTTTGCAGGAGATTTCATCACCAACCCATTTTCCACCACTCTTGCCAGAACTTCCGACGATATGGGCATTATTGCCGGATATTCTCTTCAGGGTCTTCAAGAGTCTGAGACTTGTTGACATAGACTCTTGACTTCAAAAAACTCCACAAAAAGAGATAGAAATAGGCCTCGTCGATCATGATCAAAGTTGTCTCTCTCGTAGTCGCGATTCAGTATGGCTTGAGTGTATGAATTGACAATTTACGCCATTGGCAAAAATGATAACGTCTTTCAATAGGGTGAAGACCTTTTGGCCACGTTGTACAAACAAATGAAATACCAAAAAACATTGAAACAAGTTTTGATTGGCTTTAGGATCAGAACTATGCAACTCGTCGTTTACAGTATAAATGAGTGGCAAAAGGATTAAGGTATGCGTATGAGTAAAAAAATTTTAAAGACCGCATATTAGATAGATCTAATGCGGTTATGTGTTGCATAGTCACTTCAAAATTACGTACTGAAAGTAGTCCGTCGTTGGTCTCTTTTTAACTCGGTATCTCGTTACCATATTTTGAGTTGAGGGCTTTGTCGTTCAGTTTATAGTTAGAGGGCTTTAACTTGTAGCTGGATGGCATGTCCCTTACAGCAACATCTTCTTTATACAGATAACTATTTTAATTGAGATACATACAATAATGCACAACGTGCCCAGCATTAGGTCGGTAAAGGCATTTAAGAGTATGTATCTTTTTTTTTCTTTACTTACCCGCTACCCACTTTAACTAAATTACATCGAAAAAAAAAAAGTTCGACATTATGTACTCGGAGGATAGCTGCATTAACTTTGCCATTATAATTTTATGAGATGATCCACTCTCGTAAAAAAGTTTTCCACATCATATCCACTTAATTATAATATTTTGAGTATGCTACATGGTCTTTTGAAATATAGGTTAAGCAAACTGCAAATATAGTTTTAAAAATTAAACATTGTTCCAATGCTGATGACTGATGAGGGTAGATTGCAGGGAAAACGTATTGAAATTCCACTTTGAGGGTAAAGACTCGATTTTTTCACATCATTGAGCTTCTTATAAAAATCTTCGTTTGCTATACACGCTAAGGGCGAAAAAACGGCCGTCCACACTTCACTATTCTACCAAAATGTTATTCATTTCAATGACGAATTGCTTTTGGGTGTATCTATGATGTTCATTTGTGTTGCCAAGTTTAGAAGTCATCGTTAAGAGAGGTAGGGCTATGGTTTAGAGGAATTTAGTACCTGTCGGATTTAATTATCATAGAGTTGGGGTTGATTTTCCAATTCATGGTCGGAGCCTTAATAGACTGTGTACCAGTTGAACATGAAGCTGAGGACGTAGACTGCTATAAAGCGGATACATATTTATAACCATCCAGGCAAGTAGAATGGCAGAAAGAATATGGAGACCAAAGTGTTATCCAAAAGGTGTGTTGGGGTTTGACAAGTTTTCAAAATAATTCAGGTAACCTCAGTTAAAATGACGGTACGTTTTTATAACATTAGAAGATACACGAGATACCAGTATTGAAATATCCACAACGGGGTGGGTTAAAGGTCATGATTCGCTTACTCTAACTTTAGATGACTTTTCCACAAAGTTTGGGATTCGCACATAACTTGACGACGATGACGACTGTTCTTCTTAGCACATTAAAAGTTTGCGGTTTTTTGGCATAACAAGCGCTTAGGAAGAAAGAAATATAGCCACGTGATGACAAGGTCCTATAATCATCATACCGGAGACCTCCAGGGCTTAGGTACTATTGCGACAATGAAAGACCACATACCACACAAAAGATCGACTACCCACTAAAAGTTATAAAAAGACGTAAATATGTAAATCCCTGATCAGATGCTTAGAATGGTGACAGAAAATACTTGAAACCAGTTGGGTATTGTATTGATCTCACCAGGGTCCCCCATTAAGAAAATTCGTGCTTTATAAACTTTTTTAAGGACTCAAACGCAACTGGTCCATTGTACTACCAACAAGTAAAATCCATCGTTACAGCCCTTTTTCAGAGAAAGCTGAGAATGCACTTCAGCGTACAGTTTCAGCACTACGACATCAGAACTGAAGATATGTTACCTAAACCGAGCAAAGGCAGGAAAATAACAAAGGAACTTATCTGACGCGTATTAGCGTCGCCATGTCCACAAGTATTGCCGACAGTGGTGTCACTTAAGACTAGCCAGAATAAGATGTCAAGCAAAAGCAAAGTGTCCAATAAGAAAGCCAATAAGTTGAGCGTGGTGCATTCTTTTCTGTTAAAAGACAGCAAGATGGTGCTGACTTCTTACAGGCATTCGGGCGCATTCGTTTTACAATGGAGTGGAGGCCCTACTAGTCGAGGACGCGGGAAGATCCAGTACAGACTCAAATCTTGAGAAATCATTCGCCGATCTTGGATTCGGAATCTAGTCGCAGATTGTATTTTCCGCAATCCCAGTATGACAGGACCCAGACAAGAGTTAACGATTTCAGCCTTGCGACCGAATTCAACGAACTTTTTCATTCCCGTAATATATTGGAACGGGTTACAGTGTGGATCGAGGCCTTAAATGTTAGTCTAACTGTCGTTACAGACGTCGCCAGCCGTTAGAATGTGTGATGCTTGCCTACCGAGTAGTGAAGTCTGGTGTTGTAGGTCTCCACGAAGCTACTAGCACAGAATTCTTGGCTAGTTTTTTAGCCACCCGTAAAATTCGACTACACCCCAATCCAGGCTTAGCCTCTGGGTTAAACCAGAAGTGAACGCAACTAAGGTCGACCCTAAATTTACGCACCGAAGATTTGTACTCGGGAAGCTCCCGCGCAACCGTTCGTTGCAGTTTAGGGCTGATGGCAATTATACGATTACCACTCTCTATTACCACATTCGTATAGATCCAAAAGATATTTTTTCGGAGATAAGTCCCCTGCCTTACATTAAGATATCTGCTTGTTTAAAATCTAAAAACTGACGATAACAACAAATCACTTAAGCTAATGCGTGTCCTCATGTACCTCAACGATTTTTACATTGTAAAATTAATTAAATTATACAACAAATTGAATGCATTTATCAAATTTCCTGCCTTTCAGGTTCGATGTACAACTGATTTCTTTGAAATCTGAACGCATACGAACGCCATCGTTAAGGATAAACAAATATTTGTCCATCATTCTGCCGTGTATGCATTAACACCTCTCTTCCGGATATGTGCAGTGCTGTGCAGTGTACATACGTGTCCTGTCAACTCCGCGTGCAGACATGTAGTGTGTTTGCTCACCTTCATTGGGCCATTGATAAAGGGACATGCAAATAGATAAAAAATAAATCCCACTGATGCTATAGACCGTTTCTGTTCCTTTAATTTCGAATCCAATCCAAAATTTGCCACCCCCTTTGAGGAAACTAATGGAAATTTCAATTAAAAAAAAAGTTTAATTTAGGTACACTCCACGACCGATTCCAACAAGACTGCCTACCTAAGCGAGTGTTTACGCTTGAAGCATGTCAGCCGATTGCCAGACCAAACACCATGGTGTTGTAACCCTTGAAGGAAATGAATGGTGTCTGTGTTAACGACCACGGTGAAGGGAGCCCGAAAACTGAACTACGGCCTGGTAGAGCGTAGAAGGTGACAAACGATGAAGAAATATGAGTTAGGGGATGCAATGCAAGTCAAACCCCCCGCCACCACTCTAGACAGTCAGTTGCCATTTTTATTTCAATTTCCGTTCATCGCCAGCCTGTCTTTTATATCCCCATTTCTATATAGCGACCAACCTCCCCCGGGCAGAGTAATCTAAAAAAAAAACCTCTGAAATAATAATAATAAAATGTCCTCGAAGCTCTGCTTACCTACCCTTGTAAGCGTGTAGTTCCTTCCTAAAAGTAAGCAGAAGTCGAAGCATTTACGGTAGCATTTCCCTCCCTCTAATAGCACAAGACTGATGCACATGATGTCCTTTGATGGAAAGTGCTTCTTTACTCTCAGAGGACTGACGAGTGACGACTGAGACTGATGGCTGATGCATGTAGCATGTTGTATACTTATACATAGCCGCTGGTGTTTTATTGTGTGTATTTTGCAACGAGACCCAGGAGACAGGAAATTGAAGGAATTTACAAATTGCCATTGACGAGACTCTGCTGCTGGTTGGGTGGTGGTTTGTTTGGAAAGGATTCTCATTTTCTTAGTCTCTGTTTCTGTTTTAATGAAAGGAGTAGTGTGTCCTACGGCCTGACTTGATGAGAAGTCTACTTGAATTTCCTTGAATTGTTTAATTAACAAATTGCTTGACGATGTGATTTTTTGACTGATTGGTTTTACGCATTCCAAAGAATCGACAAATAGTTGAATTTTTAAAAACATTGTAGAATGAAGGTTCACGAAATCAGCATTCAGCACTCTCAGTATAAAAATTTGATGAATAATAGGTTGTTCATCATTGGCATAAGGCACACTTTAGTCAACTTTACAGGGAGGGCTCATCAGACTGTTTATTAAAGTGATGTCAAGATAGCTGACAGCTGAAAGGCGAACTTCCGTAGATTATTTTCCACATGTATATTTTATATCACACAAGGAATCAACAAAAAACACAGAAATTTTCATTTATCATAGGTATATTTACACAATGGAATTAGATAAATAAAAAAACCATTGCATATTAATAGGCTACATGTACAGGTAAACGTACAATAGATGAAACCTAATAAAGTGTTGCATAATTATAGGCCAATTTTGAAATTACTAGTGCGATTGAAGGAAACCATTTGTAATAAGGAAGACGTATCTCATTTCAATGAGAGTGATTGTAATTCTATAGGATTGAATTTAAATTAAACAGAAGGGAATACTATGCCGCATCGTATAACATAATTAGAGAGCAAATAGAACAGCTGGGATTACAACAAACGACGATTTGAATAGAGATTTCTTCTACGACTCATAAAAAAATTGCAATTACCTTTAGAAAATATTACGTATATTTAACTTTTCACTAGATCTCGGTAAATTGCCGCTTGGTTTGCCTAATATAGGTAGGTACATATACGAATTATTTTTTTAGCAACAATGAACAACTCCCGTGAAGCTAAACAAATTTTTAGCAAATTTTTAAAAATGTTCACTGTCTTCATAAATGTGTAAGTTATTGTAGCTTTTTTATATCTTTAAGCCAACTGCTTTAAAATGAACTATCTCACTGGAGTGAGTTTAAGTACTACTCAAGAAAATTCTCATTCGCACGATTGCTGAATTGGCATATTCAGGGGGCTTATTCCCAAATGCGAGGCGGATCGCTTTTCATGGCGGATTGGTATTTTTGTATTTCCAAAAGCTGTCAAAAGCGATAGCTATTCAGGTGACGGATTGCCGCTGTCTCGCTTTTGACAGCTTTTGGAAATATAAAAATACCAATCCGTCATGAAAAGCGATCCGCCGCGCATTTGGGAATAAGCCCCCAGTGTTCGAATGTCATTGGGATGGTTTTCCCCTTTAGAAATTTATTTGTTCTCTTCTGCTTACTATGTATTGAAATTTCCATAATTGTGTCACTAGGTATGATGACAGCTACTGACATTAAAAAATATTTTTTTCTTTTTGCCGTGTTGACCAGTCTATGTAATTTATGAACAAAAAACAAGAAACATCTTTATTTAAAGAGCTGTCACAATTTTTGGCAAATAAACCTAAAACAAATTTCTTCTGGCATATTCAAAACGTAGTATACGTTCGAAGAACAATATGGAATTTCTAAGTTCGCCCTATAGGATTACAATAGATCTGACATTCTAAGGCGAAATATTTCGGCGCCATTTTGGACTCTGATGTTATCTTGGACGAGAAATGTCGAAGAAAGAATGCAATGAATTTTTATTTTTATTTTTATAATTCACTAGTGCTCAAGGGGTTTTTGTTCCCTTAAAATGCTAATGCACAGCACGAGTGGAAGGGTTTATAGGGAGGATAGAGAAGATGTACTGGTGCAAATTGGTCTTAAACAGTTGTGGGCTGTAGTGCGAGGGGAAAACCGCGTGAGGCAATGCATTCCACATCAGTGTTGTCACTTGGGATTTCAAAAATGTGGTAGATTGGAAGGAAAAAAGAGTGGTAGATTTGAGAAATGGGTGGTAGATTTGAAGTTCATATGCACCATTACAATTAGTCACAGAAAAATCAGCAAATATGTATAGGTAATGTGCGATCCCAGCAATCACTGGTCGGATAAGTTCTCCTGGAACTCTCATTAGCTGGTATTAATATAATCATCTGTCATTCTTCTGGACTCTTTCCGAGTAAGTGGAAAACAACTCCAGCGCGTCCCTAAAAAAGGCGGTTCTTCTTCTCCCACCAATTACCGACCCATAGCACTTACGTCCGTTCTTTTTTTAAGTCATAGAAACGCCCACAAATCGTCAGCTTATGAAAGAAATATTTTACCCCTTTTGATCTACCTACAAAATGTAAGGCGTTCATTCGCCCCAAACTTGAGTACGCTGCGCATTATCTGGTCAGGTGCGCCGAAAACCACATTGACGATTGCACCTACTGGAAAGGATACAAAACCGCGCGTGAAAACTAATTGGAGACACGAACATAGGGCGTCAAACGTCAATCTATCGCTCGAAATTCTTAATCGAACTCACTAAGGAACAAAATCTTCTTAGCGAACGAAATGGAAATTGCCTGTTTTGCTGGGATATAAAACTGTAGACTGAAGATGTTAATGACGACACGAATGATAAAAATATCCATCAAAAGTGCGCCTCGCTTTCATTTTCTTATCGATATGAAAGCATGGAGAACTATAAAATATTTAACATTGGAATAACAAAACGTGGTAGAATTTGTGGGTGCAGTGGTAGCTGTGGTAGATTGAACAAATATTAAGAAATTGTGGTAGATCTACCACATTGTGGTAGAAGTGACAACACTGTTCCACATGCGTGTTGTACGACTTACAAAAGTCTTCAATGTCTGTAAGATGGCCTTTGGGAGAAGATAAAGATTATAACTACACAGCATTTACTTAGAAGGTAATTATTAGATCAATCATCTCCTATGAGTCCTTAATATGGTAGGCAGCTAATAGCACAAAGAGGTGTATGAAAGAACTTTATAAAATGCAGAGGCTAGCAGCTGAATATGATTCTTCATATTCTTTATCTTGATAACCCATACCATACGGTCATACCCAATCCCATTTTCAAACCGGGCAGAATGGGAACCCAAGACAATATTGCAGACGACAACCTAGGGATCATGGTGTTTATGGTTGCCTCTAAAATCGAGATAGATACGGAAGTAGGTTTTTACTCGAAAGTACTGCAAAAGCTGGAATCTTTTATAGGATTTCCAACCCAAAATCCTAGCAATACTGCGGAAAAATGTGCAAGACACATAGAAGACATTAATTCTACTCCATCGGATATAACAAACCTGAACCTATCTTTGTTGAATCTCAACACAAATAAATCAAAGGCGTTTAGAAAATGGCACGACGCACTAATCAACATATTAGGCACCATTCGGTCAAACTTTGAAGGGTTTTCTTAAATTTTTTTTTTGTTTTTAAAAGGGGGATTCCAAATCCTGGAGCACTCAGACGAATCTTGTACTACCAAGCAGAAACCCCTGTGTAGTGGTGGAGAAACTTTGTTATTATTCGTTTCTCTTTATGGTTGAGTATTGCTGTCCCCCGCCGGGGCTCGAACCAACGACGCTCGGGTCACAAGCAATGACTCTAACCACTACACCATGGCCACATAGTAATGTAGAAAGTAACGAAAAGGCGGATACTTTGGCAAGAATGGAATCGAGTATTAACATCAGCCAAGCGGACGCACGTACAGACGTACACTGTCATCGATTGCAAAGCATACAGCATAATCGACTCATCCAAGTTATCTAAGGACTATGTGACACCTCTCTTACATTAAGGCCGAAACTATCCGCATCAAACCTGGTGTAATCACGGGACACTATGCCATTGGAATCATTCTTCGTAAATAAAGAATAGAGTCCAATGATTTATGCCGAAGCTGCGGAGAAGAGTATCGGAGGTGGTTTAGTCCAATACCCTGTTGTGCCACTGCTCCGCTTTGCAAGACCGACGTCTTTACGTACCTTAAGCTAGTATTAGACGATATGTTGAATCAGCATACGTTCGCTGAAAATTGTGCTCCTATCACAACATATAGTGGCCAACTTTCTGTCATCATATGTACGCTGAAAAATGTTTCTTGGGTAGTCAGCATATGTATGTTGGCGAACTAAACATATCGTGTAATACCCCAGGTTCTTCGCAAGCACAGCAGAGTTAACAGAATATCTAATGTTTTGCATTTCATTAGGAGCACCAATTGGTTACCAAGCCGACAAATAACTTGAAGGGCTTTTCAATCTTCTTTAGTCTCCGAGTGGACGTGATGATATTTTTCCGTCACGCACCTTTTTCAAACCTAACATAAACTAAAATATAGAATTTCGGACAGAAACTTACTCCAGCAACAGGAACAGAACAAAATTTAACAAGTGGAAGAGGGTATAACCAACACAATAAAGAGCTGGTAAAAGTAATAAAGACTTTTTGGTCGATTGGATTGCAGTTTCGCACCAAAGACCAACTGTATCTATTATTACCCACCAAGTGAACAACATTGCGTGCAAATTCGTTTCTCCCCAATAATACTGTATGTGCTGCGCATCGCTATGGCGTGCTGTCGGAATAGCATGATAAATGAAATGAAAACTTAATAAAATACAAAGCTAGTAAATATTTCAAATCGCATCTCGATAGCAGCATTAATATAATAAAACCGCTTCTTACGAGTCCCACAACTCGCGCAACAATTACTAAAAACCCAATCTTAAGAGGTTCACCCATTGGCCGATATATCCATTGCAATTATCCATCCATCCATCTGAAACACGGAATGCAGTCATTTGTGTTATTCTTCTCCGGGACAGCGCATCAGCAGGGAAAAACACACAGCTGGAGCATAGTAATCCGCCTTGAATCCGGCTTTTAATCGTAAACGGCATTGCAAAACCTCTAAGATCTATGACCATCTCCAGTCATCATCATCATCATCCCACTTCTATGTTATTGCAGTTCCGAAACAGTTTCAAGTGCAGAGTCGTTCCAGAGTCTTGGACTATGGATCATGAGTCTGTCAGGTTTTTTGTTATTTTTTGTGCCGATTTTTATCCATCTGTCTGTACTACTGTCATTGTTGTGTGTTTTAGTTTTTTTTTGTTGTGCACACGATGACAGTAAGACCACTACAATCCATCTATCTTGGGGCATTAAAGTTGATTCATTCGCAGTACACTTTCTGGTGTTCTCTTTGGATTGTGTTATTGTCTGTTCGACTGGTTCGAGTTTAATAAATAGCGAAGCGCACACTCGATTGACAGTTATTTTGTGGCCCAGAAATTGAATTCAATTTCCTGTACTTGGTTGTTGGATTAATGGGTCTACAGTTTGGTTATTTGTTTTTTTTTTTTGTTACGATTTATGTACTCTGACCTGCTATCGATTTTGAACATTACCCCTTTAAGGAGTAGGTACATACGATGCGATGGAACACTTGTAATGGATGTCTGTTTTGCGGTTTTTTTTTTCGTACTCTGTTAACTGATTGAATGAGTTGGAGTGTAGATACCAACATGAGTTGTACGAAGTAAATTGAAAAGTGTTTCAAAGGTTCGACGACTTAGAAACAACACAGTTCAATACATTTTTTGTCGGAGGACGTATTTAGATGCGCGTGACAGGTTAGAAGCGCAATCACCATGTCCGTTATTATTGCTGAAGAAGATGTACAAAATCTTTATTTATATTAAACTGTAGGAACTTTCTTTGTTACCACAAAGCACGACAACTACTAGACAGATTTTAATGAAACTTTTTTTTAAATGCTTCTTAAGATTCCGAGATGGTTTTGGGATAGCCACGTCCTTTGGGACAGTTGTTAGCCAAAATGTGTTTTTTTTATGCATATTCTCGAATATACTTAGTCGACACAAAAATAAAAATACTTAAAGGTTGTAGGTACAAACTTACAAATTGAATGCATTTCCCCAGTAAATAAACAAATCAGAAATTTTATATATTTTACAACGCGAACGAAGTTTGTCCTCAAAGTTCAGGAGAAGAATGGGAGACTTATGTCGGGCGTGGTATCCTCGCTAGGGGAACTTGGCCTGGATGCCGGGCCTGATGGTCCCTCACCCTCCTCCCAGAGAGAAGAAACCAGCCAGACGGAAGTCAGACAGCCAGCTGTTACGGATGGCGCCAAGACTAACGTGGAGACCTTGACGATAAATGTCAGTAGCGAGCCATCATCTGATTCGGAGTGATAGATGCGTCTGTACCGGTTAGCCCCCTCCTTACTATCGGACTGTCAGAGGCTACCAAGGGGGGAGACTGTTTCGGTCACCGTCTGTCTATTTCTGAAGACTAACCGCCAACGGGTAGAGCTGGCCAAGTCAGTAAATTTTTCATATTCACACGCAGAACCTTCGGACTCCGTCAGAGGGGATAGGCGGGGGGTTAGACTGTTTCGGTCACCCTCCGTCGATCTCTCCTGCCGCAGCTTAACCTGATCTGTACCAGCCACCCTCCTTAATAACGGACTGTCAAAAGCTACCAGCGGGGGGTTAGACTGCTTCGGTCACCCCTTTGCTCTCCCCGAAGACCAATCAACCTCATCTCGACAATTCTAGGACCCCGTCAGAGGCAACAGACAGGGGGTTGGACTGCTACGGTCACCCCTCGCCTTTTCACCGAAGACAAATCCCGATATCGATTGTCGGTACCATGCAGCAGGTTGAAGTCTCAATCAAGCTTTTCTTCTCAGTACCAGTCTCTGTCATGTGGACCGATTGTCAAAGGAAAGTAAACAGGAGGCAGACTGCTACGGTTGCCCCCATCCTTTCTCCAACAGACAATCAATTCACTGGACTTTTGGTCAAGCAGCAAAGCAGGCCGGTTGAATCAGCCACCTCTGCTACGCACCAGTCTCCCTCCCTAGTGATGGCCGCGTCAGAGGCAATAGGCGGGGGGCAGACCGTTACGGTCGCCCTCTATCTTGACCCGAAGACTGATGGTAAACTTATACAAGATCCGACTGCCTTAAGTCACTACACAAAAACCTCTCAACGAGGTACATAGGACACCCAAATTCGCAAGTAGCAAAAGAATTCTCAGGGTAACGCCCGGCACAAAGAACCGTTCTGGCCGCACACTAGACTCGCCTGGAACTTTATGAACACTATCGAGCTAACGAGCAGCTACCGCTCACAACAGAGAAACTCTTTTCTTGGTTACAGTTACAGTTCGTTGGGGATCCAACGATAGCGAGCGCTGATGAGCTTGTTCGTAAAGGCCTTATAACTTGGCCCTCAATTTTTACGTGGACTGCCAAAAAGCAACATCAAAGAAGGGTAGGACTTTTGGAGGCTCCAAATGAGGCTTTGGAAGTGGATCTCCATACAGGATACTGGCCAAAAAGCTCATCTGTGCTAATAAAAAACGTAACCTTCAAAAACTCTCCTTGAGCAACATTTTTCGCAAAAATTCTAAACGGCCACTGCTCTCTTAACTATCATTTAAAAAAAAAACCAGCATAAATTCCACTGATATGTGCATATCCAGACACTCGCCCATGACGCCCCTTTACCAAGCATCAGCATGTGGGCTACCTCCGTTTCCTGTCGCTTTTTCGTTTCATGGGAGTTACGACTTACTATCCATAAGTTTTACTTTAAAAACAGATAGAGCACACAAGTAGGAAAAGACTTTGACCAACTTGGATGTGAAACTGAAGGCACCTGTCCAAGCACCGGGCTAACTGCAGAGGCTTGTCATTTGAGGGTTGTCAGTTGTTTCACCCAGAAATGTAGAGCCGTTAAGTAAGTAAGTAGATCACATATAAGAAATCAATCGGTTACCCTCCTGCAATCTCTGATCATCTGACCAATACAAGCGATTGCAACTCTTTTTAGAAACCCGCCAAGATATAAGTTAACTTTAAATCGTTACACCATTTGGTATAGGTATCGCAATCGATTACAAAATTTTGTAAGTAGTTAATTACATTTAAGAAACTATACGATTTCGTAAATGTCAAAAAGCTGTCTACATTCCAATGGGCAAAATTCTGTCAATAGCTCGGTATGAACTAAATTAAATTTCAGTTGCAAAATAAAACTCACTGCTGACTCCAACTGAAACTTAGGATAAAAGTTGCCGAAATTCGATACAACTCCTAATCAAATTCCGTACTACTTCGACTATACCTACAAGTATGAGTTGATATGAGTTGGTGGAAGCAAAATATGCTCGTCATATATTTTGCTTCCACCAAAAAGATACAGACTGACGGAGCTATGCTCACAAATTGAAACTCGAGATACCCACAGATAACGCTAACGAAATGCAAAAAATGCAAGTTTTCCTAGCGCTGCGCTGTCCTCACAGTGTGGGGCCACTTTTTATGACAAATTAATGTAAATACAAAAGAATGGATACAAAAAAAAAAAAAAACAATATATTTAGTGTCGTTGGGCGTTTAGCGTGCGCGCAAATATTTTAATATCTTCAAGCGGGAAAGATACCAACCAACATGGATAGATACACTAAAAACTAGAAAACAACAACAGCATTCGCATCTATATGACATGTGGTCAGCTAATAGATACATATTTGTAACAAGCACCAACCGATATTCTGCACCAGTTGCAGTTGCATTCCTTCATGCATTTTGTTTGTGTATAGCTTTTGGACTGGAGTGCGTATTTGACACCAAGTACAAAGACAATGTATGGTCTGGCGCACAGCACATGAACATTAATTGCGTAAGTTTTGCGCTGTTAATTACATTTGGCTTTTAGATTCATTGCAGAGTAAGCCATCATCGTGAAGAAGTATTTGAATGATGATGGCTAAGAAGTAGCAGAACAAGTTATGCGATATAATGTTATACAATTTCGACATTTTTCGTTCGACAGAATGAAATATGTGGCTCCTTCTTGGAATCCGATGTGGAATGCCTTATAGAGTTGTAAACAATTATATTAGTACTTGATTTGACGTGAGATGTGGAACGAGAGCAGCGAATCCGAACTAAAGTAGCGTGTGCTACTGAATTGGTTGGATGTGGTATCTAAGCAAGTGCCAATTTTGGAAAACGAATTGTAGGTATTTTAGGAAAACATAAAATCTAAACAATTCTACCGATTTTTCAGACTCCACCCGTAAATCAAATGCAATTGCAATATGGGCATTTTTAGCATTTCAAAATGTGTGTCAAAGAGAGATTCCAATGTTATCGTAATTTCCAGGATGTAGCTTTATAGACATGTAAGTCTATGAGTTTGCTTGGTTTTACAATCCGCATCAAGGCTAAAATCGCCAACATAAGCCTAATGTACGCTCAGGCGATGGGAGAAGAAAAAGTGGACCGTACCCAAGAATGGTAAAATGAGTAGCTTGGAGAGGAGCTATTAGAAGTCCTAAGTTCCTAAGTACGACCTTAAAATCTTGGTGAGTTCAATGCCATAATAGGGAAAGAGGGCTGTTAGTTTAAAGTGGCTCTCGATGAGAGAAACACTCAGGCATACCACTGTGATTTGGGGAGCTATTTTTTTTGCTGACTACTCATGTAAACGATTTGCTACCGGTTATAAACCTAAGAATGTTAGCGGCGCTAGTATTACCTAGATCACTGAGATCATTCAGAAAAGAGTTTCCAAAAGAGGACAACTTTAGCAATACTGAAGGAAACTACACTTGGGAACGAGCAAAAGGCTAACTGATTTCGCGACGGAGCAAAAATTCAAACATTGGTAACGAGCACGCGTTTTTACATCCCGACATAGCAACCGGAACTATCTGTTGATCAAAACACTTTAAGCCATATTGATCACATTGCGATCGACGTCATTAAAAGGTACAAATCAATATCGACTCTGACGCTTGCGGTTAACTCGTACAGTCCAGCAACGACTAAGTACTATGAGAAAATTCGACGTCGAAAGGCGGCATCCCATCCCAACAGATTGCCAAAGATTGTTCTTATTGACCACATTTCCCTCAATTTCTTAAGAAGTTCCCAGATATAGATTCAGAAGACCAATGACTGCGTTGCCAAGAAGCGAATAAAAGTCTCACCTTTGATGTCCTAGAAAGAGACCCACGGATTGATGACAAATGGTAGTGACATATCCCAAAACGCTGCACGCAAAGAACAGGGCTAAGAAAAAGCTGCTTATGACACCTTTGGGCAGAGGACAAAAGAAGAACACAAACTTCTCGGAAGAAAAAAGATGGAATATGGGAATGTACCAGGAATGAAGTTCGATCATTTTATCAAAAGGTAAATAGGACCTATCAAGGCTTTAAAGCCCAAACCGGATACTTCAAGGGAACATTCTAGTAGAGTCACAGTCGGTACTGAGAATTCGGAGCGACCACTTCTGAAGACTGCTAAACGCCGATGATGACCAAGATCCCGCTGTCAGACAGTATTAGCCATTAAATCTTGATGATGATGGCCATAGGAATCCCATCAACCTGACCTATGTAAAGTGAGGGCATCGATATCTAAGGGCCGTTTGCTGATACATCTCATAACAATTTAAGTTCGACTTAAATTCTTATGTGATACTTTTATTAATTAATAAACTGTCATTTAAGAGAACTTAAATCTCTTTGTGTCGTATCAACCCTAAATCAGCAGGAACTGGCGGCTTGGTCACTGAACTACTATTCCCGGGAGGAATGGTATATCAGCATCGTTTGCCAGGTCCAACCGCAGAGCAGATGCATATAGGTCTCCATAAAACCGCATACTAGATTCTGTCTGCAGTAATCTACAGTCGCCAAAGCCAATGGCGAACAAGCTAAAAGGTTCTTGTCAATGCGGCTTTAGGCCGGGAAAGTCTACCAAATATTCAAACTGCGACAGATCTTGGATAACGCCCTGGGCTTTTAAGCCGACACTCAACAGCTTTGGCGGAATAATTGTAGTACATAGATACCTCTTCCAGTGGTCCAAGTAGAAGTTGGTCTGAATTCGGTTCAGACAATATATTAGGTAATCTAAAAAATGCATTACGTCAACCTCTCTGTTGTATTCAATAATAGGTGGCCCATAGTTTTCATCACTCAGTTGACCCGGTTGACGCAAGTGGAAGTAGTAGTCGCTTGGGCGACGAATCGAAAAGCATGTTCACTTACTGACGGGGAACGATAATACTGTCTGTACAAGAGGAACGAATTGAACGACAGAACACAGACTGTCCGTCTTACGTCTATACGAAAGACCAAGTCGTACAAAAAATGGCAAAGCAAGTGGAAATATAAAGAATTTGAGATGACAGCGATGTCAAATTTCAAGGAGCGAGTCGTCCTTAAATTAAATATAAATTTGTAAAATCCCTTAATAAGATTTTACATTACACTAACCGTCTTTATTTTCTACCTCCTTTTTAGCTCCTTGAAAGTCATAATCGGTCTCTCTTTCACCACATACTGTAGTAAACCCAGAACACCGTTAATAATAGCAAAGTTAAATTGCCTCCATCAAGACATGAGTTAGTTAGTATCGAGTTCCTCTCGATCTCCTCTCAGCAGTCTTTAGGACGCGCATCAAGTTGTGCCATATAGTGAAACTTAAACTTGTTGTTACTCCATTTGTTATCTAACACAGTATACACTGTGGGGCTAATGCAATGGACGCTGTCCACCTCCAGTGATCCCCATTAGTGGAGAGGCATAGTGGCGCGAAAAATATTCCGCAAATGGCATGCTGCCCCATGACCCCCCCCCAATAACCACCATCTTCAGACGCATATAGAATTCAGTTTCCTAGACTTTAGTACGTCGTCGTCGCGTCGCCTTCACGAGCTGCTTGGTCATTGTGAAAAATCGATCTTTCACGGATCATGATCGAAACGATGATGAGGATGATGATGATGATGGAGATGGTATTCCAAAGACTAGATGGAAAATTTCTTACCGTCGGATAAATGGCTTGTATCCACCTAGTTTCTCGCGCGCCTATCGTCAAATTCAAATCTCAAATGTGGTAGAACGAATGCAGAAAAATGCATCGCTTTGGGCCGACCGACGAGATGATCTTTCTGCGTTTTGATTTCTTTTAAGTGGTCAAACGCTGTGGCTTTGTTACGAATTATGGATTGCATTCTACGGCTACGTATGTGTGGTACGTGACTTGCAGAATATGCGCGCTAGAAGCGCTCTTGGTTCTATTTTTTTTTTGTTTTTTTTTTTTTCTAAAAGATCGCAACTCTAAGGTTTCGCATAAGTGGTTACTGACTGTGTTACTGTTGGCGTTTATATATGGAGTAACAATATGCTGATGCAAGTCCTTGTTTTGTTAGATAAGTGCGAGGTCTCATGCCATTCATTGTGTAGGTAATATAGACAAATAAGAATATACGTTGCACAAAATAAAACTTCGACAAAAGGGGAGGCATTAGTTGGGGAAAATGATAAGAGTTACATGAGTGGTGTAGTAGCTTTTCATATAGGCTTTAACTGAACTCTTAGACATTAGGAATATGAATCGGGTCTCAGGACCATAATAACATATTCTTCTTTATAGTATGCTGAAACAAAGCCATCCATAAGACCGGTATTTAAAAATTCAAAAAGGTACAACCCGCAGTATATTTCGAGCAGAGCTCCATGGCATCGAGAATGCGCCAACCACATCTATACGACTTTGGTAGTAAAGGCGCGAGTATATATATATTCTTTGAGACCCAAGCAACTATACCAACGCTCTAAGCTTAAAAGATTCCATATCAGTTTAACACTGCTTCAACATCCCCCAAACGATCAGCACCAGAGTTACCGAGGTCATGAGGGAGTTGAAATAAACAAAAAAGCTGACAAACTTCTCAGACTAGAACTCTTCTAGGTTATTCCCCATTCGACTGTAAATTCGATTAAAATAATATCAGGAATACTTGAAGTGTATGGTGTATCCCATATAGGAAGAACATCCCAGGTTTAAGACAGGCCAAAACAACAATTCAGCCCTTCAAAAATAATGCCAAGACGATTTTAAATCTACCTAAAAAACTTAGTAGCCTATTTTACAGGTCACTGGGCTTGCGACAAGCTAAAAAAATGCTCCTAGTCGACTTCCCAAGCCGACTTTGCCTTGAACGAGACGAAACAGATGAACATACGTATATGTGGTGAATGTCCAACCCTGTCGGAAATTATTAGTCAATCCCCATTCATTTTCGATCGCCCGCTTAATCATTAAGTTGGTCGCGGGTGTAGGTTGCTCCAGTGGACCCTCCACTATCTCCGCCATTGACGCTTAATCATCAATCTACCCGTATGGGGAGGAGAGATTATGAACTTGATATATAACCATCTCACCCTGGGTCTACCTAGAGGGCTGCCTGATGCCGGTACGGATATCATAGCACGTCGTGGGATCCTGGTCCATGCGTTTAACATGACCAAACCACCGAAGCATGGACCACTCCGTTTAATCCTCCACTGAATAAATTGTCAGCTACATAAGAAAAGTATAGTAGGGACTCTGAGCCCTCTTATTTTGCTGCCTTTTGGCACAATAAACCTTCTAGGTCAACGTGCTTTTACATCGCGTTGGCGAGTCAGAGATTTAAGAAAACCGAAAAAAGCCCAGACTTCGGCTTTAAATAATTGAAGCCTTTAAACAAACCTTCTGCTCACTATATGACAAAGCTGTGGAAAAGTCGGAACATTTTCTCTTGACTTCTTAAATTGTATCAAGTAAAGGGTAAATCATTTAGACGTGTTTTTTTCAATAGGCGTTTTTTTTCGACAGATCACGCGTAACTAATCTCATGGACCATGGTGTCATATTATTCTTATTCAGTATTGTTTGACAAATCATCATGGAAAGACTCACACCTCAACAACTACGGCACACATACAGCGCGTGTTTAAAAAATGTCCTTATTGAGAAATAACTTTGGTGGGCAGCTATGTAATTTCGTGATACGAACCTGTCAAATGGCCACGTGACTTAGGTCGTGTGATATCTCACAACTTAAGGCTTTTTTCTTTGGGGTTACCTACATATGTGAAATCAAGTCTTCGCCTATAAGCCAGCTACGATCCAAACTTAGCTGATCCAACTATCGAAAACAAAACCCACAATGCTGCAGAAGTAAAATTCCAAATGTTTATTAAAGTGCCTAAAATGTTTATTGTTACGCAAATTTAAAAAAAATTTCATTATTGACCATTCGTTTAGTAGTCCGAAACACTAACATATGGGCCACTACTAGGCTTGCCACCCGTCCTCCTTTGAGGAGGACAGTCCTCTTTTATAAGATGATGTCCTCCGTCCTCCACAAAAAGAAAAATTTCCTCCACTCACAATAATTTTACTAAAACGAAAAACATCAAATTCCATCACTTCTCACAAAGTACGATTTTATTTACAAATGTGGTAGCAAATACATTAGAGTCAAGTTTTAATATAAACGGCAGCGCCTGAAAAAGAGAGAGTTTCATCTTTATCATTTCTTCAGATACTATTGACCTCTGCTCTCTGATGCATCCGCATTGACCATTAAAGCCTTAAGGACCATTCACATGAGAGCGAAAGAACGAATTGATGAAATGCGAACAAACCACTTTTTATGCATTTATAAACAGAAAATTGAACATTTTATTATTCCAATAGGAGGATAATTAATTTTTCCATCGAAATTTATTATAAAAAAAAACAAGTTTATAAACAGTTTAAATAATGAAACTTCAAATTCCAAACTCTTTGCCGCGAACGAAACCACACTTGGCCCGAATTGTAAAAGTTTATTCGCAATCCACATCTTTTAATTCGCGTTCCACAAACTAGCGAATAAACATTCGTTCGAACTTAACCTCAAATTAGGCATTGCGGGTAGAACGTGATGGCTGAAATTCGCGAACTGCCACGATCTAGAAAAGTGTTCCTGTGAACGGACTGTCAAAACTTGTGAATATTCGTTCGTAGGTAGTTGGTCGCTGTCATGTGAATGGCCCTTTAAAACGCTGCTGCTGCGAAATGATGTCGAAAAGAGGTAATTGTATAGTAAAGTGCTTGGTACAATGATCTGTCAAAATTTAGCTTGAGAAAATGTGCCGAACCACTAATGGGCACCGCGCTAAATTTTGACAGATATATGAAGTACAGTCTAAAATAAAAATTTGATTTTTTAGCTGAAGTAGGGTACCGCTCGGCTAAATAGATTTGCTTAAATTTTGGAGAGAATTTAGTATGGGAGCTAAAATTTAGCTCGAGCAGCGTACTAAGCTTAAATTGTTATTTTATTAGTATTTATTGAATAATAATTGGACAATATGTATATGCATTTTGGGTTTAAACATTTTTTTTAAGTACTCCACGAGATTTTCCAGAAGGTGGCAAGCCTAGCCACTACCGACTACGCCGACATATTCCGAATATTACAATAGTTGTTAAAAATCTTAGACAAATTTCACTCTTTTTAAAATTAACAATTTTCTCCACCACCACCCTTGCATCTGACCAACTTCGCACCTACTCCAAATACAAGAGTGACCCCTAGCAGGGGCAGGGGGCCCCAAACACGTTCCACCGTTTGCGAAATTACCTATTTTGGCCATTGGTAGCGTTCAATTTCCTTAGGCACCTAAATATTCAGGTAACAGTTAATCATAGAACTTTGGCGGGAAGTCTTGCCTGACACACGAAACTTGCATAGATTTGCAGGCAAACCGACCAATCAGAAGCTGTTGACTAACTAGGCAAAAGCGTTTTGAACGCGGCCATTATTTTCCTCTAAATAGTTCCACATGTTATTTTGGACTTTATTCCTGGTTGAAAACTTGAAACGAATGCTGGCAAGGAAATAGCATTCAAAATGGCCAACTATTTGACAACAACAAATATTACAATGTATTTTTGGGCCTTGTTTCCAAATCGATTTAAGCGTTATAGCCTAACGTCACAATTGATTGGCAGAATTACACTGCTCAATCACAAATGAGTCTGATGAAGATGGCAATTTAGTGATGCCAACTGCCAACAGCCGTTTCAGTGTACAAGTTGTTGTGGTGTTCTCTCAAACAATATATGAATTGAAAATGTGGCTACAAAGAAATTCTTGTTTTCCAAATGCTGTGAAGACTATTAGCCATACAAAAAATGACTCCCTACTCTTGTTAGCCCGACTGTTTCCTGTAGAAAGACTGGATCTCATTAAGCTACAAAACTTCTTTTATTTTTGCATCACAATTTTCTTGTTCTTCTGTTGTCTCCGTTCTCTTTCGGATTCATTTGGCACACACACACACACACATACGACCACCGCCGGCCGTAAGAACAAAAAGTCTTGCACTTCTGGTTTAGAAGTAGGTTAAGACTAATTAGTGTTTGGTACACAATGCGCAGCAATATTCGCTCTAAAAATAAATTCCGCACATGTCATGTGCAAAATCCACGCCCTATAGCACAAAAATGTTCCCATGCATTTTACTTCAGTCTAATTTCAGTGCCACTGTCACACCCAAAATCCCAAATCAAAAATACCTTGCGTCTACTACTGCCCAGTGCCCACCGTCTCTGAACAGGAATTTCTGGCAAACGCGATCTGGTTATAAGTCCATTCTTGTTTCTCTATTTGCGAGTTAAATCAAACTATCAACAGTTAAGATCGGTATTAATTGCACAAAAAAGTATCTGCATCCGAAAACTGGTCCGTTTTTTTTTTTTAAAGCAGATATCGATTATCGATCTTGCGCTTGGCAGTCACTTTTTGGGGATTGCACACTGTGCCTGGGATGGCCGATTTAGCCAAAGCCCCCCCGAAAATCCATCGTCATAACAAACTGCCACCAGCAGCACTCGATTGCTGTCCCACCATCGGCGACTACATCTGAATTTGTGTGCCAAGTGTGTTGTTCCGAGGGAGCTCCTATAGGGGATTAGATGACTACTGCTGTCCGCCTTGAAATAAATTGATGTGAGCCTTTTTTTTTTTGGTAACCAATATACTATAACCATGTTGTACGTGTGACTGGAACATTTTTGTGTTGCAGTTTATATCAATCGACCGAGACGAAGTACACCAACAAAATATCGACAAAAAAAAAAACAAAAACTGGTAACAAATGTAGTTGTTTTGGCTGGAGATACTTTTGTTCATTTGGCGCAAACATCTGGAATTTTTCTTGAGCAAAGAATTTCCACAGAAAACGAAAAGAAAAACCATAATCGCAGCTGTGTGGCGGCAACGATTGGCATGGCACTGGCACTGTCACTGCTCTAGGCGGAGAGAAAATTGTTTATTATGGTGCTCCACAAGGACTGATGGTGTGGTCCTTTGATTTAATTTCTTGGCGGGTATTGTAATGGATTGGTTGACTACCCGTTGAGGCACTGACACGTGCAAGGGGCAAGATACATGGCAGCGGCAACGCCACATAAAGTTGTTACCAGTGACGTACATGTGTATAGTTGTTTTTTGTAGGCAAAAATTATGTGAAAAATATCTGTGAAAGTAGATGGGGAGTTAGATAGTATGGAGGTTTAAATTTATGGAAATTTTTTTTGGAGAATCTCCCAAAAAATTCCCAAATTAAAGAAATTCAGCACAAACATTGAACCATAGACGGCAATGAATGTTGTTCTGAAAAAAGTTCAAATGATGGTTGTTTCCTGGTTTATTGGTCATGTAGACCTAAGAGCTAAGTAGATCTTCCAATAGGGATGTCTTTCAAACAGTGTTATCACTTTTGACAGTTGTTTCGCATTTAGCGTCAGTATCGCTCGATAAAATATCACGAAAAAACTTAGATTACGTTTCCGTTTCGTTAAAACTTATTTTAAAAATCGGTCCTTCTTATCGAGGCTCACTTTTGCATTTATAAACAAATAAAATTGTCAAATACTAAGAAATGCATTGCAATTTATAGAAAACCAACATGCACCTGTCATTTTTCAAAGTTACTATAAAAGCGTACCCTAACGTTTTCGTAAGATTTTCTCTTTGAGAGAGACTTCATCCCCACCACTGCCACTTTGACAGTCTTTTTCATTTTTACTACAAAAGTAAAGGAACAGACCTATGGTCTTCACAGTGAGTGGTAAAATCATCGCAAATTAGATGATGATAGGCTAAAAAAAACTGTTCTCCATAGAAACGGAATCCCCCTTTTCCCATCGCTAAGAAATTTGGCCCCAAGCTAAATTTCCAAAATCGGAGAAACCGATTTTCTTTATTACGTATTAAGAGTGCACAAACCGAGTTTGAAGTTGATCAGATAAAAAAAAGGATTTTTACCCCCCTTTTGCCCCTTTTCGAGTTCGAATTTCCCCAAATCGATCACTTTCTCACTTTGGCCATAACAGTAAATTTGTTTCAAAATGTCAGCTTCCTAGCTTATGTAGCTTGTCTATAATGAGGTACCATTGTCTGGTAAAAAGTTCCATCTTTGGCAAGTTCATCTGCAAGTTCCCTAGAATGTATCATAGGCTCGCCAGCTAGCAAAGGACTATGTTGATGATCCGTTATCTTCTGAATAGATGAGAGATGGTCAATAGAGTTAAAAACCTATTCCCAGAACTTGATTGCGATGCTTGGCTAATGGCTATCCGAGAAGAGCAGATTTTAAGATGATATCAAGTTTACCTTCATTCAAGTTAAAACTTTTTTCATTGTCCTAGTTTCCGCTTCGAATACGGTAGGACAGTAATTGAAAAGACTGAAGGAGGCACTATGTTTTGGTCTGTGTATTAATTGACATAGAAGACATCTCAACCAACCCCAAAAGGACTATAAACTCACTTTCTGGTAGCAAATAAAGTCCGCATCTGATGAGCGAGCTGTATAAAGACGTAAAGGCCACATTTCCACTCAGCAGGGTAATGGCAAACGTAGATGGCCCAACGGCAAATAAAAGATGACTTTCCCTGAAATTTGAGATGATACACTCAGACAGGAAAAGTACAGGAAGAAATTTGCTGCAGTACAAAGACAAGGGGCCGCTCCGATTTGCAACCTCCCACAGAAAGGTGTCAGAAAACAGAGTTTCTCGTAGTCACGAGACACCCGTCGATCTCCAGTACAAGATCCAACTTTTGTTGTTAACCATGGAAATCCATGACCTATATAGATCATGTGGGTAATACAAAAAATGCCTTATATGTTCTACATATAGATGGGGGGCCACATCTTTCACTGTCAGTTACCTACTAAGCAGATAAACTAGAAGTACGTGTTAGCTTCTGCAATGACAATGACAGCTATTCTAGCCTACCGAGACGAAACGGCTCAAAAGTTATTGAATTACAATAAAAAAGTTATTGAATTACAATAACTTTTGTTGTCGAAGGTTTAATACTATAGACCACCGTGTAAATTGGCTGTGATAATAGACGCAATGTGGACTGTCATTATAACAACTCAATAAATCATTCAAGACAGTCTGTCAGTCTAAAGTTCAGATTTTCATTGTTGTACATGAACCCCCTCGCGGAACGGGCCTATTTCAATCGATTTCACTTTCCAAATTATTCCGATGACGTCCGGTGCAGATGTGAATTCCCCGAACTTGATATCGGCAAATGAAAATGTGATACCCAATGGAATTTTTCTGTCTCCAGTCCCGGGGGACATTTAAAATTCAAATGAATTTTAAAAATTATTCGTTCAGGTGTGAAAATAGCCTACCGCTTGTCTGTGCGAAAATAAAAGTTATGTCTTATGTGTATGCATTGGGTATCTATATATCTAGCTATCGGTCAACTGAAGTAGTGTTGCAAGACAGAAGCCTTGCACCCGACTTGCATCGACGATGTAATTGAAGTCGCAATCTGGGTAACCACAAACCGCGATAGTATATTTTCGCGCAGTCGACTTCCTTCTTTTTCTTTGAAAATTTGCGCGCGCAAGTGATACACATGGAGAATGAACATGTGGACATTGTAGATTATTGTATTATGATGCGGTAAGGAGGTGATTTTTCATTTGTTATGAGGGAGTTTATTGCATAATGTAGGGAGCTTTCCAAGACTTAACTAAAGGACAGCACCTGACAGGACTTATACAGAATATCCACAACCCTATCCGCATTCATCGTATGCCTTGTTGATCCCAATAATTTAAGACACTTAAATTAATGTAGTGAATAAGATAGTACGGCAATAAATCAACTACACATAAAAAAAAACCCAAACCAGCCGACCGATGAGACGGCAAGTAAATTGCTTCCGCTTGCGTTACATTTTCCTCGGTTACATTTTCCTGGGTTAAAAATTCCAAAAATCGTTTGGTAAAAGTCTGTTTAAGATACAGGAACTAAAGCAGTTTAACCAAACCGGACCAGTAAAAACATTAAATGTCTTTAAATTCTAATCACTATACCAATGCAATAGGATCAGCCCATGGGAAGAGCTGAAAATTTGACCATAGACCCTAATATCGATCGTCCTTACAAAGAAAAGAAAGACAGGTTATATCCCACTCATGTTATGGATGCTTGACCCTTTTCAAAGTAATGTGCAGAGAAATTCCCTTTAATTTAATTTTCAATTAATCTTCTTGCCAAATGGTTTAGCTGTCAACTTTAGAGGGTAGGAAATTGGTATACATTCCATTAAACGTAAGGAATTGTGAAGCCTTGGCTGTTGTCGATAAGAACTGTACGATTAAGAGATACTCTATATTTACAAGCAAACACATAGAATACATCAGGATAATCAGCATTACCATGTGTTCATAATATAAACACCCCCAATGTAAAGGGTGGCAGAGCCTGTATTAACAGGTTTTTTCAATAAGAGCGCTACAAACGTTTTTTTAAATAAAACAAAAACAGTTCTTTATTGCTGTGAAAGTACGTTCGTTGCCATTATGTATGGAACTCGATTTCTTTTGCATGGCCACCACGGGCACGCTTGCAGAAGTCCAGACGCTGAACCCAATTTTCGACGGTTTTCAAGCATAAATCGGCCGATACTGCTGCAATTTTACGTTCGATATTCGTACGAAGTTCATCAATCGTCGCTGGCTTGTTCGCATAGACCATAGACTTGACGTAGCCCCACAGCAAATAGTCTAACGGCGTCAAATCGCACGACCGAGGCGGCCAAGCGAAAATTTTTCAACTAGACGCTCAATTGTTGATCTGCTAGGACGATTATGACGACCATAAATTGGACGTAGCGCTCTTAACGTTGAGGCCACTGACCAGTGTTGTTATGGACTTTTTCTGAAAATCGTGTTTTTGGGGTTGTGAAAATCGTAATTATCGTATTTTGTAAAATTGTTAAGTTAGTATAGGGTAGGGTACTTATAAGGGTACTTAGAAAGATGTACAATTCTAATGAATATTATAAGCGGACACATGCAATTGCTGGGTATGCCCAAAGGCTGGCTCTGAGTATACCATCCCTTTTTGCATAAGTCGCAGAAGTACAGGAGCAAGCAGTGTAAACGGGTGCCGGTCTTTTCGACAAAATTCATTTCGACTCATTATCGACTCGCATTTAGTTTATCTCCCAATACTTGTTTCGCAAATTCCCATTCCGTCTTTGAATTATTTTGCAACGTGTTTATTTCGCAATGTTTTTCCCGCGCTTTTCCATTTCGCTTTATACAGCATGTTGTGTTTTTGAAAGAATTACCTATGTTAATTCCTGTTATTTAGACAAATACAGACGAATAAGGAGTATTTAAAAAAAAGATGACTATTCCGATCTTGGCACTTGCCTTTAATATTCATATGGATATTCTTTATGTTTGTTAATAAATTTGAATTGAATTCTGAACAAAAAAAGGAATTTTATTTTTTTTAAGTGTAGTACCTATTATGTAGTTCACCATTTCATTAATTGTATCTTGCGTTGTGATTTGTTCGCATTTTGCTATTTCGCATTGTATTATTTCGGGAAATGTTTTGTTTTACAATCTATTAGGTACATGATATGTTATAAATTTCGCCGCGAAATTGCTTATCATTTGCGAGATGAAAAATGCGAAATGATGTTTTTGCGATGCGATTACAAAGTAAAATGAAAGATTGCCTAACAAAAATTGCGATTTGATGAAATGCGAAATAAATTAAAAATAGGACAACAAATTGCGAAATGATTATGGCGGAATGATAAATTGATAAAAATAGTTCGCGAGATGACCCCTACCCAGTGTAAACACCTATACTTTTCAATGGCAGCACAATGGACATATTCTTGTTTAAAGTGCACCTCATCGAGGACCACCAAAAACCAATCATAGCTTTAAGTACCTACCTAAAAACTTGGTTTCCATTACTCGGGTGTGAACCTTTTAAAGTATACAGTATTCTTATAACTTTCAACAACAGTAGTGGTACTGAGGCAATTACACTTGCTCTAAATGTTCAACTTAGTCCCAAAATTGCGAAATTAATATTTTTTGATATCGAATTCGAATGAGTCATCAGCGTTCTTGGACTCGATACGCAAACGACCAGCAATTTAAAAACTGGGTTAATCCCACTTCCCCCATTCAAGGCGGTTATGTCCAGCAAGAATCTTTTTTTGTGAATTTCTAGAACAATTAAATAATAACTTCTTCGAGAGTGCGCCTACGAGCATGTTTAACGGTAGGCAAAACTTCAGGACTTTGGGCCTTAATAATAATCATTTTAAATTCTCACCTTAAATATTCTGTAATTCTCAAGATATCTATAATTAATTTGGAAATTTTAAGTTCGTAAAATGTTAAATGGACACTAAAAATATTATTAGAATATACACCCACCGCTACGCTTCGTTACTAAAAAAAACACAATCCATCTTGTTATGAGTAGAAAAGATCGCTACACCATGACGTTTAGAGTCGAAAGGCTTGAAATGCAGTCCAAGGTATGTTGTGTAGATGTACATTTTGATACTGGTCTAAATTTGAAAACAGAAGACATACCCAAACAAATACAGAAAACCAAAACAAAATATGAGCAATATCGAAAGTCAATTCCTTATAGCGACAGTAAGTTGATTAATAAATTAAAAAAGGGACTCCAATTCCTGGAGCGCTAACACTCAAATTTTCCATTTCCTATCCATTTTCCTATAAAGCAGAAACCAGTTTTTTTGTTGGTAAAATGGTCAAAATGCCAACGAAAATTGAACAAAACTTAAAAAAAAAATGTAATCATTCTCATAAAAGTTATCTATAATAACAAATAACTCTGCAATTAATGGTAGATATACCTAATATACATATTTTTTGCAGGGAATATTTTTTTAAGATAATAATCTAGCACTAAACCACGGGAGCCGGCCAAAGCAGGGACCATTGGAACCTAATTCAAGCCTTTAACCTTTCTGTAGGCATATATTCTGAGGAATTTAGTTATTCCCCGACATGTGACATATGTATTTTGAGATATTGTAACATATGAGACGACTAATGCACTTCTCCTGAAACCATAAAACAAGCAAACTTTGTAACTAGCATCCTGAAAACATATTTCCAGAAGACTACAACTTACAACATATTAAGTGCAAACTAATGCTGATCAGATTCTGTTCGCCTTTCCTGTTTCGAATTTTTTCTTGTTTGATTTGTTTGTACGTATTTTCAAAATTTGGTAGGAAGTAGTTGTTCTTACACCAAGGTTTGTAATTTGTAATTTTGTAGAAGTCGTATTTGACTTCTTCTAAAATCGTAAATATCGGAGCTAAAAATCAGCAAATCGTAGAAATTAGGCCAAATCAAGCAAAAATCGGAGCGTCGTATTTGCTTTCCAAAATCGTCAGAAATACGATATTTACGACCGTATAACAACGCTGCCACTGACTCCGAATTTCGGTAGTAAATTTTAATAATTTCGACTCGTTGTTGGCTCGTATATCTTTCCATCATGAAATGGCAAACCTTACTGAAGAGAAATGTCAAAAGAGCGGCAAGAAATTCGGCGTCGTTTGCAAACAATTGTCGCTCTACTTTTGTAGCGTTCCTATTGAAAAACCCTTTATAAACAAGGAACAATTTTCCTGTTTGTTGGTTCAAAAAATACTGCAGTTCAGGTATGAGGGCTTTGGAAACATACTCAATCCGTCAGATATGAACACCATTCATTCAAATCGCCCGAATTAGTGTCCATCGCGCAAGTCACTCACTTTCTTTTTGTACTCAACTTTGTTTCATGTCGCTTTTTCGTTTCATCGGAGTTCGGAATTTCCAAATAAGACATTTCAAGTGAAGCTAATTCTAAGTATACCGACATACTTAATAGGGTAAAGTAGGAACATTTGACCTTGTCAGTTTCAATGTGATAACGGCGTAAGGGACTAAAAATTTAAATACAAAAAAAAAACAATAGATAAAATGTCGCAAACTTGGACAGTCATACATACTGCACTTTTTTTCCGAGTAACAAGAGCACAAATGCACAAATGTATTTGAGATCCCAGTTGTAACTTTTGACCGGTACGGTACGTGTTTTGTAAACTAAATATAACAGCTTTCTTTTTAAATAATTCAATAGGTTTTGTGAAAATTAAACAATAGGAAAGGTACTTATGTAAAGGGTGTTTTTTTTTAGAGGTATCGAACTTTAAGTTGGCAACACTATTTTAAGTGGCGGCCATTTTGTCAGCTGTCAAGCGATTTATTTTTAGTTTGGTTTGGCATTTCAACATGAACAGACTGACGCCTGAACAACGCTTCCAAATTGTGCAAATTTATTTTGAAGATCATGGTTCTGTTCGAAATACGTATCGCGCAGTACCTCCATTTTACGGTCATCATAATCGTCTCACTTTTGGTTAAATGGATACGTTAATAAACAAAACTGCGGTATTTGGACTTTTGGAGTGATGATTATCCTCAAGTGTATGTTGAGAAGCTTCCGACACAACTTTAAGGTTACATTCCCAGACCGTCTAAACTGGGAACAGAACAAACCAACATTTGCCAACGGTTCACTTGTATGGTATACAGATGGATCCAAAACAGATGAAGGAGTTGGAGCTGGAGTATACGGTCCGAGCACTAAAACGTCCCTATTCGCTAGTATGGACATAAACAGTTCCGTATTTCAGGCCGAAACACATGCAATAGAACTCTGCATTAGAGGGAGTCTAAACAGGGCTATAACAAAGAAGAACATTTATATTCTTTCTGATAGCAAGGCAGCTCTACTTGCAATTGACGCCTTTGAAATAACATCAAAACTGGTGTGGGACTGCCTCCAAATCCGGCAAATACTGGCCACCACAAACAAAGTCCACCTGATCTGGGTGCCAGGGCACAGTGAATATGAAGGCAATGAAAAAGCGGACGAATTAGCCAGAAAAGGATCCGCATCCCAATTCATGATGCCAAGACCATTCTGCGGGCTACCAATCAACACTATAAAAAGTAGTGTGAAAACTTGGCTGAACGAAAAAAAGCTTCATTTCTGGAGGAACACCGAAGGAAACAGACAAGCCAAAAACTTCATGCCAAATAGTTCCCACAAAAAAACGAAACAACTACTACAATTAAGTAGAAGTCAGATTCGATTAGTCACATGCTTTCTCACAGGGCACTGTATAGTCAAAAAACACCTGATGACAATGGGCATAGCACAAGACAACACTTGTAGACTATGCAACGAGGACGCAGAAACAGCGGAACACATATTATTGGACTGCAACTGTTTAACCAAAACACGTCAACGTTATCTAGGTAAATTCTACCTCGAAGCAGCGGACATAGCTGCCAGCACACCCAAAGAGCTAGACATGGATGAGCTATAAATGGAGGACATCACAATAGGCCCACTTGTGGCCGCAGTGATCTGGGATTTACTATACCACCTCCCCCCCCACAATCTACAATCTACAATGTTGAGACACCGTTACATCCACAAAAACTGACTCTGACTCTTTGGTGGAATAATTGCTCCGTACTTCTTTAATAACGATGCTGGCCAGAACGTTACAGTCAATGGTGACCGCTATAGAGCCATGATTACTGACTTTTTCGTTTATCAATTGAACAACCAAGATATGCAGGGGCTGTGGTTTCAACAAGACGGCGCAACATGTCACACAGCTCGTGCCACAATTGATTTATCGAAGGAAACGTTTGGTAACCGCATAGTTTCACGTTGCGGACCCGTGAATTGGCCTCCAAGTTCGTGCGATTTAACGCCGCTTGCCTATTTTCTGTGGGGATATGTAAAGTCGCTAGTCTACGCCAATAAGCCCGAAAAGATTGACCGCTTGGAGGACAACATTCGCCGTTTTATTGCCAATACACGGCCACAAATGTTAGAAAAAGTCATCGAAAATTGGACCTTCAGATTAGACTACGTTCGAGCCAGCCGTGGCGGTCATATGCCATTCACATTACCTATTTTAAAAGATACAAAAAAAAAGACAAATCGAAGCAATATTGACGAAAAAGAGATATTTACGGGCTTAAAAGCAACTGGAATAAGTCCATCCAACCACCAGATTTTTGGAGAAGACGTTTTTTTGGTGGACAGATTTCCAGAAGAAGAAACCTTTTGTCAAATATATTCTGGTAATTTAAGGTTTCACCGAGAAGATACTAAATATCCCCACGATTACAAAGAATTCAGCACAAATTCCCAACTCTGAAGCTATATCGGGGCAAAAAAAAAACTCGTAGAAGTGGAGCTTTGCGAATTCTGAAAAATTCAACGAAAATATGCGAGTAAAAGAATTTGAAGCAGAAAAAAACGCAGACACTTAAAGGACGTTTAAAGTGGAAAACAGTTGATAAGCAAGGTTTCTAAAAGCATGCCCCCGATTTAAATTAGATAGATAGTTGAGGCACTTTCGACAAAATGGTTTTTGTTTTTCGAAAAGTTTAAAAAGGGATGAGCAATTTTTTCTACCTACGATAACTTTTTCTACGCTTAATTTCTGGTTATATTTTATCCCATTATTGTCAACAGATCGTCCTAGGATTTTCTTACACATTATTCACTTCAAAAATGACTTTAGAAACACCATGCTGTACCTACATGAATAATGTATGGTAGGTATGCAACATGTACATAAAAAAGGAACAACAAATCCATAGATTTGAAATCTTAAACCGCTATGCCCACTAACTCACAAGCACAGTTGCTAAGGAGCGGATCCATTTGGCGTGGTAAATGCAAAACTATCACATTTAATGCTAAACTGCATTAAAATGCTGACTACCAATTGCATTGGTGAATTAACTGCTGCTATATAATAAGACCTATAAACCATCCATTACTTTCATATTATAATGCCCATAAAAACCGCATTATTTCGAGAAAGCAAACCGCAACCTGTTTCCTCAAAAGCAATGACGCGTAAAAGTAAGAATAATCGATTACAGATAGATATCCAACCTACACGCGTTCAACCCATGCATCCACTCCACATATCCTCTAAGGTCTCTAAGCATTCCAGACGGAGCACTTGCTGCACACTACACTTTGAATTAAATTTGCATCCCATCTATGTACCGCTAGTGCATGAAGTGGTAAACCAAAATGCAAAATTAAAGCATCCATATTTCCAAGAACCGTTTCCTTTCCACTTCCCCGATAGTTCAACGCTCTTTCTAGCTTTTTGTTTCCTCATCATCATCATGGAGTGTCGTCGTCACAAAACTGGATGTAGCCAGGAGAACTCAGATCAATAATAATCATCATAATCAGCATCACCCTGGGCTGCCGCCACTATCATCATTTCAATATCATCTTCCACCCACAGTGATTACTTTGAGCAACTTCAAGTGGATGTTTCAATGCAAAGTGGCCTCTCTCGCAAATCGCCTGTGAGATTGAAACGAAAGCAGGATAAGTGGTTGTTGCAGCACGTAGCCCGTTGAAATGATCCACGCCTAAGGGTGTTGCTGCATGGTTACCCCAAATTGCCAGTGTGTGCGATATTTTAACAGATCATCATCGAATCAATTTAGATCAACTCCATAACAACCTCCGCACGTATGTGCATTGATGGTGGCCGCATGTGGTGAGCTAACAATTAAGGATCAGCCAATGCGCGATGGTTGGGGGCAAGATGCACCATCAGGCATCAGCAGCATATCGCAAGTGATTGGATTTAGTGGTGATGTGTGTTTTGCTCAATTTAACGCAAATAGCGGCGGGAGTCTATAATTTCTCGTTCTCGTTCACTGTGCGAAAATTATAGGGCGCGACGATGGTCAGCAAATTCAATTTCAGTCAACACGAAGTTGAATTAAATGCTAACACAAGAAATGCGCGTATGCGTGAAATAGGCTGCTGCTCGTAGGGCCCCTGCATCAAACGTATTCGGATTCAGTGTTTCATTAGGCCAAACATGCATAGTGGCAATTGAAATGATGAGATAATGCTCCTTCTGAGTGCGAACACAGAGCACGCGGTCAATATTATTGTTATAATAGGATATCATGACACACCGCAGTATGGAAGATACATATATGAATTTTGCAGATACATACCAATTTTTTGACTATACCTATAGCTGTGTAATTTAATTAAATGTTGGTAGAGGCTCACACAAATATTATAAACGGCAAGAAATTAATTAAACTTACGGACAAATTGTTTTAATTTACAGTCCTTACCTGAAATTGAAAAATAAAATAAAAAATTATTATAAGAAATTGACTTGAAAATACATAGAGTTGTAATATTATTCTAAAACTTGAGCGTATTAAAAAAAATGCGGATATATTTGAAAATGTCCACATGGTTAGAGCGAAGGGTTTCGCGTTTATATTCGTAAACAAGTTGTGAAAAAAAATCTTTGTATTGTATAAAACTGTAGGAATTTTCTCTGTTACCTCAAAGCGCGAAAACAAGTGGACAGATTTCAACTGTCCGTTTTTTTAACCGTTTCTTAAGACTATGAGATGGTTTTAGGCTAGGTCGTTCATAGCCACGTCCTTTGGAACACTTTTTAACTAACATTTATGTTTTTCCTGCCTGTTCTCAAATATGGGTACCTACTTATTCAATACAAACAAAAAGTACCTATTTAAGAGTTGCTCTTGATGGATGCTTGGGGTGATCAACAGGCACAAAATGCGCAGACGGTTGGTGAGATGAAATGAGACAACTGGAAGAGTTGTGGTGTGAGTACATATTGAGTAGGTTTTCGCAGGTATTGTTGGAACTATAATAGTTTTCTCTATTTTTTGGCGTTTCCCCTTTGTTATTGTCTCTTGAAAAAGACTGGAAGGAGAAGCATGCATGTGCATATAATGTCTATGCAATCGAATGGCAGCAATGTTTGTCTAAGGAGATGCGCAGATGTATGATACTTGCATGATGTTATGATATGTTTAGTTTTTTTTTTTTCTTTGTCGGAGGTTGCTGCTATCCGATGGAGCACTCAGACACAACTACTGGTCAATTGTACTGCCAAACAGACACCTTACTTTGCTGTACATAGTTTTCCTGTCTTTCGAAGAAAGATGAGAAGGAGCTTCAGTGATGAAGAGCTTAGATGTTCGGCACTCACCACGTCAGCCCCAAAGATCCGCCACCTGATGAGAGCAAAGGCAGGACAACTACAGAGGAAGTGTTCCGCTGTATCGTCGTCCTCTCCACAAGCAGGACAGATGGTGGTGTCGCTCAAGCCCAACACATTTAAGTGTTTGGCAAAAGCTTGGTGGCCCGAAAGGACGCCCACAAGCAGTCTGCAGTCGTTTCTCCTGAAAGACAAAAGGAAAGACGCGGACCTTTTGCAGATGACCGGACACAATCGTTTAGTCTGTTTACACCCAGCACAGTCACGCCACCGAAACTCGTGTTGATGAGAAACCTGTTTGTCACAATATAGCGCATAGCCATAAGGACAGCGAAAATCTCCGCTGGGAATACAGACGCATGGTTACCCAAGGGGAAGTGTAGTCTAATGTTCTCGCTTTGCACGAAGACTCCAGAACCAGACCCCTGTCCGGTTTTAGAGCCATCCGTAAATACACGATGGAATTCTTTCCCTGGCTCAGAGTCTAGTAACTATGATTATTATAGGTAAATAAACTAAGCAACTTGGCGCAGCTAGTACACCTTTAAGTAAAGGGTATTGTTTAGAGGTATGTTTTATACACTGGCAAAACTGTTTCTACAGATTGTCATTGTCAATTTGACAGCTGAAAGTGTTGATACGTGGTTAGTACTTTTTGCAATCTTAAGATGAATATAGATTAACGCCAAAACAACCCGTGTAAATTGTGCAAACTTAGTGTAAATCACGGTTGAATGGCATTGACGTGACAGAGCTTTGGTTTCAACAAGATGGCGCAACATGCCAAACGGCGCGCGACCCAGGTGCTCGGTAAAGTTGTCAAAAATTGGACTTCACGATTGCGCTTCATTCAAACTAGCCGTGGCGCCTAGGTATATGCCCGAAATCGTTTTCAAAATATAATGGCAAAAAATTATCTACTAAATAAAGGTAATATCATAGACATTAACATTAGCTTCAAGTGTTTTATTTCATATTGAATCTGTATATCTCTAAAAAAAACACCCTTTATAAGCCTTTATACTCTCTTCCGACCAATTTTTTTCAGATGAGTTGGTGTAAGCTCTCTACCAAGTCGTGTCCCGCTGCCTTAAATAACGTGGGCACGACATCTGGTTCAGGGTTTAGATAGGTGTCTATCCTCACATGCACATCCGAATGTCGTTGTTAAATTTACATTTTCAGGATCGTCTCTATATAGTAAGTCCATTATTACCCGAGGATCTTTGGTGCTTAGTAACGTATTTTTTTGTTTTGTGTCTTGCCCTTAATCTGGTTTTACTGTCTTGTTTTACCGTAGAACAGCAGGCCGGATATTCCAGTGTTCAAAATCGGGGATGTAAGAGCCAAAGTTTGCCCATAAAGTTTTTCTCAGACGCAGACTATATTCCTGAAAATACTCACTGACTTAAGCTGCAAATATCTGAAAGTTGCTCACGTAAGGTAAGGTATCTGCCATATTGAAGACAACATTGGTGCAATCCTGTGAATTCACCCGCCGTACGCCCTTCTTCTGCGAAGCTCATAGTAGACTTTTGGGGCTCATTCAAGTAAAATAAGCACAATTGTTTCGTGCAGGTAGTACGAATGAGTCACCATGAGTCAAGGTGTTACCAATCAGCGTCGACTATATTAATAAAACACCAACCACCGGAAATTTAAATACAATGTTATAGATATGCGTAGCAATGAAAGCCAGTGGTACCTATTGATACAAATGTTTAAAAAATTATGACGATTGGGAAAATCAATTTCCAGAATAGGCGTCGGTGTCGAATTTGGAATCATTGATAGGCCGTTTCCACGAACAGCCGTGTGTGAAAATATAGCATTTAATGAAATGGATGGTGGTGGTGGTGCCTGGTGGAGTTCAATCCAGTTCTATTCCTTTTTGTGGAAAGTTTTTTTTTTTCAATTAGACAACATGTTATCTTCCTGCAATTTTAATAGCGTACAAGCTTTTTTTTCTCTTCACATTAATCTACGACAGATATTGCAATCAAACGATAAATGTTCTTCTCTTGTCGCAAAACAAAAACCATTTTAATTGAACTAAAGTTCATGGATGATATTGCAGGAAAAAAAAAAACACATGAAATTTCCGACGTGACCTGCCAATTTGTATATCCTCATAGCTCACCATTTGCACAGAAGCGAATGCAGAGCTATCGCATTTGTGAGTTCAACACGAGTCATGAACTAGTGAATCACGATTTTAATTTTGTTCATCTTATTTGGAATACCTACGTTTAATCGATTTTGCACATGGAACATAGTTTGGTAGTGAAATTAAGTTGGATGAGGAGGGATTTCGCCTTGGCTTAAGTATGTGGCTTTTATTCCAAGCGATTGTCATTGGCAGGCATAACATGTAACCTCATTGCATGGGGAATTAGTGGAAACATGATGGTGCGGGAGGGAAATGATAACGACATGTCGTGTGTAATCTATCAGATGAATGAGGGCGAAGCAAATCAAACTTTCGCCTAAAATCGTGATAAATTGATTTTTAAAATTTCAAGGAACATTTATCAGTCACTTCTAGTCAGTTTAAGCCACGTACATTTCGGCATTGTATTTGTGTCGGTGTTTTTATGCTAAGATAAAGACTACGTTCAATATTATGTATGCAACTATTAGTATAGTAGACCCGGCTTTAATTGAGTGTTTTATAAGATCTTTTAGCAACTATACTAGCTTTGCTTCAAAACCACCTCAGCCATGTTCAGTTGAGTCATCAATAACCGAGCCTTATTTAAACACAAAATTGTAATCGTTGGAAATAAAATCTTGACTAAGGCCTGAAACACACATGCGATTTCAATCGCGCGTTTGTTTAGTCGCAAAAATGAAGCATAAAATCCAAAATTATGTGCGCGCATTATCATTGAAATGTGTGTGTTTAATTTTTTGCGATTAAACAAACGCGCGATTGAAATCGCATGTGTGTTTCGGGCCTTAAACAGAGAAGGAAAGTCAGGCAAAATATGAGCGCTTCTAGCTCTAGTTATGAATACAATTTCTGCTTGACCACAAACGATAAACGAATAAAATGCACGCCTCTTTCTTTCTTCCAATCGCTATGTACCTATCCCCTACGCAGCATAAAGGCCACATCACATTGTTCTTTTTTTTTTTTTTTGTTCGTTCTTGGCGACGTTTTCAACCATACTAAGCAGAATGCACTACAAAATATCATAGGTTTTTATTAGTGAACGAATTTTTGAAACCGGTTCCAGAGGTTACCCCACAATGTAAAAATGTAGATTTAAGATGAACAGATGACTAAGGGTCGATCTTTAAGCCGACTGATACCCAACAACTACAAACAGAGCACGGTGATATTAAAAGTGAGAAAGTATTTGGCCACAAGACATGACTTTAACGGCCCTACGAACTAAGTCGCAACTGTAACTAAGTCCCACTAGCCAAAGCGAACTATGTAAGTCCCAGAAAATTTGGGATTTAATTCATATGAAATAACTCCCATGATTTTTAGGAACTAAGACCCAACTAAGAATGAACAAAGTCCCAATAATAAAATGAATAAAAACCCAATACTGGGACTTTGTTCTTTATGAACTAAAACCCAAATGAACTTACTCCCAACCTCCAAATCTAAAAGTGACCTCGGGCAGGGCGGTTGCATACGTATACCACTGTGCTTACGGAAATTGATCTCCCATTTGATCACCCATTAGGCACAGTGGAATATGAATGGGGGGCATGCTGCCCCCTGCTTGGGATCACTGTTGGATTTGGATTAAGTGCGAGGTTGGGTGTATGTAAGAATTATTTTTTTGTCGAAAAAAGTTAAATGAACTAACTCCCACTTTTCTCAAATTGGGACTTAATTCATTGGGAATTTGTTCATAATGAACTACGAACTATCTCCGAAATATATGAACTAAATCCCACTGCATATTTGGTGGAACTTAGTTCGTAGGGCCGACTTTAACACTTGTTTAGAGATTATGGTCCCCGAGACGACATTACAATGGGAAACAGTTTGCCAACTCCTGGTAACCGCCTAAGTTGTGGCTTACCACAAAATCTTCCAAGAGATTAACTTAGTCTGAACATATCGACTGACTAATCAGGTCTGTCACTTAGCAAACGTTTTACAGTAAAAATCATCACCCTTTCGGAAGATGTTATAATTTCTGCAAATGGCGGCAAATGTCAATTTTACTTTGACATTTGTGCATTAAACAGATACAAAATACCCGCAAATAAGATGTGAGTCGCCATATGTACTCCTAAAGAGGAGCGGAATAATTGTTTCGATTTTTTTTGCGGAATAATTCGTCGGAAGTGCTGGCGCTGCGTGAATTTTGGCGTAGATTTCCCCGTCGTCCGATACCTAGAGGGCAAAAACTACCACATTTAGCCGCTCGCCTGAAAGAGTATGGGACAACACGAAATGTTGAAGATGTCGCAGAGGACCCCATGCCACGACATGCCACACAGTTGGGTTCTAATTGGCGGTCTTACAGATAATTTTGGTGAAAGACTGTAAGATGTTCCCTTACAAAGTGCAGACAGTGCATCAGCTGTTAGATGTTAACCGCCAAGCGCGTGTAACCTACGCTAAAGCCATGCTATCTCGACCACGAGAGATGCAAATTTTCATCAAAAATCATCATGAGCGAAGAGGCCAATACAAATCTCTTTTTGTGGGTTTTTTTTTAAGTCACGAGTCTATATCAACAAGCCTCAGACAATTGAAGCCCACAAGCCGGAGATCGCCGAAAGATCTGCCAAGAGTGATGATGATGAAAAATGACATAAATCGATTCCGAATGGTCATCAATTGTGGTGGGGGCCACTATTTATTTTCTTACCAGACAACGCTTGTATGGCTACTCAATAAATTAAAAGTGTGGAACTGATATTGTTATAGTCCCCTAAAATTATCTGTCCAAAGAGACGTCACCAATTTGTTAACTACAAAAAAGTATTTAAGTCGAATAGAACACATCTTGTTTATGGGACTTTTCAGAAGGGTTTAAAGAGATTTTCAGAGATCTCGACCTGATAACACTTTATCGGTCAACTAAAGTTATTATGATCTTGAGCCCTCTCAGAGCTCAATGCAATATTTGAACGTCTTCCCGTTTCCGCAAGAAATGGGTTTATGCACACGATTATCAGACCAATGTTCACCAGCGATGGCACGGTTGGGTGGCCCAAAAACCCAACGGCATTCGACATATAACATTGGTACAGCAGGGGCAATGAAAACTTTCCCAATGATCAGCCGCAGCCCTACAACAAATTTTGAACAGAGATGTACTCTAACAGCATCTACAGCTTGTAAGATCCTCAAGGCCCTTACATCATATTCGATCGAGTCAAACCGGCATCAATGTTCTCGAAGATTTAGTTAACGAACAATTTGGTTAACGAACGCTCGTTTTGTGCGGAAAGGTCGCATCTGTGACGTGTCTCGAACTCGTCTTTTGAATCAAAAATCAAAAAATCGGAAGATGGTAACCTGCTGAATATTGGAACAAATACAAGTTGCCAGGCTAATAAATTCCTAAGCCCATTTCATAGTATAGCCAAAAGGTTACTTGAGCTCAACAAAGGAAACCTAAGATATCATTTTAAGAAAGTGGCGCTAACCGGCGATAAATATTTCTTTTTCTATAGATAGGAAAAAGAGCTGACGGAAGAAATACTCTGTGAATGGCCCAGATGTGTCAAAAGCAAAGTCATCCGCATGCAAAGAGCGTTTATGGGCTTGCGGAAAATACGTAGCAAAGAACCCAGAAAATTACTGACGTGTTTAAAGAGCCTTCTCAGCACCTCATAAATTTATAAAAAAAAGGAAAATAAATCAAACGTTTGACTGAAACGGACCTCAGACCAGACGTATGTCAAGGACCTTTTCGTAGACACTACGTTTAATTTGCCAGGTAAGCATCAGTAAGCATAACAAACACAATATGCTCAGTGTTTAACGTGTAATTAATTCTGCTTAGTCCATTAATTGCAGACGATGACGGTAAAACAAAATCCACAAATCGAATAAATTACAGACTTGATAAATACCGTACACATCGTAATTAACCACAATTAATATAAATGATTGCGCCCCATCCGAATCTTATATTTTCATTTAAATAACCGCTGAACACGAAACAACATAAAATAAAAAATATCTCCATTGCCAAGCGCAAGAAAAATATTATAAATCATAACATCCCAGGGAGGGGACTACATTAGTCTGCGCGGATAGCCTGTGTCCGTGAAGCCAATTGTATCCGTATCCATAAACCTGACACTGTTTTCGCAAGGAAAAACAATTCCAATGGCGCCTCCGCAAATATTCACCCTCGCGAAAATAGATTTCATTATGACCGCAATATTAATGGGGCCTCATAAAACCTACTCTGGTGACAATTTAAAACCGACCATCAGTCGGTATAATCGATATTACTTTGGTCTTCCTGGTCTGATATCTAAATTTACCAATTGCAATCGGTCAAAATGATTCTCAAATCTAAACCGCATGAGGAGCTCGAATACAGATACATTCGCTGGGATTTGTGATTCGATATCCATCAAGCTAATGTTCCCCTTAAATATGAATTTGTCCACTTTGGGGGATTTGCGCTATACATCATGTGAGTGTCGTATGATTGATTGCCATGGGAATGGTACGCGTGTTCAAGGTCTGAGGAGCTTTAAAGAACTTTTCTTCGAACAAATGACTTATTCGTAGTCGTATGTTGAATTCGAAAATAAAATTAATATTTAAATGAACGAGTTGTGTGTTCCCACAATTATTCAAATAATGTGCTAGCTATACGTTTATAGTCTCTGTCAATGTCCCTCCGCAATATGAATACGTACATGAGTGGCGATTAATTAAGTATATTATAAAGGGTGTCCCATAATTAACGCAAAATGTAATTTTCATAGAAAATACAGATTTTTAATTAGAAAGCTTAAATTTTTTATTGATTCATAGAGTATACAGATTGAGGTTATGTATAGAATAGCACATCGGACAACACGGCTTTGATGGCAACTACGTACTCTTTTATTGAAATTTTCTATGACCGTGAATTTCATTAATACATCTCTCCTCAATTTCCTCTTTCAAAGCTTTTTCGTGAGCTTTTTCGGATAGACCTTTGACTTCAAAAAAACCCCAAAGAAAATAGTCCAATGGCGTTAAATAGAAAGATGTGAATGGATGTTATTTCGTATAGCGCTCCATTTTTACTAAACCCGAACTGTCAGCTGTCACATTGTTATCTTTTTTTTCCGTTGGAATCACTGTAGGTACCTACTATTAAATGGCGCAAAATTCAAATTTTGCGTGAATTATGGGATACCCTTTATGTATCTATATCTATTGAGGAAAAGTATAATCTGTTTAAGCTTAAGCATCCTACACCCGCGGCCGCGACCCTTATAGTGGATAGACGGGACAAATAGAAACGAATGAATGAATACTTTCAGCTAGGTTCCAGAAATCGAGTGAAATCGAAATTACAAATCGAGTGAATTCGTTTTCAGTGTTCTGCATTTCGAGCGATTCGGAAACTCCGAAAATTTTTCGAAATCACAATTTCACTTTGTCTCAATTCAGAAAATTTTAAAATCGAAACCGAATACAGTGAAATGTAGAGCACAAAAATTCATTTCCGATTTCATTTCGAGTGAAAGTGAAATGTGGAACCTAGCAGTTATTCCATAAAATATTCCACTGTTTGTCTGTTCGAATGTGGATTTGTTAACGCATCACGAGGTAATTGAAGGTATTGAAGAATCTGATGAACTAGCCGAAAGAGGCTAGGATACCCATTTATAGGACCTACACCTTTTTGTGCAATCTACCACCTGTAAAATCGGCTATTAAAAGGTGGTGAGACAACAAGTGCATTTTCTATTGGGAGAACGTCCCAGGTCTTAGACAGGCCAAATAAGCTATTTAGCTTTTCAAAAACGATGCCAAAAAGATACTAAATCTATGCAGCCACGATACTAAAAATTTAGTAGGCTACCTAACATGACACGTTTGCGATATTACCTAAATCAAACCCATTTAGTCGACTCACTGACTTGTCTTGAGGAAGACGAAACAGCTGAGCATATCAAACTGCATTTCCATAGCACCGCATACATTTAGATCAGTCTTGACAGGATCCATCGGCATTTTTTTAAATACTTCTCCCGGGAAAGTCAAACCTATAACGCTTCATTAGCGCCCCGAGATGCTTGCAGATGTATGTTAGTTCTGCACTTAAATTGCTGCAAATTGTAGTCTTCTGGAAATATATCCCCAGGAAGCGAGTTCCAAAGTTTGCTTGTCCTGTAACAGAAGGAGTTTTGGAAAGATGATGTACTCGCGGTTGTCAAGTGTACTGTATGGTCATGAGCATTAGCAGCCTGTCTTGTGGGGCGCCCAAAAGTTGCATTTCGAGGGATATTTTCCTTGAGTTCCTCGGAATATCTTCCATGGAAGTACCTAAAGAACAAGCATAGGCCAGCGACTTGTCTTCTGTGCACCAACGGTTGCAGATTCGATGTGAGTGTAGGGTCTCCAATAAGTCGAACTGCTCGTCTCTGTATGCTGTCACGTAGGTTAAGTGAATGTTTTGGGGCCGAGCTCCATATATGGGAGCAATATTCCAGGCCTGGTCTAACCTGTGCTTTGTAGAAAAGGGGATAAAGTATCTCTTTGCTTTAAATAGGTGGTTCAACTTAGCAGACGCCGATCTTGCGATATGTGGCCCTGCCATGTGATTTCTGAATTGACTGTGACTCCTAGAGAGTCCTTGGGATGGATTGGATGGTCATCCATATTTGGATCTCAGGAACTGTGGATGCATTTTTCCTAGAAAAAGTTTTGAGCTGTATCTTGTTTGCATTAAATACAACCATGTTGTCTTTTCCCCACTTCAAGATTTTGTCCAGATCATCGTTTAGAGAACTAATTTGTTCACATCTCTGACTGTGTGATGTAGCCGCATTCACATGCCCACTGTTCGAGATGGAGGATATAAGAGTGCTGTCATTAGCAAAGCTGTAGATATTATTATTTGTCGATTCAAGCAAATCGTTGATGTGGAGAAGAAATAGAGTTGGAGAAAGAATAGATCCTTGGGCACTCCTGTATTTATAGCAAACGAATTAGATTATACACCATCTACAACAACTCGACCTTCCCAGAAGAAAATTTTGCATCCATCCGCAGAGTTGTGTGGTAATCTATAAGACGCCAACTTGCCTAATAGGGCTCTGTGCCAGACGCGGTCAAATGCCTTTGATATGTCCAAGGCTATACGGCTCTGGATTCGCCGTGTTGTTCAATTGCTTGCGTCTATAAGTGCGTTACGTAGCTTAACAGGTCTCCAGTGGAACAACGGCTACGAAAACCGTATTGCCTGTCACTTATTAATCGGTGGCCTTCTAGATATTTGATTATTTCGACATTTATTGCCTTTTCCATTACTTTTGAGAGCATTGACAGTAACGCTATTGGACGATAGTTTTGTGGCAGACATTTTCTCCCTTTCTTTGGAATAGGTTGAATGTGAGTGGTCTTCCAGCAAGAACATAGAACAGGTGCAAGTTCTGGTGCATATGCGGCTTCAAGTCGATGAAAAGGTGGTGAGTCCCGGCTTAGAGTTCGCTACTTTTTCAAGATTTCCGGTAGTGTAAAATTTTTTTCTATACCAGATTGAATATCCCATAATACCTAATGATTAGTGAATTGCCAAATGGATTGAAACGTTCACAGAAATGCGTCGGTTAGAGTCTTCTAGGTATGACACATTAAAGAGGGATATTCCTCGAAAGTAACGCCTTTTATATGCAGATGGAACAAATGGAGCTGATGGTCCTTGGGCAGGGCATGCCCTATTCCGCCAATTTCCCAAAAAAGATATGGCAACGCGCTTTAAATCTACCAAAAGCTGAAATAGTCACTGTAACTTTTTGGACTCTTAAATTTTCAAAAAATACCTCTGGATTGGAAATGGAATTTTTAAACTTCGAGTGTCACTTAAAATGATCAGTTTTGTTCCAGCTTGCTTGAACTATGTCCACTTAATTCAGACCTTTGTTGACAGGCCTACAGCCAAATGGGAATTACTTTTCTCCATTTTCATTGTAACAAACGAATCCCCACAAGGGATAAATACGCTATTATCCGAACGCATTACTTCAGATCATTGTGGTTGTAAAAGACCTAAATCGTTTTAATTTCTACCCACATTCATTGACAGTTGTTGAATTGTTACTCTCTTTCTTATAAGAGGATTGAAGATCCTATTTTGTCCCAATTTTAAAGACTCTCATTCATAGACGCTTTAAAATATGTGACTTAAGCCGATTAAACAGCCATTATTTCTTGAACATCCTTACGATCGAATGACTTACGAGAAGAATGCGCAATGTCCTTCCAAATTCCACAAGAATATCGGCTTACACCCTCGGGCTTGATAATTACGTCATTTACATAACGAACTAACTAAACACCAATCTGTAATCCTCTTTCCTCATATGCCCACGTTCTCCACACTATGTGAATGTATTATCGAATGACACACATCAGAAACAGACTGGGAGGACAACAAAAGATACAAATACGAATAGTCAATTTATATCTCATTTGTTGGCGTTCCACAATCGATCTGTCCCGACAAATTACATTGATGTTGTCGTCGATGTCGTTTTCATTGTCAAATCAAATTAAGCCCATCCGACAGATCTGCATACACACACGTATGTGTTCAGTGATTATACAGCCCCCTCCCCTTTAGTCGCAATCTAGTCTCACCGTCACCAAGCCATTCATTAACTGATTTTCTCAATTATCTGGGTGTTGGGTGAGATAATTTCCGCAAACGCAAACGTTCCATTGTAAAGAACTCAAAAGGTAGGACGAAAAAAAACCCGAACGTTTCAGGTGAGCTGCGAGCGGTACATTCGACGACCTTACAAAGTACATAATTACGTATACCTTTAGTTGCAAAAGCATCATCATAGCTCAAGGTTGACGTTGTGAATATTTTTTTGCTACAGTTTAGGTTGGGATGGGTTTTTTTTATCCGTCTTTTTGTTCATCGTTTTTCATTTAATTTCGTCTACAGAACGCCACTCATGGTGAGAAAATTACAATTAGCATGCAATGAAGCAATTTAGCGTAAATTGTGTGTGGAAACTGGGAAAAATTTTGCTATCTGCGTGTCAGTCGGGAGGAGCGAACTGTGAACAGATTACAATCGGAAAAGGTTAAAATGAAAACGCTTGTTATGATTTACCTTTATCGCGAACTTGAGTTGTGATTTTGGTTTTAGTTTTTGACCGACTACCTCTTTAATTTTGCGCTAAACTTTAGGGAAGCGCTTTAACGTGGAGATGATATTTTATGATTAATGTTCGGCAAGACGTGGATAATACTCTACGCACTATTTTGAAGCCTGAAGGGCAGAGTTAATGATTTAAAGCATTGCCGACATTAGCCTTGGGTGGCAAACTTTATTTTTTTCATATGTTGTTCAGTCGCATGTAGGTACTGGGTAAGGTACTCGTATGTTATCCATCAAAGGCGTTGATCTGCAAAATTCGCCATATGAAAAGAAGCACATTTCTTTTATTCGGGTTTTGCCCAAAAGGGATGTGTAGATCCCGAGTGAAGAAAATATTAAAACAGAACGGGCAAAAATGGTACCCATCAGATAGAAGATAGCAGATATAGAAGGGGCAAAAGCTTCGGAAAATTTCATCACGATACCACTTTAATTTCAACCACACCTCTATTGAAACACAATGGTTCGCGTTGGAGGAGAAAATTACTCCGGACTACCTAGTACCAACTCCCTACTCTCGATTTTGAAAGGAGATTCACTACTAAAATTTGTAACAGAAAAGGATGAGCATATGAGCATATGTCCTAGGATCTAGGACATACATCGGTACAGGCGCAGGTATCTTCAGTGAAACACTGTTTTTACGGGAATAATTCAGAATCAATGATTATTGCCTTACCTTCCAGGTAGAGAAAGCTACTATAATACAAGTTGCTAAGAATTTGAAGAGACGTTACTATGTCGACAAAAACATCATTACTCTGACTGCTAAGTGTGTCATAAAAGCCATGGAGTCAGTCTTGATTAAGTCAAAGGAAGTAAAGAAGTGCAAAACCCTGTGTAGAATAAGCCTACGCTGGACCAACCTCAATATATGCAGGCACACAAAAGAGTATGACCATCAGAGTTGAGCGAAAATCTGATCTAAATTCATGATCGGACTGAGCTGCAAAGTCATTCGCATACTTCTGCGCGTTACTCCTTTACCTGGGTGGACCTGGGCGCTGGGCCTCAACAAACAGGAGTCTACCTACAGCCACCACGATCTTTGGCCAGCTGTCTCCAGCTAAATTGGTTAAGGTCCCCTTCCACTTGCGTGCCTGTGCGCCACCTGAAACGCGGTCTTCCTCTACTGCGCCGTCCTTCAAGTGATAATTTGAAGACTTTTCGGGCCGGAGCGCTCGCGCCCATTCGCTCTACATGACCCAGCCACCTCAGGCATTGGACCTTCACTCTTCTGGCTAGGTCGATGTCGCTGTACAGTTCGTAGTTGTATCTCCTCTCCAATTTACCGTCTATGGAGACGGGACCGAAAACTACTCGAAAAAATTTCCTCTCAAAACAACAAAGAGTAACCTCATCCGATTTTTATAGAGTCCATGCATCTGCACCATAGAGAAGGACTGGGATGATTAGGGTCTTATAAAGGGTCACTTTAGTTGTTGGAGAAAGGGCGATATTAGCAAGAGTTAATCTTCGTTTAATCTCAGCGCTGGTGTCATTGTTCGAGTTCATAGCGGAGCCTATGTAGACAAAGTCCTTAACCACCTCAAAGATATATCTGTGTTATAGTGACATTCTGCCCGAGAGGTCGGTGTTGGGTGTCCTTTCTTGATGACTCCGTATATACTTTGTCTTGACCTCATGGACCGCCAAACCCAACTCGCCGCCTCTGTTTCAAATGCACCTCTGTTTGCAGATGCGCCATACGGACAGCTCGCTGCGATTTTCCGAAAATGTCAATATCGTCAACTTTTGCAAGCAGTTAAACAGACTTCGGAAAAATTGTACCTCTGATGTTGGCTTGTGAGTTTCGTACAATTTCTTCAAGGATGATGTTCAGAAAGTTACACGATAGCGCATCGTCTTGTCTCAAACCTTTTTCGACATCAAAGGGCTAGGTGATTTTTTTGCCAATTTTGGTGAGTTTGGCAGGAATGCAAAAACTAGACATTGCTCTATATAGCTCGTCTCTATAAATATTCTCATAGGTGGCCTTAAAATCGATGAAAAGGTAGTGGGTATCGATTTGGACTTCCTGGGGTTTCTCCAAGATCTGTCGCAGTGTGAATATTTGATCGATGGCGGTCTTTCCTGGCCTGATAGGAACCAATCAATCAGGTTGTTGACGAAAGGCTTCAGGCGTTCACACAACACTGTAGATACGATCTTGTAGGCGATATTAAGAAGACTAACACCTTTGTAGTTGGCAAAGTTCAGAAGGTCTCTTTTCTTGAGGATCGGGCAAACAATGCTGAGGTGCCATGGTGAGGTGCCATGAGGTGCATGTTCCTAATCAAGTTATCGCCTGCCGCTTTTAAAATCTCGGCGGTTGGGACATCTGCTCCAGCGGATTTGTTGTACTTAAGCTTAGTCCAGATATGACTATCTTCACTTTTTTCAGGTCAAGTGGACGGAATTGTTGGTCTTCATCGGTCAGGTTGAATTGTTTTGGTTTATGGAGTTTACTTAGGATCAGATGATCAATGATATTTCAATTAAAAAATTTGTATAATATCATTCTTTAGAAGATGTGAAAAGTTCTTCAATTGACAGATTATTTGTTCCTACATAGTTTAACCCCTTTCATTTGATTACAGTAGTTGGCAATGTTTCCAGTAAATCACAAAAGCACTCTGTCGCGGTCGCCCTTGTCTCAGTCAACAGATTACTTGAATTGTTTTTCTCATAATAACCGTCCATATTGTATTAGGCCAATTCCCATAGAACGTTTTTTCACTCTTCCACTAAATGTATACCCTCTTTACGCGATAATTACTAAACTTCATAGACTTTTGTTTTACTGTACGACTTTTCTCCACACTCAGTTGGTCAATTAATCATCTACTAATCTGCTTTGTAATTTGAAGATAGAACCAATTTGTATCTTCTTTTTTCTTTCGAAAAACAGAAAAAAGATAAATGTACACACGGTTCCGTCAAAGTCTTTCCGCATTTTATGAAATATTTATTCTGTCTTAGCCACAGGCAACTGATTTTTTGGTTTCAGTTCCATGACCTTTGAACAAATCAGACTTGATTAGCTATAATCCCCAAGTAGAAGGTTGAAATTAAGGGTAATTGGATGAAAAATCATGCCAAATTGAGAGAAAAAAAAACCAAATATATAGAGTGACATTTTGAACACATTACCCTAACAACGCCACAGAAATGATTATGTCAGTAGTTTTGACATGTTTAAACAATGAAACTATGAAACTAGACAAAGAAGATAAAAACAGTTGTATATTAAAATCATAACAATTTTCTTGAGAGCTCATGTTGAACGAATGAAATTCTCGAAGAGCGATTTACAGCACTCGCATCAAGATTACTTGAGTTTTTTGTGTTTTTTCTTGTCTTGCGATAAGACGTCAAAGGAATTTGAATTGTTTTACAATTCTGAATTTTCTGAAAATAGAAATGATGTATACAAGCCACGCGTTTTGCAAAGAATGTCAATTTCAAGGAGATAAATTGGATATTGCCAAGGGCTACATTTATGGTTTTATGGAAGTTAACAATTAGGTACCTCGGGCACCTACATTTTAAATGAATTGAAAATGTAAATTCTAGGCTCCCATATTTATATTTTCTTGAGGACATTGTTCCTTTTGATGTTGCTCTCAAAAAACAGATCCTTAATTAAAATCAATGTGCAAGTAAAGGCACTCCCTTTGCTTGTAGGTGAATGTGTTTTTTTTTTTGTATAGGTATAATAATATAATACCCAATTTACTTACGGTCTATGTAGTAACATGAATAATTGAAATGTTCAGCTGTGACTTTTCCAAAAGTTTCTAAGGGTAACTTTATTAGAATGGTTATGTTTATGATATCGTATGAATTTTAATAAAGAAAGCCATGATGAGACTTCCCTTGAGAGTTCGTTTGAAATAATCTCCATAAATTGTGTAGATACTTATTTGGTTAGGAGAGTACCTACACTACGTGTATATTTGCATTATAAGCCACAAATAAAGTGTTGTTAAACAACTGTGCAAATAAAACTTTGGAAATTCATTTCATTTTGAGTGTTTTATACAAAAATGGGCAAAAAATAAGAAAAGCAACACCACATTGGGGAGAACGTAATCGAATAAGGATGAGTCACTGTAGTTGGAAAGAACTTGAATGAAGCAAACTTTCTGTACCCTTCCTACTTTGCCCGTGCTTATCAGGAATTGCATTCCTTAAATTATGTTCTTATATCCATCAGGACAGTGGCTTTATTAGTAAAAGCAAATATTCACATTAATTATGAAATACTTCGTCGTTCAAGTGGCTGCTTCGGCTGGCTTCGCAGTAGCGCATTCTGTCACTCCAATTTTCCAAGACCTTCTTGATGGTTTCTGGATGTAGCTCACGGATTGCTTGGATGATATTGGTCTGAAGTGCTTGAATCATTTCCGGATTGTTGGCATAACATCGGTCCTTCACGGTTCCCCACAAAAAAAAAAGTCCAAATCGCAACTCCGAGGCGGCCAATTGACATCGCCAAGGCGGCTGATAACACGATTTGGGAATTTGGTGCGCATAAGATCGATTGTGATATGGGCTGTGTGGCATGGCGCGCCATCATGCATGAACCAGGATGTCGTCCAAATCCATACCTTCAATTTCAGAAAAAAAAAAAATAGTCGGTTCACGTGGTTCTGTAACGCCCATCGTTGATCGAAACGTTGTTCCCAGCCTCGTTTTCAAAGAAAAATGGTCCAATACTGCCACCATTACACAATTCGCACCAAACTGTCACTCTCTATGGATGCATTGGCACCGTACGACGACGCGAGGACGTACAACTCATGGGGACCATGAGTTTTGTCCACTAGCTAGCGTACCAGTTTCACGAATTTTTTGGATAAACTGGCGTACAGGAGGCGCGTTGGGTGCCAAAACTTATTTTTAAAAAACGCACTGTTTGGTCTTACACAGCACTTTGGAAATAAGTTTTCAATATTTCCCAACGTTGTTCAAGCGTAGAGCGACTCATTTCGTGCCGCGGAGGTATGATACTGATTTTCTGTCAATATTTCGAGGGGGAAACATCTCTCAGTGTCAAAATAACCTATGATTTAAGAAGAAACCACTAGATGGACCACCTTTATAAACTTGAATTAAAAAAAAGTGCAGGATCGAACTGCTTCTGTTGGTGAAACACAATTTTTTGATAAATGCACATTAAAGTTCCAAATTTTATAACATTAGCTCCCGTCAGTATCGAGAAATAGGGGTACCACGTCAAATTTTTGTTTTTTAATGGAAGATGCCACGCCCCTTTGTCCTTTTACTTATTCGACGCTGCAACTAAGTGGCGTTTGATGGATTTACCACAATTTATGCGCAATGTATCTATAGAATTGATATTTTGCTGACACTCCAACCATGTAATTGATTGAGAAGTATTATAGAAGTTGATATACTACAGCGCCATCTAGCGGCTACTTATAACAAAGAGGATAGCATACAAAAATTCTCCATGAAAAAATACATATATACCTACGTGTGTGCCAAATTTCATGGTGATATTTGTCGGAGTCCATTAATCTCAAACAGATAGTTAAACATCATTTTTTATAAAGAGTGTGTTGTGTTTACGCCCATGAGATGGCGCTGTCTTTATACCCTTTACAGGAAGGTATATTAACTTTGCCATTACATTTGTACCACCAAAAAGGAGTTACCGGAGACCCCATAAAGTATATAAATATTTTCTGAATCAGGATCAAATTCTGAATCTATTTAGCCATGTCCGTCTGTCTGTCTGTTGAAAACTCGATAGCGACCAAACAAATCGACCTAGGCGAATGAAATTTTGTGAGAGTACTTCTTTTTATCGTCGTCAGGTTGGTATTGAAAATGGGCTATATCGGTCGAGTGGTACCTACCACCGATACAAAACCAGTATTTGCGAACGTACTAACTAACATGCCTAATATTTTGCATGACTTGTATGCAGTGGACGGTATCACAGCATCGGCCAGGCCAATGTTAATAATTTTACTTGATTTTAATTAGATACGTTGTCTCAAAACTTTAAAGCAAAGCACATACATTTTTAAAATTTTCCAACTTTAGCTCTCATGAGTGTAGAGAAAAAATTAAAAAAAACCCACCAAACCCACAAAAAAACACCCTTAAAAAGAGAGACCAAGAAATCGCGGATGCCAAAGCCCTTGGTCTGGACAGCTGAATGAAACACGAACACATGCTATTATAGGTATAAGTCACAAGCAATTACCAAATGACTTCACCCAACTCAGTACCCCACGAATATGTAGTTGTCCTGCTGAAATTCATATAAAATTCCGTCTCACTTTGTACCCAAAAAGTCGCATCTTTTTTGAACAGCAAATACTTACCATTGAATGTAGTAATTAAAAAGAAATAATGGACTACCTATACGTATACATACTACATAAAAATATGACAGAAAACAGACTTAAACTAATATATGTATTTAAAAAGGATACAGAAACTATGATTCATAATATAGAGTAGAAAATAATATAGGTAAATAAAAACCATCACCAACCTTAAACCAAAAAGCCACCTGTATTCGTAATCCATTCGGGATGACATAAATCCATCAGAAGGACGCACGTGTTCCGAGTCCCCAAATCCATTAGCATCAGGATCAGGTTTGATGGTGATTATAACGTTTCGTGGATCAATGTGCAGGACACAACAACAAAAGCGATTAAGAGTGAGTTTAAGCAACACAACAACAAAAGTATTTAGAAGAACCCAGAAAGATGGAAATAAAAAGAAAAGGAAAAAGAAAGTGATAAAAGAAAAATAAATAAAAAAGCTAAAAAAATCTTGTATAATAAAAATCAACAAAAATATATTAAAAATACAGAAACTCATCAGTCATCACCCAGCTACTGCAGAAAGATGTTAGTCTTCCTCTTTTGCATGTAGCTGTCAAAACAAAAAGGAGATACACACACACAGAAAAACTATCTATATGTTTTAGCATGCAAACACGTGTATAGAATATAAGGAAGACAAAACTAGGTTTTGAACTCGTATTCTGTTTTTTTTCTCTTATTTTCGTATAGCTAAATTAATAATGCATGCGAATGAAAAAGACCGAGTGAGGGTGTGTAGCACTACAATATTATTAGTATTTAAGTTGGCTCTTTGTTGATTTTAAGCCATGGACGAGTATAGGCCGTGATGGTGTGTAGAAATGAATGTGTTGTGCGTGCTTAACGAGTGATTAGTACGTCTTAGGCAGACGATTAAGTATGTTATCCAAGACTGATGAAAGTGTGTTAAGTGTCATGTAGATGGGTGTGCTGCTGCTAGATGCAATGGGGGGTGGACTTTTAACAGAAAAAAAAAACACACTCCACTTCAGAATAGACTTCAAACGAACAAAGAATGGGGAGGCTACGAATATACGTACAGGTATTGCATACCCCCCATATCGTAGACGTTTTTAGGGCGAGGATTATGGTTATGAGTTGGATGGGGGAGTGGGGTGCCACATGGGGTGGCAATAGCAAAGAACAATGCAGATGGGTCAATTGTGTAGACGATTTAAATATCGACTGGTTTTGTGTGGGCACTTGATTTCTTCACATTGAATAATGTGTCGGTTGTCGTTTCCCGTGCGGTTTGAGGTTAAGAGAGAAGTGAATGCCATTGTGTTCTGTGGTAATGTTCATTTCTGAAGCAATTTATAAGAATGTGTGATTTAGGTATGGTCTGTCGGCGGTTGCCTTTGTAAATAAATTCTGCAGCGACAAGAGTTAGAAGTGTTTGAATAGCAAATGGGGGCTGTAACAATAATATGTTCGAGGGGGTCCTTTTAAAAATTGTTCTCTACATCATTTTTTATTTACTGAATAGTGTTGCAAGAACAACTTTTATAATTTGACACTTGGACGCTTTGTTATATCTGTTAAGCTCATTGAACAAAAGGTGGGTAGGTACTTGGGAGTATACCTACCTTATGTGACCATGGATCATATTGAACTAAATATCTAACAATAGGCAAACTTTTTATCATTATTATGTAATGCAGCGGCGACAATATTTAGAGAGGTTGAAATGATTCGATCCGAGAAAGATCAATAACACAAGAAATGATCCGAAGTATCGTCGAGCCTCGCAGACAGTGATGTCACTTAAGCCTAGCACACTAAGATGATTAGCAAAAAGAAAAGTGTCCCGTAAGAATGTCAATAAGTTATCTACAGTCATTTTTGCTGAGAGACAGACAAAATACTGCATCCTGTAGAGCCATGCTACACGCAATTGCGATCCTAAGACACACTGTGCCCTGGCCAATGAGACAGGAAGATCCAACGCAGGTTCAGGTCACAAGAAATCATCCTTTGAGTCTCAAGTGTTCAGACTTATAGGCGAATTCAAAGAGTTCGGATATCTCATTTCCAGCAATCCCGGAAACAGACAAGAGTTCAGCCTTGCGACCGAGTTTAAAGAGTTCTTGCATTTCCGAACTATTTTAGAACGGGTAACAGGGTTGAGCAAGGCCTTAAGCGAAGCTTGTCTGTCGCAACAGACGCAGAAACTCGACCTCGCTACCTGTTCCTAACAATACATTTGGCAGCCATTAGGATAGCATAGATCTCCGCTTGAAAAACAGGCATATGCTTGCCTAACGAGTAGTGAAGTCTAATGTTGTCGATTTTACGAAGACACCAACGTCCGACACTTGACTAGTTTTGGAGTCATCCGTGAAAATTTGACTACATAATAATTCAAGCTCAGACTCTGGATGAAGCCAGGCTTGAACGCAACGAAAGTCGACTCTAAATTTGCACAGCAGCGTAAGATCCATTTGCATGGCATCAGAGAGCATATCTCGACATATCGGCATATCGAAACTCCAGTTCGTATGATAACTACCAAAGGGCACCCTGATTAAGAACGGTCAGATGTCATAGTCACATAGATCGAAAGGGCCTGCCTTTTTACGGTGATAAGCCCCACACATTGCCAAAACCATCCTCAGGCTGACATATAGCATCTTGAATGTCTTCGACTTGATACCTATGCTTTTCTCAAGGAAGCTTCTTATCTAGAATTGCATTCAGATATTTCGTTTCATGGGAGACTTATAGAAAGTGACGCTTTTAAGTACTGGCTTGGAAATCCATAGGTTTTCATAGTACATAAGCATATGACATAACCCGTCAAGGAATTTAGCTGAATCTAGCTGTGACGGGTGCAATGTATGTTATTTAATTAATAGGTTGACGGCGCAAGATCATCTTGTGTTGATGGGGTTTTGAAAGAATGATTTGTAAAAAGAACTATAGTAACTAGGTCTATTGTGAGATTGAGCGCGGACACCAGCAACCCGGAATCATTTTCAAATACAGCTCAGTCAAGCATTTCCTTTTGTAGGTGGGATGAGGCGTAAACGATGGCACCATCCAACTTTCATTTCGAAACTGGAACCACAGGTTTAATTCAGCTGTTTGGTTGAGGGCTATAAGTTCATCCCGTTAGCAATGTGCGCTATCATTTTCAGCTTGATTGGGAATAGATGTGCTGCTATTTTTATGAAGAGGGGTTTCCAAATCCTGAGCCAATGAGACGAATTCCACTCTATTACCAAGCAGAAACCTCTTTGTTTTTGGTGAAGTGATGAAGAAACTATGATCTAATTCATTTCTTTTATGGTCGGCGGCAGAGCATTTCCGAGGCATGAACTTACGCCACTCGGCTTAAAAAGCAATGGCCAACCACTAGACTAGGCCACCGCCAGATGTAACTTGCAAGCTTCTATTGTCTACTACACCCTCCGAACAAGAAGGTTATAGCATTGAGATCAACATGAAATCTTCCTGGTGACAATGACAACACTTGCGACCATTAAGAAAGACCTTTCAAATTACATTACCCTAACCCCTTTATAATATACACAATCTTTATAACCATTTACAAAAATTGGTTACAAGAGTCTTATAGTTTGAACGATCGCCCGTTTCATCCCATCTTTCATCCACAGTAAAACAAGAGAGTATTGTATTGTATTGTTAAGACTTCCCATACCGTTTAAACCACTTCCGATGCAAAAGTCACTTCAACAATACCATTGTCATATGCATGTGTGCAAATCTACTCCTTTTGTTCCGAATCGGCCAACAGCAATCGAAGTTAACCATATACTTGCTCTTCTTTCTTTGTTATTGTTATTACATGAAAGACGATTTTAGATACTTTTATGTAGTAAATTGGAGGTTCATTATTGCCAATCAAGGCGTTGCTTAAGTAAATTTAGTCATATCATATTAAATCACGCAGAATGAGTGACCAATCTGACATTAAAAAAAAAAAAAAAACAAGAACGCTGCATGTGGTGTTGTCAAATACATCAGTCCACTTTTCAATCGCATTACACCCTCGAGACTTTGTGCACAATTGTGTCGCTTAAACATCAATAAAAGTAAGTGCCAGAGTGACGTGGACCGACATTTGCTATGACATGGCAATAAAGAAATAATTAAATGCGCGAATAAACCATGTTGTGCTTTTGCGGCTTTTCTGTTGTGAGTGATGTGCCGCCATAGCGTCCTAAATTCGGCTATTGGTTGTCAGTGACGCTTATGGGAAAATATGTACCCAGTACCTATGCAAATACTTGAGTGACAACTGTCTCACTTTTATGGATTCATGAATTAATATTTTGCGTCCAGTGAAGAAGTAGAATATTGAGTTTAGGGTTTAGAACTGTATAGAGGCACACCCTGGAGATGTTAGGCCAATCACACAGGCGCCATATTTCGATGTTTACATCGGTATTAGAGAATTCTATTGAAATACAAGAGTATTTGGAGCTGCTTTTAGATGCACTGCACATGCATTGCATTCCCGACTGTTGTAGTGTCAAAAATCATCTTCTAAATCCAAAAATGTCATGGTACGTGTGGTATTGGAAAGATTCAAAAAGGCATTACGCAATCGACGAAAGCCAGTTTTTTTAGATATTCGAACATTTCGAGCCCAATAGATAAACCATTCTGAAATTAAAACTAACAAACCCTAAGAATATTTGGGATATAATGGAAAAACCAATTCTGCGGACTTTTGAAGGGTGAAGACGACTAAAATTTAGATGTCAGTCAGAACGAGCCATTCAATCTCGATTATGGAAGTCCAAAACTTTCGTTCACCCGACCAAAATGAAGTGAGGTTAGCAAAAACCGAAATCAAATCCCATAAAGCTGTTGGACTTGATGACCTGACAGCTGAGCTATTTAATGTATGTAATATGGGATACGGCTTGCCATACACCAATTTATCTCCAAAAATTGATAGGAAGAAAGATGATGAATAGAACCGCTGTCGCTATATCGTTTACCCGATTCACAAAGAGGGAAATCGTCTAAATTCCTCCAACTTGTGATCATGATCAATCTTTAAAATTGAGTAAAAGATCGTATCCGCCATTCTGTGGCATCACTGCTAAACCTTGTCAGATTCTGCAGAATGACGATGAAGTGCGCTCGGTGCTAAAATTAAGACCTTTGATGTCCAAAATTGATCTAGACAAAGCCATGTGAGCAACTTGTATTTTTGTACAAAACTGTTATAGCTAGAAAACACTAGAGCAACAATTTTTCTAAAGTCCTTCCAACTTTGCACTTGCATTCAACAAGCTGGCGTGTTTAAAAATATACTTCTCGGGCGGATAAAGGTTAAAATCGAGTCTACATTCAAAAGGCATCAAGCCCTATTGCAATAATCGTGCATTGTAAACCAAATCAGCACCTTACAGAATGTAAATCGTGAATGAGTATGGAAATCACTTCGCAAGAGAGGAAACCTGCAAAAGTTGTTTTAGTATCACAAAATATTTTCCAATAATGCGAGGTGCTTCGTTCTCCACAATTGACAGATAAATCTGAACCTCGTTCGAAATGCAACCGGTAGTTAGGTAACCCAGTAATTCTGCCAACAATACTCTTTTTGCTGGCGATAAATGATGACTACTTTTGTAGGTGCATTTGACGGACATGGGACCATTGGAACCCGTTTCAAAAGCTAAGTTTTCTTTAGACTAAGCTGATGACAACTCTGTCTTGGTAGGTGCCATCAGAGGGCTATATGAAATGCTGAATGGATACTCTTTCGGTCATTAAGGCAAACATAACGACCATCGCTCCACAAATCAGTGAATTATTCGGCAGGAAACGCGAATTAAGAAGGTCGAGTTGTTTAACTACCCGATGGGGAGTTTTGTATCACGGAACGGAACTATAGCTGTTAAAGAATCCAACCAAGAATTGTTGTGTAAATTGACTCCAGAAGCTGTTGGTTGTTGAGATAAGTTAGCTCTAAGGGCAGCCTTGATATGGAAAGTCTTAGCAGAAACACCGATCACAAAAAAACTAGCCACAGTTATGAAATCTAGTGCAGACCAACAAAAATATTTGAGATTTGTCGTTGCATTATGACCCTCTCGGGGTTGAAATAATGATCGATTTATTTTCGACGCTTTTTAAAATTGTCAGCAGCCGTTTTCCAATTTATAAGATAAAAATAACTCATAGACTAAAATTCGACTACAATTTCTCAACAAAAAAAAGGGCCAAACCCAACAGCGAGAATCGTTGTTAAGCTCCTCGCTTACCACTCAGTTAAAAGAGAACCGTTGTTACTTATCACGTCCACCGAAATACGGTCTTGCTTCAAAAACATTTTTCCCAACAATAAGTCTGTATATTTCGGCTGAGTAAACAGTTAGAAGAAGACTCGAACCATTGAAGAATGCATGATGGTTGTCAATGTCTCTGTTGTCTTCATAATTGGCGGTCCATTGATCTTCGCACAAGTAATAGTCACTTGGACCATTGACATACTATACATGGACTGCTAGTGAAATGTCAGTTTCATACAAACCTGCGAGGAAAAATGAAGCAAACATAAGCACTAGCCCTTTTGGTTCAGTGCGGCGAAAGTATGAAACCTTTGCGCGCCATTGCTATATTGTACATAGAACACAGTGCCATCCATTGTAGAAACATTGCAACTACGCAACAATAACGACTTATTTAAATTATTTCGAACGTTCTATAACAGATGGCACACTCAACACTAAACAAAATCGCACGAATTGCTCCATGACATTTGAGTGTTTTCGTTTCTCTCCGCCGTGAACCAAAGGAGCTAGTGCTTATGTTTGCTTCAACGAAAAATTGGCTGTTAGCAGTCCGTGTATAGTATGTCAATGACTTGTACGATTGACGGTGAATCGAGATGCAGGTTCACTTCCTGATAGTGGAAAAACCAATAAAGATTTCCTATTCACTTTGACGTAGAAAAGATGCAAGGTTCTTTTTCAATACACGACATAAATTGTATAGAAGTCACAGACAAAATGTTCGTAGGAAACGGACCTTTTGACCGAATGTTAGTAAGTTCGTATAAATTCAGCACAAATTGGCACTATTTTCATATTTTAAGTATTTGGCTTCTCGTTAAAGGTCAAACAAACATACACGAAACAATAAGCGCTCGTCTGAATTAGTTTGAATTGAATTGCCATTTTTCACTGCAAAACCAACATGGCAAACATAACCAACAATAACCGATAACATTGTTCAATGAACAATAGAATTGTTTGTAAAATAAATATTTTGACAAAATGCAACTCTATATAGATATTTCTGGATAAAACAATCAAACTGCCTGCCAGCATCATCATCACTGGTATTGATTGTTACAAGGATATACGACCAGCTGCGGCGTTACTGTACTTCCCATCTCTGCTTCTCGGTGACATAACAATTGCAATTGAATTTCAATTGGCATTCGATTGAAATGCAATTATGTATTTATTTGCACACACTTTTATCGGATCGGTAGTTTGAATTTGAATTGTTTCTGTGGCGTTTTTGTTTCTAGTGCTACTGCGAGGGACGGAGAGCCGCAGACATCCCATCGATGTAAAAGGGGACAAAGAGAATAGGAAGTGCCGAACGCATAACAATTCTATCTATCAATTAACCTGTTTGCTATGTAAATAGGCGCACATGTATCTTAGGTGTGTACTTAACTGTATTCTAGCCTTCCATGTACGACCTACGTATTGTTATCGTCTGGTATAGACGGTGAAAGGTGTAGCTATATTGATTAGAGGTAGGGTAGCGAGTTGTCGCGTGTATACTATTTTGGTATACTTAGCTTAGATGGCAGATAGTGAGCTCAGGTGGTAGGCAATAAGTGGTTACATAAATTCAACTCGAGAATGGTATATACTCAACTCATTGTGCCAAGTAGGCTGCGGTGTTGATAATAGGTAGTTGGTTGCAGCCATTCAAGGTTAGCTTACGAATGTGATAATTGAGATTTGGTAAATCGGCACTCGAAGACCGACATTATTGCGGAAATACGAGTCTGCCAACTGATGTGAACAGTGTTTTTAAGTCAAAAAGGGCAATCAATATATACACATCCTTTGGGGGGTTTTATGTATGTTCGAAGTTGGCGTGAAAACTACATGACAGATTTAGATGGAATTTATTTTAAATAGTTTTTAGAACTCTGGAGACGGCGTTGAGGCTATGCCTTTCTTTGCTACGCCTATTTTTAAGAGCGTTTTAGACCGAAATGGAAACACAACCTGACGGATCATGCACAAATCCTGAAATAGTGTATGCACGGAATACACTACTCCCCGGCTAGACTTAACAATATCATTTATGGCTGAAGGGTTGGTGTGCGGGACTACTATGCGAGTAGTCCCACGTTCGATCGATCCCTGTAAAAAATCAAACATCTCAAGTTTTTTTCCACTGCGCCACCTCTGACGAACGTCTGAAAAGCTGCTCAACTCAGCCGTTCGGGCTGAAATAGGCCTAGTTGCGACAAATGTTATTTTTTTTTCAACCATACGCATCTATACGAATGGATAAAAGATAGAGGTCAGAGTTGGCGCGGGTTTTAACTCCGAAAGTATCGGACAATCCAGTTCAATCAGACTTTCTAGCTGCAGCAAGGTATTCTAAGCTGGGATACTGACAGTGACAACAGCTGCTAAACCGGTTGCATTAAGTCATGCAGATATTAGCTTTTCCAAAGAAAGTTGAGCGGCAATAAAAGCGATGTCAGCGGTTCGATTAATATCGAAGCTTTTAAGTCGTTGTCGCGAAGAGCTACAGGTTCTAGACGTGCAGCACAACATAAGAGTATGCTGGGTTGGGGTTCCCGGGCACGAAGGTGTGTCAGGAAATGAAAAAGCTGATGAGGTGGCAAGAAAGAGGTCCTCCCTTAAACTAAACCAGGCCGACACCAAAGTAATGATACCCCCTGTAATCTCAGACAGACGATTGGGAGAGGTTTGGGAACAAAATACTAATGGGGACAAATGAAAGATGGAGGATAAAGGAAAGAATGGAGCAAGCTCGATTCCTGTGTCATAATCAGGGAAATGAGGCCAATATAACAAACAGAAAACTAAGAGAATCTCAACTGAACAAAAAGTCACTATATCTATGCTGAAATATCATAGCAAAAAAACGGAAGCAGCTCAGATCACCTGTGCAGAAGATGCGCGATGATGTAAGGACACCCGAAACTTTCTTTGCCACTGCCCAGCGCTCTGCCGCATAAGAAATTTAGTTATTGGTAGTTACATTTTCGATGTTTTAGAAGAACTTTCCGACAAGTCCATAAATGACCTGCATAAATTTGTAAACACCTCGGGATAGTTTACCAATCCGCAGGTTTTTCATTGGTTTCCAGAGTGTGGGAGTAGTCCCGCTAGGGCATCACAACGGATCTATGGGTGGGCCATCTAGTGGTTTCTTTTTAAATCATAGGTTATTTTGACACTGACAGCTGTTTTCCGCTCGAAATATTGACAGAAAGCTATTATCATACCTCCGCGGTTATGAGTCGCTTTACGCTTGACCAAGGTTGGGAAATATTGAAAACTTATTCTGAGTGCTGTATAGCCCAAACAGTGCGTTTTTTTTGAAAAGAACTTTTGGCCAAAATGAAGCACCCTGTACTCAAGATTGTGCAAAAAGTTCGTGGGACTGGTATACTAGTGGACAACACTCATGGTCCCCGTCGTGATTGGTGCCAATGCATTCACAGAGAGTGACAGTTTGGTGCGGATTGTGGAGTGGTGGCTATTTTTCTTCGAAAATGAGGCTGGGAACAAAGTTTCGGTCAACGGTGGGCGTTACAGAGCCATGTTAACCGTCCTTTTTTTTACTGAAATTGAAGACATGGATTTGAACGACCTGTGGTTCATACAAGATGGCGCGTTATGCCAAACAAGGCCAATGCCACAATCGATCTTTTGTGCGCCAAATTCCGAAATCGTGTTATCAGCCGTCTTAACGATGTCGATTGGCCACCTCGGAGTTGAAATTTGACGCCTTTGGACTTTGTTTTGTGGGGAACCATGAAGGACCGATGTTATGCCAACAGTCCGGAAATGATTTAAGCAATATCATCCAAGCAATCTGTGAGCTACAGCCAGAAACCATCAAGAAGGTATTGAAAAATTGGAGTGACCGAATGCGCTACTGCGAAGCCAGCCGAAGCAGCCACTTGAACGACGTTGTGTTCCATGATTAATAGGAATATTTGCTCTTACTAATACAGCCATAATATATAGAAAAATGTAATTTTGATCATTTTATTGCATTTTTAGAAAGAAACTTATATTTGGTCCACCCTTTACATTAATCTAAGTATATGTCATGAACATACACGTCTTGCCAACTCTTTAACCTATCATAGTTTTTTTTTCTGTCCTTAACTTGCCATTACTGAAATACAGTCGAATCCCTCTAAGAATTTGCACGGTATACCAAAATTAGTTCGATTTAGATGAATTTTTGGAAAAATTCTAGTTAGAAAATTGCCAATAATATTGTCTAAATTTGTTGCCTTAAATTTTTGCAAGGGATTCCTAATAGGTCAAAAAGATCAGTTAAAGGGGCCTTTCAATTGAGAGGACTTCATGTATTTGCTAAAGAAAACTGAAGGGAATGCAAAAATAGGGTGTAGAAAATTTAATTAGAAGGAAATTCGAATTCGACTTAAATTCGACTCCAATTTTAAATTTTCTTAGAAACACTCGATTTAGAGATGCCCCGATATCGTAGCAGATAGGTGTTAGTTCTGCACTTAAATTGTTTTAGGTTGTAGTCCTCTGGATATATGTCACCATAGGAATCGAGTTCCAAAGTTTATTTGTCCAGCCAAATAGGTTTTAAAGAAGTGATATCCTCGAGGTTGATATAAGTGTGCTGATATGTTATGTGAATTGGATGTCTTCTTTTAGGGCGTTCATAAGTCGCGTTGCGAGGAATAATTTCTCGCGAATCTAAACATCTGGCGTGCAATTTCCAGTATAACCGAAATCTAGGATCTACTGTACAGTGTACACACTTCCAAAACTTACACCACCATGCAAGTAATCTTCCTCATCGTATATGACGTGAAATTCAAATCAACCACTTTCCCGGCCGTCTTAATCTTTGTGCCATTCTAACCACAAATAAATTTAAATTTACGACTCCATTTCACCAGAGCAACACAGTTTTGCCATTAAAGTCGGCAAAAATCACGATCCATATGGCAATTCTTTCTTTGAATGAATTCTCAAAAATCCACGTTTAGGTCAATGTTGCGGGGCAATAATAAACGCCACCAGAAGGTTGTGCGTCCATTCTCTAACGCAAATCACCAAAGCAATTACGAACCGAAATACCAATCAGGCAAATATACGTGACTAGGTAATTTGTTCTTTAACTGCCGATTCGAATAGAAAACAATTTGCTCACAACAATTTCTAGCGCATGGCATAAAAAACAATAAAAACTATTTCCACTATTTCCACCACCAAGCCATGAACTTGAATCAGAGTCAAAGCCAACCGACCTACCCAATCGTATACTTGGGAGCGGTCGGTCGGGGGAGATGTATTATTAACGTTTGGACACGACTCTAGTTGATTTGTTTGCCGGTATAGTTTCTGCAGCTCATATTCGTCAACAATCTTCGACAGTGTCCCGATCGACACTGTCCCGAAACTGTCCAAAGTTTAAGGTCTCGTTTTGAGTTTTGTACAATTTGTGCATTTCTGCATATCACTCGGCCACATCCAAAGCGCCATGTCCCTAACCTACGACGCGACGCTTGCAATCTCAGATTGAATCGAATTTTCTGTCACGTTTTTTTTTTTACCCAGCCACTTTTTCTCTTGTGCTGTGTCGTGCAGTCGCTAAAATGCCCTTAAGTTGGCTGTTATTCCCTTTTAACCGTGGCTTTGCACTTTGTTCATAGCTCATGTGGTGTTTGACGCGTGGTGACTGGGGGTTTTTTTCCTCCAACGGATCATTAGGCCTGAACTTGACTTTGAGGGGACAAAACGTCAGAGTCGCACAAAAGCTAGTAATTACAGAGGATGAAACGGTTTAAATTGGACTTTTTGTATTTTCAATCAACAATGCGGTCATTTGGCGAGTAGTTGCTTTGCTGTTGAGGGGTTAATGGATTTTTTTTTGTATGGCTTCATAGCCGCCTATTATCTTCGATGCGTGACTATATCGAAAGTAACATCGGATTCTAAGAGATTGCAAACTTGTTTTAATTTATTTTTTTTTTAACTTTAGTTATAGATAATAAATTTGTATGTATTGAATTTTATCTATAAAGAGATAAAAGTGATGGGTTGTCTGGCGGAGTACATAGATAGTCAAGCACTTGCGACAGTAGCTGAAGGTTTTAGGTCAATCTACTTTAGGATTTAATTTATTTGAAATGGTATTGACTTCGCTCATCACATTTGAGAGTACGATTTTTGTGAGCTATGGAATTGTTGGCCCTTTAAAAGAAAAATGATTCAACTTGACTCTCAGGACCACTTTTTTTAGATAGCTCTAAGTCTCTTTTAACAAAGTCATGAACATCTAGCTTTAGTTCTGTATTCTGAATCAGACAACTCACTTTTAAGGAAATCTGATGGTGGATGAGCCGGGTAGTTCGAAATGGCTATAATTCCAAACAAATTATTTCTTCACAAAAAGTTGTTGTTCTCTCACACAACACCTCAGGGTCAGGGGTGATTACAGCTGGCCTTATCGAAACCAGATATGCACTGTAATGTCATCGACAGACAGATACGGAATTCATCGCTTTTTCAGAAGCATGTCAAGCTGAGTTATGGTTAAGAAGGTTGATGACAGATATTTTCATTGACGTAGAGGATCGCGCCTTAAAATTTGGGAAACTAAATATAAAAAATACAGCAAAACGGACAAAACATCGACAGATACCAACAGTTGAAACTGACCGAAATTGTTAGCTGTCTTTCATCTTTAACAGAAAGATTTTGGCCAGTAAAATATGTTACGTTGACTAGCGATTTGAAGATTTTTCCCCATTTTGAGGTTACATATATAAATTTAGAGTGAAAAACAAAAAGGAAATTTTACTTTTTCATTTATTTATTGTACATTTTAAATGAAATTCGTTGTTATTTAAAAAACAAAATATGCATTTCAACAACGACTCTTATTGCGAAGCTGAAAAAATTAGCCTGCGAACGAAACTTATTTTTCAATAAGTACCTAGATAGCTCTTCAACGTTTTCTCTCGCGCATGAAAATTTGGTACTGTTTTCAAGAAAAAAAATGTGCACGACTGGGTCGCACGTAACTTTCTCGTTTATTGCGAATCTCGCAGAATGTCAGAGTCATTTTAGAAAAATTTTACGTTTAAAATCATACCCACTCAAGGTGTAATTAATACCGTAAATACATACTACATAAACATAAACCTACGTATTAACTAGAACACTTTATTACTTTCACATTTCACCCCGAACTGACACTTGAAGGGGGCAAGTAGGCGATGAATTTCAAATTATATTGGTATGTACTGAAGTTTTGGACTTTACAAAAATATACCGTGTGTGAATACAGATCGGGATTTGGGTAGTCATTTTTGAGAAATATTCATAAAACGGCAATATTAGAGTTTTCTGAGAAAAACTAAGTACGTGATCATGTTTAGAATGCTTATGTTGTCTTAAATATGTATTTTGATGAAAATCGTTAGAGCGGTTTTTTGTAAAATTATGCTGACAAATGTTACAATTTGGATTCGAAAAGCACTGTTATTAAACTGTTTAGCTGAAAACTGAGTACGACGTATTCTTCAGGATACAAACATTACCTAGCAGTTACATTTGTAACCAAATGGAAAATGGCGTTTTCGAGATATGTGTTGTGTAGTTTTTAAAGTACAGTTTTTAGCGATTGGGGTGAAAACCGAAGGACGCATTGTTGGTTCAAAAAACACTGTTTTTCAACTGTTTAGCTAAAAACTGAGCAAATGGTATTACTATGGATTTAAGCATTACCTGACAGTAACATTTTTATCATAATCGAAAATGGTGTTTTAGAGATATGAGCAGTTTTTTTTAATGTACTATTATTAGTGATATGAGTGGATATCAAAGGACGTAGTCTTTTTAGAGAAAAACTGAGTTTGCTATCTAGTTAAGAATGACAATAGTACCTCAAAAATAATATTTTTTAAAAATCGTTTTTACCGTTTTCGAGAAAAAGCCAATTTTCAAAGCTGCCGTTGCTGGACTTTTTAGCGAAAAACTGGGTATGCAGTCATGTTAATCGTTAGAGCCGTTTTCGAAAAAATCTAAATTTAGTCATATTTCGTCATATTTCGTAAATTTTTTATATGGGAGGTACCATTAATATTAGGGCTAGCAGAAAAAAAAAAAAACGTCCCGAGCGGGAAGCCTACAAACCGTAAATACGAAGTTTGAAGCAAATCCGTCCAAGCGTTTAGATTCCCCAGGGGTGGGAGAGACAGACATACGGCCGGACAGAATTGCGAGACCCACTTTTTTGAGTTCCCCTATCATCGTAATATCAGAATTGATCAAAATCTCGAGTTCGAAATTTTGTACGAAAACAATATCTTTCTCTTAGAGATACTACGTATACGACAAAGTTAAAAAATACTGCAAAACGGACAAATCGTGGGACAAATCGACAGATACCGAAATTTTTAGATGTCTTTCGTCTTTAACAAAAAGATTTTGGCCAGGAAAAATATGTTACGTTTACTAGCGATTTGAAGATTTTTCCCCATTTTGAGGTTATTTAAATTTAAAGAGGAAAAGAAAAAGGAAATTTTACTTTTTCATTTATTTATTGTACATTTTAAATGAAATTCGTTGTTATTTAAAAACCAAAATATGCATTTCAACAACGACTCTTATTCCGAAGCTGAAAAAATTAGCCTGCGGGCGAAACATATTTTTCAATAAGTAGATAGCTCTTCAGCGTTTGCTCCCGCGAATGAAAATTTGGTACTGTTCCCAAGAAAAAGAAACGTGAATATACTATTTGAATATGGACAACAAATTCAGTACGTTCTGATTTATACTTCATATCCCATATGGCCATATCTTGCCTTCAGATAATAAAATTAACCAACGGCTATAAAATAAGCACGTCATTATATATAGTGAAAGTTCGATTATGAACAGTGCACACCGAAAAGCCGAAATCACATTTAAACACCTGGGTGGCAACTCGTTCTCTAAGGCACGTTCAAAGCATAATGTCATTGTCAACATTCCATGCAACAAACCGTTTGCTTACAAGAGCTTTCTCATTTTTCGTTAGTGAGCTCACTGGAATTTGTTGGGAAGGTCATAGAAAACTGTGCATTTTTGGGGGAGGAGGTTATGTTATGATTTGTGCGGCATTTTGGTCTGCGTAGTTACCAAGAAACTTTAAAGCTTCTTCGTACATCGATGTCCTAGATCTCAATGTAGTGGGCATGAGCAATGAGCATATCCGAAGACGTTTTTTTAGAACATCTTGTATTCCAAGAGGAATACCAACGCGCCAGTCTCAAGTGAAGATCCGTAAAAGAATGGTTTTCATAAAACAACTAGCGAATCCCCTGCACACTTCGTAGTGCAAAATAGAAAAATAGAAAAATCAATTACAAATTCATTTAAATCATTTTTTTCCAGAATTCGTATTGCCTAGACAATATTCTTGTCTATCAGGACAATGCATACGCATCAATGTTACACATTTTCCAAACTTTAGCTCCCATGACTGCCGAAGAATAGCGCCTCTCATCCCTTCATCTATTTTTAACCAATCTTCACAGGAACACAATCGATTCAACGGTTTTTGAAATGTTAGATTTTTAATTTTTTATATTTTTTTGTATGGGCGGTGCCACTCCCCTTTGTCCAATTTCGAACAATCTTCACAAAAATACTCCTAGGCCAATCCCTAAATTTTAACTCAATCGACTTGGTGGTTTTCGAAATGTTAGATTTTTAATGTTTTTTTTTATTTTGTATGGGCGGTGCCACGCCCCTTCGTCTAATTTTGACTTATCTTCACAGGAATACTCCTGGGCCAATAGCTAAGATTGTATGTAAATTTGAACTCAATCGACTCGGTGATTTTTGAGATATAAGATTTTTAATGCATTTTTTGTATGGGAGGTGCCACGCCCCTATAACTACAAGGCCACATACTTAACTAAACAATTGTATTAACGTCACCTTTCATGGGAAATTTTCAGAATCAAAATCGGTTCTCGCATTACAGAGAACATTAGCGACAAACACAATATAACTTATATAGATATCGAGTCGAGGTAATAAACTGCTCGGCTCGAAGTCCAGACCTTAACCCCATCGAAACATTTCTTGCACGTAAGGTTTACTTACATAGCAGATAATTCGACCACGTCAATCAGCCACTGCCACGCCACTTGTTCAGGATCGGTCCATGTTTCCAAGATGAGGCATAGAATTTGTGCCATAAGGTCTTTTCTTGGTAGGCCCAGTATAAGATGATTGGATTAGAAAATATATTTTCAGGGATGGCCTATGTTGATTTGGAGTTAGTGGCGAAAGGCCGCAAGAGTTGTAGTGGGCTCATAAAAAAATTATTTTCAATTTAGATTTGGAGTCGATGGCTAAGAATCGAGAGTTTGGATAAGGACGCACTTAATGGATAAGCGGGACATTTTTTTACATAATCTAAGATGGTGAAAAAACTCTAATTTTTTCCTCCGAAAATGGGGAATTTCCACAGAAAAAAACTGGCCACACCCTCGACTCGATGTTTATATTATGGAAGTAACCTGGCATAACTTCAAAGCGTGAATCCCATAGAGATATACCAATCAAATAACGTATCTAATCTGATATCTATGATTAGAATCAGTCCCCAATTCGCATGTTAAATTGACCATTATGCATTCGGACTAATCAAAATAATTTCCATTCAATTCTGATGATTGCCATACCTAAGTGTGTGCACAACTATTATATAGATCCTATCGCAATGATTGCTATTGTTGAGCAATATAGCTCTACGCCCGGATTTCCGGTAAGTAAATTAGTATAATCCACAGAGCCACAGTTAAACGATAGAGAACAGTTAATTGAGTTTGACACATCACACTTATGCATACATCATATAATTGTATGTGTTGTCTATGTACATGTCAATATAAAATAAATTAACAAGGAAAAGCGTATTTTTTGTTCAACATTTCTGTATTTATTTTAATTCCTTTAATAGTCCTGGTGCGATCTTTTTAACAGCGAGGGATTATCTTTCCTTAATTTGATATGGTCCATAAAACAGCAGGCAAAACCATACCTCACGATAAATATGTTTTTATACGACAATCCCAGATAAAATAATTAGGTTCAGTCACATTCGACGACAAGGCAAGTCACATCAAACTGAGCTCACGAAGTAATTACATTTTTACAAGATGACTATAGAGTTAGTTGAAATTTAATACTTCCTGGCAAGCACAAATTGAATTTACATACAATAATTGTATACATGCCTTTATAATGCGTATGTGTCGCTTAATTATTAGTAAGACAATCAATGAATCATAATTTATTTATTTTTTCTTTAACATAAACTCACCTTAGGTAACGAAGCTAACACTTGCTGTTTCACATCCCAGACAAGCCGATCGGCCGGAAATTGCAAACATTTATATACATTCAGCTCGGGTACGTGTATTCGCACCAAGAGCCAACCATCCCGGGGTTCTGGTGGTGGATCATCATCGAATCCTGGCGTATTGTTATCCATTGTTGATATGTCACCACACAAAACGCACGGACACACACAAAAAGTACTCGTTAAAAATACAGACTTTTATTGGAAAAAAATTTTTCCTTGTATACGCGTTTGTTTTACACAGAAATTCGAAAATATATTTGGTTTTGTTTTTTTCTTAATATTTGCTTTTTTTTTTTTTTTAATTTCTTGAATATTTTATGGAAAATTTTTAATATTGGGATTGAACTGCAACAGCGATATTGAGCACATTTCGAATTCACGAATTGATTTTTCGTTATTGTTGGGAAACATATTTAAATGTCGGAGGAAGCGGTTGATGTTAAAATCCTGAAAATAAATAAAATAAAAAAAATATACATATTAAATTGGTTTCATTATACGTTTCATCATAAAAGAAGAAATTTTTTGCAAAGGGAAATATTTTACAAAAATGTGAATATCAATATGTAAAATAATTGAACTTTATTAATTTCAATATTTTTATTTTAAGCTGGAGGAATAAATGATATCCAATTGCAATTTTTGCAATTAGGTATTGAAAATTTACTTTAGAGTTTCAAACTAAAAGGTATGATCTGAAGTCGTTATTATTATTCACTGAAATCTTGGGGTGGAATTCTATAAGGCGAAAACGTTAACGCGTTCTAAAAATCATTAAAATCATTTAAAAATCATTTTTTTGTCGAACCGATTATTATTTTAAATATAAACCAAATAAAAGGTGAACTCCCATAGATGCGTTCTCACACAGGGATGTGATCCGTTACGAAATTGTACTATTTGGTACGATTGAAAGTAGTTTCGGTTCACGAAACCTTGGTCCAAAAGAGGTACGAAACTGGCACAAAAATAGGACATCAAACTGGGGTACGATATTATCTGGCACGAAACGGCACCTTTTTTGTGGGGTTTAGTTTCGGTTCACTATACTCATACACATAAGAGATGTGATCCGGCAGTAAAAAAAATTGTTTAGTGTTAGAGCGGTACGAAATTAAACTCATATGTGCAATAAAAGTTTCGTACCAGTCTGATTCGAAAGTTTTTTCTACATTTCGTACCATTTTGTAAACTAAACAGCTGAAGTTTAGTTTCGGATCATACCTTTTGTGCCGGCTCACATTTCAATTAAATAGAAATTCATTTCTTAATCCATTGATATCGTAGCCATCTTTTGATAGAATTTGTTACGTTATGGCTTGATAGAAAGAAGACGAATCATATTTTGGGATATCTACTATATTTATTTCGAAATGTCACCAGAAAGCCCTAAAATAATTATAGTGGATGGAATACTCTCCCACTCATTCTTCAAAGAGCGCTTGTTGATGTGTGCTTATTTTGACCAACCTTTCTTTTTAGAATGGCCCACAAATTCTCAATCGGGTTAAGGTCAGGCGATTGAGACGGCCACTCTAACACACAAATGTTTTTTGCCGTAAACCACTCTAAGCAGCTTTAAAGAATGTTTGGGGTCATTATTCTGCTGGAAGACCCAACGCAGCGGCATTTCTTCTTCCGCGTATGGCAGCATTATTGTTTCCAGAATATCTCTGTACTGGAAACGGTCCATTATTCCGTTAATCTTTTGTATAGGACCACTACCTGCATCAGAAAAACAGCCCCAAACCACCACGGAAGCCCCACCATGCTTGAATGTAGTCAGAACGTTTTCTGGCTTAAGACGTGCGTGAACCCTTTTTGCGTCTTACTGTGCGGCGTGCACCGTCGGAATAAAATAAATTAAAAGCACAGTCTTCCATTTGACAACTGACCAATTTAGATGGTTTTGTGCAAATTCAATCCTAATAGAAAGGTTAATTTAAGTATTTGATAATCTTTCCCAAATGCAGTTTTTGCATTACCTTTTAAGACAGTGCTTAGCAGAGAGGAGTGGCTTTTTTGCTGCCCGAAAAGCATGAAGACCAACTTCTTTTAAACGCCTTCGAACAGTACTTGCGTGAACAGGAAGACTAAGCTGGGACACTAGAGACACAAAAGGATCTTTTAAAACCATACGCTGTATGCGCCTGTCAGTTTTCGGTGTTGTTTTCCGTGGACGTCCGCCACAGTGCCAACGCCTTGAAAGAGGAAATTGAAAGGTGTTTTAATGAACTTCGCCCACAATTATGTGAAACGGTCATAGAAAATTTCAACAAAAGAGTACGTACTAGCCAGCAATAGAAACAATCAATATAGACTTGTTTATGTTTATGTTCTGTCGTCAAACTGTGCTCGTGCTGGACTACTGTGCAGATGTGTTGTTTCAATCGGTTTTTCACTTCTAAACTTTTTAACCAAATAGTTAATCGTTGAGGTCGGAATATTATAAGTCCTCTACAATTTGAGGTATTGTACCGTGTTTTTGCCATTTTTATTATATACGAATCGTTTGAAAATCACGCGAAGTCTTCTTTCTAGATCTTATTCTGCAAAAATGTAACTCAAATGACAGCAGAAACCGTTATGTCCGGAATGTTTTGCATAACACGGTATGTATATAGGTATACTTTATGGGGTTGGTGACTCCTTCTTGCCGTTAAGAGAGATTCGCGTTAGCCCTATTTCCATCTAGTAACATTAGTTGTTCCACGTCGGTTCTTTAGTTCACTGAAACGTCCCTAAGTCCCGGCACCCACTGCATGTGAATATTGAACTACTCAGCCATCCATAATAGAGACGAACAGCAGCCTAGACTTACTTTTAAGTTATTGGAAAGGGATTCCAAGGATTTAATGCCTGTTTGGCTATTGGACTTCTTTAATGGCCATTATTTTCAAATTATAATACACTGGTCGGCATAAGTATTTTGACAAAACTAAAGCTAATTCTACTCATAATTTGAACTTACTTCATGTAAATGTTGGTATCAATGGAAAGGTTTTTAAATTCTGTTTGAATGATATAAAACTTTCCTTAACCCATTAAGTACTCATTGAAAATTTGTAACTTTTGTAAAAGTCTACTTTTTTGACTTTTTTCCTCGGTCCAAAAAAAAAATGTTTTGATGCAAAAAGTTTCTTCAAACTGGATTCTAATAGTGACAGCAAAAAAAAGTTTTCAAAAATCTCTTCGCTAAAATAGTCATTTTTAGCAATTTTCAAAAAATCATCATCATATATATATTTACCCTTACTGATTCTGTAACGCTCCATACTTTTCATATTTTTCTTATTTTAAATAAAAGTAGGCGGTGGGTATTTGAATACATTTTCGAAATTTTAGTTTTCTCATTATTTAAAATTACCGCCTACTTTTCATATATTTAAATTTTCTTCATGGTTCAAACTCAAAAAAACTAATGCTCGGCAAGTGCTTTCAAAAGGAAATTGGCAATTTAAAACTTTGTATATTGATAAAGAAGTAAAATATTATTTATACTCATAAATCTTTGCCCAGGTAGCAGAAATGTATGAAGAAGACGTTGTTGAAATTCCCACGGAAATTATATCAACTGGAGACTTGATTAAGACAATTTTTTGCGATTTGCGGTAAATCTCAATGCAGGAACTTCCAAAATGAGTCATTGCCGCGCTGACAAATGCGCAGACATTAGAAATGAATAGAAATATAATCGATTTAATTGGTAATAAATCCTAAATCTATTTTAGCGCCGATTCTGTTGTCAGTGAAGACTAAAGATCCAAATGATGCACCAAATTTCCCTGTTGAGTTCCTCAATTAGCAAACTCCATCCAGCAAGCCACCTCATGTCCTGTAGCTTAAGCAAGGTGTCATCATCATTTTGCTGAGAAACTTTAACCCTAAAAAAGGACTTCAATGGAACTCGATTGATTGTGGAAGAGCCTGGACGAAATGTGATAAGAGCAAGAATTATTTCGACATGCAATCACAATGATTTAATTTCCGATAAATTCTAGCGTACGTAATAAAATAAGCAAGGCTCAAGACCAGTCATTTGATCACGTTGGCATGCATTTGAAGACCGAAGTATTTTCACACGGTCAACTGTATGTGGCTTTATCACGATCAAGAGTTGCAAGTCAAATGAAGATGTATATTGATTCTAATCCACAGCATGAAAGATTATTTATTAACCAGAGACAATTCACACGCAATGTAGTTTTCAAAGAAGTTTTTTAAACAAAATAATTTTTTTATCAATATTACTTTGCATACCCAGCGAAGCGGGTACAACCAACTAGTATATTTATATTTACCCTTACTGATTCTGTAACGCTCCTTACTTTTCTTATTTTTCTTATTTTAAATAAAAGTAGGCGGTGGGTATTTGAATAAATTTTCAATGTTTGTTTTTTCTCATTATTCAAATACGCACCGCCTATTTTTCATATATTTTAATTTTCTTCAAAGTTCAAACTCTACTATAATAATGCTCGGCAAGTGTTTTCAAAAGGAAATTGCCAAATAAAACCAACCCTTCTTAGGGGGTCAAAGTTTGTACGGGAACATTTTTATTTTTCATCCGATCGACTTCAAACTCGGTTTGTGTACTCTATATAAGAAATATTTAGGTATTTTGCTTTGGGCTCGAGTTATTGGCAATGATTTTAATGAGAACTTTTTCATAACTCACGAAGGAGTTTGTCGTATCAATATGAAACTTTGTACATTGATAATAAAGAAGTAAAAAGAAGCAAAATATTATTTATACTCATAAATCTAAATTCTAAATCAATAGATACAAAAAAAATAGAAACCGTTTTTAGGCAATATGTACTTTGCTACGAATTTTAAGATCACTGATTTACTAACTGCTCCTCAGGTACTTTAATAGGAAATTTTATTTCGCGATATTTAAATATAAAAGAGAAAACTAACTGATCGTGAAGGAATCTCTGTGGACAAAATCCTGAGGGCTATTAAAATATGAGTCTCCTCATTATTGCAAAATTGCCGCGGGTAGCAGAAATGTATGAAGACGACGTTGTTGAAATTCCCACGGAAATTATATTAACAGGAGACTTAATTAAGACAATTTTTTGGCGATCTGCTGCAAAAGTCAATGCAGGAACTTTCAGAACGAGTCATTGCCGCGCTGACAAATGTGCAGACATTAGAAATGAATAGGAGCGATTCTGTTATCAGTGAAGACTGAAGATCCAAATGATGCACCAAATTTCCCTGTTGAATTCCTCAATCAGCAAACTCCATCCAGCAAGCCACCTCATGTGCTGTACTTAAGCAAGGTGTCATCATCATGTTGCTGAAAAACTTGAACCCTAAAAAAGGACTGCAATGGAACTCGATTGATTGTGGAAGAGCCTGGACGAAATTTGATAAGAGCATGAATTATCACAATGATTCCATTTCCGATAAATTCTAGCATACGCTATAATAATAATCAAGGCTCAAGACCAGTCATTTGATGACGTTGGCATGCATTTGAAGACCGGAGTATTTTTACACGGCCAACTGTATGTGGCTTTATCACAATCAAGAGTTGCAAGACAAAAGAAGGTGTATATTGAATCTAATCCACAGCAATGAAGATTATTAATTAACCAGAGACAATTTACACGCAATGTAGTTTTCAAAGAAGTTCTTTAAATAAAATCAATTTGTTTATCAAATATTACTTTGCATACCCAGCGAAGCGGGTACAACCAACTAGTAATAAATATTAGCGAAGAGATTTTTGAAAATTTTTTTTTGCTGTCACTATTAGAATTGTTTGGGGAAACTTTTTGCTTCAAAAAATTTTTTTTTGACCGAGGAAAAAAAGTCAAAAAAGTAGACCTTGACACAAAATTCTAAATTTTTAAATGGGTACTTAATGGGTTAAGGAAAGTTTTCTTTTCTAGAATGACCTGGAGCTGATGGTTACCTGAAAGTTGTTACCAACATTGAACTTGGGAGTACCTAGTGGTGTACATATGTTTTCCAAACCGGGTATCAATGAAAGGACTTTTATATTTTCTTGTAAAAGCAACTACAACTATGTACTTCCCTTTTGTAGGGGTTTACAATACCCAAATCATACCTCCCATAACCGTACAGCCCATCTGGTTAGGTTATTAAGAGCGTTTTGTAGGAGTTCCTTAAGATTGCAGGATTATCAGTAGATTATTAACCACCATATTCCGAATTCGGCTAATTTTGTTTCTATTACTACTGAGTGAGAAGGCTTAAGTGTTCAGGTGTCTCAGTTTGTATATATAGTTCAATAAAGTTCAGTGCTTACTGCAAGTATTTCATCTTTTGAGTTATTTTTCCCAACAAGAAATTGTATGTGTTCATCCAAGACACTAAATTTATGGGACCTTTAAGTTGCATGTATCTCGGATAATTTCTGATTGGTTGTTTTTCTTATTAGTTGATTGTCGTGTCTACGGTTAGGTATAGCCGCCATCACTACTATTGCTATGAGCCTCAGTTAGTTCAAGTGACTATTATACAATGCGGCGTCTATAGATCACTTGCGATTATCTTTATGATTCAATTATTGTAAAATAAAAGACTTTTGGGAACAATTATCTAAACTACATTGCGATAGAATCATATTCCGATTAAGCATAAACACAATAGGTATAACCTTGATCTGTATAACATACATACTGTTTCGTGATATCGCTACAGCACACGTTTTGATAAGATAACCACAACACAGTTTTCATAATATTTACTTGATTTCATATCACACGTTAGCGAGTTCTTAAATCCAACCGCTATTTCGTCAAATATCGCATCGTAGTCTTTCTTCTGCAGTGTGTGTGTGTGTGCCTAAGGTGTTAGATAATTCCAATGCGTTTGTTTGCCATCTTTCATTCGCATTCTTGCCACGCCACAAGATATCAACTAAGGTGATCTCGTCATCAACACAGAAAGTAGATTATTGAGGCAAATATTGGCATACCTGGCTACATCAATAGATACCATTTGAAAAAACATAGAACTTCTTTTTCTCCATAGAATTTTGCTAAACGACTAACTATGCCCAAAGAAAATTAAGAGATCTTTGTACCCAATAAAGGGTGTGAAAGTGTCACATTATCGTGAGCTCTATTTCACTTCGAGACGGAGAGCCACTCCTATTCACTTATCGCACTTCTTAACAATTTTTGTTTTGTTTTCCTTTTCGTATAAATCACTTTCAGGCATCAGCCCCATCAGGCCTTCAGTTAGGGCTGGGCCTTGTGGCGGTAATTGCCACTGCATTACAACTGACACTGAAGTGAAAGTTTATAAACTATCCGTATGAAATGTATCTTTCTTCCTCGGACCAAATTTGAGGTGAAAAATTTTCTTTTTTTTTTTTTGTATATTTTAACTCAATTGCAGAGGTAATCAGAATCACATCTTGATGGGTAAGCGCGCCCATGAGACATACCATCCACTCGCCATCGCAGTGTTGCAACTTGCAACTGGTCTGCATCCATAGGTAACCTCCACGTGCATTTAAATTTCGCAATGCGTTTGCGTAGCAAATTGTCTAACTGCACTGCGCCGTGGAGTTGCATTGCATGGCGCTGTCAATTGATTTCGAGATGCCGGCCTAAATGCCTGTCTACTGTACAGCTGTGAGACACACTTACAATGGGCGCTTAGAGTGGAGGCGTGGCGTGGTTAGTGTGGCGGCTTGTGCCTATCTATACCTATATCTGTGGCGGTGATTCCCAGAGCTGCGATGTTATTTGAATGTAATCAGACAAATATGGATAAATTTGTTCGTTCGGCAATCTGATGGAGATAAATGAGCTGGGAGTTGCTCATGATTTGCGTAAATTGAGTTATGAGTAGGAAGCGTGATAAGTTGAAATATTGTTGAATTTTATGGCGGAACTGGGATGGGTGAAGAACGAGTTTTTTTTTTTGGGTTTTTGGATGAAGGTTGGAGTCGGCAAGGAATTTATGCGTTTCTGACTTAAATATGTGCATTTCCATTCGAAGAGCCGCGACGTGGATAAAAATCGATGTGTGTACAGTAGGTGCAGTCTTTTTCATATCTCGGAAACAATTTTAAATTTTTTTATTAAATTGTGAATGAATTGAGAACGACAATTTAAAAATGGTATCGAAACTCGTATATGGGTTGCATTTAGACGTTGCAAGATTTTGAGACACGACATTTACCTACATTAAAGACACAGACTTAAATTTTGGTCTAGAAAATAGGGTACCTAACTTTCACAGCATTTGCAATTTATGGGTGGCCTGGCCATGGTACAGCGCTTCGAGTTATTGCTTGTGATCCGAGCCCGGGGGGCTCTGCAACCGACCTCGAAGACAAACTAACAATATTAGAGTCTCTTCACCATACTACACCAAAAAAGAGGGTTTCTGCTTGATGTTGCTAGTATGCAATAGTCTTTCGAATTAGAGTGTTAGAGCTTCAAGGAAATCAAAATTAAGAACAAACCTGGAGGTTACGTGCGTACTACACATACCCGTGAGAGTTTAATGGAACACTCTACATATTAACCCATTTTTGAAAATAAAGGGTAATTTTTTTTAGAGGTTTGTTTTTCGATATGATAGCTGATACCTGATTTTTGCTCGTTTCGGTTTGGCATTTGCCCGTGAGTACCTATGCGAGTGAACTTAGGATACACGGAACCACATACTCTAGATGGCGCTTACAATTCGGAGCAGGCCTCGGCCAACAAACCCCTTCAGCCAACAACGTCCCTAGCTAGTTGCCTCCAATTGCCCACACCAAGTTGGTTGTGGCCGCTTTCCAATAGCGCCTGCCAATTAAAGTGGGAACTTATTCTGCTCTGCAGTCGCTCATAAGTGGACTCAAAGACTCGGGCTGCTGCATCCTTTTCTATACGCTTTACGTTATGTTGGATTTCAGCTTTTTGATCAGGACAACGTCGCTGTAGCCAGTAAAGTTGGTCATTAAATCTCCTCCTCCATACTCCGCTGGTATAAAATGGACTCTCTTGTTCAGAAGGCGTCTGAAGAGGTCCGATTTCGACAAGGTACATCCTCCTACACCATACAGCTTTACCGGATTAATAAAGTTTTTTTATAATATCTTCGTGGTTCTATAGGGCTTCTTATATCACTTTTTAGCCCAAAGAAATAGAGTGATTTTTCGGTCGATCTTTGCGCTGATGTCATTTGCAAGGCCTAGGTATAGACAAAGTTTTTAACTAAGCGCACTAAAGGGTTCGGTGATTTTTTCCCGACTTTGGCCGAGCAGCGAGATCTCTTCATCGTCATCATGCACATACGGAGTGTGAAGATTTCGTCCAAGGTTGATGTTCTGCACTGATATTGACCGATCTGATTATTGGAAAAAGGTCCTAGACGTTCAAGCTGTATCGCCGACAATACTTAAAATTTTCGGGAGACTTATTATTGTGTAGTTTGCGCAGTTCAGAGTATCTCATTTCTTGGAAATAATGGGAAAAGGCACAGATGATCCATTTATCGGGTACACTTTCATTTGACCATCGAACCAGAGGATTGGGGCCTACTAATGAAACCCTGCATATCGATTGCGGTAATTTGGATGGCACGAGTTTGTCTTTATATTTTGCCCACTTGAAACATTGTACAAATTCAAGACACTGGAGACTCGCAAATTTTAAGAAAGCAATTGAGTAGCAAAGCCCTCTCTCGAACAACTAAAGTGACCCTTTATAAGACCTTAATCATCCCAGCCCTTCTTTATGGTGCAAAGGCATGTACTTTATCAAAAGCGGATGAGGTTATTCTTGGTTGCTTTGAGAGGAAAATTCTTCGAGTAAATTTCGGTCCCGTCTGCATATAGACGGTGAATGGAGGAGGAGATACTCCGACGAACTGTACGGGCTGTACAGCCACATTGACCTAGCCAGCAGAGTGAAGGTCCAACGACTGCGGTGGCTGGGTCATGTAGAGCGAATGGACGTGAATGCTCCGGCCCGGAAGACCTTTGAGTCCACACCCGATGGACGGCGCAGTAGAGGAAGACCGCGACTCAGGTGGCGCACGCAAGTGGAAGGGGACCTTAACCAACTTAGCGTGCGAAACTGGAGACAGCTGGCCAAAGATCGTGCTGGCTGGAGACGCTTGTTGGTTGAGGCCCAGGTCCACCCCGGACTGTAGCGCCACCTTAAGTAAGTAAGGAGGCTCGCAAAATGGTAAATTTGGCTGGCGATGATGAGGCTTCGCCCCGCAGCAAAGTGAATTAGCCTGAGGTGTTGTCGTGCTGGCTGTGCTTCAATTATTGGCGCAAAAGTCGAGAAAGCCAAATCTTGACGTCATACTTCGTGTACTTATCGTGCGTCTTTTCGAGAAGATTGTAAAATGCTTCCTTTACTGCGTCGTCATTCTTCTCTGTGTGAACGCGGACACATAAAGTGTGGGCCGAATGCAAGTTTCTTTTCAAAAATGCAATAAAATGAACAAAATTAAATTTTTTTCATGTGTTATGGCTTTTTTAGTAAGAGCAAACATTCCTATTAATTTATGGAACACCATGTCGTTCAAGTGGCTGTCTCGGCTTGCTTAGCAGTAGCGCATTCTTTCACTCCAATTTTCTAAGACCTTGTTGATGGTTCCGGGCTGTATCTCACGAATTACTTGGATGGTATTGGCTTTAAGTGCTTAAATCGTTTCCGGATTGTTGGCATAACATCGGTCCTTCACGGTTCCCGACAAAAAAAAAGTCCAAAGGGGTCAAATCGCAGCTACTAGGCTGCCAATTGACATCGCCAATACGGCTGATAACACGATTTGTGAATTTGGTGCGCAAAAAAATCGATTGTCGATTACAAGTTTCCACGTGGATAATCAAAGCTCGTTGTCCTAATTTAATTTGCTATGGCCGTCAACATTTAAATTATCCGATTCTTGGCGCTTGTCCTTGCTTCGTAACATATTTTCTTCCAGTGGTAAGGAAGTTACTCCGACGAACTCTGAAATGCAGTCTTTCGGCTCAACTGTTTTAAAACCACAACATCTGCTCAAGACACACTGTTTGCTACATGTGCTCCTAGACTATGATTTTACAATTAAAATCTGACAGTGAATTATATACCTGATTCGAATCCTCGTTTAGGTTTCATTTCCGTATTGCCTGGCGTTGTAATTTTACACTTAACATAACATAACATTTCACCAACTATGCAATGCATATCCTGATTTGTTCAAGATTTTAATATTATATTTTGTGGAAAAACACAAATTCTTTTTTAATATTCAACTCTTGATCAAGAAGCTTATTATTTCATTACAAATTCTGTAACTGTGTGACCTAAATACGACAAAAAAAAAGTTCTCTTACTCCATCCACGTCCAAAAACCACAAGAACAAAAGCGTCTTTGTCAAACTATTCGACAGAATGTCCCATTACCATGCACAGAACAAGCACCACTAATGTATTTGAATTAATTCGACCTTCATCCCCCAAAATATTTGAACGTAAGGGGTACACCCTCTGCACAAAATTTCGCTTCCGCCTAACAAGCGCAGAGATTAACCATGCTCCACGATCTAATATCCCACAGATACTCGTAATGTGGCCGAAATTTTTGTTCTTTCATTATCGAATCAAGGCGCGCACCATCATCACACGTAACATATCTCATTGTATGCGACGAATACCCCATTAATTTGTGTGTGGGGAACACATAACCACACTCTGTCTATCCATGGCATCCGTCAATCACTTACAGAATGAGGCAAAAAACAACGGTCGGAACCGCTAAGTGACTTAAAAAGGGGAACCGTATAGATAATACGTAGATATGTCACTTAGCCATGGAAAAACTCACACTCGTGCAACCCCAACACAATGATGACGATAATGATTATGTTATTTTTGGTAGCAACGTCACACACAAACCGAACCCACCAAACTGTCGAAGATTAGTACCACAACCAACGGAGAGGGACTTACTTACTTAATAAAATTGCTATAGCATCCCTGGGCAGGCAGACATTTTCATTTTATTCCGCCTAACTCTCAGCCGGATCCGGACATCCGTTTTCCGGCCGAGGTAACAATTTCTCGAGAAATTAAGAGAAAATTGCTTCGGAAGCTCGTGTGTGTTGGTGGGGCATATTATACTCGCAGCTGACATTTTGCGATTTTATCTGCGCTTCCCAAGGATGCTAGCTAAGCTTATCCATTTGCCCAATAAATTTGACAGCAAAGCTTTTTTATAGAGGGGATGGTTGTCGCTCGTTGGGGTAGTTTACTATGCCAATTGTTCTATTTTCACTTGATATGATTGCTTTTGTAGATTGTTTCTAATTTATTAATTTAACACGACATACACAATAAATAAATAGGTCAACAAATAGAAAAAATAATATATTCAAAACATTTCTCATAAACAACACAATAAAATAAAAATCATTAAAAATTCCAACAAAGCTCATAAATCGAACAAAGTTTCATTCTCAAATATACACAGATAGAAGGAAACAAAATTGTGTTAAAGTTAAAGAAAACAACTCGAAGGATGTGTCTGCTGATTGCAAGGACGATGTGGGGATAAAAAAGTTTGTTTTATTTGCCAGCGAAAAGTTTCCAGTTACTATGATAATTCGATTACTTTTCCGTTGCTGTTACTGGGGCGATTTTAGTGGAAATATGCACGAGTCTTGAAGGATCCAAGACAGACTGGGAAAAACGAAGATTTATGCTTTTGCTTATGTTTTGTCTGGGAGAAGCGGTGGCATTTCTGACTGGACCATTTCGATGGCGACAGATTGTCTTTATTATTTATGGTCTTAATTTTTTTCTTGGTTTGTTTTTGTTTTTTTAAACTTTGTTACAACTTAGTTTGAATAGAAGTTTCGGAAGCAATATCTGTCAAATGAGAGCTTCACTCTTGAGTTCGATGGTAATTTGTCTCTTCAATCGATTTACTAGATATGTCTTCGGATATAGATGGCTTGTTGTTTTTGTGCTGGTATGCCATTGTATTTAACAATAAATAAATAAATTGAATACGGTAATAGGAAAAGCCGAAAATCAGCAGACTTTTTAATATAAATTTTAATGAATAATTTGAACTGATATTGAAATACATCTAAATAAAGAAAAAAATCTGCTTCATACAAATACGGATTGTTAAGCTATAAACCGGCTACATGAAATTTGGCCCCAATGAAAAATGGTCCCAAACTGAAAGTTAAAAATCACCCCACAAATTTACATAAAAGGCAACAACAACAGAAAATTGCGTAAAATTCTGCGAATTGGGGTGACAATTCATATTTTGGGCCCTTTTTTCATTTTTTTCATTTTCATACGAAAACATATGGGGGGGGGGCATGCTGCCCCCTGCAACCCCCCTGCTTGGGTTTACTGTCACATTTGAGGTTTTATTTCATTTTTTTGGGGCCTTATTTTCATTTTGAAATTGGGGCCATTTTTCATTATGAAAAACAGCCCCAATTTTGAGGTGATTTTTTTTGTAGCCCTTACATGTAGCCCTTACATCTTGAGGCTATTTGACTTTTGAATAATTCTTTGTCTTAAGGGAGAATAAGAAACTCTCCATCAAGTTAAGTAAAAGCCTTTAAAAATGAGCGTCAGCTTTTGCAGTTTTGAAGTGAAACTTCGTATGGCTTATGGGCAGTAATTCCGACCTACATCGGTGAAAAATTCGGTGCTGCCAAGTCTATTTAATTTAATTTACTGCGTTGCCATGCAGTGGATATAGAAATAGGGACATGTTGCAGTGCTGCGGTGGGTGCAGAATTTACATTTGTATCACCACATAAGAACATGTGTAATCTAATCTTGCTGCACAGTGAATTCTGCACGTGTGTTTTGGGCATAAGCAATACAATTTTTGGGCACGTACAAAGATGGGTGTGTACAACTAGTAATTTGTAAATAATAGATATAGATATTTTAAGAAACTCAGGATACTCCTCAAAATGTGACAGTTGACCGACCTCAAAGATAGGCAAGTATAACATATTTCCAAAATTAAGGAGAATTGTTGGTGGCCTGCTGATGTGCTATAGATTCGCATTTTTAGAGAGAAGCATTGAAAACATAACAAGTAAAAGTGTTATCATTGGATTAGCCGATACTTTGACAGCAGACAAGTCATACAAATATAGCTATATATCAATATGGGTTTTATGTATATGTATATGGGAGATACCAGAAATACCAATACCAACCTGACGACTGGACGGTAAAATGAAGTCCTATCGTGTTTTCAGCGTACAGACAGACGGCCGTGGCTAAATCGATTCAGAATTTGATCCTGATTCAGAATATACAGGGGTCTTTGCTGACTCCTTCTTGGAATGTAATGACCAGGGAACGAATTTTGTTGACGTTAAAAATTTAAAATAAGGCAAAACTAAAATGTAAAAAAGGCATAAATGCAAAACTCTTTAAGCCTCATAATAACACCATACAACGCCTGCGATTGGCCATCAGGAAAGCTTTGAAAGAGCTAAAGAGAAGACCTGGGCAGAGACAAGTGGATCCCAGTTAAAAGCCGTCTTGTAATCGACTGCAATATTTGAAGACAATTTGAATTTTTCAGAGCCATTTACTAGGTACATTATTTATTTATGTGAAGTTCTTGAGTCCTTCATTTGCAGAAAAGACGGCGTGCGCTTTCACCTCAACTTCCCGCAGACAGTCCTTTTGCTTTTTACAATTTCTCAGCAATCCCATTCAAAATATTTAAAATATCTCCAATCAATTGTACACAGCAAAAAAAAAAAAATAGAAATAAATAGTTGGCGCGACAGATCTGTATAGTGAACCTAGGCCTAGTTTCTCACAATCATTCGTTTATGTGAGTTTTTATATTTGGGACAAATGGAAGGGACCTCAAATTTTTATGCCGAGTCCGAACGGCTGAATTGAGAAGCTTTTTCAGGACAGTGTTATACTGTCGGATGCTTGTCAGACGTTCGCAAACAACGTGTGCAGGTAATGCTTCGGCGATATTATTTTTTTAATTGTACAAAAAAAAGTGCAGAAGAAGCCATAATGTTGTTAAAAAAGGCAATGTGAGTAAAAAAAAAAATGACAAACAAAGGCAAGGTCAACAGAATCCCTTTCCTGGTAATGACAAAGTGGATATACCTTCCTGTGGAGGGTATACAAAAAAATTACAAGTACATACCACCAAAACTACATTAGCACAAATCATCATCATAACTATGTGGCTTTATATAAACACATTCAAGACGATGCAGAACACCAAAGCCTATGGGAAGAAAACTATGCGCAATGACCTTGTTTAAAAAAAGAAAAATACCGCACTAAGAGTGCCAGCTAAGGAGTAACTATAAAATGTTTGTCATACTTTTTTTTCATCCGCCGCCGTCGGCCAGTTTTACTTTCACAAGACAAAATTCTATACAATGTGGGTAACCTTTGTTTTATTAAGCCCTTACCGGGCGTAATTAAAAAAAAAAAAAAACAGGTAAATAAAATAAAAAAATGGATCTAAGCAAAAAAGTAGTAAAAATGTATTAAACTCTTTTATAGCCCACTCATTAACCGGTATGATTTTTGGTTTGTTATCTTTCACATTCTTTTAAGGTAAAAGTAAAATTCTATTCTGAAAGAAGGTCAGCGGTGTCAGTGCTGTACAAATGATTTTGCTTTCATTTTATATTTAAATTTAAATCAATAAATATCTACAATATTACTTACTTACTTACTTACTTAAGGTGGCGCTACAGTCCGGGCTGGACCTGGGCCTCAACCAACAAGCGTCTCCAGCCAGCACGATTTTTGGCCAGCTGTCTCAAGTTTCGCACGCTAAGTTGGTTAAGATCCCCTTCCACTTGCGTGCGCCACCTGAGTCGTGGATCGTGGTCTTCCTCTACTGCGCCATCCATCGGGTGTGGATTCGAAGGTCTTTCGGGCCGGAGCATTCACGTCCATTCGCTCTACATGTCCCAGCCACCGCAGTCGTTGGACGTTCATTCTTCCGGCTAGGTGGATGTCGTTGTATCTCCTCCTCCATTCACCGTCTATGCAGACGGGACCGAAAATTACTCGAAGAATTTTCCTCTCGAAGTAACCAAGAGTAACCTCATCCGATTTTGATAGAGTCCATGCCTCTGCACCATACAGTAGGACTGGAATGATTATGGTCTTATAAAGGGTCACTTTAGTTGTTCGAGAGAGGGCTTTGCTACTCAATTGCTTTCTTGGCAAGAGGTATTCTTCGTTTAATCTCAGCGCTGGTGTCACTGCCATTGTCACACTATCACTTAAAAAGCATTAAAATTTAACACTTTCTAGTAAAATTGTACCAGACGGGAAAGTACCTAATATAATATAATATAATATATAAACAGAAGTTGGTCCACCAGTCCAAGGCTGTTTCTGAGATATAATTTCTTAAAGAAACAATCTCCGAAGATTCATAATTCAGAATTGAATTACTGAGCTTATTTTGAGAAAATTTTGAAAAAGTGTGCTCGTTAATTGAACTTAAGCGAGTAAATGTGCCGATGATCAGATGTAAACGTAATGGCTGTAGCTTGTCTGGTATTACTGAATCAGGAAAAAACGAACGCCTGAATTTTGAAGCATTCTCCAGACAGTTACACTCTTGGATGTTAATAAGACTTTCGCGATGGGTGGCGCCGTGGAAAAATCTAATCAGAAGGATGCTATATAACTCAAATAAATTTTTTTTAGATGGAAAATAATTCTATGCCCATAAACATTAAGTTTGTTCGACGTAATCAGCCCTAGTGCGCATACTGAGAAGTCAGAGAAGGGAACCCCAGAAATTTAGCTTCATGTCGAACTCGGATGTGGGGGCTGCCGTTGGCTCATAAAGGATCATTCGCCACCTTCTCTGTTTCAGGACCCTGACTACTCTTGAAAAATCCACACTATGACCTCAGCTCCAAATATGTCGGAGTAGCTATAGTAAGGTATCTGCAAAATTGGCTGTTGTCGGCACCGTTGGTTCAGTCTAGTGAATTCATCCGCTGTACGTCCTCTTTTTGAGGGGCTCATGTAAGATTTCCGACAGTCAGTCAGTTTACCGATAAGTGTTGCTATTTTCTTCGCGCTCAACACTCGTTCTTATAAGTTTAGCAAGTCAAGTCCGGCTGGGCGAGATAGTTGCAACAAGCAATGAAGAAATTTAATGCTTGCAATAACAATAAACTGATTTAATACCTCAAAGATTTCATTGTTGAAAAACACTTTTCTGGTTGCATTATTTATGTGTGGGGAAAAAATAAGAGTTCAACCGATTGACAGCTACGATTGCCAGCAATATTCAGCACTGAACTTTTGCCCTGACTAAGTGCCTAGGGTGAGCTCAATGTTCACCTCGAGGGCAGGTTTTCATTGCCAGTGCGAACTCAGCGCTATATATCGAACACGTAAGGGCTAACCCAGAGCGGTCTGGGCTCCACGTCAAGGAAACCTACGGCCTGTAGTTTTTTTTGTTGAAGCGGAACGAAAGAGTAGTATGTGATGTGCATTGTACATGTGAATGTATTCCAAATGGACATTCATTTTTGGAGGAAAATGTGCAGATGAAACGGCAGACAAACGTCCGAGAGTATGTCCTGAAGAAGCTTCTAAATTAAACGGTTTCGGATTTGGCATAAAATTGTTGGTCACTTCCATTCGTCCCACAAATAAAAGCTCACGCAATAGAATGGTTGCATCCTCTGGTTCATGCAGGATGGCGCACCATGCCACACAGCCCACGCCCAAATTGTGTTATCAGCCGTCTTGGCGATGTCAATTGGCCGCATCGGAGCTGCGATTGTACCCCTTTGAACATTTTTCGTGGTGAACCGTGAAGGACTAATGTTGTGCCAACAATCCGGAAACGATTCAAGCGCTTAAGGCCAATATCATCAAAGCAATCCGTGAGCTACAGCCCGAAACCATCAACAAGGTCTTGGAAAATTGGTGTGACAGAATGCGCTACTGCAAAGCCAGCCAATGCAGCCACTTGAACGACGTTGTATTCCATAATTAATAGGAATATTTGCTCTTACTAATAAAGCCATAATACAGGGAAAAAATTTAATTTTGTTAATTTTTTTTTGCATTTTTAAAAAGAAACTTGTATTTGGCCCACCCTTTAATCGCGTTTAACGCTTTTCACTGTCACTATAGAACATACACAGATTTCACTGTATACCTAATCTTAATACTAAAATAATTTTCTTCACTGACGACTATTTTTAGCCAACTGACTTAAAATATATCCAACAGCTCAGCGCTCAGGCAGTTATCTGCTGAGTTATTGCTAGTGAATTAAATATTTCTACTTAGATACTCTTAAGTCGGCTGGCGCATTCTGCAGAGAAGCAAGTATTTCAAGAACGTCTACAAAAAAATCGCCCTAATTCGCCAGTGCACTATAATTTTGTAAGCAATCAATCAAATGCACTATCTACCAAAAATATAGTTCAAATATATATAACATAGATATGTCAACGCACTAAGTTTAATGTATGTAGTTAAAAAAAAATAGGTCACCACCGAGTCATTGCCTGAACTGACTTAACCTGTCATTCTTGACAGTATTCTGCTTGTTTAACATTCACATGTCGCACTAATTGAAAGTAAATATTTTAAACATGATTATCACGACATTATGTACCCATTCCATGTCATGGATATTATTTTTATCAATTCTTTATCACAGCGTACATTGTTCAAATATACGTAATACACCTTGTATTGCGATAAGTTCAACGCTCAGCAAAACCTTGCTTATTTAAGGAATGACGTTTAAATTATTTAACAAAATTACGTAGAATTGTGCGTCCTTACCCCCTGACTATGTACTTTGTTCAAGCTGAACTTGAATTATTTTATATTTTTACAATGAACTACCGGAACAAATAAAATTATTTACTTAAATATTAATTAATATTTAAAGGAATGCCATGACCAAATATGAAACCACAATGACAATCGCCTTATCCAAGGGTTGGCTGATAATACAAATTTGTACTGTCCAATTAAATTACAACCACGGTTATCTCTAGATTGGAATTTGTTGCGTTTATTTGTCCAGAAGTCGTATATCAGTTGGAAATTCGCTTCGCAAGAGAAAAATTATTATTTATACAAACACTTGATTCATTGATTGCATGGTGGTGAATTAATCGAAAAAACAAATAACCTAAATAATGCGCGAATTGCGACGAGCAAATGTGTATCGGGAATTGGCTTTACAAATTGAATTTTAATTAATAAAATCTACGACTATGCGAAAGCTTTCTGACCTAGTAGAAAAGATTGAGATTAAAATGGTTATCACCCCTTTGTCAGGTGACTGCAAAATTAAAAAGTTTTTATCTATTGTTATAGTTAATCAATTCAATAAGAGAGAAAGAGTTTAATTAGCCATAGGGGTTATTGCCCAGGCCCACCTGGATTTATTAACTACTGGGGGAAATATTAGGTACTATAAAAACGTGGTCGTTATTGTGGAATTTAATACGATAGCAAGTGGCAGGACTACCTATAGCGCAGTATGGACATAAAAGAGAGTAGGTAATACTTTTCTGAATAAGCTGTCACATCCATTCTTCACAAAATATTAAAACTCACGCAAACAAATGTTGTTAGAAGCTATGTCTAGGGTGCCTATACAGACTTTTTGCGCCAACTATTTATTAAGAGATATAAGCCAGGCAAATGAGATGAAATAAAATGCACCTCCACTGACAAAGTCCAACGTTAACCAGGTGTAAGGTACCTAACCCAGGAGTTCCCTAACTGTGCGTCGCGACGCCCTAGGGCGTCGTGGCACTATTCTAAGGGCGTCGCAAGTTTTATTTTTACACTGTTGTAAGACTCCGAATAAAGGAGCAGCATTACGTTTCTCTTTACGAATACTAAGAGAATCAAGGTCGAAGCGAAATCCAATAGCCGAATTCGAATTGAATATTAAGCGCTTTTGTGTTTCCCGCATTTCCAGTCAGATTTGCTTCATGGCTGTCACTAGTATTTGCCTGTACTGGAGAACTCGAGGCAGTCAATTCGACGTGCATATGAAATCGGCCTTTCGCAGATTGCATCTTTGCGAATTTTGCATCGGCAAACATCTTTATCTCAGCTGCCTTTAATTTGCTCTCATTTTTTTTCCTAGATTGTCCAGCATTGCCGGACACGAGCAACTGCGGTGTAGATCTGTCTTTCAGCTTATGGGGCATATTTCTATCACAGAAGATAGCAGAGATTTTTGCCACTTCATCCAACCCATACGCTTACGCGATGCTGTTGCTTCACTATTGATCATAAATTACAGACATAGTCATGAGTCAAAAACACATAAACGGCTCTAGACATGTTGCACACATTTGTCGTACACATGTCTAAGACAAATGCTCTGCACCCGATGAAACCCAACTTGTAAACTGTTCTTCAGCCACTTCTCGATTTTTTAAATGAGACGTGTGCGTGTCCTTCAAAAATATTTCTCCTAAATCTAGCTATGATGATTCCATATTAAATTGTAAACATGTACAGAAAAAAAGAAGACATCAAATACACTTTCAATATAATTTTTCAGATAATAGCAGAAACTGTGCGATCCACGATCGCAATGCATACTATCCGCAGAGCATTTGGGAATTGTCCCCCAGTACAAGGCAGACTTTCTTTTAAGCCTGGTAGGTACGCTGTCCGCACTAGAATTAAGCCTCCATCCAAATGTATCTTAATTTTCCGAAGCCTAATTTTTACATCTTAAATTAAACAGGATACAGCCACATCCTTTATAATTATTAATCTTTCCTAGCTGATTTGATAGTTGCCCTATCTAAATTTCAACATATTTGTTTATGATCGTTTTGTGAACGCAAATCTGTCGTGATCGTGAAGTCGCGAGTTTATACAAAAATCAACAAAAATTAAAACACTTTCCGCTTTTCTCGAATTTTTAAATTGTTTGGGAAATGTTTTCGTAAAAACGTTATTTAGACGGGAACATGTCGTAGACATGCTGCATACATTTATTGTGTCATGTGCGAACTGTCATTGAAAATGTGCCATTGTTATATGGAAATGCATGTTTTTTAAATTAGTAAAATGTTTGAATAATAATTTAAAAAGTTTATAATGGAAATACGGGACTAAAATTAAAATTGTACGTCCCGTATATCTTTAAAAAAAATCGGGACAGTCGATTGAAATACGGGACTATTCCGGGAAATACGGGTCGGATGGTCACCGTATAGATACTTGATCATTTCGTATTTGGGAATTGCTTTTCCATTCACAAAAATGTCTGGATTACGTCGGAGTGGATCAGAGAATGGGCAGTACAGGTACGCTGTCTTTTTTAAACTAATTCGATACTCATTTACTCATTTCCCTCCAAAACATCCACCCATATAAATCAAGTGCTCGTTGCAGGGGCGTTTGATGCGTATACTTACGATGGCTTCAACGTCAGCAAATAATAACTGATGCTTTTTAGGGTCCGTCACTTTTTCTTCCAGCAGATAATCTAGGAATTCAATAAATAGCAAGGAACTTAAGGCGCTTGCACCGCACACCGACTTTAATTGGAAACTCTTTGGTGACTCCGGGGGGCATCTTGCTACACGAACACTTAGGCCTCTATTGTGAGTGTCGATAGTTAATCGTTGATCGACAACTGCCGATCGATCGAGAACTGTGATTGTCGATTGCGATCGGTATTTGTCGATTTGACAGTCGCTTGTAGTCGATTACAAATATGTGATCGATGTTTTCTCTTGGAAGTGAAAAAACTTTGTTAGTACGAAAAGCTAAAATCAATCGAAGCAATCGACGAATTGTCGTGACGATCGCTGATCAACAATCACAATAAGGGCCTTAGAATAGAATGAGAGAAAAGAAAGTGTTGCATATTTATTGGCTAATTTAGAAAAATATATGTACGTTGGTTGGCCGACTCATATAAAATTGTATTTCACAAAAATTTGTCAGATATTTAACATTTTGCTAGAATGCAGTAACATTTTGGACCCTTGGTTCTCCTACTTGGCTCGGTGGTTAGTGTTCTGGGCTGCTGTGAGGGGTCCCAGGTTCCACCCCCAAAAAAACACAAATTATAAATCTTTTTTCCACTACGCCACCTCTCATCAACGTCTGACAAACATCCGAGAGTATAAATGTTATGGCAAAGCTTCTCAATTCAGCCGTTCGGACTCGGCATAAAATTGTAGGTCTTTTTCCCTTTGTAGGTCAACTCTTATGACAGTTCTAAATTGCCTTTCTCGTTGATATTCAATCGTTTACTTTTGGGTTTGCTAGAATTTTCTAGTAAAGTCCGTCTAAAACAATGACGACGATTCTATGACCGAAGGTTTTGTTTCTTACAGACGTAGGTATTTCTTGTGATTTAGATTTTTTTATTAAACTTACGTTAAGACAATGGCGTATCTGCCTAATTGAATAATAGTTATTACGCCACAAAATTTCGTGATATTTCTTCAATACAATATTCTATCTTAAAATGAAATTAGGTAAAAGGCAAGTAAGCTGTAGCTGAAGATTCAAAACAATTTAAATGGACGTGGTATTTCCTATACAACTTTTGTCTTAAATCAATTCTTAAATAGCACTAACAGATTACCTGTACACCTGTACAAAAATTAGTCACTTCGGGCTTCCTGTTTGCAATAGATATGCGACGACGTTCAATTCAGTGGCATAGTAGGTATAAGCCAATTCAATTTCCAATTAAAACTTTGAAGTGTTGGTGACTACTTAACTTATTGTCTTACGTCTGAATGCTACCTTTTTTCGACGTCTGAAGTCATATCTACCTATTCAGGGATGACTCATAATGACTTCAAAACCGCGCATTATATATAATTGAAAAATGTTCTCAGCCAGGTAAAGATCTATCATTTGCCTCGAAGGGGTGGAGTTGTACATGTACAAAGGCATTTAACTTAATTGATGCTGTTATTGTAACTCGTGCAGCTTGGATAAAACAAAGTGAGTCGCAGTTAAATTTAGTATATCCCGTCGTATAGGCGTATCTATAAGGTTTCAGCAATACCCTAAGATACTTATAGATACTTGTCGCTTTCGCACTTAAATTCGTATCAAATTTCATTCAAATTAGAAGAAATATGAAATCCATAGAACGCATTCCGAGGGGATTTAACATCTTTACGAATTTCCTGCTTGATCATCAATTATGAACCGCATTCCAAAAATTGTCTCCTTCCTAGGAGAGGACACAAAATGAAACTTAAAACCGCTTGGACTCCACACCCACTTCCTCATTTCAGAGAGAAACACACACAGACTTTCACTTAGGTTATACTCATGCAAAGAGCAGAGAATCCATACGTACATATATATATAAAATTGGATTGGCGTCCTTGAGGTCATTCATTCATTGATTCGTTCAGTACTTCATAGCCTATTTGAATGCATATTGCATATCTGTGGATATCTGCGACTATAATAGCAATACCAGTAATAAAATGTAAATTTGCTTCCCGAGCAACCTCCCCGTATATGGTCATCGCGACTGCAGAGTTGTAAAGCCTACATAAATCGATTGTGGTGCGCAAACCATATTTGTATCTGCAAGAACACATGTTCAAATTAGTACACTAGCCAGTCGCGTATAACTGTTCCACTAATTAAATCATAGTGCGGGTTGTATAATTACGCAAATTGATCTGGCAAAATTGCAACACAGCAAAACCGTGTAATTGGTCAACATTTGGCAGAGCAGCGTTCAGATGAGACCCACATTTTTTTTTTAATTGCCTGGCACAATTACCTATCGCAACGAGATAAGACTGACTTACATACAGACACATAATGTTGCCACTTTGGTGGCAAATTGATGTTTGTGTGATGCCTTATCGGAGATGACTAACCGATTGATTGGTGGGAAACATTCTAAACAACCTGTTTACAGAAGGTGCAGTATAACTTCTTTAAATCGAGGTGTGTGGTGTGAAATACTTGTTTATCGCTTTGAAGTCGGCGTGCCTTGCAATCAAGACTGGGTAAGATCGGCACAATCGAAACAACGCAATAGATAATACCTAATATATTAATCGGCAGATATATTTGAGTGCACAGGCGCAAGTACGTTGCCGAATTAATTGCTTTTTATGGCGACAATAGGGAAATGGGCGTTAGCCATATGGTATTGTGTTTCACTGGCCTGAAAATAAATAATACATAATAACTATTTCTATTTTTAGAATTATAGATGAGCTATCCAATTACCACGATTCCCTTCAGTGTAGAGAGCAACTTTCAGCAATTCTGCGAAAGCTATAGAAGATGACGGTTAAAGTGAAACGTTTTTGCGAGGATTTATGACATGAAAGGTCCTGTTTCTATTGTTTCAATGACATTTGACTGAAATGTATAGGCCCCGATTAGTCAGATCGTCACGTGATTTTCCAGTCAAATGATTTTTTCTTACTTTAGCATTATTTTCATTATAAATATGGCTTTTCCTCTATTTAGTAAAATGGAGACGAGGGAAGCATTATATACCTTTTTGAGCATAGTATCTATTGTAATATATTGTAGATATAAGGATCGAGATATGATTAGTCGGCCCGTGTGTTTTTTATTGTACTGCTCAATGTTTGCTTGGATACTGCTTTAAACAAGCTTCCTAAAATAAAGGAGTGTCTCGAAGAATATCTGATAATTAGACTGGCATAGGGAAATAATGAGAATGAACTGCCATAGAAATTTGTATCAAAGCCGGTTTCGTCCCACATTATCCCCCTATTGGAGTTCGAATCGAATTTCCACTAAGTGGTCATTTTGGGAATAAAAGTAAATTTATTTGAAAATATCAGCTTCCTAGATCTTCGTTTTGGCTGGGCGTTGATAACCAATCACTAATCAGTCAGGACAAACTATTTTATATTTGAGACTAGCCCTAACTGTCCGGCTTTGCCCGTACCCAGGAATGGTGTTACTTCTTGTCTATCCGGACAATTCATATCAATGTTTCAAATTTAACAACTTATTCAAAGCGTTAGGTACGCTCCTTAGTCCGATCCCGCCCACATTTTATTAAATGCTTTCAACGGGCAATGCATTTTTTTTTTACAAAATGTCAAGTCTGAAACTTCTATAAATGTCAAGATATAGTCTAATTTTAAGATTTCTTATGGATATCTTTTGGAAAACGTTTCTTCTCACTACATAGTACGCTGCAGCTCAATCGACGGACTTCTACTCTCAGTGTCGAGGAAAAGCGTTTGCAATGTTTATTTTGTAAGGAAGCTGTCCGCTTATTTGTCAACTTTAGCACTTCCCCTAAAGTTCTTCTAAGTAACATATAGTATTGTAGATACCATTAGAACGCTAAACAAATTTTTAAAATGGGTCAACTCTTTCTTTACCTTTCCTCCACAATCCTTAAGTAGGTATCATCTACTGATTCAGAGGGTGTCTCCATTAAAATGGTGAAACAATTTTTAAAATCGGCCGAGTAGTTTCAGAGATAGACGCTATCCCCCTTTATCTCAAACCACCAAGTTTTTTTTTTTTTTCTTATAAAAAAGGGGATTCCAAATCCTGGAGCACTCAGACGAATCTTGGTCCATTGTACTACCAAGCAGAAACCCCTTTTTTGGTGTAGTGGTGGAGAAACTCTGATATTATTCGTTTCTCTTTATGGTCGGTGGCAGAGTATTGCTGTCCCCCGCTGGGGCTCGAACCAACGCCGCTCGGGTCACAGGTAATGACTCTAACCACTACACCATGGCCACCGGCCACCAAGTAAGTAATACTCATTGAGAATATGTCGCCATTTCCGTTACAACGTTGAAAGAATTACCGCAATAAAATTATACGGAAAACTAAATTTTTGAAATTTATCTCCACCACAGTGCCACATATCTGGCGCCAAATATTTTTAAATATATATTATAAGATGTAAATTTGAATTAAAACGGTCCATACATAAGAATTTTCGAAATAAAGCGACATCAGCGCCACCTAGGAGAGCTAACGCAAACAAATACAATCTGGAGTATCGCACGAGCATATGATCGGAATATAATGCCGATAGATTCAGTGGTTCAGCCGTGTTGGTCAAACTTACATCTGCACCAACGTTTTTAATTTTATATATTAAGATTAACGCCTCTAGACCCACCTTTGACAGCTACGTGCATTAAACTGTCTTGAAAGTGAATTAAACTAGAATTTAAATTCCTTAAAAAAGGAATGGAATAAGCATCCACCCGCTCCTTGTTCAATATAAATGACTACCTGGCGGTACTATCACTATGGCTATGGTCAAAACCAGCTACGACCACAATGCACAGTGGACAGCAGCATGTTAAGACAAATTACAAGCTATTAACAAAATCACAACAAGCAGCATGTATTAGCAACATATACTCTAAGACCGTCGCTAAACCGCGACGCTAGAAATAATCACAAGTATAATAAAATCACTTTATTAAAGTAAGCACAGCGGAAAATGTAAAGAGCCACCCCACGTGGTGCGGCTTAATAATTTTAATTAATAATCGTAAGTGAAAAAATACCCAGCGGGTAGCATTACCTTCTAATATGAATCGTCTATCATATTACAACAGTTTACAAAGACTGGATTAGATGGGAAAATTTGCCGAAAAAAACGACAATCAGATGGAAAAAAATGTAAATAATAAGTCTTAATTCATGCTCCCATACCGCCACTCTGTCGGAGAAATTATTGAGTTATTGAGTTATTGAAGTAACTCTTCGATGACAACTTTGTCTTCAGACACAGACCTCTGTGACCTGGACCTTAAGAGTGTGTGATTTTACGTCACTGGCTGGGACTATTTGCTGTGGCGGTATTTCAAGTCTATGCGGGTCCATAATCCAGCTGTTGAAACGCTTCCGTGATGGAAATATGGACGAAATTTATTTTCAAAATTAATTCAATAAAATTTTCGATAGGATATCGTGCAGTTTATTTCAATTTACAATCCAAAAGCTCTTAAAAGGAATAACCTTTATAATGGGTAGTCCAAAATTTCCTTTTGATTTCCTTTCATTTTCCCATTTTTTTTGTCGATTGCCCAAAGATCGATGTTAAGCGGATAACGATTGAAGTCCTTAAAGAGAACCATTCGTGAGATAGAACCAGAAACAGCTGTTCTTGGAAAATTGGTTTAACAGGATCAGGATGTAATACTGCGAAGCCAGTCGCTGCTCCCATATGAATGAAATCGTTTTCCATAAATAATGGGCATTTTTTCTCTTCCTAATAAAACCATAAACATAAAATAATTGATGGTTATTCATTTTATTTTATTTTTTTAAATAAAGTTGTATTTAGTCTAACCATTAAAACAGAAAAAATAGAGATCATCACGAGCCAGCTTACACCCTTAGATCTAACATTTTTAAATTTAGCACGGGGGTTCGTTGTGTGTTCAAGACTAGAATAGATTTTGAAAAATTGTCGTCTAAGAGTTGAAAATCGAGGGGCCTTCAACTTGCCATTATATGCATAAATCTATGTTAATACAGAAAAGCTTGAAGTTGTTTGTAGGCAATGCTTTCAAAATTATTTTGAGCTATCATTCTTCTTTGTACTACGTTCAGATACTGAGCTACAATAAATTTAAATAGCTTCAAAACTGCATAAATCGATTTTTTAAAAACGAAATATTTATTTTATTTTATATTAAAAGACTTGAATGAAGCCGGGCAGGTCTGCTAGTTAATTATAGATATTCTTAAAAAAAAAAACAAATGAAAGTAGGGTAGGGCGGGGCTAGTTGGGCAACTTTTCCTTTGAAGTCCTGTTTTAACCAGATTATCCATACTATACCTTCAAGAGTGGTATCAAAAGATAGAATGGAGTTCGTACTTCTTAATGTTTTTGGAAAAAATTGAAAATATTCATCCGCAAGAAAATAACATTGTCCTAAATGCACTAAGTCCAAGTGGCCCAACTTGCCCTACCAACGGTGTGAGTTGGGCCAGTGAGTGGGGTAATTGGACCACTGCCTTAAAAGTGGAAGAATGAGCTCCATAAAGGACAAAAAAAAGCCAGAATTTAGTATCTTATTCAAAACATATCAAATAAATAGAATTCTAACAAATAATAATAGAGCAGGGCTAGTTTTTCCACCTGGCCCAACATGCCCCACACCTTTTAGAGCTTACTGTTTCTGAGTAATTCGCGTGGCCCAACTTTCCCCATGGTCCAACTAGCCCCACCCTACCCTATTAGCAATTGGAACAAACAAAAAACTTATTAAAAGGTGTAGTCATAAAACTACTGATAAGCCCGTCAATTATACCACGGCGAACCGCAATTTCAAGCAACCGAGGCTGATAAAAACGTTAATATTTTCTTCTGAACTTTGTAACAGGATGGAGAGACCGACGAAACCCAAATAACGTCTATAAAAATTTGGACTCTAGCAAAGATATTCAAGCGGCTAGTCTTTGGAGGCGATTTTTACAAAAAAAAAAAAAAAAAAAACAAAAAAAACACGCGTACGTTATCCATGACAGATACTATAGCTCGCCTTTCTGCCCTGAATGCATAGACAAAGAAGAAGCTATGAAGCGATTTGCCGGAGGAAGAGCGAACCTTCCAAGCCCTCAGCTTCTAAAAAGATATTTGTTTAGGTCAGAAGGCGACTTCTTTGTGACGGACGCAGAGAATTTATCATGATTTGCTAACCAGCCGAATGAGTTAATACCTAATAGCAGTATCGCGGGAATAGGAATAGAGGTTTATAGGGTTTATTGAGGACAGAGGTGTAGTTTGGTATACAGAGAATGGCAGCGGGGAAACGTATTTCGGGAATCCTGATGCATACCAGCTAGTATCTATGAAGATTAAACAAAATTTGGACGCGTCCATAAAAAAGGGTCTTTACTGAATAAATTGTGGGTTTTTCACAACCTTTCACAACCCTTACCGAGTCTTTTCTTGAAGTATTGCACTACGACAGAAATGACGGAAAACATCTACGCCATGGCCATATTTATGATATCCCAAGGCCGCCCCTTAATTCATATATGTATATAGATTACATGATACATCTCAACCAAGTAATGAAAGTACAATGTATCTACTCAACTTGCATTTTTTCCCCATAGCATATTAAGGATGAAATTAATGAAAACAACTCAATTATTTTGTTAAAGTTCAAAATGATCAAGCTTTTAATTTTGTTCTTCTTTTCCATCGTTATTCGTTTACGCCACTTAACGATATTCTCCTGCTTCAGAATATACCAAGTTGGACCTCATTAGTGTTGTGCACAACAGTAACTACCTCCAACAATAAACATTCCACCCTCTCTAGGTCCAATCTGAAAGCCAACAGCAATGGCAGCAAATGTTATTAGTTATGAAGAGCATAGACCAGGAAGGAAATGTGTATAAGTGCAGGCGTAACTTAGCTCTACGAACAGGTATCCGCCACCGTGTCATGAAAATATGTTCTTCACTTTTGTTTTCTGGCACTATATTTAGGTAGGTAAAAAGAGCAAGGTATGGGGAAGGGCGCACCATCAGCGGCCATGGTGTGTGAAGTGCAGGATTTAATTATTGCTATGCTTATGGCCATGTACGACAATAAAGTCTGCTCTTAATGGAAGTTAGTTGTTGGAGTGAATTTCACTCGCTCCTCCAATCTAACCAGACATGGTAGGTATCTAATAAGTACACACATGTATGGAGTGCAAGGACATAGTTTGAACTTTATTCAAGCTTCAACATGTGCGGTAAGGACGACCGAGAATAACGACGACGACACGATGGTGTAACAACGACAAAGTATATATGATTGTATCTACTATATCGCATGGCACTTTGGCGACACTGAATATTTTTTTTCTTTCGTTGCACAAAATTATAGAAATTGTTTTGAGACTTTGTCTCCAGGGCGGACACGATACGTGGAATTTTGAAAAGTTCTGAGTGATGATGACAAATTTGAAGTATTTTAAGGTGGATAATGAAAATAAAGTGAATAACGAGCGCTTTAATTGGGTAACATAATAGTAAATGTCAGCATTTAGCATGATTATTGATTATGTTGAAATGGGGAACATTTTATTTTAGTTGCTTAGCGGGTAAAAATCGACTACTATCAAACAGAAGCTCGGTTTGAGATCCAATATGAATCCTAGTTCCCCAGCTATCTATATATTTTGTAATTATATCAACATATCGCACGGCACAAATCGCATGGTCTACAGCAAAACTACAATCAGAAACAATCGCTTTTAAATTTTCTTTTGATCAAATAAGAATCTGCTTTAAATTTATTGTAACTCAGCCTTTGGACGGGGTAGAAAAAAGAATGCAAGCTCAACATACTTGGGAAAGTATTGCCTATAAACAATTTCAAGCTTTTTAGCCTTAATTAAGATATATGAATATCAAGTTGAATGAAGTATAGGACCATTCACATGAGAGCGACCAACTACCTAGTACCTACGAACCAACAAATATTCAGAAGTTTTGACAGTCCGTTCACATGAACACTTTTCTAGGTCGCAACAGTTCGCGAATTTCAGTCATCCGTTTCTACCAGCAATTTCTCTTTTGAGGTTAAGTTCGGACGAATTTTTTATTCGCTAGTTAGTGGAAACGCGAAATAAATGATTTGGACTTTGACAATTCGCACCAAGGGTGGTTTTGATAAAAAAGTTGCGGCAAAAAGTTTGGAATTCGAAATTTCGTTAAACTGTCAATAAACTTGTTGTCTTAATACATTTTGATGGGATAATTAATTATCCTACTCCTGGAATAATAATATGTGCAATTTTCTATTTATGAATGCATACAAATTTGTTTGTTCGCATTTCATTAATTCATTCGTTCGCTTCCATGTGAGTGGTCCTTAAAATGCAAATAAGAACATTTTAGGAAACCCATTTTTCAAAATTCAGTCTTATAGACCACATATGAGTCCATGAGACCATAGGTCCCTTCTCATTCGTCCCAAAAATAAAAACTCTCACAAAACGAATGGTTGCGAGAAGCTAGGCCTAGGGTGTCTACGCCTGTTGCGCCAACTATTTAATTTTTTTTTTTTTAGACCATATGAGTATTGAAAGAAACTCCATGCCAAATTTAAAACTTCGAGACTTTATTTTTTATGCAAGATAAATAAATTTGTATGAAGAAAAATTTTTTTTAAACCAAATTACTCTAAAACCAGTCAATGTATCGCTATCATTGGCGTTTGTCGTTTAACAAGAGGTTGTACGTGATGTTGCGCAGCCTTCTACGTTAATTATTTCTTGAGATAGACGTAGAAACAAAATTGGCTTAGTGGTTCGAATAGACATCGTAGCGAAAACAATAAGGGTCCGTTTTGTCCCCATTGGAACGGAAAAACGACCGAGGGTTTTTATTTTTGGGACTATTAGAAGGGACCTACAATTTTATGCCGATTACGAACGATTCAATTGAGAAGCTTTCTCTGGACAGTTATACTCACGGATGTTTGTCAGACTTTCTAGAGAGGTGGCGCCGTGAAAAAAATCTTTAAGTGTTTTTCCGTGGATCGATCCTGGAGAGCCCTCTGTTTAAGTATCGTAAGCAACAGATTGAAATCCGATATTAAAAGAAGGCCTCTAAGATAGTCAATGTGCATTTTGGCTGCTGCAAAACTCAGTTGATGGGTTTCTTTCATCTGTAAGGAAAGTCGCCAAATGTGTACGAAGTAAGGGATGTTAACAGAAGCAGTGAGTCCTTACCACACCTTCCACACAATGAAAGCGTAAGTCGCCTATAGCATCAACGGTCTTAAAGTAGGGAGCGCCCTTACCATGGGCCATCATAAGGCGCATATGTGTAGTGGGTGGGAAGGTTTTAATCCACATTTTTGTAAAATATTATACGAAAGTTACATAATCGGTAGAACAGTAATGTTAAGATATTTTTAAATACCGGCAAGTGGTAGGCAAGGACCAAAAAAAGGAGTAACTATACCACCTACATACCTAGTCGTAGTAATTATTTAGAAAAGAAATTTGTGGCGCAGTGAATTCCATGTAAACACGAACAAACTGCATACGCTTAAGGATAAGCTGTGGAACGAGGGCTGTGCTTTTAGATGGTAGAAATTAAGCAATACCCTTGGACCGGTCTATACGGAAATGTTTACCATTCAAAACGTTTGAAAAGAAAATGTATCGAAAAGAATTGAGATTTTTTTTGTTATTAAAAAAAGACATCCTAAAAAGGGTGATCTTGCAACCACATAGGGGTAGAATTTTTGAAAATGTAAAGACATGTGTTTCATTATTTTTATAGAGTACTTTTACCAAGTTTCAAGTATATTCCACAAACAAGTATTTGCTCTCATAAAAATGTGTGTCCCCCTTGGAGGTGAACCCCCCAAAAAGGCGCAAATCAAAATATTCCTAACTATGTGCTCAATTATTCTTCATTCATTTATCACCATCTTAAACTGGACATCATTATAATAATAATCGATTAGAAAGTCATAACCCTAAAGAAAATTTAATACATTTTACCCCTTAAAAAAAGGGTTAGAGGACTACCTTTGGAAAAAATGAAAAAATGCGAAATGTAATAATTTTTACTTTTCTACAAAACTGCAACATTTCACATTTATATAACTGACTCTGAGGTATCGGTTTTTTACCATTTTGAAAAAGCCCCCCTAAAAGGGGTCGCATTCAAAAATTCCTTCTTGTTGCACATTCAAACTTCCATAACCCCCGTACGATTAGCTGTTTTGGTCTGCGTATTGATAAATCAGGTAATTAGTCAGGAAAAACTCTTTTATTGGTATAAAGAATGATGAGGAAGAATCAACTTTCCTTACGATCTTTTAATTTAGTTTCTTAAACGAAGAGGCTATTGACTTTTTACACCAGGAAACACATTTGACCCAAAATGAAACTGCATTCAGAATTTAAAAAAAAACGTCTAGCGACCATATAAATTATGTTCTTTATAAATAAAAGGATTTTCGCTGTGCATGCCTATGGGGAGTTAGTCAAGCAGACATTCGTACGTACGTACAACCCATCTATTTCAATAGATAGAGCGTAAATCACATTTTATTATGTCATGTTGTATAGTTGAGCATGCATTTTACATGACATGATCGTGTGTGTACTTTGGAATTTACTTGCGAAATAAATCAATTTGTACTTTCGAGTATACGAGTGTTGTGTGTCGCATGTCATGTCACTGCAAGCGCACATGAATTGTTGTGCAGGCGAGAGTATAAGCTTCAAAAACCCCATTTGAATGGAGGCATTAGTTGCAGTTCACTTCACTTTGGCTTAACTGTCATAGTGCCATAGCAACTGAAGGGAACATTGAATTTGATGATTGGAATTGGAGTTATATATATATATTACAGATTGGAATTTGCGATACATGGTATAGAATAGAGTACTTGCATTTTAATACCAGGAGACATCATTCAATAAGGATAGTTCTTACACCTCTTGCATTGGGACTAATTGGTATGATGTTTCTTTATTTTCATATTTTTTGGTCCTATTTCGAATAACTTGAAAAGATTCTGAAAATAAGTGTATTTGCTATAGGTTTTGTCAAAGCTCTTAGCTGGATTTTAAAGCCCAAATTAATATATTCGTTCAATAAGCGATGGACGGTTGTTAAGTCCCTTTAAGGCATAAATAGCAAACAAACTGGTATTGAAAGCAGCACAAGCAACAAAGATAAACATCAATATGCACACGTTTCGAAAGCATCTCCATACCTACATTACGATTCGCAACGATTATGCAACGGCTACAGCCATGTAAAGCCCCTAAGGGACCATCGAAAAGGTCACCCCTGAACATAGCCCAGCAACCAACGCTATACGCGTTAAAATTAGTCAAATAAGACCTAAGAACGAAGGAACAACAATCTAAAACAATTTGGGAAAATTCGACCTACAAAAGGGGGCAAAAGGGGGGTCAAAGTTTCGTATCGATTTTAAACTTGAATTGTGTGAAATTTGGAAATTTTGCTTAGGGCCCAAGTTATTACCGACGGGAAAGTGCGATTAAGTTTGTATGGAGAACAATTTTTCATCCTATCGAGCGCGTACAAAGCACGCAAGGTATTTCTATAGCATAATAGAAAGATGGAAATTACGACTCGTTCAACTGACTCATCAACGCCCAGCTCAAACCACTTGCCCTAGACAGCTGAAACAGAAGTTCCCTCGAAATTCAACCCGTAAGGGGGGAAGGGGGGGGGGTACACGTTTGTAAAGGAAATTTTGTATTTTTCATCTAAATGCTTTCAAACTAGGTTTGTGTATAAAAAATAAAGATAGTTAATTTTGCTTGGGGCCCGAGTTATTGGCGATTACCCCTTTTGAGGGGGCCCTTTTAAAACTCACGAATCGTTCGTCGTATCAATTGGAAATTTTGTAATGCGTCCCAACCGTTCGCCGTTAAATATGCTTATCGCTTCATCCAACTCCAGATATATTCAAGAGGAATTCTGGGGTCATACTGCTAGAAAGTGGTACACATCCCCACGATCTTTCCGGTTGCATATATGTTGCACAGTATAGGAAGATCTGGGTGGTGTGAAATAGAATTAAGGATTTTTTAGCTAAGAAATATCTTTTGTCCCGTAGACAGTGACTCAGTCTGCTTAGTATGCTCTGTGTTGAGATGCTAGCGCTTTAATTTCAAATTGATCATATAATCTTTGACCTGTTTTCTCCAATATGGTGTTAAACATATTTTTCAGAGATGCTAACTACTCCTTAGAGGTACTTTCTTAGGTATGTTTCCTGAGCGATATATAAATATAAAAGAGGAAGCCAACTGTCTGTAAAGGAATCTCTATCTACCAAAGGCTACGCTAGCAATGCCGCAAGCAAAAGCTAGTATTGTATATTTTCAGTCGCGTTTTTTTAAAGGTGTTCCTCCAGCACCATCCCTGCCGTCATGTGCATGGTCTTCCTCATAAAATACAATAGCAAATATTGAGACATCTATAGCTTTGAGAAGGACAATGTTAATAAAAAAAATAGACTTTTATAGACCTCCACTTACCTTTAATAATGGTAAGCTGATACAAAGAACGTCTAAAAAAGAAGCAAACTGCATACTGCCCAGCCCAACCTTTCTATGGGATGTCTCATCCACAAGAATATTGTCCGTGTTCCTTTCAATCACAGTGCGCTCTCCTTTACGGAGTAATTGTTTGTTTGTTCAACCATATTCACAGGACGAAAGTATTCTGTCGCTTTGAAGAGCCCATCCAAAACATGACCAAATTGTATTTATCTATAGTTAGTCAAACTTGAGTAAGACTCTCCATGGACACTTCAGATATGCCAAGTGACATTTTACACCATAGATAAATGCGTCACAACACAAGAAGCTTGAGAACTATGCGTTTTCAAATGAGAAATCACAACAAAGCCATATTACATTCCAATACCTTTGAAAAATTCCAAAGGTCTTACAAAATACCTACGTCTTCGGTTGCTTGTCACCGGGTGAGTGTACATCGAAAGACGCAAACTTGAACCTGACAAATAGTAAAAAAAAAGACAAGTAAACAAAATAATGAACACACACAGCTACCCATAGGCAGGTGTTAATATCCAAATAGCCATCAAAGACCGCATTGTTAGCAAAACACCACTTCCAGTAGAGTACCCTTCGCTGACACTCTCTAAAAATAGTATATGATCAGTCCCATGCTATACAAGAATAGCTTTCTTTTGTTTATTAATATTTTTTGTTTGTCTCTAGTATTGTTCATCACATCACAGTGTCCTTCCTTGAATATTAACCACAGAAAAACCAATCATTTCCAGGCGCACGTAAATCTCCACAGGTACGTAACGTACTTATGTTCGACCAGCAAAAGAACTATTCGTCCATTCGAGTACGTATACGTAGGTACCTTGGGGTATACGGTGTGCTTGTGCTGTATCGATTCGATAATAATACCAAATGGAATTCTATCTAGCAATCTGATAGAGGGTATATCTCGTATCTACCATTTACCTGGGCCGCATCTATCGGAATTATACAGAGAAAGAATTTCTAGGAATTGGCTGAGACCACGCTGATTGAAACCGAACGTGACTAGAAAACTTGAGAATTGCTTCCATTTTCATTCCAGACTCCATGATATGATGTTGCTGTCGAAGTTGGCCATCAGTGCATATGGAGAGGGCGGTATGCCATGGAGTGGTGATAGCTTCGCCGTTGGTGGTTTTTCATTTTCGCTACTACACTTGGGATTAGATTGCTTGATTAGTGAATATGCTTTGAGGGCTTGTGGACTGTGGTGTGGTATATAATACAGCGACTATGTCCAACCAACATGATGATGACCATGGGCTGCGTGCAGGTATAGTGCTGGTGTCTGAAAAATGTGTGGCGCGTACAAAAGGTACACAATTTGCACTTGATGAAGTTTGCTTAGTCTAATAATGTTTTGCTCAGCAAAGGGTAATCACCTCTATTGTGCCTGGTAAAGGAGAGGAGGAAAGTAAACACAGCTATAGAGATGGTTACTTCTTGGTTAGTTGGTTCGTCTCATGATTTTGTTGGGTTGTTGTAATGCAATGCTTTTCAACGTTATATGGAACAAAAGTGGTTTTTCAAACAAGGCAACTGCGGCGGTATCCTCCCCATACAATATTTTTCCTTGTACCGTTTGAGAACTCTATAACTCTATGAAATGGAAAATAAAAGGCGAAAACATACGAGAACTCGTTTGAAAATCGAGTAACTCCCTCTATGGTGCGAGCTAGTGTTTAAGAACCACTCAGTTAAAATAATTGAAAAGTTAATTGCTGTTTAGAGGAGCTCTTACGATCCCAATGAGAAAGTGTATGGGTATATTGGACACCAGGAGCTTGCCTGCTTTTTAAGTTGTTCCTTGACACTTTGGTCAAAACTTGTATGAATGAAAGCCAAGAGGTGGTAATTCATTTAAAAATTTAAAACCAATGTATGCCGCATGACAGCTCGTGGGAAAGTATGCATAGGTAAGCCCAGACATCAAGCTGTATTTTTGACCACAAATTTGCAGAATTTTTAAAGTGATTTTCATAGCAGGATTGGAGGGAGATCCGGTGAGTCAAAAATAACTCTACGAAGCACCACGGGAGTGGACAACATTTTCGAGTTAATTTTCATTATGTTCTGGATCTGGACCTGCTATGCTAACGTTATATACGCATGTGCTTTACACGAAGTAAATAGGAGAACTCTATCGGAATGACTGGCTGAACGAGTCTTAGAAATTTAACGTGAGTTCCTTAGAAGGAGGATGTATGGCGGCTGAATTGTAATCAACGGTGTCAATATGGGAGATACCTTTCTTGAGCTAGTCCGACATAAGGATTGTTTCAGTACTATTATAAGGAGGCTACAGACAGATATGGCGCAGTATGAAGCTCTCGCGATCTCGAAATTGGATACAATATCTGGCCCCGTTTGGCAGTGGCTCAGGGGTGTCTCTATACGCCTTTTGCGCCAACTATTTTTTTTTGTGTGTGACTTCTTTTGTGTGACACAAGGGATTTAGCAAAGGTTCTGGGAGGTTGTTCGTCGGAGTAAATTCAATACCATGGGAAAAAAAGTTGTTACAAAGCTACGAGAATTTTCGGAGAGATGAGCCAGCTTTTTACGACTATAGAAAGCGAAAAAAAAATAACAAGCTTCGGAGTAGCAAGAAGAATATCCGGACTTTAAGTAGATCGCATGCAGCCGATCAATTAATATACAGACCCTTGACAGAAAGTCGATATTGAACCATCCAGGATATGAGATGGAATGAAGAAGTCCCGAGAAATAATAAAAAAATGAGTGGTCTACCATCACAGCGAATGCTTTAATGAGCACGGTCGGTGTTTCGGATATGTCACAATCCGCCTCAGTGAAGAATATAAAAACATAACCCGCTCATGTGGGCCCAGTCAATAACGCGTTCTATGATCTACTTAAAACATACATAAGTACGCCTTCAAGGTTATTCTTGGCGACTTTAGTGCCAGTAGGGCATCTCGAAAAGTCACAGCCACCACGCCAACACCTCCGAAAATGGACTTATACTACATTATCGACTTCTACGGAGTGAAATGTGACCACACAAAAAAAAAAACCTTGGGACCGTCAACCAAATTGATCACATTTCAATCGCCGGCCGCCCAGAATGCGTTGAGTATCTTTGATATCCACACGATTCGAGCGGCCAACATATTGACCGGGACTACTAGCCGACAGAAGCCAAAGTGAGAATGCGGATATTCACTACGCATGCTGTACTGTGCTGACTTACGTAAAATACCTCTACAGCTGTTTTCGACCTCGTCTCCCCTTTCATAACCTCTTAGCAAGCACAACACCAGCGTGTGCAGAGTACCTACCTATAAGTGGCGACGCGCGCCGCCAATGTTCCATCAGAAGTGCCGCCGCTGATGTCTTGTAAAATGCTCTTCCTAAGGATACAAGGAACAAGGTACGAAAATAAGCCTGCAGAGATGAGCATGGAAAGGGTGGTAGGACTTGGAAAGACGGATTTTGCCAACTATCCGCGCTGTCAGGCAGAATAATCCGTTCAACCTGGACGATTATAGTCAACATTTTAGTCCACAAGGCGAACACTAGCCAAAGATACCGATATCTAAGCTCAAGTCAAACATATCGACTGTACAAGTAAAATAAAAATAAATAAATAGGTGGCGCAACAGGCGTGTAGACACCCTAGGCCTAGCTTCTCGCAACCATTCGTTTTGTGTGAGCACACTAACCACTGCGCTACTGCGCCCACGACTGTACAAGTACCCGAGCTTATTAAAACGTCAACTTATCTGCAAAAATCTTGTCCCGAAGTGTACCCAAAAAATCGAAGCTTCACATCGTGTACATTTTCACCTAAATTCCGCCAACTACAGCATAATAAGTTTTCTAAAGATTTAAAATCTTGTCTTCTATGTGCAGTGTGAACGCCTAGAATCTTTCGCCAATTATATCTGTCGGGTTCACATCAGTACGGGAAAACAATCAACCAGCGACCAACATTTTCGCACTCTGAGAAATCCTAGAAATCCTTAAGAAACACCACCTAAGTCTGCCTAAGACAGCGTATTAAGGCACCAATTTTACAAAGCCATGTCAAGTTTCGGTATCGTTGTCGAACTTATTCGTTTGTGCAAAAATGTTTCCAAAGACAAGGTTTAGGTTTCAAAAAAAATCCCAAGAAATGTGTTCAGAGGTATAGAATTTGTCAAAATTACTTGCATATGATTAGCATATGATGAAATTGAGCGTCCAGGCTAACTTCTACGAAGTGACAATAGCGAACATTTCCATTTAAAACTATCTATTGCGATCGTCAAACTCTTATGATGATTATTGATAAGGCCCATTGACATTATAGGGAGAGCTGCCAGTGGAGCGTTTGCACGCATTGAAACGATGTACCGAAGATGATTCTGGTTCGGCCATTAACGAGGACAAAGGAGGTACATATATGATGGCAAAGGGCTCTCAACATTGAATTCTCGGGCAAAACGCCGCAATGGACAGATATATCAGATAGCTAGGCAACTGTCCGGCCTATCCATTTATAAAATACTTAAAAGATTCTGATCAGACCGACATGATGCACTTTTTAAAAAAACAGCAAAAGAGTCCATATGTCCGAAATTGTAGCCAAAACATAATGTGATGAATCATTTTTAATAATAACTAAAGGCTACTGATTCAAACTCAAAAGATCCATTCATGAAAAAATACAGCTCCTCACTGGCATTTATTCCTCACCTATAGAACTACCTTGACAAACAGCTTGTGGTGGTTGTCAATCGAATATACGTCTTAAATAAAATCGGATGGAGTCATAATACCAGATTTAGAACAACAAACCAGCATCAGCAGTCCTCTCTACAGTGTAATAAATTCACAAGTTCGTCACAAATTTTAACAATGCGGACACTCATAAAATAAGGACAAGCTATTTTCGCACCTCACAGCGAATACAATTATTGTAATAAACAAAAGTCATATACGAACTTTGTCCACATACATTGACAACGTTTAATTTTTTGTTTACAAAAATCTCATCTTCACACATTAATAAGAACATTTTAAGATATCTTTTAAACAAATCGAAAACCGGAAACTCTATCTCTCCGATGACGCAAAGTGTGACCCAACCCAAATGCATCGGTCAAGGTTTTCTGCGAAAAATATCACCAAATTTATTTAAAAACATCACGAATCCAATACAAGACAACAACAACGAATATCTATCTCCTCACGCTCAGACTAATTTATTTGCATTAATTTCCAGAGTTGCTTGCTGAACAAAAACCCCGAAAATAAAAAAATTTTGACCTCTCCCGTTCCAAGAATACAAAGATTTCGTGCAAAAATTAATGCTTACCTCAAATATTTTACGGTTGACTCAAATCGCACTTGATTTATCGTATTTGCCTGCAAAGAACATAAGAAAACAGGATAACAACATTGAAAATCAGGAATTAAAAAAAGAAAATGTCTGTTACTCAACGGGGATATCGGTTGAACTTCATAATCTTGATAGTATTTATGGTCATAATCGTTTTCCCCGATGCATACATTTGTTAGAGTCAAAACGAACGAAAGAAGTCAACCACCTCAAATGAAGTCAAAATCAATATACCTACACTACACAGTCAGTGACAGTCCCACCCGCTCAGTAAATTTTTAAAGTACATAATATTCGCTTTAAAATTTGTAATCGTATTTTGCAATTTCACTGTCGCAGCAAAACGAAAAAATAAAATAAAATAAAGAAAGAGAGAAGTATTGCGTGGGAAGCTTCAAGCTTCAAGCCCTATTGTAGCGCAAAATAGAAATGCATTTAGATACTTTTTGTATACTTGTTGTGATCATATATCACTCAAAGCTTTGTGGCAATATGAGCATGGGTCCGACAAAAATAACACAATTTGCACAGAAAAATAGAAAAACAAAAAATTGTAGGTACTCTGACATGACATCGCGGTGGCATTGTCAACCAATTCTCGCCATTGTGCCCCGCATACTCGTAGCTCGTAGCCAATGTGTGAGAGTTCGCTAATATTGTGTAACATAATCCACTTATTTACGAGTGCTGTTGGGTAGATTGGATATGGAAATCCAAATAAAATGCTATGGCTAACAGTTAGATGTGTCAAAAATTGACAAGGAGCCAACGTGAGAACGGTGGGAATATTCATATTGAATGATTCTGATAACTAGGTTGGGGTTTTGTGGGAAACTGAGATAGGAAGTTTAACTATGGGTATTCTGCGGATAGAGTGGTAGGAAATTTTGGTATGGTGTCTCTGCGATGGGCAAACCTTGGAGGGAATTACATTTTTGGAAGCTTAGATTCGTTTTCAAGGTTGGGTATAAAAGCTGATACGAGTTTACAACTCTCTGGCAAAAAAGTTGAGCAAAAGATATGTTTTGTTTAGGTACTGTACCTACAGTGGTCGGCATTATTATTTTGACTGATGTATGGTATGACTCTGTCGAGTGATAGTAATCTATAACCGGCCAAAGTTTCAAGAGCAGAAATTCAGAATGCGTGTGGTTAACTTTCGGACCAACCAACTAACCAACTGGCGACGAAGAAGTCAAGAGTCTCGAATAATGATGGACTTACTGTTGACGGCCCTGTAGGAGGAGGACAATGGCAGCCGAACAATTATTAGAGATTCTCGACTGCTACTAAGCAGATATAATGAACGGACTTATACCCTATTCACACCAAGCCGAAAACTGGGTTTTCGCGGAAACCAGCGAAAACTTCATCGAAAACAGAAGTTTTCCCATACATATTGCAGTTTTCAAAACGAGTTGTTTGAGGTCGTTTTCCATGAAAACGCCATAAAAACGAGTACAATCGTTGCGTTGCTGAAGCAGACACACCTTTTGCAACATTCAGCGAGCTCAGCAAAACTGCTGACAGGATGTGAGAGACTGAGTGGGAGTGAGATTTTTTTTTTGTTATCTTTGCTTGCACCATAAAGAGCAAACTACCAGCCAGCCAGCCTTAGCCTGCCACAACTAATTGGTATTTTCAGATGTTTTGATTTTGAATGTCGGTTATGTTAATTATTTAACCATAAGTTAACGATTTATCAAGTAGCTTAAATAATTTTGTTTGTATATTATGTTAATACGTGCCAAGTTTAGTAACTAAAATAAAAGTCTAGTCGCCACAAACATTTCATAGAGTTTCACAGCTAATTGAAACGTCAAACGAAAACGAGTTGGTGTTCGGTGTGAATGCATCTACGAGTTTTCTAAACTTTTTTGACGAAAACTCGGTTTTCGGCTTGGTGTGAATAGGGTATTAGGCAGGTATTAGACAGCAGGACGTAAAGTCGCTATAGCTTGAAATCGATTTTGTCACCTTAATATTCAAATGGCTTTCAATAGATCATAAAACTGTCAGAAAAATCCATCATGTTGCGATCGACTTAATTAACAAAATCCTTCACTATTCTATATCCGAACTTTGCTACCGGCCTGTATGTAGACTCAGGCCACTAACGTGTTGTAGCCAAGGTATACGAATGCTGATATCCCATGCGCCGAACGAATGGAGAAATACTGTGAAGAAAATGGCTACAATCGCTGGAAATAAAATCCTTAACCTATCGAGAAGTCCAATGCACGTGTCGAAGAAAAGTGTTAGGAACTGTAAAGCTAGAATTGCTTTATTCACTTTCACATTCACTTCGATGTAGGGAAACATGTGATTTTGGAGGAACGTGACAGACAGGCCCCGACCTCGTTCACGTGCGGTGAGTCAAACATGACAAGCGAATTCTACAGGGTGTATCTGTTCACCTTACAGGAACCAATGCCAATGCGCCATCAGAGACGCCACAACTGATGTTTTACGACCAACACGCGACCAACTCCACGAAATCCTTAGTCTGATGGGGAGTGGGTTGCAAAGAAGTCCCACAAAAAGCGGCGCAGAGACGAGAGTGGCTCGTAAGGTTTACGATCAAAAATGGAGGATAGAAAATCTGCTTCTTAGGAAGAATCAGAAAGACAACAAGAAGCGAGCGATGGCGAAAATAGAGAGGTGCTATCCCAGGAGCAGAGTTCGGAAGTTTTACCAAAAGGTAAGAAGAAGGTGTCGAGGCATCAAGACCCAAACAAGGAACCTGAAGAGATGTGCAAGAAAACCTTGTAGTAGAGTCACATTTACTGTTGAAGGTATGGAAAATAACTGGGGCTGACGTGGTGAGTGCCGAACATCTAAGCTCTTCATTATGAAGCTCCTTCTCATCTTTCTTCGAAAGACGGGAAAACTAAGTACAGCAATGTAAGGTGTCTGTTTGGCAGTACAATGGACCAGTAGTTGTGTCTGAGTGCTCCATCGGATAGTAATAACCTCCGACAAAGATGAAAAAAAAATGGAAAATAACATATGCAAGCTGTTAAACGGTGAAGACGGCCGAAATTCTATTAGGCAGAAGGAACCATTCAGCCTTGTTGGACGATGAAAACCAACATTTTCGTTCACCTGACCAAAATGAAGTAAGGCTAGCAATATCTAAACGCAAATGCAACAACAGAACTATTCCAGACAGCGAAGGACGATTTGACAGAGAGCATAGGTACACCACCTCATATATTCAAGACTAAGAAGGAAAAAGTATGTCTTGTTTGCCCGGTCCACAAGAAAGCATACCCTCTAAACCTTGAACCATCAGTCTTCTTAACATTTCCCATACGAGACCCCATCCTGACTTAATTACTGTGTGAATGCCTGAAGTCATTATAGTCAATGAACTAATTGGACCCTACCAGGACAGTTTCACCCCCAGTAAGTCTACAACCAACTAAATTTTGACACTACGACAGATCCTGTAAAAAGCCCAAGAAGTACAGATCTATGTCCATCTGTGTATCGTTCTTAGGGCCGCATATGACAGAATTTGTAGAGCCTTGCCTGGCCTTGGCATCACCGCTAAACTTGTCAGGTTATGTAAAATGACGAGTAGAACACTCGCTGGTCTATTAATATTGGAAACTATCTCAGCGAGACCTTTAGATGTTAGAAAAGGATTTGATGCACTGGTATGTAACTCCCACAACATCGTACTTGAGAAAATCGCGCGTAACTCACAAGCTAGGCCCAGGCACACAATTTTCTCTCAGGCCTGTACAATTGCTTGATGACGTTGACATCATTGGCAGAACTCATCGAGAAGTCACTTGTGCTTTTGCAAAAATACAGAAGCGACAAGAGTTGAGTTTGTCGTGAGCAATTCCTTTTAACAAGAAGGGAACACCGAAATAGAAATACTAAGGAAACTCTATATAAGCCCATAACATCTCAGTTCTACTAGAAGCGTCGACGGGCTGAAGATATCCTTGGTCGTTTTGAATGCAAAATTCATCGGTCCCGTTTGCGTTGACGGGCTTTGGAGAAGGAGATTTAACAGCAAACTCTACGAGCTGTATAGTGACTTCGAGCTGGTCAGATGAAATTGAACACCAGTTTTTTGGCCCGTAGAGTCTTCGACTAGAAATCGCAAAAAACGCAGTCGAGTGTGGAAGGCGACATCATTTTGGAGCGTGCAAAAGACCGCACTAATAAATTGTTATGATTTAAGCTATAATCCTCTTCGAGCCATTTGGCTACCTTACATTCATATATATTTTATTCGGTTCGGTTTTGATATTCTTAAGATTCATCTATAGGAATCCACGAATGTGCCTGAACTCTCCTTATGATCCTTTCATGATTTGAGATATGTATACTGATGTCAACGCTTGCTAAACGACAGCGCGACGAAAATGTAGATATCTAAAGACCGAAATTTAAAAAAATAAAAAACCTTATAAATCTCAGCTTCTACTCTTCAATTAGCCCAACCACAATGTACCTATGGTTGTCGCTAATTAAATGAAATCCCTTCCATTTTTCGTACTAGGCTATTCATATAGTATTCACTTTTTAAATCCATTCCATTGGTCCTTGTTTATCTCCGTTTTACCATTAAAAGGATATAAAAATGATTTACATGACTTTCCTTTCACAAAATAGCCACCCAGCCGTATTATTCGTGCGTCGCACAACAACCAATATGTGCACACTTCAAGTATCATCAGCAATCTCCCTGCCCCCTCAATCATTAACGTTACACAAATGAGCACTCACGGCTCTGTCTGGTTTTAAAGTGCAACTTTTTGTGCTTTTACCGTCGCGTTCGTGTCATCATTGTAACCTCTTGAACCCTCGAACGCGCAACCAACAACAACAGCACAACACACTTGCTTAAACCACTCGAGGGGGGTGGTATAATTAATGTACACATCCTTCACCCTGAAACAGGGACTAACGCTTCCCCCAGTGGATCTTAATGGAACATATTGAATGCAGATATTAATTAAGTTTTGTTTTCCCTTAAATATATAATAAATCTCTGGACACAGGGTGTATGTATACATTATACATACGGAAGGGTCCATGGGAATTGTAATTGCTTCTCGCACTAAAAGTCATTTACAAATCAAGTTTTGGAAAAGTCGTATAACACTAACAGATGTGATTTTCATCTTCAGAGACATTTTTTTTTTTTTATTTTTGTTCTAACGCTTGGTGCTGTGATTTGAGTGTCCTTACAGTATCTGTATGTATTTCCCGTTCAAGATTTGAAGTTCGAAACAATCCTTTTATCAACTAATCTCGGTGTTTCTTGAGCACTCAAACATCACGTTTGTGACATGAACCAGTAGTTGACATGAGGTAGAGAAAATCTAAGCAAAAATCACGCACGCATACTCTTGCAGTGCGTGGGAATCCTTTCAAGTTCAGAAGTTCAATTACAAAGTCTGAAATTTATTATTTGCTTTCGAATTCTTTTATGCAGAGTAGAGGAAAAGTATTTTTTGAATTTCCCATTTGACAATAATTTAAATATTTGGAAGTCCTTTGATATTAAAAATGTATATGGGTTGGGTATGTACCTTTTCAAAGGGGAAGCCCAAGTTTCACCGGAAATACCACAGCTCTTATTCAATTCCAGCATTTCGTGTACATTGTTATTCATGTTAAAGTTTCATGGTTCCCAGTACCCAGTCTTCTCTTTTGGTTACTTTTGAAGTTTAACTGAGGAGTTCGAATTTCCGTTAGCGTGGTTCTGTGCCGGTTTGTGTTCTAGTTGGCCTTCAGGGTAATTTGCAGGCAATTTTCTTACTATCGTGGATGGAATTCACTCTCTTTAAACTGAAATAAATGACAATACTTTTGTCAATATAGCAGATAGTTTCATGTTTTCTGTCAGGTTATCTGCATCAGGAACGGTCTTCACTCTTTTGAGGTGTAGTGTACACCATCCATATTTTTTCGCAGATTTCTTTGCCTCTTTTAAAATGACAGGAATGACAGGTAGGGGTCATTCATAACGCAGCCAAAATATTCGCTCGATTTTTGATCAGTGTACGATAATTCGCATAAAAGAACGAGGACGTTCGCAAGGACTCAAAACAGAGTGCTAGCTTGAAATCGTTGTTTGAAAGTATTGGTAGGACGAAGCAATGGCGGTCTATATAAATTTAGAGATGATTTAAGGAACGAGCTTCTATTTTCGAAAGCACAAGTGAAAAGGGTTCGAAAAATTAAGGAAGCAGCAAAAACGATCCTAATTACAAAAATTGCAACGAATTGAATACAGGATTTCGCATTAATTTACAGAGTTTTACAGTTTGTATTTCTAGAACTTTGAAAAACAGGATTTTAAGGAGTTTTTAGCACATTTTAAAGGCGTCTTTGGGATTTTTGGTGGGAGTTTCGGGGAGTCAAAGATGCGAAGAAAATAGTTTTCTCAAAACCTCGACTGCACCACAAATTAAAATGGACGACCAATCCATTCAATGAAAGGAATTCATTCAAAGTCTTAAGACACACAGTCAATTCAGAAATTCCACAATGGCCGGACCACCTCTTATCTATGATCTTGATATCGCAAGATCAGCGTCCTCAAAGTTAAAATACATATTTAAAGCAAGGAGGTGGATACTTCTTTCAGATTAGAGGTAAAACAGGCTTCGAATATTGCTTTTAGACAGTAACTCAGCAACAGAAAGCGTTGTCCCTCCGGGTTGGAATCGAAGACTCTTCGGGACGGAGCGTTGGTGTCCTAGCCATCTTAGCCGAGTGATACGTATAGAGTTCGCCGTTAAATCTCCTCATCCAAAGTCCATCAACGCAAATTGAACCGAAAATCACTCGAAGAAGAATTTTGCTTTCGAAACGACCAAGAAGATCTTTATCCGCCTTTGCTAACGTCCATGCTTCTGCGCCATAGAGCAGGACTGCGATGATGAGGGTCTTATATAGTCTCCTTAGTGCTTCTTGACAAGGCCTTACTAGTCAGTTGGCTTCTTATGCTAAAGATACAGCGGTTGGCAAGTTTAACTCTTCGTTTGATTTCTGCTGTAGTGCCGTTATCAGAGTTTATAGCAGAGCCGAGGTAGATAAAGTCCCTAACCACCTCAAAGTTAATAGCTGTCTATCATGACGTTCTGTCCGATTCGTCGATATTGTGTGTCACTTCTTGTATTTTGCTTTGCCGTCATTCACCACTAAACCCAATTTTACCGCCTCTGTACTGATACTTACAAACGCACCAGTGATAGCTCGCGGTGTTCTGCCAATGATGTCGATGTCGTTATGCGGCCTTAAAATTGATAAATAGATGGTGAGTATCGATTTGCACTTTTTGGGTTTTCTCAAGGATCTGCCGTAGTTTGAATATTTGGTCAGTTGTGGCCTTACGAGGCCCAAAACCACACTAATAGGACCAATGAGCTCGTTGACGAATGGTTTCAGGCGCTCACACAGTACAGCAGATATGATTTTATAGGCGATGTTGGGAAGACTGATGCCTCTATAGTTGGCGCAGTTTAGAGAGTCTCCTTTCTTGTGGATCTCGCAAACGATGCTGAGGTTCCATTCATTCGGCACACTTTCTGTGAGCAAATTTTGGATACGAGTTGGTGTTACTCTCTACCAAGTCATCTTCCGCTGCCTTAAAAAGGTCGGCCGATAAACTGAAAGATAATTCGATAGTCTAAAATAGAGAAGGATTAATCTTACTTCTTCTTTGTTCGTAAATAAAGAATTGTTGGGCAATAGCAAGTTAAACGTAATGAAGTCAGAAAAAAATACATTTTGGTCAAAAGTCCTTCCAAAATGTATAATATGCATGTCATTGAATCACCTTCTCAGAGTTTTAAGAAATAGTATACGATATTTCAAAAAGAACTTTCATCGAATTCTGTTCAGCTGAGTAGCTTCCAAGTCATAAAACACAAAATCCTCTCAGTTTTTTTTTATGTGTACAGACACAGATCCTCAGTGGAGGATATTTTTGCTTCTAATGAAATTGGACCATGTGTGCATTTGTTACATTTTTGGACGTTGCAAGTAAGAAAGAGATGCGTCGACCAATATCTATACATATAATAAAACTGTAGGAATTTTCTTCGGCCGTTAAAAACTCGAAAACTTCTGGACAGATTTCGATGAAACTTTTTTTAAAATGTTCCTTAGGACTGTGAGACTGCTATAGGCTATGTCGTTTATAGCCACGTCCTTAGGAACAGTTTTTTAGCCAAAAGTAAAAATATATACATACACATTTACATTGCTACAAATGGATGTTTATACTTTTGCGATCGTGCGACAGGTCGAGGGTTGATTTGTTTTCGCTGTGAGTACTATGGTCAGTGTATTATGTTGGTATGTATATTATGATCGTATGTCCGATGCAGGATGAGGATGCGTGCTGCAGTATGGCATGCGGTATAGTGTATTAATAATCTTCATTTTCATAAGAGAAGAGACGTAGATAATCCTTAAATTTGTAAATATAAACAGCTTCAATTCCACGTTATTTTTATCCCTAACTAGCATAGATTCGCCTTGAACTTTAGCCAAAATCACAAACCGCAAAAGCCTTTCGATACCCCTAATGTCCCACGCGCAATTATATTCTCCGAGAAACCTTCTTAATACAAAAGAAGAGTTCCCTTTCAATTTTCTTGTTCAAATTTTTACTTTAAATTGTAAAGAAATGGAACAAATCGAATACATGAGGGATGCAAATTTCTTTTCATTTTTCGTCCTCAAAGCATAGCGATGGGAATATGCTAACACAATATTCCACAACAAAAACCGTTTGCCTGAAGGACACCGCCGAGTACAAAGAAAAATCAACCAACACAATAGATACCGAAAAAAAAAATCTATAAGCGAAAAGCAAAGGAAAACACTTTCAAAAAAGTCCTTGCGGCTCGCAAATTGGATTGGATCATGACCTTTTCATGTATTTAACTTTGAATAAATTCCTTTTGTTAACAACCTTGCAGATAAATGCGTCTCAATAAATTCGAGTACAAAAAAAGTTGCCTTCCTATTCTATTATCTCTAGAAGTTCGTATAACTTAAAAATGATTAATGAACACCACCGGAGGCGCACACAAGGACATAGGGAGAGGGAGTCTAACTAGTTTATTGTTTGCACGAGTACCTTCAGTTCTTGTGCTTTCAGGTGCTATTTGTCTTTTACTTTGTCTTCATTTTGTGATACTTAAATGTTAATTACAAGATACTTTACCTGATAACACACATAACTTTTGCACAGTGCATTTGTCTGATAGAAGTGGTGGGAGGTTATAGGGAAGTACGCGTTCAGTGTACTCGTAAAATTATGGTAGGATGGGACCAGTGTGAGTGTGGAAAAAAAAAGATAAAGTGCGTTTCAAAGTACCTACTATACAGAGAAGGGGTAGTCTTTTTCGGTTTCGATGATGTACAAGTGCCATTCATGGATATAGTGGCTGGTGATTTTGAGCTTCGTTTAGAGTATTGTGTTTCTGATGTATTAAATTTCACTCTATTGGCCATTTTTTAATGCTCCCAAGATCGGAATTTAATGAGCTTGACAGACGTTTTCGTTGCCGTTTCAGTTCTACGGCCGAAGAGCAGGGACGTAAGTCCCGAAATGAATATTAGAAGTTTTGAGTATGTACTCCCATCGGCGAGGTAATGAATTACAACAGAAGTTGCGGACCAGGCACCAGGAGATCAGTTATAAAAATGAGACAAAAAGTCGAAGACAAAACAAGCTAAGAGTATATGGTGAGTTTCAGACTTAAAGCCATCCAAAAATTAAATTGGAAGACAGTTACTAATCAACTGAAAAGGTATATACTGCCGGTATTAAGGAGTTCCTGTGTTTCAAGATTCATAAGTTGAACATTTTATAAGCGTTTCTTTAGCCCGTAAATGCAAACAGCATTTGCACGTAAAATAAAAGCCTCTAATGCAGAAGCCCGTAAATGAACATTTTCGAAAAGCCCGTATTTTTTATGGGATTGTACTCATTCCGAATCCTACAGTGACCACGGGCAGGGGGGTTGCAGGGAAGCAGCATGTCCCCCGTGTAATTACGGTCTTTTGGTTTACGGGCTTTTTTTAGGTCTTTTGAAATACGGGCTTATGTAGTATGTGTATCGGCTTTTGGATTGCAGGCAAGCGTACCCAACCCGTTTCCACGACCTCAGAAAAAGTGGACGTTAGTGATATTGGTCGGTAAATCGGTGGGAGATGCAAATTACCCTTTTCAGGGACAGGTGGGGAAATTTTTTTCTACCACACTCGGAAAGAGTTCAGAAGAATAGGACAGATGCAAAAAAAAAGACTTGCAGATTGGTTTTGGTTTTGACGCGCTCTAGCATTGAGTGGGCCATCTCATTCTGCCAATTAACAGTCGCGGAACAAAACTGTAGGATCATTCTTTTTGTAAACGAAGAACAAATGGCAGTGTGCAGCTCTACCTATGTTACGGATACCGGCAATAAAACAACATGGCAGAAACACTTATCTAATATCGCAAGATCAGCGTCCTCAAATTTAGGTTACCGTCTTTAAATCACAGGTTAGGCTCTACCAGATCGCGAATATTGCTCCTATTTGACAGCATACCTGCAGAGAAGAGCAGTTCGATTAGTAGGAGATCATACACTAACATTAAATCTACAACCGCGGGTTCACAGAAGACTAGTGCCTGACATATGCCCATTGCCTATTCGATAGGTACTATACCAAGACAGATATTCAGAGGAATTTCACGAAATTATTCTTCGCAATACGGCATATGGGTGTTTCGCATGCAGGTGATATCTGATACTCACACAAGCTGATCTTAAGAGTTAGGAACCTGTGAAGGCGGCAGAGGGTTACTACTGCAGAGACTAAACGGTCGCTCTGGGGTTGTTCTCATCACCCCTTACACTAAAAAACCTGCAAAAAATCGTTCCACGGAGAACTAAACTTATAAGAGCTTGGGCGGAAAAGAGAACGACAGGAAGAAGAAATTTATATGCTCAAAAAAATAACGTTTGCCCTACCTACAAAAGAGAGAGCTCGGAAAGTCAGATTCAACCACCAACTAAAGTAACAATCCTAAATTGAAACTATTCTAACCTAAAACGTGAACTAACTACTCTCACTTGTATCCCTACCCACTCAAACCCTTTGTATCTACCGTTCATTCCCATGTAAGGTTCGCCTCGTCTTACGAAACGTGCCAAATGCTTTTTGGCAATGTCTTGGGCTGCCCACCCTATGTCTTGTTCGACATTTCCATGGCTATCTCTTTGGCCGTAGAATTCTAGAGATAGCCCCTTAACGCCATTTTCCAGCACTATGACAGTTCCTCAATATAGAGGAGAGTCCGTAATTCGTCACGTCTACTGACGTGACTCACAAAACGACTTACCACCCAAGCTACATCTTTTTCTTATTGTTAACAAAGTTGCACAGCTTCAACTGCATTTAGGGAGTAATAAAAAGAAAATACCCAAGTCCATCCCTATCACATGCTAAGACCCATGTGTCTACTCTCTAACGAACACAAACAATTTAATTGGAATTCTGGACCACTAGGCTAATCACTCATTCTGTTTAACCTAAAAGCCATAGGCGCAAACTGCACAGCACACACATGTCAGTCAGCTCCTCATTATCATCTCGCGTTCAGCTACTATCCTGCTAATTCAATGAAAATGCGAAAAAGAAAAAAAAACACATAGGAAATGAAAAATTATTGTTAAGTGGCTCAGAACAAAACATAACATGCTCAAAGCATACTCTATGTAGCAATTTGAGGAGAACCCATCATGAGAATAGTAACACGGCCCCTCGGAACAAGAACACTGACTGAATGTGAATCTAATTATTGTTTTTCGCATAAAGAAGCACCGATCATCATCAATCTGGTGGTGCGCACCAATAAAATATCGCGCCAAACCTGATTTCCCATTATTATTTCAAGTATGAATGCTATTAATGCTTCTAAGCTGAGAGTAGCTTTATCAGGTGCATCCAGCGTCATCGCCATCGCCACCATGATCACATATAGTTAGAGCTTAGCCTAGATACTCGTACGGATACAATGAAAAAATAAATCTCATTCTATCTGACGAAGAGCACACCATAGATACACACATACATGGAGAGAACGAACGCGCGCACATTCCTTGCGTGAAGTGAATGTGCATTTTTTGAGAACACATGCACCAGCTAATTAGCCCCTAAGACTATGGGGTGCGATTACCTTTCTTTAAAGTATCTGCTTGCATTGGAAGTGTCTGTTTGTGAATAGAAAATTGTAGATTCTCCTTCCGAGGTTAGCAGGTGAGTGAGGTTTTGCGGTTTTGGTGTGATAAAGTGATGTAATGGATAAATTATAGTCCACCATTATCCAGTGTTGAATGCAAATCCTCTCACACATGTGTGTGTGTGTGGCTGCAATGGGAAATGCATGAGAAAACCACAGACTCCGTGATTGTTTCGTTTGGTCGGCTCGACAGGCGCGCGAACATTGTTTTCTCGCTATGGAATGGATATACCTATCAACCACCGTTAGGATGAACAATTGCTTGGAAGCAGGCAATCTCAGGTCACGCAGTAATAGTAGTGTTCAAAATTAATTAGCGAAGCATTACTGGAATTATAATATCTAATCGATGGTTAAGACGTATGGGAACGGTTAGTTGTGTATAAATTGGTCATGCGACTGCAGTAGCTATCGCTTTATTCGCTAGGTCCATTGAGTTATCGCACTTTTATAGATTTCCATCCGTCTTTTTGCAGTACTTTATAATCGCGTTTCTCCGCTAACATACGTAAGTGGCAATGTCGTACCAGGGAAGGAAATTGGCGAAAGACGTGGCCTCCCTATGTAATGCTTTTATTTGAAAAAAAATAGTCCAACATTATGACGTTTACTCTGATGAAATCAAATCACATAACTCTTGAAAGCCTAACAGAAAGTTCAACACTCAAGAACGTCAGCTTAAAAAAAATTTACAAAATTTAAAAATGCCCAAAAGCCTTAAAAATTGTCTTTAGAGAAGGGGCTGAAAAGTATCAAGATACCTTTGGTATATAACAGGAGAAGGTACCTACGCATAAAAAGAATGGAATCTATACATATAATAAAACTGTAGGAATTTTTTTTGGCCGTTAAAAACTCGAAAACTACTGTACAGATTTTGATGAAACTTTTTTTAAAATGTTCCTTAAGACTGTGAGACTGCTATAGGCTATGTCGTTTATAGCCAGGTCCTTAGGAACTGTTCTTAGCCAAAATGTATTTTTTGAAGTGAAAATATATACATACACTACCTTGCTAAAAATGGATGTTTATACTTTTGCGATCGGGCGACATGACGAACAAAAACAAAACCACACTATAGCATAGCATACGTATACCTCTCATTCGAAAAGCGTTGATTTGTTTCCGCAATGAGTGCTATGGTCAGTTGTATATGTTGGTATGTATATTATGAGGATAGGGTGCGTGCTGGAGTATGGCATGGGGTATATTATTAATCTTCATTTTCATAAGAGAAGAGACGTATAATAAAAAACATTTCATTTCAGAATTTCATTGTGATATGTGGTATGATGGTAACAGTGTAGGTTTGGGGTAGGTACTTGCTTGGATTCCATAGGAAGAGGGAAACAAAGGAAAGAAAATGCAGTATTACAAATAAGTAGCAAGATCTAGTAGATGGAAGAATTTTTTTTTCTCCTAAAATCGCGAAAACTACTGGACAGATTTCAATGAAACACTCAAAGTGTAATTTTAAATGAACCAAATATAATTTTGTGCGATCGGGCAAGGCGAGCACGGGTCCAGCTAGTACTGAATAAAGCTGATTATTAGCCTTTACAGAAGTTATGCAGAGTTGTTGGCATTGTGCTTGCTCGTATGTCTAAAGCAAATAACTCAATATGATGACCGATATCGCTTCGATAGTCAACCTAGCCTAGCTTCCACTGAAGACAAGGACGATGCTACCAAAGGCAGTTTATAGATCTAGGTGCAATGCCCGAAGCTCAACAATGAACTTAACACTAGAATAAGCAAGAAGAACATCTTTTGTACGACAGTTTTCTTAGACGACACAACGTCTGGCAACGGGCTTAGGCTAATTGGCTTTGATGCAAGGCGAAATGTAACTATATAGCAAGCACCAGGTTTCCACAAACCAATATTCATTAGAGGTATTGGCTGGATCAACAAATTTTCAGATGCACCGCGGTTGGTCTTCTCATAGCGACGGCAGCAGCTAGTGCAGAATACCAGTCCCAACATTGCCAGAAAGACATATGCATATTCAAAGACGCAATCCATGTGCAAGGACCACAACCACGAAACATTTGTTTGAATAATATTATAGGCGTAGTGAAAAGACCAACAAAGTTGATAGGCCTGATAGTTTACCTGTCGAGCTTCATAGAACAGCTGGAGATAACTTCATAGAGCGTGCACCAACTCATTTCCAAAATTTTGTCAGATGAAGGCATAATGTCTGATGAATGGAATCTCAGTGTCATCTGCCCGGTCCACACGAAACGAGACCTCTTCAGCTACGCCAATTTTAGAGGTATCGCAGTCTCCTTACAAGATCCTAACTGGCACATCGTGTAAATGCCTACAACCTTCCGTAAATAACCTGATTGGCCCCTATCAGGGGTTTTATGCCAGGAACGTCTATCGTCGATAAAATGTTCACACTTAGGCAGCAGTCCAAATCTACACTGACCATCTTTTCATTGATTTCAAAGCCGCATGATGACTGCATCTATAAAGACGAGCTATAGATAACCAAATTATATCTAGTTTTGGTATCCATATAAGACATACATGTTCGTCTGTGTAGAATGACGATGGAGAAATCTCGCTGCTGCCTCAAGCTCGGTAACTACTTTACTATAATCTTTGACTTGAAATGATATTTTAGACAAGACGACGCGCTATCATGCGAATTCTTTAAAATAATACCTACTTGAATGACGTCGATGGTATTGACATAATTAAATATTTAAAGCTAACAATTAGCTTTCTTCTCATTTAGAAACTGAGCTAGAGAGCAAAATTTAACATGATCAAATATTAAATCGAAAAATATCAGAAATGATTGTCCTTGTGGTCCTACTTTAACTTTACGGTCACGGTGGTGTCCTTTCGATGTTCCCCCACGAAAAGACATTTAGTCACTTCTGGGGGTCTAGCACGTAACTTGATACAATCGAGTTCAGTCGATACAATCGAGCTCTGGCAGCACGTAATTTGTCTCAATCGATTATTCTCGATTGATTATCCTCGATTGAGACAAATTAGGTGCTGCCAGAGCTCGATTGTATCGACTGAACTAGATTGTATCAAGTTACGTGCTAGACCCCCTGACTAAATGTCTCCCCATCTAAACTTTGATAGACCATTCTCCTGCTCTTTTATGAATAGGGATGAATGGACCACAAATGAACCCACTAAGAGGAAATCGATGTCCATCTACACAGATGGATCAAAGATGGACTGTGGAACCGGTGCCGGTATATTCTCAGACGAATTAAATATACAATGCTCAATGAGGATTCCTGATAGCAGCAGTGTCTTCTATGCAGAAGTTCTGGCAATCGCTGAGGCAGCCCGAAAGTTGTCATTGTTTGCAATATCGCGTAACGATATTACCATTTTCATTGCCAGCCAGACGGCTATAAAAGCAGTCTCTGTCTGCTTTTGAAATAAAATCTAAGCTAGTTCACCGCTGCCGCGAAGAGCTCAAGGTTCTTTGCTCGTATCAGCAGCAGCACACTACGAATCTCTGCTGGGTCCCTGGACACGGTGACAAAGCCGGAAAGGAGAGGGCAGACGAACTGGTAAGAGAGGGATCTACAATGGATCATGATAGAGCAAGCACTATTGTCTATCAAGTACCCACTCTGCAATATGAGAGAACGAGTCGATAACAAGATTCGTATGAAAACCAGCAACAGGTGGAAATAACTAACGACCTGTGAAGTATCACAGCTTTGGCCAGAGTAATGACAGTGGCCGAACCATCAAACTTCTACAGTTTGACAGGTCATCGCTGTCTAAGCTGGTAGCGGCTCTAATGGGTCATAACTTCCTAAGAAATCATACAATGAAACTAAATCTCAAAGATAACGATTGGCGTATTTTTTTGGGAAGTGAGTATAACAAAACCAAAAGTGAGTATAAAAGTTTTGCATGTAAAAGTGAGAGTAAACTAGCTATAGATTCTCAAAAAAATACGCCTGATATATGTAGAAGCTGCGGAGACGAAGAGGTCCATGAGGACACACCTGACTTCCTCTGTCACTGCCCGAGTCTCTGTCACTTGAGGAACAGAACACTTGAAAGTTATCACTTCCATGACTTACAAAAACTTTCTGATATCTCACTTTCTGATCTTTACAGGTTTTTAAGGATATCAGGATAGCTGAACGGCATCGGGTAAATACAAGAAGGAGAGATATGAAGTTAATCACCTCGAACACTAATGGTTAACCTCCCATGAAAGGGCAATACAATGGGTCCATGAGGACCTAAGTGTGATATTGTAGGGTTCAGCCTGCTCTACCAATCCGTTAACCTATAACCTAAGCTAACCTAGTGTGAGTAAAAATTACTATTGTTAAGTTAAACGAATACCTGTTACTCACTCAGTCACTAAATAATGAAAGATAGTTTTTTTTTAATAGTTTTCTCCATTTTCGTTTTTCTTCTTAGTGAGTCCCACTCGAAATTGCGGGGACATCTGGTACTGCAGATAAACGCCTGAAAAATGCAAATAGTTCTACTATTCTTCAACTCAAGCTGAAGATCACTTCGGCTGCTTACTACTGCACATATCTGAATGCATAGATACTATACGTATCCGATGCATCTTATGGTCGCCAAAATGCAATGCTGCCAGTACTTCTGCTGATTACCATTTTCCGAAATTTCATTCACTGTTATGCTAAATGAACCATATCGACACCGGCACCGCAAAGAAATGCAGCACGTGTTTGTATTGGGCGACAGAAAGTTCCCTTCACCATATTGCCAAAGAGATAAATTGTAATACAGCCGCCAAAATGGTCGATGCCCCCCCCAACACCAATGGAGACACTATTTCCATACGATTTTAAATATATGCGCTTTTGTTTTTTTGTTGTTTCCCTGTCCGGAAATTTCCGCCCAAAGTGAATGGCCATTCAAGTCCAGCCAACGAGTTAACCACCGAAATCTACTATCATTGTCTCTCTAAGAGCCCGACAATAAATATCCCGTGCAGACCTTCTGGTCATATTTGTCGCAATGCCAACAACCCACAGCTACCGTTTTTCCTGGCCATTATACAGCTAGACTGGATTTGACAGTAAACAAAAATATTCAGAGTAACTGCATTTAGATGGTGGATTATGCACCTATGTATATGCTAATCAGTTATAGGTAGTAAATTGCCTAGTGCTTAGGCGCTACCTGCTTTGGCTATATGATAAGTTCCAAAGGAGCTGAATATATGAATGTGACCCAGTTTGCATATCGCAATCGTTTTCAAAATAAACGCGTTTTTTTTTGACAGGATGACCTTCTCTATAGACATTTTTGAAACCACATGGACGGTCTTGGAACTCGTCCTTCTATGTATTTCTACCTAGACGCGTATGGCGCAATACAAATGGTATTTGACTGTCCAAATTTGCCATCGTTGTTGTTGTCTTGCTGCCCAGTGCATTATTATTATTAGATGGGTCTTTTGTAGTGTTGTACAACACGCGGGGGAGACAGAGACAGTGGGAAGCACTAAACCTGATATGAAAAATTGATTATATATCAAAGCGCACACAATGTGCTACAACTACAAGGGGCGACGACGATAATGCCGGACAAATGGGCGACAAAGCGGCGAGATTTCAAATGGAGAGCCGGAATTTATGATTTATGTCCGCGCCACTATAGGGGATAATTGCGGATACCAATTTACAAAATGCTGATAAATTGCATGAATGTAAGCTAATAAATTGCCAGATTGTTGTTGAAAACAATCCAAAGGTGTGTGCGGAGGCAGACAAAAAAAAATTCAATTTCACAGGTTGACATGTAATTTGGTGGATTTAACTTTGGGGACACATATGGACTATACTATTGCGGAATTCAGTTGTATTATGAATGCAGTTGGGACTACTTAAAGGGCAGATTCAGATTGAACCATCAGAGGAAAAACAGACCCGAGAAAGGTCTCTCCCATTCGCCACAAAAACAAAATTTACAGAAATGGTGTCCTATATAAAGGGACGTAGGTGTCAGCAGATTTTGAAACCAACAACCAAATAGAAAACGATATCATCTACTATAATACAATACCCTACAGGACCTAACATTCCAAGCAGCCAACACAGACTGCGAGCACTACCTTCTTGCAGCTAAGTTTCAAATGCAGATATCTCAGATGACGAAAATATATTGTGAGGGAATTTAACATTGAATGGCTGCAGTCGCAATAAACAGCCAGAACTTTGTGTAGATCCTGAACCTATCGACCTATGCCGTTGTCATCAAGTACGGAAGACTGAACGTACCGCTACCGATGCCAAGAGGCCTTCACAGATGCCGCAACACGACCACTCCCACGAAACCCTTGGTTTTATGAAAAGTTCCGACAAGCCCATGCAGCAAAGCAACTCCCCTACAATGCGGTGATGCAGAGAAGGATGAGAGCAGCTCGTAAGTTCGACGAGCAATAAAGGAGGGAAGAAAATCGGGTTCGAGGAAATAGAGAGATGTTACCCCAGGAGAAATGTTCGAAAGTTTTACCAAGAGGTAAGAGAAGGTGTTCAGGCAACAAGACCCGAGCAAGAGACCTGTAGAAATGAGCAAGGAAACCTTAAAGTGCAGCCACAGTCAGTGTTAAGGATATGAAAAACTACTTATACAAGCGAAAACTTCCGAAACGCCGGTATTAGGAACGAACAATTCAATTTGGTCGTAGAAAACCAATATGAAGTTAGGATAGGTAGCAATATGTAAGCCCAAATCCAACAAGGCCTGCCAACCCCGTTATTCAAGGCAGAGGAAAACGATTTGGTGGAGAGCATATACCACCTCATATCCAAAACTTGCCCGAACCAAAGCATGTCTGATGAATGCTATTGGTACCTTAGAATTTTTTTCGGGTCCACAAGAAAAGATGCCCTATAAACCGCGCCGATTCTAGAAGCATCAGTCTCCTTAACATTTCCCATACGATACCCCATCCTGACCTCCGTATCTACTGTATAAATAAAGTCAATGAACTTATTGGCCCCCTACCAGTGCAGTTTTAGGCGCGGTTAGTCCAAAACCAACTAAATTTTGACACTACGACAGATCTATACCCACGCCTGTTTATCGACTTTAAGGCCGCATGTGACAGTATTTATAGAGATGAGTTATATACAACCTTGCCTGGGGTTGGTATTACTGCCAAACTATTCAGTATAGAACACTCGATCACTCGATGCTCCGCAGAATGTTAGGGGAGCTGGTATTACTTAGATCACTGAGATCATTGAGAAAATAGTTTCCTAAGTGGGCCTTTCTTAAATTGGTCAGGGCCAGGGCAACGGCAAAGAAAGTGAGTGACGGACTCGTTTTCCTCTTCATCTCTGCAGATTTTACATAAGTCATTATATGGCAGACCGAACCTTTGCGCGTGCCTGCCTAATACGCAGTGACATTTACGACTATCGAGATACATGGATCGTTTTCATTCATTCATTCATTCAATTTCAATGCCCCGCTTATCCATTAAGTGGGTCGCGGGTGTAGGTTGCTCAAGTGGGCCCTCCATATCTCTCGATCCTCCGCCATCGACTTCAATACTGGATCTTTAAAAAGTCGAAGAAGCTTCTTGGATCTTTTTGTATCCCAGAGGTGAGCCTAGCAGTATCACAGTATTCTAGATGCTTCCATCTGAACTCTGCTCTGCTTGCTGCGTCCGCGTAAATTATTTGTTTAGCGTATTGTGCAGACTTATATACTTTCCACGCCGGAGGAGCTAGTTGCTAGTTGCTAGTTCGTCTGCTGCACAGTTCCCTGGAATGTCAAAGTGACCAGGAACCCAGCAGAGGCTGAGGTTGTACTGTACAGCTTTCTTGTTAAGAGATACGCAGCAATCTTCCGCGTATCTCTCAACATCGTACTTGAGAAAATAGTGCACGGAACTCACAAGCCAAGAGCAGGCACACAATTTTCACTCAGGCCTGACGTTGACATCATTGGCAGAACTCATCGAGCAGTCACTGGTGCGTTTGCAAATATTGAGACAGAAGCGGCAAGAGTGGGTTTTGTTGTGAGCAATTCCTGCCAAGAAGAAGGGAAACACACCACCGACGAATCGGACACGGAATGCCATATTAGATAGCTATAACTTTGAGGCAGTTAGGGACTCATCTTGTCTCCGCTATGCGCTATAAAAACGACGTGACATTAAAAATCAAGCAAAGAATTACGCTTGTGAATCATTGGCTCTGTTTCCTTGGCCTGACACGGGTATTGAGTATAAAGCTTTGTAGAGAAACACTAAGGTAACATTAGCAAAGACGGATGAATATATCCTTTGTCGTTTCACATGGAAAATTCTTTGAGTGATTTTCGTTCCATTTACCTGGTAAGAAAAGTACGAATCAGTTGTGCAAAATGGCTGGGCCATGTAGAGCTAATGGACCTTATAGCTCCAACCCGAAGAGTCGCTGATTCCAAATGATGGACGCAGTAGATAAAAATTGCAGCGATGACCAATAGTTTTAAGTCAACTCATTACTACATATTTTGGACAACGTTTCACATAAACAGTGAAAGCATAACTATTTTTACTCACTCTCGAAACCATACCTTACTAGAGTGTAGCAGAATCTGTAGGAAAAGCAGGGCCATACAATTAATCTATAGCTACCATCATTTGATGTCATTCTCATAAATACTTCCATTTCCTATATTAGGAACATCTACAGTAAAAGTTGACGCCATTTCCTACATCAATTCATAGTCATGTCTTCTGCTCATTCACCCGGCTCGAATACGTGTGCATATAGCAATCAATAAAAAGGAAATAGCAACAAATAAATAAATTTCCCATGTGCACAATTGAAATGCTTTAGTAACCTACATTTTTTATTTTTTTATTTTTTTTGCAGCTAATAACTACCACCACCACCGTTTGCTTCGTTGCTGGTATGTCGTTGTTGTCGTTGGTTGGTCTCTCCGATGCCAAACAATCAGACAACAACTAACGTACACGAGGCAAAACAAAAAATTAGGTCACTTCGAATTAAAACCGAACATATAACCATAGGAACAACGACCACGAATCCATTTCCCAATCTTTCACTGTGAAATGCAATTAATGACGTCAGTCCCGCCGCAGCATACTTTCGCTGCATTCGATCGGTCCCCAGTCCACACTCTCTCATACGAGGAAGCCTCGTATAATAATATTTATTATAAAGCAATCGCCATATCGAAAAGACAATAGCAATTGGAATGCAAATTAAAGTTAATTGCAGATCTAAGGTTTCCAGTTGCCAATTGCCCAGTTGCCACATTAGTGCGTCTCTTTTGGGTATCTGGACCGCGTCCACAAATAATTTCCTTGTCAGTGTTGTTCCAAATCGGCAGCAGCTCTCAGTTAAAATTATATCCTCGCCGGTGCTCTCACAGAAATAGCTGCAGATACGACGAGTCCGTTAAGAAGTTATTGAACTTCCCAACTGCATTGCAGCGATGAAGCTTTGAAGAGAGATGCATGTTCGATTTTGGTCAGGCATCGAGTTGAGTTGAGGGGGTTAATGGGCCAGATTGTAAACAAACGAACTGAAAGCGATTTGGAATACCTATTTGGAAATTTGTATTCAGAAAATGTGTATTAATGTGTGAACAAATTGTTTGCCGGCCAATTGGCTTCGTTTTGTAAACATGAACGCATGAGTGCTGACTGCCGAGTGGCGGCGGCCGTCGTCGGAAGCAAATATTGCTTCATTTTTGGCACTTTGTCGGATAGACTTTTGGTTTTGTGTTGTGTTGTGTAGATAATTGGTCCAGGTGCTGGGGAATGCTTGTAAATTTAATTGAGCATTAGGTATTCGTATTCGTATTCGTATTCGACTGGCCTTGTTTACAGAGAAGTGGATTAATCGGAGATTGGTATCTTTATTTAGGATCGTCGGGTATTTTGTTTACATTTCAAAGAATGCTACAACTGACATCTTAGTCTAAATTGAGTCTATTGTAACGGCAGGTACACAAAGAGGCGACAGCGAGATGTACGCGATAATGAATGATATCGAACTCGATGATGTCATACACATACAGTATCAACAATGTATCTCCGACACGAAAGATACAACCGAAGAAGTGTATTTGTTTATGTTTGCGTTTTTATTGTTTAGCGGATTTTTATCAGACTCTTGCGTAAAGGGTTCCAAGAATAAAAGTTACTTTCACAATATGTGGACGGACATACAAACGTATTTAGAATCAGAAAACTGAGTCAGCGAAGAAATGGCCTGTTTCTAAATTCGGATTTTTTACTTAACCCATTTTTATCCTTGATTAGGATGTCCTATGTTTAACTTTTCACCACCAGTTCGGTTCCATTTTCGACCATAGGCCACAAATCATTCGTTCTCCCACTTAACACAGAAACCTTCCCTAAAAGATCATAAGCCCCACATCACTTTCAGTCAGAAATCTTGTAAGGTAAGCCTATTTTCAGCTACCTATTTTGAGCTGCATAGGGGTTAATGACCGATAAATCTATAACCTCAAAAGTTAAACCAAATGATAAGGCGATATTTTCGCGAAACAGATTACCGTGTTCTGGCAGTGACTGAGGAAGTTTTCTGGGACCCAGTCGTGCACAGCCCATCGCTAATCGTAGTCAAAAAGGTCCCGAAGGTACCTTATGATTCTTGCTCTTATCATATCATTATGGGTTTGCTGCAATTTTGTGACGATCAAGTTGAAAGGGAGCATTGACCGGTGATGAAATCAGTTAAGACTTGCATCACTTTTATTCATGGAGACTACTAGTACTAGTATACAAAGTAAGTTCTAGCATAGCTGATGCGCTTTCTGGCCATTTACATACCCTGTATGGAGATTCGATAGTCTCATTTAGAGCTCCTATAAGAGTCCTGCTCTATACCTGAATGTTGCTGTGTGACAAAAGAGATGAACTATCACGCTCAGACTTAACAACTCACTTCATTCATCAGCCTTTTATTTGCTCTTTAATTCCTCCACATACCCCTACCCTTAGGAGAGTGACTTTGTTAAGCGCAGCAAACTGCAGTTAAGGCAGTTCCAGTTCTGGAGTTGAATTTGAATGAGTCAACAGCTTTAAGCGATGGCCGCTTGTCTGTCTGACAATAGGCTGATATTTGACCTTCTTTTGACACAGAGATCAGTTGCATGAACTTTTGCGTTTTGCTAGGAATATCACAGTTGTGTGCGTCCAGCTGAAATATAGCCTGCAAGTTTATTATTGATCATAAAACCTTCATGTGACCCCTTAGATCACCTATTTTGAAGTTTCAAGCAAAGCTCTATAGCGGAGACTGCGGTTGTCTTCGTCAAAGTCGAAGATGTGCTGCGGAAAGTCGAGGAGTTCCTCTAATGCTGCAGTTGGGCAGAAGCCAATCATTGTACTTTTTAACGTGTTTTTTTTGTTGAGGTTCGATTTGTTACTAAGAATAAGTAATAAAATGATAGTCGCGACGTCGCGTCGGTTCCATAATAATTTTTGGACGAAAACCCTATTTTTTTGTCGAATACTATGGAGTAAGCCCACAATGAAACTTATCAATGACTATCGTCCATAACAGCGGATGATAGTACTTCTCTCTGAGGACATCTTTTAACAGCTTGAATTGCTACAGATTTTAGCTCGAGATTGGCAGATATTTTTGGAGGAATACAACGATGGAATCTCATTCGGGAAGCTTATCATTACGCATATACAGTGGCCGGCATAAGTATTTTGACAAAACTAAAGTTAATTAATGGGTTAAGGAATGTTTTGTATCATTCAAACGGAATTTAAATGACCTTTCCATTGATGCCAAAATTTACATGAAGTAAGTTTCAAATTCCGAGCAGAATTAACTTTAGTTTTGTCAAAATACTTATGCCGGCCACTGTACAATAAACGTATAAAGAGTTAAACCGAATTAAAGACCGACACCTAAGCTTTGACAACAAGTTCAGTTTAACTGATAACAGAATAACATAGATGTCTCAAAATTAAACCAGCCTGAGCATTCCCACAAGCAAACTCAACATTGATTTCACTATCCCTCGTGAATATAATCTACAGATCCGAGCTACCTAAACGTCTTCACTAACATGCAGAGTGCTTTGAATATGAGTTCTGGAGACGGCCATGACTTCAGATTTGTTTGCGTATATTTGTATTTTAGCTTCAACGCAAATTGTCGAGTCAAATATGTATCAGCTCAAGTTCAGTCTGAGAGGGCCCAAGCAAAGATCGAAGATATCTTCCAACTTAAAACATTCTTTGCCTACGCTGCACCGCAACATTCAGTCCTTAAGCAATGAAAAGGAGATGAGACAACACGCATGGCAAAGTCTAACGCCCACATTGAAGGAAATTGATTTTGCGCCGTCAAAAGTGAGTGAACAACAATGTTGTTTTCATTTTTCTTTTAAGTTTGGTAACAATTTTTTGGAAATATCTATGAAATATTTTATGCTGTCGAAATGAAATACATTTTGTTGTTGTTATTTCGCTATCAAATTTGTTACAGATTGTAGGCTTTTTAGACCTGTTTCAAGACTTTAAATAAAACTTAAGCTTTTAGCTGTTCACTTACTTCTGACGCTCACTGTATACTTATAGCCAGTACATTATGGGGATTAGAATGGCTCTCCGGAGACAACCGTCAATTACCATTTACCTTGAATATACCTCATCCAAGACTACAAAACATGTGTAAACAGGTGAAACATAATCCGAAGCCTCCTCATGTATACAGTGAATAGCTTAATCGATTGTACTTCCGCAGGCCAGAAAACCACACTAAATATCCCTCAACCATTACTCAACCACAGCTCTGCAATGCCTCGGCAAAGACTCTTGCGGGAGACTTGAAAGTGATAAAGTCCTATAATTGGAACACTCCCTTTTACCACCCCTCTCGAAAACCGGCACAAACACCCCAGTTTGGAAAATTGCTAGATGAATCCCCGCATCGTAAGGAGACTTTAGTTAGACAGGTTTAAGCTATCATACCATATTGGTCATTTGACGAAAAGTCATAAAGACTTGATAGTTGTTGAACATCTAGATCGGAAAACGTGATCGTCAGCCCGCAATTATAGGCCTTTAACAGTTTAAATGTCTCATTGTGTGATTATTTTTCTAATATTAATTGCATGCAAACAGTTGGTCAGAATAAACTTCCTCTTCATAAGTAAACTTTCGAGCAATTCACGATATTCACAAATTTGTTCCAATTTAGGAATCTAGGACGATGCTTCAGAGTTAGTTGAAGTTTCTCTGCCAAGTTAAAGTTTTAGTTTTCCCCATTCTTTGGAACAACAATAAACTTAATATATGTATACTTCCCACAACAAACACGTCCTGATTTTCTTCTCAATCCTCAATCATGAAGACATGAAGAAAAGTTTTCCAACCACAGACAAGTCTTGTCGAAATGTGTCTCTCTCTCTCTGTCTCGTATTCATCAATATATTCCTTCATCAACATAGTTTCGTTGTTCATTATACATAAGTAGGCAGCATAGAAGGCAAGTTTTTGATTTCATTGTCCTATTTGCGTAAAGAAATTCATGTTCAGCAGCACTCAAAAAATAAAAATACTATACACGCAGCTACAACGACATCCCCATTATATTCAAATTTATTCATACGCCAAACTATTTGCCAAATCAGAAGTAATGACACATCCTAAATATAGATTCGACCTAATAACAAGCATTCCGCACTCAGAGTGACACACATACCGTACATCTTCTGACATAGGTAACAAAATAACATAACAAAAGATATTTTATTCAGTATCGCATTAGCATACAAATCGCTTGGCAAACCTTAAACCGAAACGGTAGACGAGAACCGCCCAAAGTGCGTGTAATCTTCGGGAATGAAAATGTGCCAGACCAATCTAAAATTTGAAACTATCACACCTATTTGTATACCTAAGGTAAATTGGTGATTTCCTGAAGATGGGCATTAAGGATTGAATTGCATGTTAGGAGCGATCCCATGCAAAGACCCAACCTAATGCTGATGATAATATGTGCGTATATGGATTTGAATGGTGATATGAATGTCATTTGATTGTGTCTGATGGTGTGGTATTGTGTGGGTGGTAAAGGACTGAAGGATTGAGTATCTCGAATTATATTCAATCATCTAAGATACAATAGCAGAGTCATGTGCAAGACATCTTCAGTAAATCATTGTGATGGCAGGACTTACATGTTGTATGATTACTACCGACGTCATAATGTTGCTATTTTTGAAATGGTTATGGTTGAAATGAATTACACCCAGAAAGTGGTTTCGTCGTAGACGTCGGAATACATTGCGGCCGCCTACAGTTACATGAGGCATATGGTGTTAGCACATAGCAATGTCGATTAGAGCTACTGGTCTACGTAGGTTGTCTGCCTTCTTGCTTAATGAAAACCCTACACACTTGGGAGTTTTCCATTTGATGACGCATCTTTAGTGCTTTACTGAAACTTGCGAAGCATTGGTGATCTACAATGGTCAGGGAGAGGAGTTAAAGAGTTAACTGAATGTTATTTAGACACAAGATGTAGTTTAACATAATTCTGTAACATAGAGTTACAAGTTCACTAGTATAACCACTTGTAGGAAAATTTAACAAGTATTTGTTAGACGTCTGAACTTGGCGTTTCTTGGTAGGTCTGGGGTTCAGGTGTAGGTGCAAGAGTAATTTTTAGCCCATTTTATTATAAGAGTACCTAATGTGCTTGGTCACGAGCTCGATAAGATAAAAAAAAAAGTTTCCTATAAAAAATTAATCCCCCTGTCCCGTTGCGAATAACTCGGGCTACAGACAAAATTTCCAAAATCAGGGAAAACGATTTTATTTATTTCTTATATGGAGTACACAAACCCAGTTACAAATAGATCGAATGAAAAATATGAATTTTACCATAAAAACTTTGACTCCCCTTTTTGGCGTTTGAATTTCCCCAAATCGCTTCCAAGTCCTTGCTTTAGCCACAAAAAGATTTTTTTCAAAATATTCAAAATACATATCAGCTTTCTAGCTCTTACCGTTTGGGCTGGCCGTTGATCACCAATCAGTGAGTAGAAACTGTAATGATCGTTTCAGACTTACCTAAAAAAAAAAAAAAAAACATTATAAATATTTGAAATACATACGATTATGATGTATGTAAGCAGTTTTTAAGGTATTAAGTACAACATATCGAGCGTATTGTATGACATGAATTATATCTAAGCATTTCAAGGGCCTTACTGAAATAACCTTATTTTTATGACAGATACTGAGATAGATGTCACTCTTTTAATTTGGTTTAGATTTACTTATTTAAATGGCGCTACAGTCCGGAATTGGCCTGGGTCTTAACCATAACGAAGATGCCTCTCCAGTTAGCCCAATATTTGGCTAACCGCCTCCATTAAAATTAAAATTATTAAATTTTTTTTAAACTTCTTATGGCTAATTGGGAAGCAATTCCAAACTATAATGAAACGAAAAAGAGACAGGTCGTTTGGAATTAATATTTTTGATGATACCAAAAGTCAAGTAGTTGAGCACAAATATTGAACTCCGATGAAACGAAAAAGCGACAGGAAACGGAATGGAATAGCTCTAGAGTAGCCCTAGCACGTGTTATCAATCATATGGCATTTTTTTTATCGAGCTTATATGTGTCAAAAATGTTGAGGTTATAAAGAAGTGAGAAATACTGTTAAATAGTGTGGAAATTATCTAGAAGTTTAAATCATGCCTAAGTCAGAGATCCGCTTCGCCTTGTATGCTTGTCTAACACGTCAAATGATTACACCTGACATACATTCTATCAAGAGAGATCAAACTCTTATAACATTTCAGATATAGCTATGGCCAAATCTACTTTGCAGTTCCACTTGTCCACTAAAGGTTTATTTCTTCCTTCTTTCCGGAGTACCTCTACCCGGATGTAATTATGTTCCGCCATCCAGATAACGTGAATATTGAGCTTCTACGTCATATTCCTATAAGAAATAAGTGACAGTCTAGTGCTACTATAGAGTTTTTAGAGTATTATTGCAAATATTTGAGTGCCACTTGCCAATCCAAGCAGTTGCGAATGTTTTAAGAGGATATCGCGTTCGTTAAAAAAAAAATAAATAAATAAATAGTTGTCGCAACAGGCGGTAGGCACCCTAGGCCTAGCTTCTCTCAACCATTCGTTTGTGTGAGTTTATATTTTTGGGACGAATAGAAGGGGCCTACAATTTTATGCCGAATCCGAACGGCTGAATTGAGAGGCTTTCTCAGGACAGTCACACTCTCGAATGTTTGCCAGACGTTCGCGAGAGGTGGCGCAGTAGAAAAAACATTACGATGAAATTTGTATTTTTCCTGGGATCGAATCTGGGATCCCTTGCACAGTAGTCCAGCACTCTAACTACTGCGCAGACAGCTTTAGCTTTCGCTTTAGGCGTCTGTTATAGCTTTTAGTAAAATGCATCCGTAAAAAAATTGTTTTACTTTTTTGGAGCACTTAAACTTAATCGTTGAACTCAATCTTGGTCCTAAAATGTTGCTTTTGAATTATAACACTAATTCGTCAAACAAAAATTAAGCAATTTTTAAATTTTCTTAAAAAAATGATTTTTTTTATTTTTCCGGACGAAAAACTTTTCTGTTCAACTTCTCAACCAGTTTCACGAAATATTCCACTGAATTCCTATGATATGCTATGGCTAAATGTTTCAGTTTTGTTCTGTTTCGTGTTTTTACGGATGCATTTTACTGATAGCTATAACTGAGGCCTTAGTCGTTGCAACTAAATTGCTGAAGACGGCAACAACGGTCAATGTCGGTAACCTTACCGAGATTTTGAAATCAGAGCTAAGGTATCTCGGCATTATCATAGCCGAGGAACAAACGTTCAAACAACATGCTCAATATATAGCTGAAAGTGCAATAAGAATAATGACCAACATCCGAGCGCCAAAATACAGAAGGCCAAATCATATAAGAAGAAAAAAGGACGACATTAGCGATCTTAGAGTAACTTCCGCCTTTGCAACGACCGACGTCCTGGCATGGTACCAATTGAACTTCTTGGCTACAGAAGCTCAGGAAAAATACATCGTCATCGGAACAGCACCAGCGGCAGCAGGAAAAATGACAAAAAAGGCATGCTCTACCACAAAAAGTAGTTACTTACTTACTTGAGAGTATCTACAGTTCGGTGTGAACCGAGGCCTCAACTAACAAGCCCGGTCGTTAGCTAACTGACTCCAGTTCCGCACTTCATGTCGGTTGAGGTCGCCTTCTATTTTCGCGCACCATACTTAAGGCAAGTTGTTCCTATTGGAAGCACCCTGGTTATACTTGAAGATTCTACGGGCCGGATAATCTTTTTACCAGCTCGATGTTGCTGTATAGCTCGTATAAAGTTCGTCGTTGAGTCTCTTCGTCCAAAGCCCGTCGAAGCATCTGATCAAGGTCAATCAGCACACATATGGGACCACCCTGAAGATGGACACAAAGCCGTACTCGAAATAGGCGAATGGATAATCAGAAACCAAGAGTTAAATTTATATTTGTGACTGATGCTAACAGGCCATGGATGCCTTAGAGCTTACCTGACAGACATTTTGACCAGCCTGATGTGGCATACCGCATACATAATCAGAATGCGGAGCAATTCGCAACTACTGTCGCAACCATCATGAAGAAGCATCACCAACATGACCGGCTCTACGGAATGCAAGCGGGACATGTGTCAAATACTTAAAGCTTGCCGCCAGTCCTGCGAAGAACAAACTTTTAATTTTGTAAATCAGATTTCAGCCCTCTTTTGCATCCCTAATCCTTTAGCACTGTTTCAAATAGGGACGAATATTTGGCCAAACAATAATAAATGCCGCTAAATATTTGAGGAAGTGCCACGATAATTGGGAAGAGTTGAGATAGCCGAAAGCAATGATTTAAATTTAACTAAACGCAAGAACGTATAGATTCACGATAGAGTCGGCATGAAATAAATGCTGTTGACATTGAGGCAAGGCTTACACACAACTGCTCATTAATAGTTATTTTGGTGGAGCAAGTGTAAACTACACCCATTGAGAACCAGTTGCCTCATTACAATGTTAGTCATGAAATCATCGGCATGACGAACGTAATTGATATTGGATCCGTTCGATACATGATCTTCAAGTTTTTTTTTTTTTTAATTCGTTGGTGGAATTTAAATTTTAACAACAAAGCCATATAAGAAATTATTTAACACGTGCAGGTAAACTAACTCGATTTCAATTACTCGCGCATATCTACTCGTATCTTTTATCCAAGATCACTCCGAGCCGCCTTACATGCATATCTATAGCTGTTCATCAGAGTACAAAATTTGCGCATAGTATACAGCAAACATCATCTCAGAACTGCCAGATCAGATTAGCCTGATTGGATTGTCAAGTTCTGCTGACAAATACTGCACAATACACCGCAGTGTTGGCGTGCTCATTGCGCAAAGGCTGACGTTTCAAAAATCCAATGATCTATGACCGCACTGACAGATAAACAGAACCGCGCGCCGGTAAAAATAGCGTTTTGTATTCCACCGGCAATCTTCTGCTCCCCATAATTTTGCATTTTTAATGTGTACTGGAAATCGTTTTGCTCCAGATATAACCCTGAACTTGACATCGAACTGAGGTTCTCTGTGATTTTTTTTATTACGTAAACGTGGCTAACAAACCGTGAAGCTATTATAGTTTTTTTCTTTTCTCTACGAACTTTTATTGTTGTTGACAGGAGTGTTGAGTGTTAGGTTCCCGTAGTCGTAATAGTGAACAAGAATACAACAACCGGTACAAATAAATCACTCAATTTCTATATTAACGTCAATTAGTTGGTTCAGGCTGAGGGCACAAGTCTTTTAAGCCAACTTAGAGTCAATTGTCGGTCAGGTGCGGCGGACGACCGACGCGACGCGGCGATGAAATGGGCTACATGAAGAAGAAGAACGACAACGACAAGTTTCGGTATTTGTGCTTCTCACGGTTGGCGTATAAGCCGCCTTAAGCCCATGCCAACTGAGTATACCATCCATACCACCGACTACAACCAGTATTGGCATGAAACTCTTCATTAAATTGCAATCCCCAGCACTGTGGCTGCGACTGCGACTGACATAGTAGTTGGCACACTCTGAGTAGTGCCTGAAAGCTCATCCGGCAAGAGTCGTGGCAGCGATATGATTGTTATCGTCACATGGATGCACGTTTTATTTTGTATTTCCTTCTTTTTCGTTTGAACTTGAAATTCCCACGTGAGTCTGGCAGTGTAGCACCAACCGTGTCGCTGACGAAACAAAAATTGTATAAAAAAAAAAAATTAAAGAGTGGGAGGAGAAGTGGGCTCTCTGTTGAAGTGGTAGGTGCTTCCAAAAAGTAAACAATAGGGTAATTGCTGATTGAACGAAATCAATAGTGGCAGGAGGTTAGAAATGAAGCAATTTATGGTGGATGCATTATCTACTGGCTCATTGAAAGTTACGGTGAAAGTTGTCCTTCTGAAAGTCATTAAGAAGAAAAAGGTATACGCGGTATATATAGTTTTATGGTTTTTTAGATACGTGTCGTAGTACAGATACGAGGTCTGCAAAACATTGAATATACTGAAAGCAACAACAGTCATTAGACCACATTTTTTCCACATCCCATTCATGTACTACACTACGAGGGGTGAGCCATAATTTCGTCCAATAATGTAGGAACAATCCATTTTATTATTTCGTTCTATTGCTATAGGTTCTCGGTTTTGATTTGAACATATCAATAATAATTAAAGTTCCAAACTTTACAACTTTAGGTCCCATTAGCATGGAGAAATAGAGTTGGGCGTGTTTTTTTTTTTTCTTTTGGGTATGGGCAGTGTCAAGCCCCTTTTGTCCCATCTCTCTATAACTTAATTAAATACTTTAAAAAGGTTATAAACGTCCATATACCAAATTTCAACTCTAAAGCTGCTTTACATGTTAGAGTATAATTTTGAGATTTGGAAATTCAGCGCCATCTATCGGAAAACCTGAAAACTTTGGTATTATGTACATTTTTCACTTTACGTTTAGAAAATATATTTTGTATGTTTCAGCTCAATCGAAAAACCTTTCGAAGTTTTGAGGAAAACGTTTGCTAAGTTTTTTATTTGAGGTCCCAAGCCCCACCTTAAGTATGGAGCTAGGTAGGTAGCTAGGCAGGTGTGGTGGTTGAGATAAACCCATGTAGCGCTAAGTGCCGTTTTGTAACCACATACTCATTTCACCTGGTTGTTGTAAGTATGTCGAAGGGTGGTTTAGATTCAGCCTGTGGAATTCAGAAAGGTTATAAGTTCCTTAATGTTATTCTTCGAGACTTCATCAAGGGGTGCGAAGAAGGCTTTACCCAGAGCCCGCTTTCTAGTCCTAGCTAGTGTCGGACAAGGGCATAGGTAGTGAATGAGGGTTTCTTTTTCGGTTGCGTCGTTACAACTGCGACAGTGTGTATTATGTGGGATGCCTAATCTGACTGCATGGTCCCCTATAGGTCTGTGGCCTGTGGTAATCGCTGTTATTCTGGCCAAATCTTTACGTGTTTTTTTCTGGAGGTGGGTTGTCTGCCATAATTTGGCCACATCCTTCTTGATATGCTATAATTTGTTAGCCTCCTCCATCTGAGATTGTTTTTCAATAGGGATTCTGCGGATATTTTTGCTTTGGCTGTTCCTATTGGAATGTGGACTAATTCCGCAAGTGAGCAGTGGAGGCTTGAACCTTGCCTGGCCAGCTCGTCAGCCTGTTCATTTCCATAAACGTTGCTATGGCCTGGAACCCAGATCAGGGTAATCCTAAACTGATCAAGCGAGGCCAACTCCTCTCGACATTCTAATACTAATTTTGAGGTTATATTGACTGAGGCGATAGCCTTGATCGCAGCTCGACTGTCAATGAATATGTCTATCTTTTGGCTCGGAACTATGTCCGTGTGTAGTTTAATTAGGCGACAGGCTTCACGGATAGCAAGTATTTTAGTCTGAATCACACTGGCTGTGTCTGGGAGCCTAAACAATTTTGAGATACTCATACTCCACAGTCCATTTTCGAACCATCCGTGTAGATTGTTAAGTTCGATTCCCTGTTCACCTGTCCGTCCTGCCAGTCTAATCTTGAGGGGAATTGTACTTCAAAGTGTTTTCAATGGAATTCTAGAGGTAATGTAATCCGTTGAGGGTGGTACTAGCTCTCTTGATGAAGAAAGCTGAATATTGCTATGTCCGTTGGGTCTCGTATACCAGCACCCCGACTCTCTGAGACTGATTACGCTATGTATTGTGATGTTAAGGTCTAAGAATAAAAGATGCAGAAGGACTGTGAGGGCTTCTGACGGCACGGCGTTGACCGCAGAGCGCCTGTGGTTTGGAGCTACAACTCTAAAATATTTTTTTTGAATCGATCGAATAGTTTAAGAAATGGCCCCTAACCCCTCCTCCCCGTTATATTTGTTATGTTTCAGCAACTGTCAAAGTTACCATCCAGCTTTCAAAATATTCAGTAAGGTTTTCCATTACATCATGCATCGTTTCACGCTTGCCGAACGTGCTAATTGGGCTAAAGATCCGAATTTTGGCGAAAAAATCATCATCTCGGACGAGGCCCATTTTTGGCACAGGTGTTCGAATCAAGTCACTGACGTCGAGCATGCATGTTCATTATATAAATTAGAAACGCGTATCTTAGCATCAGGAACTCATTTATGACTTTCATTGTTCCAAATGCACACTTTATATCCGATGCAATCATTAACCAGAAAACTATCTTCCGTTCAATTAAGTGTTCAACCTCAAACTCATACCCCAATTAGGCAAATCCAACTTTTAGATTTCTAAGACTGAGTCAGTGCCTGGCATGTGCACGAGTTATTTTAACCAAAAACCTTAATTATCTTGTATCTCAAATGCGCATATCTCAGAAATGCACTCATCAGAAACCCGAAGGCGAAGAAACAAGAAACAGCTTCATTACACTCGACTTAACACGGCCTTGAGTGACATAGAATCTCTTAACCACACGCAACTTGAATTCGTGTCAAATATATATCTTTACCGCCGCTGCGCCCTGTGCTTTTCGCGGTGCATACATATCAATGACAAACATCTTCAGAAACTTCAATGTTATCCACACACACACACTATGACGCCAGCAGACACACCCGACTGTTTGGTCGTCTTCTCCTCATCACCTGTCGTCTTTGGATGGCAGGTTGAAATTGAAATTAGATCCCAATCATACAGCCACAACGATAACAACACAAACTTTATTAAGCCGCTGCGCTGGCTGGCTGGCTGTTACTGAAGTTGCCGCAAAGGTGTCATCCCAGAGATCTTGCACCGCAATCGCACACAGTGACACACTCGTATAAATGTTGATTAAAATCAATGTAAACCAAGGCGTGAGGTGTAAATTGCATTAGATACAGTAAAACAATTGTTAATTACCCCGTAGGAGCCACATCCACAATGCAAAGTGTGCGAATGGAAGCAACCTGTAATAGGTTGTCGGTGATAAACAATGAATCGGAGCAAAAGAAAACCATACTGTTGCACTTGACTGTTGAAACAGTTTTGCAATGCATTGCGGTTGCGAGAATGAGGTGTGCACGCTGTCAGTTTTGATTTTGAATTTATATGTTTATCAGATGCACACGAGCATGGATATAAATACATACCTATATCATATCCATTCCTCATACGCAACAGTGTCTAAAGAAAATCTTGGTTTCGTTGGGTTGAGAATATTTAAAATACTTCTCTCGGGACAGGTGAACATATAACGCTTCAGCAGCGCCCCGAGATGCTTGCAGATGTAAGTTAGTTCTGCAGTTAAATACTTGTATTTTTGTACAGTGAATCAATGAAATTCTCTGTCAATTGAAATGCTTCTTCAAACATCAAAGTGAATTTTCAAAGCATAAAGTGCAAATGTCATCCAAAGCCTTCCTGCTGCAGTCTATGTAACGAATGGCCGACCCTCAACAAATGGCGCGAAAAAATCACCTTCGAGTGTTTCACTGAAAAATCTTTTATTTTCTGCTCTTAGTCAGAGACAAGGTATATACTGAGTCCAACAACTCGTCGCCAGACTGATCCGATTTCACAAATGTTTGTCGAAAATTTGTCGAAATTTACTTATTTTCTCTTAATGTTGGAGTGAAACCTTTTGGGCAGTAGGTAATTCCGATGAAACGAAAAAGCGACAGAAAACGAGAGAAGGGAGCGCGCGTGGTGAGCCACTAACTCGGACAGAATGAGCCATTTTAACAATTTATCAATGCTAACGACTTTTTAAATTGACGGTTTTTTTACATAAACTTTGAGGGTGCATGAGCTCATTGGCTATTCAACTGGACTACTGAGCAAGGGGTGTCAGGTCAGATTCAATAACTGATAAAAATACAAACAAATTACACCTAAAAGTTTTTTTCCACTGCGCCGCTTCTTATGCGAACGTCTGACAAACATCTGACATAACTGTCCTGAGAAAGATTTTAATTCAGACGTTAGGATTCCATCGTTTGATTCGTGTTTAAAATTAAATCTATACATATAATAAAACTGTAGGAATTTTCTTTGTCCGTTAAAAACTCGAAAACTACTGCACAGATTTCGATGGAACTTTTTTTTAAATGTTCCTTAAGACTGTGAGACTGCTATAGGCTATGTCGTTTATAATTACGTCCTTAGGAACAGTTTTTAGCCAATATGTATTTTTTGAAGTGAAAATATATATATGTAACAGATTTCAGATTTCAGATTTCAATGAAACACTCAAAGTTTAATTTTAAATGAACCAAATATAATTTTGTGCGAGCGGGTAAGGCGAGCACGGGTCCAGCTAGTCTCATATAAACGAATGGCTGCGAGAAGCTAGACTTATGATCCAATATAAGCAATTTTTACATTGAATGCAGACAAGTAGGTATATTGTTTTTGTCAAAGTTAGGGCTTGGTGCTAAAGTGCGTCCTAAGGCGAGAACCAATAGCCTAAGGTCAGTCTTGGGACTAGGTTACGGTACGAGGGATTCCAAGATGGACTGCAGAATTAAGAATATTGTGGATAGATACCTACATGTGGTAGTTGTGCAAACGGATTCTTCCTCAGTAAGCTCTATGAAAATTGGGATGACCTCACGAAGCGATTGCCAACACCTCCTGCGAGTGCCAAAACATCTCAATTTCGCATTGTTCTGTAGAACTTAACTTTTCGTAAGCCTCAATTTGTCGAATTTTGAAGAGTCTTGAAATTGCTGATGCTTACTCACCATTCCCTTCGCGCATTCACGGGATTTTGGACCATTTGGAAACCAACCGATGCGAACTTTTGACTAAATACGTAAACAAACAAAAATGATTGTCGATTTTGGAGCAATGACAATCAAAGAGTGATTATGTCAAAACCTTTTTAAGCCGAAAAACTTAGGCTGGCTCTGATCGTGAATGCGGAGAGCGGTTCCGGGACATGATAATCGAGTTTTTTTTTACTGGAACTTCAACGTTTGTGTATTGGCGATATGAACAAAGCACTGAAGATATATTCTGAGAAGGTTTATTGTGATTGTCGATCAGCGATCGTCACGAAAATTGCCGATTGCGTCGATTAATTTTAGCTATTGACATTGTGTAACTCAATCGATGGGGGAATAGATTATTGTGAATAAAAATGTGAATATTGTGAATACATCATACTTTAGCGGCTGTTTATTGACAGCTGGCTATCGTTTTCGCAATTTATTTGTGTTGAAAGCAATTTTAAAAAATGTGTTCGATTGAATTGTGGTTTAGCGATTCGGATGCGGAAATGGTAATGAATTTCTAGAACTAGCTAGAAAAGAAAAACAATAAAGAGGTGCGCCTAACCCTTTGGAATTGAAAGAAACAGTGTGACTATAATTTTTCAAGAAAAGTGTATCTTGTGCCTAAAAAACTTGCTATTGCTTTAAGATTTCGCGCTCACTGGTCTTATTAAACCTCAAAACGATCGCAATAGGGGCCTAAGTCGCATAATCGTGCAATTCGACGCGCTCTTTATACTTAGTTGTATACCATGAAAACACGCGTTTTTGTATTATAAAACCGTAAGAAATTGTTTTGTTACCTCAAAGCGTGAAAACTACTGGATAGATTTCAATGCAACTTTTTTCAAAATGTTTCTTAAGACTGCGAGATGGTTTTAGGCTATGTCGTTCGTTGATACGTCCTTCAGGGCCGTTTTTACTGAAATTTACTTTTTTCTGACTTCACTGCTTTGAACTTGCCAAATTCTTAAATAATACTTATTCAATACAAAAAAAATACTTAAGGATTGTTTTTGTAATCGAAAGCACGTTCCCTTGAACAGACACGCTGTAGTTTTGTCTAAGAAACGAAAGAGAAGCATGTGATGACGATGTGATGGCAATATTTGTCTGAGGAAGTGCTCAGATGGGTACAATTTTCTCACCCCATTGGTTTATTGCTTGGGTGAACTAGTACGCGGCCTCAGATCGTTACTGCTCAAGGTGGAATGTGCCACAATAGTGGAAATCACTAATCTTTTGTTTAGGTTATCTATCGTTACTCAAATGCAACAGGGGCCTAAGAGTTCGTCAATTTTTCGTTGACTGATTAATGATTTGCTCCACAAAATGGTTGGTACAAAAGATGGTGGATGGTTTTCTGGGGGTAAAATCGCTATCTTTCTTTTTTCTTCGCCGGCTTGGACAAGTTTGAGGCGTGAGTATACACTTCGCACTCAATTAAAAAATAAACCCCGAATTTTTGGCGATCGTGTTCGGTAATCCGCAACCATACCGTAGTGACAACGAAGAGTCTAAATTTCACTTCGAGATCGAAGTTCAGTTAAACGCGGCTTACCTACCAACAATTATGATTAAGATCAAAGACATATGTTGTTCAAACTTCAACACCATATTGGTAATAAAAAAAGTTCAAATTTAACTCGCAACCTTCATTTAATTATACTTGCTTGACCAAGCACACTTGGCCTCGGGTAAATGTCCTCGATAAAAATCAAGAAATTCACATCAATGATGACCAATTGGGTAGAAGACAATCTCGGATACAAACAATCAATCAATCGGTCAATTAAGCCGCCTGTATCTCCAATGAGATGCAAGTATCTGGTATATACTAATTTACGTAACCAGCAGTATCTTGTTCTTTTTTTATTTCTCTAGACAGATGAAATAAATTTATGCATAAAGATAAAGTCTTTGCGGATTTACAAAAAAAAAAGAACTCACTTTGACCTTCAACAACTCGATCAAGATGTGGAAGAGATTAATCCGCAAATGTGTACTCACTGGCTAATCGAGAATCTTAAAGTTTTAACAAAAATATCCACTCGGACGTAACCAAAATTACCACCTCCACTCCATTGGCTTGGCGTAATATATTTATACGTAAATGGGTTTCCCTTCTCCATTTCCAGACTGTAGTTAGCAGAGACCATTAGGGAAGAGATACATTCTTTTGCTACAATAACTACGTAAATCATTTTAATCACATCATGACACCCAGAACTCCACAGATGGTAACAAAATTAGGGCAATCGGACCATGAAGATACTTAGGCATCTCATTACAACGAGATACGAGTACTTGATTTACGAATGCGGTAAATGATCTGATTATTACTTCTCATTACCAAATGAGTCGAAAATTAAGTTAAATTCCTGTTCTGACTGCGTTTGTCCATTTTTGGGATGTTGGCCTGTTTTAATGACACCAACTCTGGTTTGTGTTTGACTTGTTGCTTTTTTTGTTTTAATGGTGAGTCAATAAATTTGTTTAATTGGTTTTAGGATTAAATATTGTTTAATATCAAGGCAATAACAAAACTTACATTAGCAGCAGTTAATCTTTCACTAAACTGATCTTGAAATTATCCAGACCAAATTACCTGAAAATGAAAAAAATAATTGACACTTAATAGAGAGCTTAATGAAAATGCAACATTTAATGAGGCATAATAATCCCGTGTTAATGTTTCTTGTTATGTTAGCCTTGTTGGCATCATAAACAAGAGCGAATCATTTATCACTAAAGTGTTTTGGATTGCAAAAATAAACGCAAGTTAGCTTTTTATTTGACGACAGATATTTTTAGTTTGAGATTCAAAAGCGGTCCGCAAGAATGGCTGGACATAATGATTCTGCCACAAAAGTAGTTCTCAAATTGAGAGAATCTAACCTGTGCAAACAGACCGCCTATGGACATGTGGTGATATAAAACACAATAAAGACAATGGCTAGATCGGACTACAAGCCCCTATAACGATTTTTAAAGACATCCCAATACTTTTCCCAAGCCTGACAGAGTGGGAGTCCAATTGTGTATAGATAACCACTTAGGGATCACTATCACTACGGATGGCTCAAAAATGGAGAAAAGTATGAGAAGAAGTTTTCGCTTGGATACACTGCAAAAACAGGAATCTTATTGATTTCCAGAAGTGTATTTCTATAGATTAACAATTAAAAAACAGTCACATTCATCCTATCTTCGTTGACAATCAAGCAGCCCTGAAGTCGATTTAGTATAAGACTATTAAATCAAAGTCGGTTATAAAATGACGGGACCATAAGGCACCATTCTGCCAAACTCTGCTGTATTCACGGGCATGGCAAGAGTGGGATCGAAAATGAGCATCAGTGAAGCGGACACATCTCTCCTGGCTATAAGGGAAGACTGTGATATCTCTCATACATTATGGCCGAAACTAGACAAAAATTAAAACAAAGAGCCTTCTGGCATCCAGATCGTCTATCGGCATCATAATCATAAATTGTGGAACTACGGGATACTGTGCCACTGCGCTCCGTTAATGGGAAATAGAGTCCAACGATTTATGTGTAAGCTGAGGATGTGAGGAGAAGGTCGAGTCAATCCAACATCTGCTTCGACGATGGCTCGGTCTGCAAGAACGACGCTTATACGTAGCCTAGAATATACATAGCTTATTTTAAGCAAAGTTAAAAGCATTTCAGATATCGCATCTCCTATTGGGAGATCCTAGGTGCAGTCACTGGTTCCCAAGGCGGCTAGTAAAATAATGGGTTTCGGTCTGTTAAATTTGTTCAGTCTCACTCTTAACAGAAGGGGTCACAAAGGAATTTTTACGTGTCCCAGTAAACGTGAGTGGATTTCTTCTTGCACCATACAGCCCTTGATGACCTAACTTAAAAATAGAATTTTGTTTACAATAGTTGCTTCTATGAGAAGGGCATTTTACGCAGATGTATCAACCACTTTGCCTAATTGTTCAACCTAAAATCATGGATGACAGAGACAGACCAATCATCATAAAGCAGGGTAAAAAGTAGTCGGTCATCTTTAAGTCCTAAACCGCCCTCAATTGCCGCTTATCTCCTAAAGAGATGGCGGAACAGTTCAAAATTATGCGGGTGTCGCGCCACAGGGACATTCCAGGGAATTTCAAGGCCGACAAACTCGCTAGACATTGCACAACCGTGTCAAGCGCTCCAACAATCTTGTAACACCAAAAAGGTCCAATATTAAGAACATTAGTAGGTGTCATCACTGGACATTGCATTATTGGGAGACATGCTCTCAAGCTGGGCCTCGCTTCCAACGATTTCTGTAGAAGCTCCATAGACGAAGAGGAGGAAAAGACTATGTACCTCCTATGCACGTGCCCAGCCCTCTCAGCTCGTAGAAAACTATATCTCGGAGAATACTTCTTCGACAATCTAGGCGCACTCGCTAATGCCAGCATAAGTTTCCTCCAACGGTTCATTCTCTGTTCCTGCTGGTTCAACGGGCAGTTTTGAGATCATTAGATCCTGTGGCCCAATCTGGCCTAAGTGAGGCTGCACTTGTTGCGGTCTGTCACCCTAACCTAACCTAACCGTAAGCACATTTTAATAGATTTACTAACTTTATTCCAAATAATTTTTAAGCAGCTATATACTCTCGGATATTTTTCAAAGGCCTTAGATTAATTTTTTTCTAGCGATCGATACTGCGACAGTAATACAGCAAAATAACCACTGAGCCACTGCTTATATTTTTGTTCCTGTATCTTCTCTTGCTCAGCTGACTCGCTGGGTACAAGTAAAGGGAAGAGCCCTAGGGACAGTAGCCCCAAAATCACACTTTGATTCTACCAAAATCTTTTTTTAAATTCCCACGAGAAGTCAAATTCCCCACAAGCCACCACTGCTGGAATGTCTACAATAAAAAAAAAGAATTTGACATTAACGAATAACACTAGGAGCTAGCTCTCTCATGGGACACGTTTCTGCATGGTTCTGTAGTTAATTAATGTCACTATGTCACTTACTGTAATTGCTTGCATATCTTTAACACCCCAATACAAAGTTAAATTTATAACTGTGGACGCTAGGGGCTTCGACACACTACATCCCTAATAACCCTAGTAAAATAAAAAATCCTATCCAAGCTCATTTGAGTTACTCAACATGGTTTAAACTTTGGATAAAGGAGCCTGTGTCCCATTTTTGTCATTGCCCTTAACGTACCACTGTTAGGGGCATTGCCGTTATCTACATCTAGCAGTGAATGATGTCCATCATTGGGCTCTTCTCTACTAACTTCTATTTTTCATATTTGTTACGGCGCAGCGATGTTGTGCCTGTCGGGCTTCATTTACTTGAACATTAAATTATTTACATACATAACCATGAAGTGGAATTACTCAAGCGTACCCTTCTCTTTCGGTTCAGGTTGTCAAAGGGTTTTTATGGGTTGTAACTAATTACTTAAAACTGTTTATCTCGCCTAGTGCAAACACAATATGCTTACGTCGAGATTGAATAATTTTTTTTTAATTATAAAGAAAAGTTGTTCTCACAACAGACCCATCAATATTAATCTAACTTTAATCAATTCATCATTATTTCCATAGCAGTCTTACATAACCTACGTGGAAAAATGCATTCATAAAACAAATAAACCTTATCAAAGCATGAAATTCATTTGTGGCCTCAAATATTGTAAGCTTGGGTATACAACTCCACCTTTGGTCGGTCTCCAAAACCAATTGAAACTGTAATTCCATCCACAACAGTTTGCGCCCCATCATCAACATATTGTGTTTGATCTTCCAACCTGATGTCAAGAAAACGGACCGAAAAGCAAAAAATAAAAAAATAACTAACGGCCAGCCATTTCCACCAGCAATGAGGTGTCATAAATCTCTTTCATCTCCGTCTTTACATGGACCATAAATAGACTCATGGTCTTGTGCACACCCAAAAGACAAGACCCCAGACTGTATTCGCCTTCTGTCTTTGAGACTAATTTTCAGTTTATTATTTTTTTTTCTAGGGGGCGGCAACCCTATTGCACTTGCACCGAGTTTTGAGTTTTTGTCTGTTCTCTATGTGGCATGTGAACTTGAAAAGTTATGCTGTGTAGGGCGGTACGGTATACGTGCAGCAAGTACCAAGAAATTAGCTAAATCCAGGCAACAGCAAAAACAAAAAAAAAAACGAACAAGAACCAAGATGCTAGGAATGTAGTATTGGCCCCACGGTGAGCCTGCAAGTTAATGACTTTAAAATGGGCGGGTTGAGGAGCACAGCTAAAGGTCGGTGGGATAATTAAAAAGTACACACAAGTTCTCTAGTCTCTAACTGCAATCGCCGCATGGATTCAATAGAGTTATGGAATCAAGTCTGCAGAGTCATCATTTCTGATGAGAACCTAGATCAGAGTGTGAGCATTTTAGACTTTGACGGTGTTTAATGGCGATTAGGTGGTGCGGAAGGGGCCAAACTGAGGTCAGGTGCAATTCATTGGAATAGGGACTGTCGACCATAGGTTGGCTTTTTTCTCAGAAAAATATGCTGTGCTCTTCGGAATGTGTTTCTATTGTTCATTTCATTTACACCATCAAAATTAATAATAGGTTTTCAGTGGCTTTAAAGAATAGGTTTGATTAGTCGCTCTTCACAGTTGGGAATATATACCAAAGGTTGTGCAGCACGTTCTAGGGTCATCCGTTGTGTTGTGGTTGAGTTGTATTTTATTGCTGCAGTCAAATGATGGGCTGGCATTGAATTTGGTGATCAAAATTGGACACGGAATTTTGTTCTACTTTTCTATATTTTTGACACATGAAATTTTATATCGATTGATATTCATATAATGCTATAACTGTCATGAAGGTCGGAGTGTCATTTGTACAATGACAACTACAACTCTGAGACTATCAAAATATTGACTGTAGTGTGAAGTTTCTGCTTAGATGAAAACCCTTTTAGTAGAAAGTAAGGAAATTCATAGAGAAAATTCATGAGACTGTCATAACCATCATAAAGGATTGACATGATTGTCTGCAAGTTGAACAACATATCTGTCAACAGAGTTACCTTTTATGCCGAGCGAGAACGTCTTAATTGAGAAGTTTTTCACGACAGTTTGCTCTCGGATATTTGACGAAAGATGCCGCAGTGAGAAAAATATCTTAAGATGTAAGTAGATAATTTGTCTTTTTTACGGGGATGGAACCTGAGGCCACTCGCTTAGTCCTCCAGCACACTACCAATTGAGCAATTGTGCTTAAAGTTGGACCCTATACGAAGCCTTTTAGTAAGTGCTTTTTTTTCGAAATTGGGAATGCAGGTAAAATTGGAGTTCGAGATCATGAATCTTCGACACTTGCTGAAATGCTTTATGTAAGGAAGCCTTGAGTGAGTTCAAAAAACTAAAGGTAGCTATAAAGAATCTAGAAGAATGCGAAGCCAGTCATGCAATATGTGTCAAGTTTCGCCACAAGCTAGATCTGCCACTGAATACTCTTTCCCTCTACTGACGCTGGCTGACGCAAGGCTGAGGCGGAGGCTAACAAAACGTGACTCGAAGACGAAATGCACTCTGTATAGAACCATTAGGCTGACAGAAAGAAAGACCTGATATTAGGCACCATTGAAAAAAAATACAGTTTTTAGATCAGAAGGGCGAAATGGGAAAATAAAGCGAACCCGGTTCGACTCCAATTCGGTAAAGATGTTTTTTATTGAGGCCGCTAATTATACTTGTCATAATAATCAGGTTTATTAGGTAATAGGATTTTCTGGAAAAGAATTTTTGGAAGAATAGTCTGGTCAAGGTGTTTTTGGATTTGGTTTGAGCCAAGCTATAAACTCTGACAATAGATCTCAGAAGAAATAAAACGAAGAATAACTCTTGCCAACTTCTGTTTCTTTGGGCAGAGAATGTAAATGCGTATAGTAAAGCCCTATCCCGAACAACCAATGAAATTTTGTATATGACCTCGATCATCCCAGTCCCGCTCTATGGCGCTGAAGCTTGAACTCTAACTCTATCTACAGTGGATGAAGATATCCTCGGTGGCTTCGAAAGAAAGATTCTTCGTAAAATGTTCGGAACCGTTGGCGTCGACGAACCTTGGAGGAGGAGCTTGAACAACGAACCATGCTAGCTCTACAGCGACATCGACTAGGTAAAAAAATTACGCATCAGTCGTCGAAGATGGCTTGGACATGTAGAGCGGATGGAAACAAATGCTACCACCCGTAGAGTTTTCGAATTTGACCCGGAGTGCCAACACACAGTATAAAGAAAGACCTCGTCCTAAGTCAATTAGAAGGCAACCTCAACCAACTTGGAATGCGCAACTGAAGGCAGTTAGCTAACGACCGTGCTAATTAGAGAGGCTTATTAGTTCAGGTCTCGTTTCACCCCGAAATGTAGAGCCGCCTAAGTAAGTGAGTAAAAGTTGTACCAAAATACGTTATGATGAGTAACCGACATTGGCTCGACCATATTGAAAAAAAGGACAATAATGCCCCGGCTCCGAGTCAGTCTTCAAGAGGTCCCTGCTTTAAGTTTGAGTTGATAGAAAAAAATTAAAATCCGTTTCAAAGACCAAGGCATCGTGGGTTGCAGAGGGTGCATTTCAAGGCGTAACTCTTGACTGTTTGGGAGCTCAATTGCGAAAATATTAGTTCATCCTACTCTTGGCAAATGAATACTCAGCGTGGAATGACTTTTCGAAATTGCTTCGTGTCTTAACGTTCAGCGATGTGAAATTCTTGTTCCATAAGTTCTTATTTTGTAAAAATAGACATTCTCTTCAGGGGGGAAATACCCCTTTGTTGAGGTATCGAATCGAAGCATTTCGCTCTGGTGTCTGGTTCTAGTATACAACGGTCATATTGTTTCATGAGATAATTACCAAAAGGCCCCTATTATTTGCAAGAACAAATTGATTGCAATTTCGTGGACAAACATTGTCGCGAGAAAGATTTACAATTCTGCCTTTGAGTATAGATATATACATCCATTTGATTGTTAACCCAAATTTGCGCCCGGTATCCTTACGTCACCCATAATTTTGTCACTCTCTATTTTCATTTCCAACTTCCCATCACCACCCACTTATTACTCCATTCCATGTCCACAGTTAACTATATGCTTTCATAAAATCCATAATTTAATTATTGTCCCCCTCGCTCCAATTCTAACCATAGCTAAAAGAGCCATCTGCGAGTTTTCGATTCCACACGAACAGGTTCAAATGAAAAATCAATTTCAATTATGTTCCATTACTTCGGCCCCCGGTAAGAAGAACCACCGTACCTTCTCTGTAAGCAAAAAAAGGTTATAAAAATTAATTTTACTTCTCTGGTGCTTCCTTTTTTTGTGTGATGTTACACGCGCAGTCTCCTCAGATCCACAGATACACAATGACGACAGAAACGCAAGAGACAAAACAATATACAAAGGCAGTAAAAAAAAAAAACAGCCCTTCTTAAGGGTCATTAACACCCATCATAGCTGTGCTGAGTGTATAGAACTCGAGTTGAAAGACGCACACAAGATGTAAAAAAACAAACTGCAGCGGTTACAACGACTGGAAGTATCTTAAGCCCCCAATTGCTGCAGTACCACCATCTCCTCTGGTGAGATTTTGTGCATCCATTAAAGAAATCCCACACTATGCGTTGCGTGTTTTTTTTTTTTTTGTCACAGAAAACATTTTGCACATCATCGCGCGGTCACAATTATGTACATACGCGTCTACCTAATGTTGGAGACGTTATAGTCATAGTCGTCGTCGCCCATTAATGGTCGCATATATAACGCGCGTCCTCCAAAAGGCCGGCCGCCAACCATACGACGCATCAATTGATGTTGTATCTAAGGCCATGTGCCCATGCCCATGCCCACATCAAATACTGCATCTTATTGCTAGATTAATGAAAAAATAGCCAGACAAAGAGGGAGATACCCTAAATATGCTCACACTGAGTATCTGGATCTGTGTTCATCTTCTTTTAATTGGAAAATCACGATTCTTAGAAACCACCATCAAAACGACGTTATTACACATTATTTGGATATTTGTTGTTGTTGTTGCTTGTATGGGAATTGATTCGAGATCTTGGGACTGCTCTGTCCTGCTTCTTCGCACGTTCCAGTTGAAAGTAAATTCTCTAAAAAAAAAATAATGCAATACAGCCTCGCCACATTATTTGGCTGTGGAGTAGTCTCTATATAAACAGGTTTATATGGCTGGGTCTCTGTTATGATGATGTCTACCAAAATCGAAGCTACCGAACACTTGGGATATTGGGTTTGGGATTTAGGTTCAAATAATTTTGAACCTGTTTCTCTGTTTGGTCTTTTGGTGGCTGGCTTTTACTTAATTTCCGTGGTGTACGGCTGGAGTTTCATCTGCGGTGTGGGTCAAATGATCTTGGACCGTTTGACTACACACAAATTCCGATGACGAATGCGGAATGCATAATGATGGCGGAAATTTGTTTGGGCATTTTCGTAACCAAAGGTTTATTTTTTTCGTCTAGGGAGAAATCAGGCAGCAAATATGCAATTTCTAGAAATGACTGCCACCGTTCTATAGAGATGAGTGGCACTCTGGCTTCCGGTCTGAAGAGCATCTATTAAAAGCTAAAGACATTTTTGTTTAATTCGTATATACGTTGAACCGGAAGTGATTTGAATGAGATGGATAGAGAATGAGTCTGATTTTTTTACAGTCATCCACCAGCATCATAAGCGTCTGTCAAATCTATTATTTGTATCATTTTGAGTTAATGGCATTAGGGAGTCGTACTTAGGTTGCCTACTTACGCTCCAATCGGGGATCTAGTTAGTAATTATTTTTTTGGCAGATAAGACGATTGGAATGCACTGGAGAGTAACTCTTCTAAAAGTCGATGTGTTTCACATCAATTTATCAGAATCTTAAAAGTGTACTTTAGAGCCTTAGGTTTGCCGATGGAATGCATGGAGATCGTTGATGAGATTGATCAGGCCGATCCCTAAATAACACAAAACTTAGTAGTATTGAGAAATCAGCGTCGCTGCATATTTCTGCTTTAAAAATTCGGGAAATTTTGTTCGCAATGCAAGCGGACTGTCAAAAGTTACAAGCTTAGACTGTTTTGGTCCCCCTTCGTCTTTGCTCTCCCTGAAGGACAAGTAACTATCAATCAAGCTCTTCTGGTCAGCATCAGTATTTGCCTCGTGGACGGGTTGTTAATGGAAATAAACGGGGGCCAGACTGCTACGGTTGCCCTCCTCTTTTTTCAGTAGACAATCCCTCCAACCCTTTTTGGCCAAGCAGAAGAACAGATTGCTACAACCACCCATGTCTGTCATGTAGCAGTCTCTCTTCTTAATGATGGACTGTCAAAGGAAATAGACAGAGGGTAGACTGATACGGTTACCCTACCTCCCTACCGGAAGACAAACTGCCACCAGGAGACGCTAAATTCAAACATTTTCAACCAACTGCTGACCACTTGAGCCATCATTATGACCTCCTAGCAAAGTAAGTTGCGTGGAGACACCTCTTATTAAAAAAAAAAACGTGTCCTATTTTTAGGACAGTCACCTAACCAAACCAGTAGTGCAATACCTTATTTATGATAATTCATCACAATTGACTAGGTTATAGACTATAGGAACCTTGACGAAAAACTACATCAATTCGCCGAAACACTTACATTTCCCTACAGAACCCAAAAATAGTTTTAATTTTGTTTGAGAAGCCAACCTCCTCTAAGTTGTCGAAGAAGTACCTTCCAAGGTACCTTCTTATGTACCGCGTAATAACTTGAAATTCACAGAAAAGTTGAGTAAAATTCTCTGCGACATGTATTTTTTTTTTTTTTTTTTTCTGTCGGAGGTTGATACTATCTGAAGGAGCACTCAGACACAACTACTGGTCCATTGTACTGCCAAACAGACACCTTACATTGCTGTACATAGTTTTCCCGTCTTTCGAAGAAAGATGAGAAGGAGCTTCAGTGATGAAGAGCTTAGATGTTCGGCACTCACCACGTCAGCCCCAAAGATCCGCCACCTGATGCGAGCAAAGGCAGGACAACTACAGAGTGCTCCGCTGTATCGTCATCCTCTCCACAAGCAGGACAGATGGTGGTGTTGCTTAAGCCCAACACATTTAAGTGTTTGGCAAAAGCTTGGTGGCCCGAAAGGACGCCCACAAGAAGCCTGCAGTCGATTCTCCTGAGAGACAGAAGGAAAGACGCCGACCCCCTGCAGATGTCAGGGCGCAGTCGTTTGGTCTGTCTACACCCAGCACAGTCACGCCAACGACACTCATGTTCACGAGAAACCCAAGTATCAATGGATGACCTACACAGATGCAGGCAAACCTAACGCAGGTTCAGGTCCTAAGAAATCTTCTTCTGAACCCAACCTGGCCAGCTCATCAGCGATCTCGTTTCCCTGGATACCAGTGTGACCTGGGACCCAAACAAGTTTGACCGTGTTTAGCCTACCGACCAAGTTCAGAGAAAGCTTGAGTTCGAGCACTAACTTGGACGAGGTAAGAGGGTTGAGCAGCGCTTTTAAAGCAGCTTGGCTATCACTGCAAACGCATATGCAGTAGAAGTTCGGAAAAGTTGACTCTCAGAAAAGTTGACCAAATTTTAGCTACCATATGTTACCTTAAAAAATTGACTTTTGGTCAACTTTTTAGAGCGTGAATTTTTTTTTACTTGCATTCGGTTTTTTTATATATCAAATTTAAATAAACGATGTAAAATACATAACACAGCAGCTACGCATTCCGAAGAAATGTATGTTCCCATGGCAGCTGCGTGCCAGTTACAGTAGATTTAGATTACTACTGACTTTTTCTTACGTGTATTGTCCATTCGCACATTTAATTATTTTATTTGCTGTCCGGTGGACAATGGGACAAAATATCTACTAATTTTCTACAGATATTGAAGTGTCCAGAAAAGTTGACTTTTCGGAAAAGTTGACAAGCTTTGGGACATTTCGATCAACTTTTCCGAGCTTCCACTGTGCTTCTAGCCCTCCACCTGTTTGTCACAATATAGCGCATAGCCATAAGGATAGCGAAAATCTCCGCCTGGAAGACAGTCGCATGGTTACCCAAGGGGTAGTGTAGTCTAATGTTCTCGCTTTCCACGAAGACTCCAGAACCAGACCCCTGTCCGGTTTTTGAGCCATCCGTGAATACACGATGGCATTCCTTCCCTGGCTCTGAGTCTGGCAAAAGCCATTCAGTTGCCTGAGGAAAGTTGACGTGGTAGTTTTGTCGCAGTAGGATTTCTGGTGTCATTGCGTCAGACGGCATATCCATAAGACAGAAGTCAAAGGATAATTCTCGCACAAGTTCATCAAAATTCCAATGCGCGTGGTACCAAAAGCCACCTCTCTTTAACCGGGAGATGGTTTTCAGCGTACACCCCATGATAAAAATATCAAGGGGGGGGAGGTTCATCAAAGCATCTAGAGCAGAGCCCGGAGTGCTGGGGAAGGCCCCTGTTTAGCCAAGGCAAACCGTTCTTTCGAGGTGACATGTAGGTTCTCACAAAACTTACACGCACGCGTCCCTATTTGTTAAACCCAATCTTCTAGCATGCTTCCTCAGAAGGTAATGCCCAAAGAGTATTTCTGTACCCATTCGCAACTTTGATGTACTCACTGAGTTTTTATTCAGCAAATTTGTTCCGAGCCTATAATACCCTGCGCCCTATAATACCCTGCGCCCTTTTAATTTTAGTATGCACTCCATTGTTCATATTTGTGGATGCTCTCCTCCGTTTTTGGCCAGGACGTTGGCCCTCTGGTTACAATCAATATTAAACTGTCCAGGTCCAACTCAATCTGACATGCTTCCGCGAGCATAATGCTCTGAGCACTTTGCGGCAGCTCCCGAATAGTTCAATGATGTAAGACCCTAGCATCTTTAGCGCAACCTGACTATCGATGTAGAAGCAATATTCTTGTTGGATATCGATCCCATTTCAAGTAGTTCTGCAACTTTGAGTACGGCCAGAACCTCTGAGTGGTACGCAATGCATATGTCCGGATAAGTTTCATTGACACATGTACGTCTATATCTAGAGTACCTTTTACCATGTATCTTCATTGCTTTTGGAACAATCCGCGTAAATATTTACGCGTGCAAATCGGATGTCACGATATGTTGCCTGACATACATTATGCATCATTTGCCGTACAAAAAGTTTGTAAATTTTGTTAAATTTTTCTCAAAGTTCTCAAATTTGTATGTCGATAGTGACATCACGAACTTTTTGTTAAGTCTGTAACTCACTAACCGTTTGCTATTGCGGTCTGGAATTTTACACGGTGACAGATAATAGAAAATAAACAAAAGCATGAAATTCACAAGATTTTGATTTTCCCCAACCAGTCTTTTAGGGGGCAACCTCTAGGGGGGTATAAACATTTATATGGGAAGAAATATGTAATTTTTTTTTAGCGGATTTACGTAAAAATTAGTTTTAAGTATTATATGCTAATGATGAAGCACATAACCAACACCCCCACCACATCCCCCCTAAAAGGGGCAATTTCATAGTTATCAAAAAACCGAAAAAAACCCCGTGAAAGTGGAATCTCCATGAAAACGATGGAGGAGTTCATTCGAAACCAACTCAATCTGTATTTCATAACGACTCCTTGTTTTTTTTTATGTAATTATGTAAGCTTCTATTTTATTTACTACTTGAACTTATGTGAGGTGTAATTGTTTTTCTTCAAATTGTCGCTTTATAAAGGTATGCCTTACAGATGTGACAAATCAGGTGGGCAACTTTTTTATTCTCTCTAAAAGACATTTCAATTAAAATTGATTGTCGGCACAGCGGCGACGACATTGCGTACATTCCAATGAAACGAAATATTTAATGACAACGACAAGTGTAATTACACTTTCAGCAAAAAAAATTAAACAAAATAATCTGCGTGTATGTGGCAGCCATAATGATTCGCCTTAATTCAATAATCGACATAAAAAAAGCAGACAGCCAGATAAAAAAATAAACAATGTTTATACAAACGAAGCGCAAAGAGAAGGTTCATGTGTTGGTATATTTTTTGAAATTAAATTAACTTTTATTTATATGTTGTGGGTGATGTACCTACCCATAGCTACTGTTGTTGACGTCTCGCATGTTCAGCAAGACGGAGTATTTCTTAGAAATGTTAACATCATATTTATGGTAACAAAAAATCAATTATAAAAGAGCTTGGTTGGGTTTATTCAAATTGTGTTCATTAATTTTTCAGAAAATACATTCTTAGTAAAGCGACGAGTATTTTATGCGTATCCGAAAGGCTAAATTGAGAAGCCTTCTCAGACAGTTGTAAGATGTTTGTCAGAATTTTTCGAAAGTTGGCGGAGACTTTTTAGAGTGCTATCCTTTTAACTGGTAATCATTCCCACACGCAAGTTGAAGTAATTATACGTCTCAGACTATAACCTTGGAAATAGAAACCAGAAATTTGGCATGGAGGTTCTATGTTCAAGGATTTTTAAAAACTCATCCTCTAAAGAATGAAAAATGGGGCACAAACTTGTTTTCTTCAATTTGTATGAAAACGAAAATGAAATCAATTCAACGGATAGAACCTTAGCTTCAAATTTGGCATGATGATTCGCTGAACACTCAAAATCAAAACTTCATAAGAAGAGATTTTGAAAAATTCGTTTTTAGTTAGTTATTTTTTAGTTTCGACAATAGATATGTACTTCATTCAACTTGTCATTGTATTCAGAAATCTAAAGCAATGCAAAAGAGCTTAAAATAGTTTTTAGACAATACTTTTCGGAGTATTTGTAGCTATCATTCATCTTTCTGCTCCGTCCAGAGGCTGAGCTGCAATAAATTCAAAACAGGTAGGGTAGGTGCAATGTATTTACTCAAATGCGAAAAAAAGTAAAAACATTTATTTCCGTTTCCGATTGGTGCTGTGCTGTGGGACTGTGGCCAATAATCTCATATTTCTTTCATTCATGACGTATATACAGTGAGGGTCAAAAGTGAGTGAACACCGATGCTCTTTTAAGTTTTTTTTTTTAATGTCTTAAAAAATGTCTTAAATACCAACAATCTGTAAAAAGTTCGATGACAAATTAACAATAAAAAAACACATTTTATTTCGATAGCATAAAATACTTTATAGATGTTTCAAAAAATAGATCCTAGACTCTAAAGACAAATGAAAACATCATTGGTGTTGACTCACTTTTGACGCTCACTGTACATAAGTAGGTATTTATTATAGTTATTGTTTTTTTTTTTTTAATATATTTACAGAAAGAAAGAGATAAACGAGATAAATGAACGCCCCAATATACTTGCAGATACACATTAGCTCTGCACTTAAGTTGTAAGTTGCGCACCTTGTCCTCTAGCTAAAGCAGAAAGGTCGAGCGGAAAATTATTGTCATGTCATGTGGTGGCCAAAATCACCGATGCACTTTGAAGTTGGTATATCCACTCTTTCCAAAATTTGTCGGTCGATTTGGGCGAATTCTTCGGCTTGTGCTCGCAAACACGTGCCTTGAGGTGTCCCCAGAAGAAACCACACACGTCGAATCGGTATTCGTCTTCGTCATAATTCAGACAAAAAGAAGTTGTTGATCATCTCGACATAACTCCCCGAGTTGACAGTATAACAGATGACATTCAAGCTAAAGTGCCGTGACCGACTCATTATTTCGGACGAAACTGCCGTAGGCGAAAACGCGTTGCTCTACCGTCTATGTCTCGTTGGCTTTAACTGGTAAGAATATGCTAGCACTTAACAAATGGTGCGTCGCTGTTTCAAAAACGTCCTACCTTTCTGTCGGACCCTGTACTGTACATTGTAACTAAAAGGCCATTCGGTGCATTCTTTAGTTTACAATTCAATGGAGTAAGTCAGGTTGCAGGTAAATGTGAAGGTTATCCGCGAAAGTTTAGTCAATGTCCCACTATGTTAGCTGGTTGTTGAAAAGGAGAAAGAGTTTTCATAGGTGGAACTAGAAAAGCTCTTAATCATAAAGGTTTTTTTTTCAGCGGCTATATAATTTACAAACTGGAGGCGGTTAACCAAAGATCGGGCTAACTGTAGAGGCGTGTTGGTTGAGGCCCAGGTCCACCACCGGAGCGACATCTAAGTAAGTAATAAATTACAAATAAGATAAGACGGGCTACTCACTAATCAGTCTGGAATATGAGTTGGGGATAGCTGTGTCATTTATGGCACATTCCCACTCTCGAACGAAGCAGTGAATATTTGGCATATACTTCTTGTCACTTTTAACGTGGTAAAATTGACAAGCAATTTACACCGTCACAGAGTGTCTCTTACCTGATATGAGTATATACCGGATATATGCAGAATTCTTCCAATAATCTGAAGAAGGAGCCCTCGATGTGATGCTCATAAGAACCAAATAATCGAAGTCCTTATCTTTCCATAAAAAGGCTTTTATTTTTAGCGACTGACCGAACAAGAAACTAGAACTTGCATTGAGCTAGTGCAGAATAATCAACTACTTGCTCTACAAGGTGTATAACTGACAGCCCTTATGCCAAGAAGCTAAACCAAAATTATTACTTATTAGTTAGACTACCTCAAGTTGATGTGGAATGCTAAAACCACTACGGTCTTTTTTAGACAAGGTATATAGCGCCACCACCCTGCGATGCCGAATTATGAAGTGCTTTCATAAACCTTGGATAAGGAAAGGAATGAATATTTACTTATGGATCCAAGGAAGCATCCAACTGCATCGCCAACGAAAATCTTTGCCAGAAAATAGAACAGAAACAAATAGATACCAACGATGGAATTGGCAAAATTTCAAAATATATTTGGTAAAGACTTCAAATGCAATGGAATCTATATTTACCCACAATGACATAAATGCGGGTCGACAATAAAATATTTACTTCGAGGTAAACCATAAAGAGGGCCGAATATTGTTGAAAACTTGTAGATAGACCTGCAACTACAATGGACCGCCAGTATAGTGGCATTAGGACACAATTCCAGCTGTCGTTGAAAATGATCTGTTGCCATGGCACCGAAAAGTAAAAAATAGTTTCGTCGTCCTCGCATCATGACAAATAATAAACTTTATCGACAAAGTTTAAAATCCACGCAGGACTTCATTTCAATTGCCAGCACGAGGCGGTTTACCCACCTCCAACTTATGTCAATTATACCTACTACATACTTTTGTAGGCCACAGTTCATTAATCAATACAACAAGGTCGCAACAGTTACTAGCAAGCACATGTTCGACTAAATATAAGCCTATATTGGCAGGCAACCTCTCAGTGGGATGAGAAAAAAATGTCCATTTCGTGTAAAAAAATTCGCAATCGCACTAAGCCCATTCGCGCCATCCATCTATTGTAGCTGCCATGCATGTTATCCAATTGTGTGCAGAGCACCTACAGGCAACACTTCACCACTCGAAATGACCACTTTTGGTTATGTCATTGTGACGTTTCCCTCAAGCAATGAATGTCATATGCCGGCATGCGTCGTCGGCCATATTCGCCAGTCCGTGTGTCAATTTTACCGCCACCATTGGGTGCCTTCCAACACAAACACTTCTTCTGTCAATTTTGGCCAACACGTTGACATTGCTTTGAGTATAATTATGCACGCAAAATATACAAGCCATCCACCTACATATACGCAAAAGTCACTAATACTAATCCTATGCAGGAACCACAATGCAAATTAATATTCCCTCCCCAGTGTAGGTATAGTGGGTGGGGGTATAAGATCAACTTACGACCATGCTAAAGCTAAGGCCCATGTTGTATGCTCATTGTACGCGAAAGAGACGAGATTTGACAGCTGCTGGCAACGGCAAATACTGCCGCTGACAATATGTAGGCGAACAAGTCGCAGCAAATATTCATCCATCCAGAAACATACCGCAGGCAACGCGCTGCAAACTGGATTAATAATAATATTTGATTTGACTTTTTATTTTTATTTTTTCCCAGATATACCTACGACTTTGTGTACTTGGTATACCTTGCGGTTATTGCCGTCGCTGTCACCGCAGCATCATCGACGAACGACAACGATCAACCGACACAAAGACCACCCGACCATTTTTTTCCGGTTTCGCTGGCTTAATAAATAATTGTCTTCAGATTCAGGTACTACATGTTGGCTGTTTCTGTTTGTAGATTGCGCGAAAAAAAAAATAAAAAATGGAAAAACTAGTCCAACTCGAAGAATCAGCGCAACGAAGTGAACACCATTTCATTCATTAAATTTGACGCCCGAGAAGCGGAGGTGATCAATACTATTAAGTAACAATAAATTATTTAACAATAATTGTTTGCGAGGAAATTTATTCAATTATATTGGAAATTTGTCGGCTTATGTAATTGGTAATCAACAATAAAACGAATCGGGATAGTGCGTTTGTTTTTTCCTCGCTCCTAGCCGTATAGTGTACATATCACCAACACACATTAGACAGAAGGACTGGGGCAATGGAGGTTGAGAGAATGGACTGCAATCAAACAAGGACGGCAGACAATAACGCAAAATGGTTTTTCATTGATTTTCCGGTCGATATTTTTAATGGATTTGACGTTGTGTTTTCGCTAAGAGCGCCAGTGGGGTCTATCGGCTGTTTGGCATAAAGAGAGCTAGCTATATGAGGCATGCTGCTTTTGACAATCAAATAGCTGGAAATAGAATTGTTTTCATTGCAAATGAGTTTATTTGAAATTGCCCCACAGTGGCCTGTCCTACATGTGGCTTTCCAAATACCTAAACTTTATAATTTTAGATAGGTTCTCATGTACGTGCTCTGTTTGTTGATTTATGTCTGGTTTTGAAGTTCGAGCACTTCGATTATGAACACTCAACTACAATTTCTATATGTCACTGAAGACTAAAACAATTTTTTTTACCAAATGTCCTTTAAAAATTACATCTATTTCTGTTCAATATTCTGAATAGCCGAATGAGCCATGCCTGGTAAAACTAAAGCAAGTCATAAGAAGATTGGCCGCATTCAAGAATCTAGTCATCATAAGTTGACTTGAATTGTCTGAACTCATATTTACCTGAATACAAAAACTAACTTGAATTGTCGGAATGTCAATTGTATACTTTTTTTTCAAGGGGTTCTGACTACGGCTCTAGCTCTACCTCTACGTTAGGGCAATCGAAATGTCAAACTGTGCTCTCCTATGCTATCCGATTTACCCGATGCTCTCAGATCACTAAATAGAAAGTTCAAAACTGTGCTCTCCAGACACATGTTGTGTCAATAGAAGTCAACTTAGTAGCAAGTCGAGAAATTCTTGACTTGATTTTTCGGTGTTAAACGTCAAACGTCAACTTAGAAAATTGCTCACGTGGCCAATTCAGCCCAATGAAAACTATGCAACATAAAGTTAGAGAGCTGTCAGACTTACCAAACTAGATTCTTATCTATGGCGAAAGAGATCTGTCAGAGATTACATAAAATCGGTCAATAGATCTATTACCTACATTTCTAAATAGTAACAGAAAAGAAAATAATTCGGCTTCTAACTAGTTTTTCCATTGAATTATTGAAAAAAATGAATTTTGCGCCATTTAATAGCACCTACAGTAATGCCAACGGAAAAAAAGATAACAATGTGACAGCTGACAGTTCGGGTTAGTAAAAATAAAGCGCTATACGAAAGAACAACGCTTTTTCATTGTTGAGCAATATTTTAAAAATAATGAATGTTTGTCAGCTACAGTCCGCAATTTTCGAGCAAAATATAACCGTCATAGTGGATTAAAACCATCAACTGTAAAGATAATAATAAAAAAAATAGGAATAATTGAAAAATTCAGGGTGACTGGATCAATTAGTGATCTTAAACACTCTGGGTGTCCTGTCAAAACAGAAAGCATCATAGCAGTTCGCGAGAATATTGCTAACAGTCCAGAAACATCTATTCGACACCTTAGTCAAGAATTGGGCAGCAAATGCTCACGAAAGACTTGAAACTTCATGCTTACAAACTTAAATTTACTCAAGAACTGAAACAATTTAATTACTGCATGAGTCATTTCCTAATCATGGAATCGGCCGTTTAAGCGATAAAAATTGGCCATTAGATCTTGCGATTTAACGCGACATTGGACGTTTTTGTTTGGGGTTTTTTGAAGTCAAAGCTCTATTCAAACAAGCCCACAACCACCAATCCCTTCAAAGAGGAAATTCGGAGGTGTACTCATGAAATTCAGACAGCCAAATTTATGCGAAACGGTCATATAAAAATTCAAGAGTACGTACTTGCCAGCAGAGCCGTAGCGACCAAAACGAAAGAAGTTATACATGAAGCAAGTTTTCGCTTTCGCATGATTTCTGAAGGTTTTTCAATACGAAAGTGTTTTTCCTTCGTTTTTTACAGAATCCCACCCCAGGTTTTATAGTTTAAGCCCATATATTTTAACAATCTTCTTAGATGACATAACCGAATACCTTGGAGCAGAATAAAGATATTGCTGGAATGCAGGTCACAGTTTTGATGTACGCTAACAATTTGAAAGTCCTTGCCGATAAATAGACTAAGTTACTACAGACTCTTGAACTTGACTATCAACAATGAAGATGCATATGCATAAGAATAGCTATCGAGAAGATATTGCAAGCTCCTTCGAAAACAACAATAAATATGGCGTGGATGTGAGTCCTATCCGTTTAGGAGTTCAGTCCTGAATTTGGACTGTATGTCATCTGTAGTCTAATTTTCGCCTATGGCTTCAAAAGCAATCCAGAGTACGATTTGCCTTCGTGGAAATCTACAACACTAGACTTTAATACTCCAACTCGTAAGGCAAGCTTCAGTTTTTCAGCACAGATCTATGCCATCCTAGTGGCTGCCAAATACGAGAATATGTCGGTCGTAGTATGTGCGTCTGTAGCGATCATCAGTCTGCGCTTAAGGCCTTATTCAAACCCGTACTTCGTTTCAAAAACATTTTAAAATCCAAGGAATTTTTGAATTCTATGGCAAGGTTCTTTGGCACTTCTCTAGATTGTAGGTCAAACTGGGATTGCGGAAAATGAAATGTTCCATTAAATTATGATAAGCAAAACTCAGTAAATTACTTGTCGGGACCTGAACCTGCTTTGGGTTAATGCATCTTTGGTCAGTGTCTCAAATAGTCAAATGTTCTTGAACGTCTGTTCAAGAATTTCGCGGCATTTTTGCTTTCTATATCAGCAAAAAGACTTCATTTTTGGCGTTCATAAGGGACACTATCCTTTTACTTATAGATGCTTAGCCTTAGTATAAACGGCTTAAGAGAAGACACTGTGCACTTATTGCAACGATACTTCGCATCATTTATTTTCTTATTAACTTACCTCGGAACAGGTGGCAGATCTTCAGTGATGATGGAGTGAGTGCTTTTACTGTAAGCTCCCCATAACTAAAGTGCATTCTCAACTTGTCGAAGAAATTCCTGTTAAATCTATAGTACGACCAGTTGTTTCCTTGTAGTACATACAATGGACTACTGAGGTAGGAAACACACAGACAAAAAAACTATGACGGCTAGAAAATAAAGGTCCACTAGCTTCTTGTTGGCTTTAGCTTAGATATAGCTATCCTCACTTCGTTCTGATCAGGTAGAATAAAGTTTTGGTTAATAGGCGGTCTAAATTTAATGATTCGATCTGCCTTTTGATCATTGTTGCCCTCATTTATCTACGAAAGCAGTTTTTTCATATTGACAGCACCAAATATTTCAAGGATACGACCAGTATCATTGAGAATGGTGTACGGCAGCTTACATCTCAGGATAAATATGTTTAGATTTATTTTTGAGAAATGTAAACGTTTTCTGTATAATGCTAACCTGCCCTTGTCAGTCGTCCTCATCCATAGAGCTAATAATTGAATTTTAGTGGACATATCCTAAAGTGACAACTGGCATTAGGATGACTTAATGAAATAATGTGTTTGCTAGTATTTCGTATAGCAGCTTGGAAAGAAAATTTCATTTATAGTATTTAAGGTGAGCCAAAAACCGAAGGACATCACTCTTAATGCATTTCAATGATTCCAAAGATTACCCATTTTTGTCACACTGTCGGCATATACCATTTGCCAGAATTGGAAGTACTACCCGTTTTCCATCATGACCTAATTCAATTTGAATAATTAATTTTAGGCCCAAGTCTCTCCCCTCCTTAGAGATATAGAATTATTTTAAAACATATTTGAATATCCAATGGAGCTCCCCATACAACTGTCAGAACAATTATTGCGACTGTTTAAAAGAAAGTTTTAAACAATATAATAATTACTTTTGCATAATCTGATCAAATCAACCTGAAAACGACAGTCGATTATCTACTTTCACTATAGCCATCAATTAATTTACCTTTACCCTCTGTCTAAATGAAATTGATGAAAACTATATTAAAAATAACAATCAGCCATTTTGTGCTGACGCTGAGGACAATGTGATTACATCATTGCTGATTCTGGTTAATTAATTACCTGGAAAGAAAGAAAAAACGATTTTTCATTAGATGACTTGTGAGATAAGAAGAATATTAATATTTTTGTGAGATCATTTAGTCTTTGTTTAAACTATCAAAGCTGTGGATAATTTACTTAAAGAAAATTTTAATGAGTGAGTGCAATTGTTCAAGTAATTAAAGGGTTAAATAAGGGAACGCAATGTGAATTACGAATACGGAGACTTCGCACATACTCATGTGATTGGCTGAAAATAAAAGTACAATCTCGAAATACGGACTTTTTTTAAGTGTACACGTTTGATCAAAAATAATTGGAATTTTGTGATTCATTTCTGACTAAGCACTAAACATTCGAGGGGTCTGAAGTTCGTTCCCTAGAAAAACGAACATTACACCTGCGCCACCTAGTAGAGAGGTTTAGTATATCATAAGAGACTGTGGCATGAAATTTGAAAAATATTTCGAGAAACAGGTAGAAAAATATTGTCTTGAAGGCGAAGAAAAACAACAACAGTGGAAAATCGCTTTTTGATGCTCGAAAGCCGTTCGCAATGACTAAAGACCTCATCTGACATTTAGAACGATCTTCATCGAGCTAAGTACAAAAAAAAAGATTGGCAATATTAGTAAGAAGAAGACTGGATAAAGTTGAGTTTGAACCACGAGTCAGAGTTAAAATCATTTACTACGATCTATTGGCCGTGGGCTTGGTGGCTAGAGTGTTTGCTTGTGACCCTGTTTGGTAGTACAATAGATTTAGAATACTTAGAATACTTAGAATACTTGGAAGTCTGAGGGTTCCAAGATTTGGGGAACGTTTCTTGGACTTGAGAGATGCAGATGATGGAGTGTAAGTTGCATGTCAAAGATTGAAAAATGTTCGTACGACGAGAAACGAAAGTCTCTCTAAGACAGCACTTTACATCCTGGTTCTTACTTCTAGATACTACCTAGAAATAAAATTCAATACAAAAAGTAATTATGTTTGTCCTTAATACTTTTACATAATGTTTGTCCGATCTTAAATCCATGGACTGTTGTATAAACGTGGGAATTTGGAGAATGTCACAAGGGCAAGGAGAAAGTCTGATTAGGGCATAACACTTTTTATATTCAACTAGTTTACGAAGTCACAATGACGAACAATTTCATATGAAATTATCTATTATCACCATCAAACTTTTTAAGTTGAAGGTTAAAAATGATTACTGCTAAGGCTTTGACTTTCGGTATAGTTCTAAAACATTATAGGTCTGAATAGTGTGGATTAAAAAAAATACTTATCGCTTATCATTACTATAGAGTATAGGGTTGCAGTTTAGAGAGTTCTTTTCTAGGTTATGGTGACTCAGAAGCACATACATATGTATGTAAATGTAATACAACATTTTATATGTGGAAGACCGCCCAAAAAATGCTCCCAGTCTGGAAAGAAACTTGCTATATTTCTTGCTAGCTTTACCCGCCCGGCATTGCTTGTGCGCAGGTTGCAATGTTTCGTTTTATATGGGAAATGCCACAACTCTTTGTTCAATTTTGACAACTCTTCGCAGGAAAACTTCCGTGCCGAAACCTAAGATTGTCTGAAAATGTAAACTCTCAATTAGCGCAAGTGAAAGTCACTTGGTCAATAATTGAGAAATATCGAGGTGCAAGTTCACTTCCTGACAGGGGAAAAAAGAAATGTCTTCCCAAGTGGATATATACGGAGAATTGACTGTCAGAATTCAAAAACTATTCAAACAATCACTTAAAAGGAGTCTGATGATAAATTAGTGGTGTAGTTCGAAATAGCTGTCATTCCTACCAAAGTGACTGTGTCTACGAGTTGTTGTTAATGTTATTCTCTCAAACAATAATTCAGAGACTAAAAATGTAAACTCAATCGGTACGGTGGTTTTCGAGATATAAAATTTGGATTTGTTTCCCTTTTTCCGATTTGTATCTCACACTCACACTCTCGGGCTAGTACGGATAATTTCCTGAAAGTTTTAGCTCAATCGGTTGGGTGGTTTCGAAGTCCATAGAATAGCATAGATTACGAATCCTGAACAACATTTTTTGCTACCTATCATCGCTACTATAGTATGATCTGTGTTGAGATGCAAGCGCTTTACATACAAATTGATCATATACTCTTTGACCTGTTTTTTTTTCAATATGGTGTTAATTTTTCAGTGATACTAACTACTCCTTAGGCAAGAGGGAACTAACTGTCTGTTAAGGAGTTTCTGTGTACCAAATCCTGCAGGCTAGGCGAGCAAAGCCGCGGGCAAAAGCTAGTATATTTACATTTTTGTTCTCGATACCAATGAAATAGTTCCAGAAATTGACCAGTTTAAAAATTCGTTGGTATCAGAACTCCTTAGTGTTAAAACTTATGAATAACTTTTGACATTTTTCTTTAGAATAACATTTTAGCAAAAATTAAAGAAGAAAAACTCTTGTCAAGAGTTGTTTGTTTAAACTGATTAGTAGAACCCTATATACGCTATACCGAACAATTAAGGAGATTATAAACTCTTGGACTGCCCAAGAGCATGAAGAATATACTCGATGTCTTTGAGAGAAAGAATCTTTGTACTATTTTCGATCCCGTTTGCGTTGACCACTCGAAAATCCAGCTGACAAAGACAATGGTCTGTTTATAGATTTTTTTTTTGTAACAAATACATACTTTTGCAGAATTTACATAGGTACTCGTCATAGAACGTTTAAAAAACGCTGGCACAATATAACGTACAAGACTTTAGATAGAAGTATTGGAAGTGAGAGAGCTCTCAGTTTTAGATTTGCTTTGCTTCAACAGTGACTAAAATTCAATAAAAAAATAATAAAACATAATGTGTACTGTTTGGGATTTTTTCTATACAGACTTCGATACTTAACTCAAAAGCAAGTATCGGTGACGCTATATCATCAACTGTTTACAAAGAGAATGAACAATGAAGCGCCATAAAGTATGCGGACTGAATTGAACGTCTAATACACGTATCTACAAATTGAAAGATTTGAGTTTTTATTCAAGTGGCGATAATTGTAGTATTATAGGTAGTTCTTCTTTTTTTAAGACTGATGGGTTTTAGTTGAAAGTAAATAAAAATAAAATGATAAAAACTGACGACTTTGCTGGCATCTCTCTCAAGGCTTGTTGAAATCTAAAATTAGTTTGCAGCTTTCTTTTGTACTTTCTGAGAATTACTTAGTTCCATAAAAATACATAGTAAGCCAAAAAAGAAATACATAGTATGCACCAGTGAGTGTAGTAAAATCCAAAAACTTCAAGTAGTCTATTAAAAGGTTAAGTCCGACAATGGTATTTTTATTGTAACGATGAATATTTATAAAGAAACATTTTATTTACATTCCTAATTGTTTTGCAAATACTACAAGTTTTAACCAATCACATTTGTTTATATAATAATTGATTGATTAAGCATGTGGATGAGTTCATAGTTATAGAGTTGGTACATAGAAATTACTAATTCAACAAGTGTAAATAAATTCCTGAATTGACTTGATAATGGATCCGGTTCTTTAATTTCAATCAACTATACTGACTCGTACGTGATTATTAAATTGAAATATAATAACGCGAATCTTTATGTAACAAAAGATTAGATATTGGACAAATTGACAATAAATGTTATCGTAATTATGGTTTATTGTTGCAGTGATTTATTGAATAGAATCGGAGATAAAGCATACGACAATTCAATATCTGTTTACAGAATTTCACAGAGAAAATGTAATTATAGTTTTAAGTTAGTAGTAGAACTTGACATCTTGACAATCAATTACATCGACTTATTGTTATGTAAAACCATGAACAATGAACACTGCCATTTTGTCTGAAAACTAGTAAAAATCGAATGATAGGCGTAGGGTCCAATAGCTATTTGCTAAATAATAATTTCCTTCAGATTTGTTAAATATATTTTATTTCAGTAGTAAAAATATCTCTGTACTTTATGTAAAATGTGTGGTAGCTTACCGAATGTAAATCAATTCATTCATTCATTCATTTTCAATGGTCCGCTTGTCCATTAAGTGGGTCGCGGGTGTAGGTTGCTCAAGTGGACCCTCCACAGCTCTCGATCCTCCGCCATCGACTCTAAATCATCAAGGGCAATCCCCATACGGGTAGAGGAGAGATTATGAATTTGATCTAACCATCTCATCCTGGGTCTACCTAGGGGACGCCTGCCCGATGGTACGGATTCCATAGCACGTCGTGGAATCCTTGTCGGGGACATGCGTTTAACATGCCCAAACCACCGAAGCATGGATCGCTCCGTCCGGAGAAGTAGCTGCTCGACATTGAGTTCCTCACGTATTCTAGTATTTCTGATGCGATCTCTACGGGTCACACCAGCAATACAACGGAGAAATCTCATTTCGGCAGCTTGTATCCGCGATCTTATTCTTTCGGTCATTACCCAAACCTCATGACCATAGGTGAGAGTTGGAACAAACACCGAATTAAAGACTGACAACTTAGCTTTGACACCAAGTTCAGTCCTCCTAATAACAGAATGACCAAGCTGTCTCAAAATTGACCCAGCCTGACCAATCCTACAGGAAAACTCGGCATTGCTCCTTCCATCACTCGTGAATAAGACCCCGAGATACTTAAACTTCTCCACCTGTTTCAATGGGACTCCACTAACATGCAGAGTGCATTGAACAGGCGTTCTGGAGACGACCATCACTTCAGATTTGTTCACGTTTACCTTCATCTCAGCTTCAACACAAACGGCTACAAACCGATCGAGTGCGCGCTGAAGTTCAGTCTGAGAGGATCCAAGGATGACCAAGTCATCAGCGAAAAGCAAATGACTTATCCTCAGATCTCCCAATTCGAAACGTTCCTCGCCAAGACTGCGCTGTAACATCCAGTCCATATAAGTAATGAAAAGGAGAGGAGACAAGACGCACCCCTGACGAAGTCCAACGCCCACGGTGAAAGGTATTGATTTAACGCCGTTTACCCGAACACAGCTTTTACAGTTTGTGTAAAGAGATTGAATGGCTCTCAAGAGAGAACCATCAATTCCATACTGCTGTAATACACTCCAGAGTTTCCCTCGAGGGACTCGGTCATATGCTTTCTCCAAATCTACGAAGCAAGCGTAAACAGGTGTAGCATACTCCCAAGCCTTCTCAAGTACCATTCTGAGAGTGAATAACTGGTCGGTTGTGCTTCTGCCGGGACGAAAGCCGCACTGTAAATCAATATTATGCGAAATAAAATATATATCTCTCTATCTATCTCTGATTTAGCTTCAATTTACAAGGCCATTATTAGGGCTAAACTTGAGTACAACGCTCATATCTGGTCAAGTGCACCAAAAACTACTGGATAGAAAGCAAAAGCGCGCGATAAAACTTATAGGTGATATAAATAATATAGCGGAGTCAATTGACCCGCTCGAACACCGAAGAAATGTGTCTAGCCTTCTAGCCAATGCCCCTTCAACAAATCTCTACTCGCAACACTCGTCACTCATCGAATGCACATCAGCATCAGTTCACCCTTAAGCCTACCTTATTCGGACGCACTGTTAAATACAGGATTGTTGAACAACACGCATGTCGCATGTAAAATGTATTGCCTCGCGTGGTTTTCCTTCTCATTTCAACCCACAATTGCTTAAAACCAATCTGCATCAGATTCTTCTCTCTACCCTTCCTATTAACCCTTTAACTCGAGCTGTATACCTACTAGCATTATAAAGGAACGAAAACCCTTTGAGCACTAGTTAATTATAAAAAAAAATATATTTACAAAATATTATTATTAAATATTAATAGTGTGAACTTTTAATAACTTTGTCCAATTTTGACCAAACCATAATAAAAAAAATCTCGACCCAATATCAAAGATTCTCTGAAAATTTGAGCAGCCCAATCGGTTCAAAACTTTTCGAGTTTTTAAAGCATCCACAAACCAACATAAAATTTTTATATAGTTTAGCAGTCTTACATTTAAGTGTAAATAAGAAATCAGACATAAACGTCTTAATAATATATATAAAAATAAAAACTTTTTGTTCAGTGTTTAATTTTAGGTACATTTTAAAAGAAATGTGGTTTGTTAAATATTATTTTGTGTGGTTAGTTCAAAGTGGTCCTCAATGAGGTGCACTTAGACCAAAGTACAGGTAAAAATAATTGGTTTACAACATCCGCTCTTGAAACAATTTTTTTTTGTATGTAAATTATTTAAAATAACTATTTTATTCTGTAGTTAATTTTTTATTTTGTTATGCCTTATTGAATTTTAAAATTGATTCGATTTGAAAAATTACTAAAAGAAAGCCGATCAGAAAGGGGATATTTTTTTATATTGCTTTAAGGAAGGAAGAAATGGTTTCACCAAAGGGGAAAAGTTATAAATGAATGATCAAGAATTACATTCCATTTTTTTACTAGCGTTATCGAACATGGTCCTTCGAGCCGGATGTATTAGACGAGCTATAAGTATTGCTGTTGTTGTTAAAGTGCTTGACCAATTTGATGCTTGTGATAATGTTTGGTAGATTTTTCCGTTGGGTTTTTTGGTCATAAATAGATGAATGGAACTCGATTGTCGATTATTTTATTTGATTTCCCAACGTTTCTTCTGTTAATGGTACAGAATGCAGATGAAACTAAACTATGCATTGGATTGAGAGATTGTGGCATCTAATTCCACGGTCGGGCAGATAAAGAGACTTTATTTTTTAATCTAATTAAAAACTAAATATTAACTGCAGTACAAAATCGTTATTGGTTAATGGTTTTCAAAAAAAAACATTTACTGTATGAGGTGCCTTAAAACACACATTTAAAATGACAATATAGGTATCTACTCAAAGACAACCAAATACGTAAACAAAATGGGCTTGCTTTGTTCTATACTAGTTGACTAAACTTATGTCAGTGACGTAGATAGCTTCTTGCGATTAGGGGATATGACAGAACTTCATACATTTTTTCAGAAAATTCCGTTTTTATAAGTAAAAATATGAGTAATATTCTTCACTAAGTTTAGATAATTTATCTATGACTTCGTCCGCTGTGACTGATGACTATGTCACCATAAATTGCCAGAGCAGCCAAACCATTGAAAGTCAGATAATCAGACGAAACGCGAATAAACCCGAAAGAACGGCAATAAACAAAATCACCTCGTAGTAACAACAACGCACTAACGTTGGTCTTCTCCTTCGTGCTAATCGCCAGTCGGCAGACTTGTACTTATCGCTCAGCTGGCGCAAATGGTAGTCAGTTGGTCAATTGACAAATCGAAATGCAAGATTTATTTCTTGACAAGAGGAAGCTGAAATATCGTCCCAAATGAATTATATACGGAGAATTGACTGTCGGTATCCAAACTATTCAACAAACAATCTGACCTCCGGTAGCCGGATCACAGGAGCTGCCAGCCTCCCAGTAGATCATGGATTAGTGGTGTGTAGCTATTATACCTACTAAAAGTGACAGTATCTACGGGTTTTGTTTTCTTAACAATAATTCACAGACTGAATAATTTATCAACAGAAATTTTCAGGGTACCCAATAACCCAATTATCGAGAATCGGTGGTGAAATTTGTTTCCATTCAATTTATTCATAGCTGATTGTAAACTCATGGGGTGATTGATCCCCTTGATTCACTCCCTAACTACGCCACTGCGTATATGTACCTTACCTACTAACCTTATTGTTGAAAATAAGATAATATTGTCTTTGATGTTGCAGGCAACATTAAGAAAAGGATATACTCTCCTTCACAATTGAAAACAATTCTCAAACAATGTTGCTTTGTATTTATACCAAAATGCTATATCTAAAGCAAAATGCTTGCACTTAGAAATCGCATTGCGGTCTCATTTTAGACGATTTTATTTACAAAACGTTTTGTTAAAATTTTCAAACAGAAAACTCCAGTTCATAAAGCAACAAAGTAATCATTTAAAAAGTGCAGGTTTTTAAAAGCGTTGGATGAATGAAAGGTTCGGGTTGTCGTTCCTTTAGGGTGAATAGTGTGAAATGGGGACCAACATCACCCTCGAATTGTGTTATGTCTCTTGGATATAAAAATGTGACATTTCAAGGAAAATGCTTTTATTATTTTAATTCCGATACTGGTCAACTCAGAATTTCCACGTGTCTTCGTTACATTTGACGGCTAATTGTTCACTTGACAGAAACCAGCTGCACTCGCATAACACTCACAGCCTTCAAAGTTGCCATCATTACAAAAAAGCTCATAGATGATTTGTAATTGTGACAAATTAATAGAAATATACGAAAATCTCTTCAATTAGGAACTCCAATTTTAAAAGCAAAGGCTATAAGTTAAAAACTAATTCCTATATTTGAGAAGAACGTTGCGTAAGTAGGGTTGTCAAATTACATGTACCGACGGAGCCTTATTTAGAGGACGCTATTAATTAGTATGACAAAATTACGAAAAACAGACCGTCAATAAAAAGAGAATATTTATTTAATATGAAAGATCACAGTTTAAAACAGAAAGCTACGTTTCCTTTATCATTTCAACAATACGATATGCGAGCAAACTAAAGATTGTACCCTTGGATAAAGTTGTAATGAAATGTAATCTCGTAATCGACAAGAGTCAGAGATTGTTCTCATCTCATTGCAACATCCTCATAACAAAAAAGCAAATATCTCTAAGCATGCCAAATAAATTGGAATTCTCTTGATCCATTTTATGAATGTAATAGTCGCTGAAATCCTTCAAACGATTTTCTACTCCACTAAGGACAAATCTGTGTTCGATTATATTTGGCTTCAGTTCAGACCTATTTCAAAGGGGGGACACTTCTTGTGTGGCCTCGACACACAGAAAATATTGCTTTCCTTGCTACAAGTTGTTCCGTGTGTTTGTGTGTCTTCTTCTTTTCGTAATGTTTCGTACAAAATTGCAATCGATACAGAGATGCAAACAACAGATAAGATTTCCCTTCTGCCGACCTTTCTCGTGTCATTTTTTGATAACTTTTGGTATCCTTTTTTTTATGCTGTCCTCTTTGTTGAGGACGATAAAATTGTCGCTAAAAGGTGTCTCTCTCCTTTGAAAGTATATTTATTTCTATAGCCGTCTTATCAGTTTTTATTTGTGTTTATTTGAAGATACTTGAGGCGCCCCATGTTGTATACACTGTACATAGTTGTCATTGGGAGAGACACAACAAACATTGATTGGGCATTACAACAAGACCCTGACAACTCTAAACTCGAGGGTATATTGTCTTTTCGAATTTCATTGTGATATGCTTTATTGATGCTGATTTGGATTATCATTTTTATTTTTTTTGTTTGGATGGCAGCCGTTTTGTGTGGTTAATTTAACCACATTGCCGCTGGCAGTTGATAAAAATTAAAAAAGCCGAAGTGAAGTATATTATTAATTGTTTTTCTATTCTCGAATAAGGTCGTCGGACTTTAATGGTGTGTTGTATAATATACCCTAAATGGTTTCGGTTTTGGAGATGTTGCTAAAGAATTATGGTTTAGTAAAAGGTTATCAGTGGAGTAAGGTCTATGGTGTTGTTCTATGCCAGACCTCTAAGAAACCCTGATACAAGAGATATGTAGGTATAATTCGACTAGGCTTTCATTAAACGAGTTTTAAGAACTTGGAAGAAGTTAGTGGAAGTTATACAAATGTTTTAATTGGTAGTTTCTTTCTTAATTTTTTTTTGCTATTATTGCCAATGGGCCTTACCAACAAACATTTTTAACCTTTAACTTAAATACATATTTTGACAATGGATCATTTTATATGGAAATTTTTGCCAATGTCACATTTAGTACCGCGGAATGATTCTGCGGCATACACAGAGTCTGATGATTATTTTTTTTACAATGCCTTCCTACTCAATAACTTTCTTAGGCAAAATAAACGGCGATTGTCAAACGTGGTCATTCGCTTGATTTCTGATGTGATGTTATTTTCAGAATTTGTATCGTAGTAGATAAAGTCCCTATAGTTACCTCAAAGTTAGCTGACGTTCCATCTGATTCGTTGATGTTGTGCGTCGCTTCCTTTTGGTCAGTTTTGACCTCTCCGAGTCTGAACGGCTGAAAAGGGGCAGATTTTCAAGGACAGTTATACTATCGGATGTTTGGCAGACGTTCGCGAGAGGTGGCGCAGTGGGAACAAACTTAACATGTAATTTGTGTATTTCCGGCGATCGAGCCTGGGACCTCTCCAACAGCAGTCCAGCCACTAAACATTGAGTCCACACCGACCTGGCCCATCTAAGTTATATTTGCAAACAAGTTAGTGGCTTGTTTGCAAATGAGGTCTGCGCCAATGATGCCAGTGTTATCCACGTATGCAATTGTACAGACAATACAGAAAAATTGTGCGTCTGCTCGTGAGTTTCGCCTGATTTTCTTTTAATTGAGATGGTAAAGAAGTTACTTGACAGTGCATCACCTTGTCTAAATTAGTTGTGTTTTTATGAAACCTCGCCAGCCAGTAGTTGGCAGTTGAGGCACATTTCACATGCTAATTAAAACAACAACCTGCTGGCAACAACTCTTGATTTTCTCCCCAGCCGGAGAGCTGCTGGCTGGCAGCTGTCTAAATTCAATTCACAATGAATAAACAGGTGGCGCTGAAAGCAACAAGTGGCTTAAAATTTCCGTACAATTTGCTTAAATCCTATGCGTTCTTATCTCATGCACACAATTCCAGAGAAAAATGTCAGAATTTATCTAATATTTCTACCAAATGCATAATTTTATACGAAATGCTGGTATGCTTTTAGGCGTATTGCCTAAATTCATTCGGCTGACGGCTTCATCTTGCTGGCAATTGTGCTGGCAACTGTCCAAATATGAACGGCTGGCTGGCGAGGATTCAAAAACACATGCCTATTCTCTTTTTACATCAAGATCTAGGTGAGATTGTTTCCAACCTTAATGGAGTATCAACTTTGGAATCAGTAATGTCGAAACTAGGCATGGCTCCGTGTAGCTCGTCTGATTTGTTTTCCTGCATCTGCCACAGTGTGAATATTTTATCGGTTATAGATTTACCGGGCCTTAAATCGCATTAGGTCCAATCAGTTTATTGACAAATGGTTTCAGGTATTCACACAGTACCTATTGCAGACAGTATCTGCAGAGACTGATGCCTCAATGTTTGGCGTAGCTTAGACAACTTAACTTCCTACTAAATCTTGGAGATGAGTGACGTGAATGTTCAGGCTCACCACCAAATAGTCTCCCGATCGAAGCCTTAAACAGTTCGACGAAGACTTGTGTGAGTTTAAATATTGCTCCCCTCAATTCATTTTGAATGGTTGAACGGAAATCTAAGCTCTTATCGTCGAAATTGAAAAGTTCGTTCTGACAGCGGAATTTGGGTCGACTTCGGCCCAAAACAAAAATTAAACACACACACATTTCAATGTGATTGAAATCGCATGTGTGTTTCGGGCCTTCGTCTGCAAAGTGATTTTATCACCAACACCGACTCCAGAATCCGAGGTTATTTCTTCATCTTTTGCTCATAGCAAAAGCTTAGCTTATTATTAGCTTATTAGCCCTTCTGGTCCTTTTCTAAAGCTTCGTTTTATAGGCGACTTGTTTTGTTACATGCGTTTGCCGGCACTCTTTATCAAACGAAGTGTTTCGGGTAAAGCCTAGCACATCATTTGAGGTGTTTCTGATGGCCTCTCGGCATCGATACCATTGGTCTTCGGCACTTGATGATAAGACTTTTTGATAGGATGAGGGATTTACGCGATCGGCAAGGTTTTGACGGTTCGATGCGATTACATCCGATCAACGTGAAGTCTTCGCAAAGTATTTCTACATTGTTTCAGAGTTTGATAAAGATTGTGCGAGTTTATATTGGCCGATCGGAAAGTTCGTCTATCACAACATGATCAATTTGGCTGACGATATTCTGATTTGGTTAAAGACGTATTTCTTTGTGAATATTGAGGTGAATAAACCGTATACCAGCTATAGTATGTCTAAATATGTCGCGCCACAAAGTAAATTTTAGCCTAAGTCCTTTTCCAGACGATGAGTTATGTAGGCTTTGCTTTCCGATTGTATTAGCAAAGATGTCCTCCTTCCCTAATTTGGCGATTTTACCGTCGTACTTAAGACATTGATCAAGATCAAGACATATTTTGTCGAGGATCATGTTTTGATGTCAAAAAAGGATTTAGACAAGGTGATGCGCTGTCATGTGACTTTTTCAACATCATTCTTGAGAAAATTGTGCGAAACTCGCAAGCCAACACCAGGGGCACAATTGTCCAAAAGTCTGTGCAACTACTTGCATACGCTGACGACATCGACATCATTGGCAGAACACAGCGAGCTGTCACTGGTGTGTTTGCAAGTATCAGTACAGAGCCGGTTTAGTGGTGAATGAGGGCAAAACAAAATATATGCTGTCAACAAGAAGGGACACCCAACATCGACGAATCGGACAGAACGTCACGATAGACAGCTATAACTTTGAGGTAGTTCGGGACTTTGTCTACCTCGGCTCCGCTATTAACTCTGAAAATGACATCACATCAGAAATCAAGCGAAGAATTACACTTGCCAACCGCTGTTACTTTGGCCTAAGAAGGCAATTGATTAGTAAGGCCTTGTCGAGAAACACCAAGGAGACTCTATATAAGACCCTCATCATCCCAGTCCTGCTTTATGGCGCAGAATCATGGACGTTGTCAAAAGCGGATGAAGATCTCTTTGGGCGCTTCGAACGCAAAATTCTTTGAGTGATTTTCGGTCCGGTTTGCGTTGACGGGCTTTGGAGGAGGAGATTTAACAGCGAACTCTACAGTACGTATCAGTCGACTAAGATGGCTAGGACATGTAGAGCGAATGGACACCAACGCTCCGGCCCGAAGAGTCTTCGATTCCAACCCGGAGGGACAACGCAGTAGAGGAAGACCTCGCCTTAGGTGGCGCGCACAAGTGGAAGGGGACCTCAACCAACTTGGAGTGCGCAACTGGAGGCAGTTAGCCAAAGATCGTGCTAACTGGAGAGGCGTGTTGGTTGAGGCCCAGGTCCACCCCGGACTGTAGCGCCATCTCGTTAGACGTTCGCTAATGTGCTAATAGCTAAAAATAAAACTGTTTTTTTACGTCAGTCTCGAAGTCAGATACGATAGGTTCAACCAATTTCCATCACCTGCTAGGCAGCAATCTTAAAAAAAGAGGCGTTAGGCAATAACGCCCAAGGAAATAGCGCCCAAATCGATTTGAAAATAACGCCCAAAAACAACTCGTACAATTTGTTGTTGCAAAATTTGTCGTCATTTTGGGTGTTATTTCCTTTCCAGGGTTCGTTTTTTTTGACAAGCAGTAAAGCCCAAATTAGTAAGTGAAAATGCACAGACAGTGGAGTAAGTATGCTTCAGTTTTCTGTTGGATTTTGGAGTAGGTGAGAGTTTGTGCTGCAAAAAAAACCTTGATATATCTTTACCTTTCACACATACTCCAAATCTGCCAGAAAGTCCAAGCAGGGGGGTTGCATTAAACTGCAAATTATTTTTGGGCTTTATTTCCATCTTGTTGCTTTTGGGCGTTATTTCCAAATCGATTTGGGCGCTATTTCCTTGGGCGTTATTGCCTAACGCCAAAAAAAAAATTTAAGAAGACATTAATGTAAATTCCCCAACGGGATCACTATTAAGCTTATATACAATCGCAAAAGTCTAAAAACTTTACACGTTTATCATCTTTTCGGTTGTTATGTTAAGTTATAACAACGCGAGTCTCTATAATTATCTGACTAGCATCCGAGAGTAAAACTGTCGTTAGAAATCTCCACAGTTTAGCCTTGCGCATGGACGGTATAAAAATAATTCACAAGCACGACTGTAAAAAAAAAAACTCAGAGCCGGTTTGCATTAAATTTTTCAAAAAACATATCTTCCTGTGGGACATCTTTTTTCGCAACCATGTATTTTTATAGCAACTGTTTTTCCTTTTTTTTTTAATTTTCTTCTCCAACATATGGAATCGTATCTCAAGTTTCCTTTAAGATTCCCCTATTATCCCCGTTCATTCAAACGAATCCCTCTTTCATCTCCTTCTACCTCATTACGTCAAGTTTATTTTACTTTATAATACCAGCAGCAGCAGCCTTTAGCTAGAGCTGTCCCTAGAACCTTCTCCACCACCTTCGTTCATTCGTTCACATCTGTTATCCTTGCGCTGTACATTGCTGGAGCTGTTACTCAAATTTTAAAGGAGATACTGTTTGTTTTTCTTTTTCTTTTCCCGTATTATTCCTTTGCTGCTTACACGATGTAATAAGAAAAACAGAGTGATATTAATATTTCATGTAACAAAAATAATTCAACCAAGTACACAGCGCATATACCAGCAGTCAGTCGCTGTGTGCATGTTCGTCTTTATTTTTTTGTCAGCAAATAAATTCTATCTCATATTTTTGTCAAAGAATTTTTTATATATTTTTTTTTTGTTTTGTGTGAGACGTCTCTTAGTAAAAAAAATTACCACCCAATCATCCATCCATCCACATCCTCCAGGCGAACTCCACATAGAAACAAAAAAAAATTGTTGGCAGCACACCATGGTTCACCTAAACCATAACGTCGTCGTCGTATTCGATTGAGATACTTTTTTCAAGGATAAAATGTGGGCGGCTGGTTGGGTGGGTGGGAAGTACAATTTTCTCTTTTCGTCCTTCTTTTTGTCTTCTACGCGCATTTTCTCCTCTTTGGTTTCTGATTTCAGCTCAGACATAGCAAAAAGGAATGATGATGTTGAAGCCATTAAATTTATGAACGCAAGAAACGCAGAAGCGAAAAGTTGGAAGGGTGGGTGTTCCGTTTCTACAAATGCAGGTGATTGCTCGATTATAGTTTAACCGTGAACATTTCTTCCAAACAAATAAACGAAAGTATTTTTTTTTGTCGTTGTCGTTAAATACAAGGAAAAAGAATCTGTTTCGGTATTTGTACGAATCCTGGTGGTTGCTGGCTGGCTGTCCCCCCGTTTTCTGGAAATTGGACCGTGACTGTAATAAAAACACTGTACCCAAAGAGATGTAGAAGTTATTTGGACAGTTGTCGTTGTTGCTGTTTTGCGTTTGGGTGGAGAGATTCTTTTATTTTTATATTCATACCTCTAATAGTCTTTGGCGTCGTTGGAGTGCTTTTTGTCCTTTATTTTTATCCAGGCACTCAAAATGACGAGTCGTGTCGTTTGAGATGATAAATGCAAATTTTCTGAATATAAGCCGATTTAAATATTTTTAATCAAATTCATGAACTTAAAGCAACTGGAGAAAGATTCTTAAGAAATGTTAACATTTTGAAAGGTTAGGATGGAATTTTGATGTCTGAGATTTAAATTTTTTTTGAATAGTCCCAGTAATCTGAAGGAAACCCAGAAAGCTGGAAAGGAAATACTGATCAAAGTTCAAAGATATATTTAGTGTTTGAAAATATGTACATTATTTAAATTCTGAATTTTTTACAAATTATATAACTGATTTCTATCGTTTTTGTAAAAATGTCTGGAAAATTACCAGACAAATCTGGTATTTGCTGGAAAAGAAGAGGCAGACTTTTGTATAGAAATAGAAAATTTGCAGGCATATTAGAAAAATGTGCACGAAACTTTCTCGTTTATTGCGAATCTCGCATAATCTCATGATTCAATTTAGCAAATTTTACGTTTAAAATCATATCCACTTAAGATGTACGCAGGTTTAGTAACTGAACCATTGTCAATTAAAAAAGTAATACATACTACATAGACATATGTGTGTAGATATTAACTACAACACTTTATCACTTATGTACTTTCAAATTTCACCCCGAACTGACACTTGAAGGAGTCAAGTAGGCGTTGGAGCGGTTTTTTTCAAAACTATGCTGACAAATTGTGGGCGCAGTTGCGCAGTGGTTAGTGGGTTGGACTACTGTGCGAGGGATTCCAGGTTCGATCCCCGGAAAAACACAAATCATATCTTAAGGTTTTTTGTACTGCGCCACCTCTTGCGAACGTCTGACAAACATCCGAGAGTAGGATTGTCCTGAAAAAGCTTCTCAATTCAGCCGTTCGAACTCGGCATAAAATTGTAGGTCCCTTCCATTCGTCCCAAAAATAGAAACTCACACAAAACGAACGGTTGCGAGAAGCTAAGCCTAGGGTGTCTACCGCCTACCTATTGCGCCGCCTATTTATTTATTTATGCTGACAAATTTTGATTCAAAAAACACTGTTACTAAACTGTTTAGCTGAAAACTGAGTACGACGTATTTTTCAGGATATAAACATTACCTAGCAGTTACATTTTCATACAAATCGAAAATGGCGTTTTTGAGATATGAGCAGTTTTTAAAGTACCATTTTTAGCCATTGGGGTATGGAAATCGAAGGACACATTCATGGTTCAGAAAACATTGTTTTGCTCAAAACTGAGCAAGTGGTATTACTATGGATTTAAGCATTACGCCAGTTACATTTTTATCATAATCGAAAATAACGTTTTTGAGATATGAGCAATTTTTTAAAGTACTATTATTAGAGATTTGGGTGGATATCTAAGGACGCAGTCTTATTAGAGAAAAATTGAGTTTGCTATCAAGTTAAGAATGACGATAGTATCTTAAAAATAAGTTTTTGTTAAATTCGTTTTTGCCAATTTTTCAAAACTATCGTTGCTGGACTTTTTAGCGAAAAACTGGGTATGCCAGTCATGTTAAGCATGTCTACATTAACTCAACTACCAATTCAAATTAAATTAAAAAAAATTGTGATGACATCGTACACTCCACCATTATTCACTTCATAAATATGTTTATGATTTGAAAATAGTTTGAGATGAATATTTATTATTATTTATTTATAAAATGTAATCAATTTGTAGTTCCGAATACGTTGGAAGGATTCTTTGATTTCCGATTCAATTGAGTCAAGTTGCAGTTTTGACAGTGATTTACCTTACTAAAATCGGGCAACTATTTTCATTGGTGTGGTAAAAGAGAAACTGTGCTAGAATCGCTCTTATTGGCTGGCTATTAGGGTGTGTCACTTTAGTATGGCGAAAAAAAAAAGTTGTTAATTGTTTAATCTAATACCTGCCAAAAGTTGAATTGGGATATTAGGCCTCAGAATATATAAAAAAGTTGTGATTTTTACGAACTTTTGGGTCCCTCAAACCACCTGAAGTTTTGGAAAAAAATGTTTTTTTTTTGTACTTTGTTGGTTTATTGTTCAGATATTGTTTAATGTAAATTTATGTAAAAAAAAATAATTCAAATCGTTAAACATAAATTTCTTTTAGGAAATAAAACGAAAAACATAGATATAGCTTAATGCATTTATTTTTTTATTATTACTAGCTGTAACTACTCGATTTTGCCCGTACCCAGGAATTGCCTGTGATGATAGTCCACCTCAATGTTTTAAATTTATAGTTCCCACCAGTGTCGAGCAATAACGTTTGCAGTTTTTTATTTTAAGTGCCACGCCCCTTTTCTAGATTCCGCTTATAGTTTTTTTAATGCTTCCTAAAGGCAATAAACCTCTTTTACCAAATTTCAAAGCTGAAGCTGCCGCAAATGTCAAGATATAGTGCAATTTTAAGATTTGGGTATGCAGCGCCATCTATCGGAAAACTCGATGTAATGTCTTTTTTTTTGGTGCCACGCCCCTTTGTCAAGTTTTGACCAAACTTCACAGAAAAAAAACTCCCGGACAAATGCTTCAGATGGTCTGAAAATTTGAGCTAAATTGGTTCGGTTGTTTTCGAGATATAAGATTTTGTATATTTTTTTTATGGGAGGTGCCACGCCTCTTTGTCCAATTTGTTTCCCTATCTTCTTCTTTGGGCCAATACAAATCAAACTTAAAATCGTGAAAATCTAACGATCCGTTCTCGAGTTATGAGTGCACACACGGACGAAGATTGTATTACTCGAAATGCATTTAAGTAGCCGTAAAATATATTTATCTTTAAATGTGTCGGTATTTGACAAACAGTATAAAATGAATGCATTTACATTTTTTGAGCATGTCTTAGCTTTAGTGTTGGATATAGATTTAAAAAAAAATAGCACACAGTATAGCATGTAGCCTAACAATTTGTTCGAAATTTCAAGGTCATTGAGGGAGCTAAAAGTACTAACCAAAATTAAAACTATAAATGTAGTTTTTCATTTAACTCAGCAATGCAACTTTTGAAAACTATTAGACATTAAAATTCTAAAGTTAAAAAATATGACACACGGTACTGGCTATCCTTCTCAGTTTATGCGAAGGTTTTATTTTCTATAGTAAGGCGAACCTGTACTAACTCTTTAATTCGCAGATTTCTGCGTCAAACCTTTTCAATCCTTAAGAAATGTTTTATATTTTTCAAATTATTTATTTCAATATAAAGAAAAAATAATAAGTTTGTAATAATTGAATAAAAAAAAACACCCAATCAACATTTTGAAAAAAAAAAAAAAAGAAATAAATAAATAAAAAATTGGTACCATTGGTTAGTGGTCCCCTGCCCCTTTCTCCCCTATGCCAAATTAATGTACATATTTTCAAAAAATTTCAACCATTCCAAAGTCTCAGCCACGGTAGCTATTACTTTATGGTTATCTAAAGGCCATAAATGTTGGCGTACGTCTTATGCTTTTATACTAAATGCTGTCAATTTAAACAATTCGCATGTTTAGTCCTAGTTATGAATGAAATGGCCAAATATTAAAAGAATTGTATAATTATTCACATGTTTTAGTACCATTGCTATTCTCTGTTGTTATTATTGAAGTTCAGCAGAAGTCCGGAAATCAACATAAATTTTTGTTTACATTATAAGCCAAGCTAGCACAGATACCGCCACAATATAATATTGATTTGCCAACGCAAGCCATCATATTCATGGGGCAATGTTTAGGCCATTTTGTGAGTATGTCGTTTGTATGTAAATACATCGAACTTCTTAGTAAATCAATTCAAACGATTTAAGAGGAAAAACACACACACACTGATATTGCATGATTTTGTTTTGGTTTACTCTTTTCATTGTTCGCTGACGTTGTTTACATTTTTTCTGACCTTGATGATAGACCGCATAGTTGCAAAAATGCGGTAGATACATATACCAACCCAACGCCCAAAATGTACCTATATATTGTACAAGTGTACGTGTGTCAAATTGAAATTTTAATTGACTGAGTTGATGATTGAAATTTGCAACAATTTGCGTTGATTTTAAATATTTTGTTAACATATAAGAGGTACACAAAATAATGATTTAAAAGCCAATTAAGTTAAGTTATTTTGTTTTAGTCAATGAGAAAGTATTTTTATTTACTACTTTTGGTTTTTTTTTATTTAACTATCTACTTTCTTGTAATTTCAACTTTTCCACTTATAAACAAAGTGAAGCTAATGACATTCAGCCACGTGCAACTGAACAACAGCTATAAGCAGTTGACCTAGACTGGGTTATACTACCGCACATGGCTAAATTTGATAGTGTCCGTCGAAATGGGCTGACGGAAGATTGATGGCCTTTACTATACTGATTTGCCAACTATTACAGTTTAGTCAGACTTTTTTTTTCATTTTTGGAAATATCTCACTGCGGGCAGCAGACTTGAATGTAAATCTTCAACTTCAAGTAAACTGATGAAGTTTTTATTATTAAAATTAAAATTATTATTTTAATAAATATACCTACAATATGCGTGTTTTGTAAACGGTAGTGATTCGTATTTTCGCATCGAAGCATTTAACGCTACAAATAAAGCCCCAACCAGATTGATCTAAGCTGCAATCAACAGCCAATCAACTGTCTAAAGTGCCATCAAGCAAGATGTTCTGAGAATAATAATTTAACAAATTTAATTTGCAGCAGTTTACTTTGACGACAGTTCACACAGCTTGCTAGATTTTAAAATTGACTGTAACCGGGATAAACATTAAACAATCTGACCTAATGTTCAGAAAATTATTTCAATTGAATTAAATTTTTAATGGGCAAACTTTAAGCTGATTATGATTGGTCAATATAAATTGCAGTTGTGGGTGATTGCAATTTTCTGACACTGAATGGTTTTAGCTTTGTGATGAGTCGATTATTCGAATCTAAACATGTAAATTATGGGCTAAACGAGTTTCAGAGGTCTAATAGGAGCTCCTCAGAAATAGGACGTACGTAAAATGAATTCACCAGATTGGCATGTCAGTAGGCAATTTTCAGAACTTATCAGGATATTGATACGAGATGGTATGGCGGATGTGTCAAAGCCCCAGAGCTGCTGAGAAATCTGTCCGCCATATTGTAAAAAAAATGTGCACGACTGGATCGCACGAAACTTTCTCGTTTATTGCGAATCTCGCAGAATCTCAGAGTCAATTCAACAAATTTTTAATTATTTCCACTTACGTACATCTTACGTAGGTTTTGTAACTGAACCCTTGTTAACTAAACACCTAATACATACTACATTATGTACGTATTAACTACTTTATTACTTACTTTCAAATTTCACTTCAACTGACATTTGAAGGAGGCAAGGAGGCGATGAATTTCGAATTCTCATTTTTGATTATTATTTAAAAAAAAAAGTGGTCTCAATGGTCGGTTTGGGTAGTAATTTTTGAGAAATATTCATAAAACGGCAATATTCCAGTTTTCTGAGAGAAACTAAGTACGTGATCATGTTTAGAATGCTTAGGTTGTCTTAAATATGTATTTTTATCAAAATCGTTCGAGCGGTTTTTTGTAAAATTATTCTGACAAATGTTACAATTTGGATTCGAAAAGCACTGTTAATAAACTGAAAACTGAATACGGCGTATTCTTCAGGATATAAACATTACCTTGCAGTTACATTTTTAACCAAATCGAAACATTTTTTAGGGATTTGGGTGGATAACAAAGAAAAACTGGGTATGCAGTCATGTTAAGCATGCTTGCATTAACTCAGCTATCAATTTTGGTTCAAATCGTTAGAGCCGTTTTCGAAAAAATCTAAATTTTGACATATTTCGTAAAATTTTTATATGGGCGGTTCCGTTAATATTAGGGTTAGCATAAAAAAAAAACGGGAAGCCCAAAATCTATAAATACGAAGTTTGAAGCAAATCCGTCCAAGCGTTTAGATTCCCCAGGGGTGGGACAGACAGACAGATACGGACGGACAGAATTGCGAGACCCACTTTTTTGAGTTCCCCTATAATCGTAATATCAGAATAGTTCAAAATCTCGAGTTCGAAATTTTGTACGAAAACAATATCTTTATCTTACTACGTATACGAGAAAGTTAAAAATTTCACAAGAAGCGGGTGGTCGAATCTGTTGCGAGGTGCTACTGCAGGGGCATTGTTAGGAAATTCTAAAAAAGGGTAAGACAACTTTTTGGCAAAATTTCTAATATATCCGGTACCTACCTTTATCCCATCCCAAAAAAAGAGATACTCTAAACTGCGCCAACCATAGGGAATGTCACGTACCGGTAAAATACAAATTTGTAAGCTGGTGAAATAGGCCAAAGAGCAATTAGGCGCCGGCTGTCTCGTAACCGCTGTTTAGAATGCAGATCGTTTTAAAAAAATTTTAGAGAAGTTATGGGATTACAAACAGAATTATTTTTTTTAAGTATTCAGCACAGCCAAAGATCTTTAAATGAAGTGACTGCGGTCGTGTTTGAGGAATGCTGAATATATTTGTCAAATAATTATTAAATGCTTTAGCAAATTGGAATTTGTCAGAGAATAAGCTGTCTTAAATAACCAAAGAGAAGGTTTTTTTGTATAGAAGAACATTTTGTGGACTGAGACCATGCGCTAAGTAACTATCTTCTGCCAGTTAGCTGACACGAGCTGCCACTTTCCTGCTCCGGGAGTAGATAAGATAATTCTTGCACATTTTCTTTAGCTTACGATTTGCTAAAATATTAAAGAAGCTATAAACCAAGGAATTTCAATTCATTAAAATTAACGAGAAATTAGAGAAACCTCATAATTTTAAAATAAAAACCGCTCCTATAACTTTTAATTATTGCCAGTTTTAATAAAATCCTACTTATCTTATTATAATATTTATTGCTCTAAGAATTACAACCTCTCTCGCATAAAATTTAATGTAGATACACCATTTACCAAAGTCGTGTAAATAATTTGTAAAACATGCTTACGTATTATAATATTACATCTATAGAACACGTAATGCTTAATGCGTGACAGTGCGAGTCAACGCATTTTAATGGGAAATCAACAATTATTACTATATGTATATTTGTCTCCCACAAACAAATTACACACTTTCTAGGTATTATCGTTAAACTTCAAACCAACAAAAGTGAGCAAAAAAAAAAAAACTCAACTCAACAATTTTACGAGATATTAATGCACCAAACACAAACACCATGTGTTCACTTGATAACGTGTTTTCCTGCTGTTGCTTTGCCATTTAGAATGCACTAAAAAAAATACTTGTGCCATTGTATATGTTTATAGGCTTTTAACACCCCCATATCAAGTTGCAGACAACATTTATGCCGCCATTATCCCAAATGCGTATTTGCGTCTCAGAAGCGTTGTTAATCGCACCCGCAGTATAGGTAGATGATGCCAGAGACCAAACCACAAAAATCAAATTTCGCACCCACTTGGGTATTTTACACGGAATGTAAATTCATGGGTATTTCGCGTAAACGGGCCTAGCTCCACACCCTCATAATGATAAACCGCCACGCGAAAGAGCAATATTTTTTGAGACATTTTCCTTTTTTTTTCTAATTTTTACAACTTTGCCAAATAAATATTTGTGGTATCCGTTGGATGGGTGTATCTTTTATCAGCTCACGCAAGGTTTTCATCACTAACGTCCGACCTCCAAGCAGTGCAATAAAAATGTAGTTTAGTTGCGGATAATGTGTGTTTGTGTATCAAATGAGATTGTTTACATAGAAAACAAGCTTTGGACCGTATTTCACCACTTCACCCACGCCCACGCATAGTGCGGCGTATAAGGCAACTGCAATTGTCGGCTCTATTGTCAGCTACTACATTGAAAAGATACCACTCGAAATTCCGCGCCACAATTATGCAATTACGTCTTATGTTTTCTTAAATAAAAAGTAAAACAAAGCTCAACAAAGTTATGCGCGGCGCTCACAGCTTGAACGGACTACGAGTATTTGCTTGTCGCACTCCCCGGATGGAAGTTTTTTTTTTTTGCCTTTAATTTGTTAATGTAAACATTTTCATAATAAAAATTGTTTTCCTGCGATAATTAGTGTTCATAAGCTTATCGCTTGTGTTGATTGTGACTTTTCAGTTTTCTGTTTGTGTTGAGATTCCTGGTGCCAGAGCTCCCCATCGAGTTGGTTTTATTATATTCTCTCGCTATGATTAATTTATCGATACTATGCCAGCTGGGCGATTTGTTTAGATTCGAAAAAAGTACTTATCGCTTTTAACGAGAAATTGGAAGAGATCATGTGCGAGTGCGACTGTTTTTGTGCGAGAGCTCAGCATCTTTCATCACTTTCATAATTTGAATATCTTCTTCAATTGAAAACCGTTTAAGGTAAAGTGGGTTTAGCTGTGGCATTATAGAAAAGGGAATGCAACACATCGATTTGTCTTTTATAAGTTTCCAAAATCTTTATCCGATCCATGGACTGTCGAACATACGTATAGCTCTTCTGAGAATATTCCTAGCACTACGCGAAGTGTTTTGGATAAGGGGGCGTGGCAGTTTTTATATACAACAAATATATATCATACTGGGCGATAGCCATAGAACGGCTTGGACAACAAATTTGCAAAAATAGCCCTTCATTGAATTGTACAACTGGGACACCTAGAATCCACCTAAGTCGAACCTGACGAAATTTTGAATATAAAAATACAAAATATGTTTCCGCATTTAAATACGAGGTTTGAACCTTTCATAGGTCAAAAACAGTAAAACAGAAAAAGCATTTTTTTATTTTCAATTGATTGGCTTATCTATTACTAGCTTTTGCCCGCGGCTTTGCTAGCGCAGTCCTCAGGATTTGGTACATAGAGATTCCTTAACATTCAATTATTTCCTCTTTTATAGTTATACATCGTGCAGGAAACCTACCTAAGAAAGTACTTAAGGAGCAGTTAGTATCTCTGAAAAATATTGAACCATATTGGAGAAAACAGGTCAAAGAGTTTATGGTAATTTGTTAGTGAAGCGCTGGCATCTCAACACAGATCATACTATATCGGACTGAGCCACTATCTGCGAGATAAAACCTATTTCTTAGCTAGCGCAAATCCTTAATTATATTCCACACCTCCCAGATCTTCCTATACTGTCCAACACATATGCAACCGGAAAGATCGTGAGGATGTGTACCACTTTTTAGCAGTATATGGACCCATTTTTACAGAATTCCGTTTGATTACCTTTGGAGTACGTTCCCTCGAGTAAAATGAAGCGATAATCATATTCAACTGCAATAGGTTTTGGTTGGGCGTTGATGAGTCAGTGGGTCGTAATTTCCAGTTTTATATTATCTCTAGATATAAATGTTGCGGCCTTAGTGGTGCATGATGATTAAGTTTACCATTCATTGCTCTAGATCTTCCGTCAATGACTCTAAATCATCATGCGAAATCCCCAAACGGGTGTCCCACATGATCTCATTTTGGGCAGCTTGTATACCCGTGATCAATTGATTCTTGATATCTCATGATCGTAGGTAATGGTTTGAACAAAACACCGACAACTTAGCCAATTTCGGTCCTCCTGATATCAGAATGACCTACCTGTCACAAAATATGCCCAGACTGAGCAACATAAGCATTGTTCCTTTAGGCGGTTCTCAGATTGAGGAAACAAGCAATAAGCAACTAGCAACTGCCAATAAGCAATCAGCAACATTTTTCGTTTGAGCGATGTTGCTTTGATGTGAGACCTCTAATTTAATTCAAAGTAAAATTGTGAGCGATAATATTGCGTGTTTCCTATTGCCATTTGCTTATTGATTGTTGCCTCAATGTGAGAGCCGAAAATCTCAATATCTTTCAAATATCTTCAAATATCTTTTTTTTTTTTTGGAGATTAGCTGGAAGGAAAAATCATCAAACATTGCAAAGCTATTACGCGAGGAATACTTCTGCACTAGTGAGGGACTTTAACCCGACAAAAAAAAAAAAAAAACTCCTGAGGGGACTGACTTTCATCATCCTGAATTGAATTGCACCTTTTTTTTTTGTTTTTTAAGGGAATTTCAAATCCTAATTAGATTAATCTCGGTTCATTGTACTACCAAGCAGAAACCCTTTTTAGTGTTGTGGTGAAGAAACTATCTTTATGGTCGGTGGCAGAGTCTCAAACTGTCCCCCGACGCGTCTCAAACCAACGACGCTCGAGTCACAAGCAATGACTCTTACCACTACATCGTGGCCACGGCCTGGATTGCATCTAGTCTTTTTCGACTAATCGGCAATTAGTCGCACTATTCCAAACATTTATCGCCAATGCTGCGCTGTAACTTCCAGTCCAGTGACGAAGTCGAACTTCAACCGTGATGAAAGGTATTGATTTAACTTCGGTTTATACCCTAACCCGGCTTGTACAATTTGTGTAAAAAGATTCAATGCAGGAAGCGCTCAAACAAAAATACGCCAAGGCTTCACTGGTGAATAAGGTCCTTCTTCTCAAGAAATTATGCAGAATGCAACTAGGTTCGAAGTCCATGGAAGCTCATATCGCAGAGATGTTGAATGTGGTCGATGAGTTTCAGGCACTAGGAGAGGACATAAAGGAGCAGTTTGTGATGGCATTGATTTTAGGGAGCCTTAAAGAGAATTACGACACCCTCATCACAGCGTTAGATGTTCGTCCAGAGGAAGAATTGACCATTTGCATGGTACCTAAAGGAAAAGTTGATCCAGGATTTCCAGAGGCACGAAGACAATTCTAATCTAGGTGATGAGCAGTGTCAACAAAAATTTCAAGAAAAATTCCAATGACAAGTCAAGTTTTACGGTTGCGGAGAGTTTGGGCACTACAAGAACGATTGTAAGAAGATCAAACAAGCTAAACACTATTTTCCTTCCTCCAAGATAGTACTAAGACGATGGATAGTCTACTACCAGAAAACCGTGCTTCCAGGTCTGTTATCATGGTTTAACTTTTCGAAGAACTCTTTTCAAGACTTTGGCTACTTTATTATTCGTTTAGCAAGTTCTTCACAACTCTGTGTAGGGGATTCGATAAGCCGCGTCTTCCAAGTGAATCCACACATTAAAGGATTTTTACTTCTTTCTGATGGCTTCTTGAAATTCGGGAGTTCCTTCTTCCTCAATAGCCGCCACAAAGACCTCTCACTCCGCAAATATCTCCAGCAGGGGCAATGACTGCTGTTGATAACAACCGCTTACACAACTTAATCAACATAGCTTGTACTAAGACTACAGCATACAGCCCTGGCTGCAAACTCTGCAAAGCTGTTTAAGCATAGTTATATATAAAGCAAAAGGTTCCTAACTCAAGTTGAAATTTTGTTTCCACACTGAGACTATAATGACCGACATACTCACACCCAACACCGTTATTCTCACGAATGCCAATGCGCTAACGTTGTCATCGCCTACCAAATGAACATGATTGTTGATTGAAAATGTTAACAAGAAAACATTTTTTATTAGATATTCCCGTTTCATGGATATTTGAATAAGCAAACAACTTGAAGATCTCTCAAAATGTCAAGCGGCCCAATCGATACAGATACGTAAACCTAATTAATTCATTGGCATGATAAAATTAGCATTCCGCGGACCATTTGATAATCTTGGCTAAAAAAAATAAATTGATTAAGTTACGTTTACTTTGAGTTCTTAACGGTCTTTTGATCAATCAGTTATATCGAATTGTATAACCGCGATTGAGTTTCCTAATCTCCACAACAACAATTAATCGCCATATCGGTCGTATTATTAACAAATTAGTTTACATTTATTTTTCGCTGGAAATAATCTTTTCCGCACACATTGTCAGCAATTAATCACCGTAATCAACATAATCCTCGGCCATTTATCGCACGAATTCTCATTCAGAATCGATTTTCCATCACTGAATATCCTTTGGTCGACCGCCGGCCGTAAGTATATTATACACCCTCCGGTAAGGTGCACTTGGTCATGATAACAAAAACAAACTCAGCCGTATAGATACGTAGATACAACAGGAAAATGCAGACACAAGTACTCGTATGATAGATAAATTGTCGGATTTAGTGAATATGAAAGAAAAACCATGCCGGGGAATGGTTGCAATTTAAATGATAAATTGGGACCCAGCACGTGCATGGTATTATCAACTGGCCCGGGATATATATAGGCAAACACACGCATAGGTTGACGAATCGCTCGACTTAAGAGCCCAGAAGTTATATCATCATAAAAATAATCGACTATTTGTCTAATCTTAATTGGATCCGTTATGTCCGGATGCTCTGCGGAACTTCAACCCTTATCGGATGGGCGAAAAAAAGAAAATTCCAACTACAACGTATTTGCTAAGTGAAATTTGCCTCATCTCAGAAAAATTTCAGGGACTATGGGTGTTCATTTTTTTACGGGTTTGGGTTGACCTTAAAGCGACAAGTAACATTTTCATTAGCCAAAGTAATTCAATGTAGGGAATACTCGGGTATACGCACCTTCTTAATCTGTCTAAATTTGACAGTTTGACAGGTTGAAAGATGGATTTTTAGAGTGGTCAAAATTGATTGTAAATTCGGGGTACCTATATGAATAACTCTCCGAAGGGGATTGTGAAGGGCTGATGAGGGCGGCCTTGTAAACAAAAATGCTATTTACCCTTTTAGGTGCCGTGCTATTGGTTGTCAATGGAGTGGCATTTAGCGGGAAAGGCACAAGTATATTTTTCCTGTGGGTTATTTTATCGGTTCTTGGTGGAAAAATTACTTCTACGAACCTGGCTCCAATCGCAATTATTTTAGTAAATATGCAGTTTAAAAAAATGTCTACCAAAATGCAAAGGCTTTGAAATAAATACCGAAAAGTGTGGTTTCTGACATCCCATTTGGCGAGAAAATCACAAGAATTTCAGTTTTGAGCAAAGACTCGAAAAAACTGTTGACAACTAAATGACAGTTTCCTACGGGGTATTACATTTTGGGTGCATGTACCCTTTTAACAATCAATATACCTACTCTGAAGATTCATCAACAAAAAAGGCTTCAGTTGCTAAATTTAGTGAATTACATGCTTAACTGAAAATGCAATGGTCCAAAAATAGAGCCTTGTGGCACATGACACTTGCACAGTTTATTGAAAATTACAAGGAACTGCATTCCGTTGACTGACTTGTTTGTACAGAGGAGAAAATAAACTTTAAGTTGAAACAATTTTATGCAATTTTTACATAATTAAACACTCTTTTACGATTATGTGCGATGTTAAAAATGTCAGTGGTTAGTGTGCTGGACCACTGTGCGTGTGCAAGGGTCCCAGGTTAGATTCCCAAAAAAGCACAAATTACATCTTAAGGTTTTTTGTTTACTGCGCCACCTCTCGCGAACGACTGACAAACATTCGAGACTATATCTGACCTGAAAAAGCTTCCCAATTTAATCGATCGGACTAGCGTAAAATTGTAGGTCAACTTCAGTCGTTCCAAAAATAAAAACTCACAAAAAAGAATGCTTTTGAGAAGATAGGCCTATGGTGCTTATACGCAGTCCTAGCTGAGTGAAGGGTTCATTTTCGGTTGCGTCATTACAACTGCGACAGTGTGTATATTATGTGGGATGCGGATGCCTAATCTGTCTGCATGGTCCCCTATACTAGGCCAGTGGCCTGTGGTGATCGCTGTTATTCTAGCTATATCTTTACGTGTTTTACTCAGAAGGTATGTTGTTTTTTCCACGCTATGATTTGGCCACATTCTCTTGGACATGATACAGTTTTGTTAGCCCCCTCCTTTTGAGATTGGCTTTCGATAGGGATTCTGAGGAAATTTTAGCTTTGGCTGCTTTTATTGGAATGTAGACCGATTCCGCAGCAGTGAAGGATTGAACTTCGCCTGGTCAGCTCGTGAACCTTTTCGTTTCCATTAACGTTGCTATGACCTGGAACCCAGATCAGAGTAATCCTGTGCTGATCAAGCGAGTCTAGCTCCTCTCGAATAATTTTGAGGTTAAATTGACTAAGGCGATATAAACACTTTCTAAACCTGGGATTCTGGGATTCGGTGCATAGATGTAGGTAAATGGATTGCTGTACGTTTTGCAGTGTGGAACGCCATAGTAGGTATACCTATTTTCATCCCAGTTTATTTGCCAGTCTTGAATGTAGTGTCTTCTGCCGTTATTTTTGCACTTGACAACAAAATCCATTTAATATAAGAAAATATTAACTTCAACATAATTAATTTCAATTTACGTATTTTTCGCAAATTGTCACAGCTTTAGACTACAACCAATTTAAAAGAATCAAAATTTATTCATTAGCTTGTTTATATAACAGCTTCGGCTGGACCGATTTGGCTCAAATTTGTTTTCAGTTGTTCGTAATTGCCAGGAAAAAATTTCTACGAAAGAAAATCTTGGGAAAACCCTCCGGAAAACTCGGGAAATTGGAGAAATCAAAAATTGAGAACGACTGAGCCGATTTGGCTTAAATTTTATTTTAATTGTTCGTAATTGCTAAGAGAAGGTTTTTACAAAAGAAAATTTTGGGATACCCTTCCGGAAAAGTTGGAAAATTTGAGTTTTTTTTTTCGACGAAATTTTGCATTTTATAGCTTTGTCAAGGTGGAAAATTCGTCGTGAAGCTTGGAAAATTTCGCATAATTATGAAATTCATTGTGATAAAAAACGTTTTGCGTGCATTTGGGGTGGAGATGTTAACGAGATAAATAATAGAAGGCGCTGTGCTACGATCAATGCCACAACCCGATAGATGGTCAGGCGTGGGATCGATCACAATCATCCGAAATTGTGCAACGGTACGCGGTTGTCCGTAAGAATCTGTTGAACAATGTGATTCAATGTGATGTGATTCAAGCGACGAATTCCGATTATTCCAACTGATCGTGCATTCCAATTCAAGCGGATTCGGTTCCCCGCCCCGTTCGATTAGCTTTTGCGTTAACAATTAATGAATCGCAAGGCCAATCTTTGGAAGTCTGTGGGATTAATCTAGAATTTCTCTGTTTTTTCGCACAATCAGCTGTACGTTGCCTGTTCGCGTGATGGCAAACCGTCTTCGTTGTTTGTTTTTGCGCCGTAAAACAAATCGAAAAAGATTGTTTATCATATCGCTCTCTATGGATTTCGATTCGATTCACATAAATCGCATTGAAATTTTAACTATCTGTGTTTTATTATCACTCTGGAGTTTATCTGAAGGTGTTAAATTAAGGCGAGACGAAGTTAGCCAGGTCCTCTAGTTATACATATTATTATGAATATGAAGCACAAAATCATTAATTTATTTTAGTAAAAAGATTTCGGTCAAATCTGACTGGAATCCAGCCAGAACCGCATTAATGGCACCTAATTAAACTTCTGTTAAATAAATGGAATGCGTACAATTATGTGTAGTTAATAACTTATTTGATTTAACGTTGAACCACTCGGAGCGCATTTAAAATTAAAAAAAAATCATTTTTTTGGCAGCTAGTTAGCTTCATTATCGTGACTTTATATTTTTGTTTATATGTCTCCATCAAATTGGTTTTTATATGCAGCTATCATTGCACCCCATTTTCGCCCGTAACATTATCAATTGCCATTTTTCGATTATTTAACAAAAAATGTTTTAATGTGATCCAATTCACTATATAAAACTATTGGTTAGGTGCTCTGCGAAGACTTTTCTTTTTTTTTTAATTTGCGCAAAGAAATTCCAATCACAACTAAAAAAAGGCAGATCTTTGAGATCGATCGTAAGTCCATCGATTGAGAGCTGTTCAAAAACGATCTGAACTTTTTCCATATGAAACTGAGTCCCGAGTTCTCCATTGCATACTCCATCTCACATGTGAGTTCAAGTTCGTCAACACTGAGTCTAATCGTTTTCATCTTTTTGCATACGACCCAACCTTCTTATAACAATAATTTCCAGCTAATAAACATTGGCACTGAAAAAATAAGTCATTTCATTAAGCTACTAACTATTTATTACACAATGTCAAAAGTCGGGTAAATTTTGTTCAATAAATTGTGTAAAGACAATATCTGACAATATCCGTACTACATATATCGAAGTAGATTTGGTCACGATAGCTCGCCTTTCTGTAACGAATGCCCAGACGAAGAAGAAGATACGGAGCACGCAATGTTCCATTGTAGGCGCTTTGCAGGGGGAAGAGCGAACTTACCAAACCCTCAAAGTCTAATAAGCCATATGTTAAGGTCAGAAGATGACTGGCTGGAGGTATGCTCCTTTATAACGAGTGTACACGAAGAACTAAGGAGACTTGAAAGACTTAGAAGGGCCGAAATGGCGGACCCGGAGGATTTAGCATGAGTTGCTAACCAGCCCCGCGAAGTAATACCTAACGGCAGTCCCGCGGGGAGAGTGGTTGAAGGAGATAGGGTGTGGATTAGTACGTCAGGCGCACTCCTGGCATCGATTATTCGGGTTTGGGAATCGTGCATGTTGGTAGCATGGGCTACCGCATCTTTAGAAGATTACCACATCCATTGGCGCAACCAAAAAAAAAAAAAAAAAAAAAAAAAATAAAAAAAAAAAAAAAAAAATATATATCGAAGTAGATATTTTAAGAAGGCTTTGTTAAGTTTTTCTTGCCTATTTTTAAAAGACGAACGGCAATTTTCAATATAAAACGTAGGTAAACAGACCTACGGACCTACGTAAATTGTCAACCTCATCAAAAGGTGTTGGCCACTTTTGACGTAGGTAATCTCAAAATATCGAATTCAACATCTCAAAAACAAAATTTTGAAAAAAAAATCTCCCAAGAACCTTAAAACTTTTTTCGATATTTGGTCAATTTGACAATTTTTTTTTCCGGTGAAATGTTGCGTTTTCTAATACCTACTATTTTAGTTTTTATCACTTAGTGGAGCTTCATCTTTAAACATGATTCAATCAAGAAAACGTGCCTCAGTCGGATAGATTTTACTGAAGGTATCCCTTTAACGATTCTTGATCTTAAGGGGGCGCAACCATACAGATGATTAACTATTTTTTATGGTTACAATTATGACCCAAACATTGAGCAACGTAAAAAAAACATAAATAAGTGGCGCAACAGGCGAGTGACACCCAAGGCCTAGCTTCTCGCAACCATTCGTTTTGTGTGAGTTATTTTTGGGACGAATGGAAGGGACCTACAATTTTATGCCGAGTCCGAACGGCTCAATCAATTGAGAAGCTTTTTCATGACAGGCATACTCTCGGATGTTTGTCAGACGTTCGCGAGAGGTGGCGCAGTAGAAAAAACTTTAAGATGTAATTTGGGTTTTTCCGGGGATCGAACCTGGGATCCATCGCACAGTAGTCCAACACACTAACCACTGCGCTACTGCGCCGACAACGTACCTTACCTCTATTGCAAGTTTGTATTCCAGTCTAGTGCATAGTTATAAAGTCGTTGTTTTCTAAAAAGCATTCAGGATTCAGGAATCTCCTCTTAAAGGATTATACCGCTTTTTAAACGTGACTGGGTATAGGTATAGTCCAGTTTTTTTATTTATTTTTTGTTTACCTATGTACCTATATGTATTATTTATTCACCAAATCATTCTGTCCGCCTTGTCGCCCTTAACATCGGCAATTCTGATTATTTTTCGAGCAAAAAATAGATTTTTTGTATGTATGTATTTAATAGAGACATTAGCACAGGCCTCGGCCCTCATTGAAGCTAAGCTCTGGGCCTCCGGGTATCGTAGAATAGCGCCAATGCAAATGGACAAACTAAACCCGTAAATAAGCTGATTGAATAATTACAGAGACGTAAATATTCAAGGTTCTTACAACCGTATTTATCAGGAACATAGGATGTGGAGGTCCCATTTGTTGTAAATCTTGAAATTACTTCGAGTTCTACTCTGTCTTCGGTATAACTTCTTCATCAGCTCGTTATGACTCTAGCGAATTAAGGGATCATATTTTTGAATGACTCCATCATTTTTGAACTTTTTGATTCTTGACGCTGAGTTTCATGTCCTTCTTTCTTGAAGATTGTTTCAACTGCCGGAGCCCGGAGCGAAGTTTCGAATTGTCAATAATAACAAACCAAAAAATTAAATTTTCAAAAAAAAAAAAATTAGAAAATTAAATTTGTATGTCTTATTTATTTGACATAAAAAAACCCGGATCCCCGATATTGAATCGAGCAAAAAACAGATTTTTTTTTAACAAAAAATGTATTAGTGTCTTCTTCCATTTTCATGCATTTTCTTCCACTTCTTGACGATATTTAATTAAGTACCTATAGGAGACAAGTCAAATTTTTCTTATTAGATTATTTTTCTTCGAACAAAAGCAATCACTTGTCTGCACCACTTAAGCCCTATCCAGTTACAACATTCCCAAAGCCGGGTAATTTGAAAATACATTATGTAGGTAGTTGCGTGCAACGGAAAAGGACACCTTCGCTTAACCCTTTTCTAGTTTCTTCACCCACATGATTGCTTCTTTTATTGATTTCCGGTCTGCAACGATTATGACGAAAATGAATCACAACTCTGATCTCAATCCAAGATTAGCTAGCAGGTACAATTCCGACGCAGATAACCCACAAAGAGTCACTTGAACTACATTAGGGAGAGCTCTAGAAGGTAGGTAGGTACCTGACTGCTTTTCATACCCACACCCATATTTTCGAATGCGAAAAAACAACAACAACAACAACAAAACTAGGATACTGACCTTTTCTATATTCTGCAAAAGATGTTCACTCTGCTCTCCAGTGTATCCTATCATCCAGTATCCTGTTTGTTTAGCTTTTGTTATTTTATTTTATTTTGAAATTTTAGTTATTTAGTTATTGGAGTAGTATAATCTGAATTTTTTAATACACGCACAGACACAAACACACACACACTGTAGCGTAGATGCACTGGAATCCTTTTCTTCTTCTGCAGGATAATGAATTATGAAATGAATCATACACTTGTCTCAGTTAAGAGAGAATTGATTTTTTTCTTTAAATGCACCGGATTGTACCGTACCGGTCCAATAGAAACACGCACACTAACGGCGTAGAAGAAAAATCTTCTTCATTCTTGTTCAATTTCTTCTTGTCTACTACTTTTTCTCTCTCTCTATACACCGATTGGAAAATAAAAAGGCAAACAAAAATGGTTATAAAAAATTCAGGAATTTTTCTGTTTCTCTACGGATACACTACACGATCCATCACGGAGATGCTTTTGCTTTTGCTTTTGCTTTAGCCGTTTCTACTGCAGCATCCTTTGCCATCCAGAGCAGAGAAACACCGAACAAAATGAAATGGCCGATTGGAATTGGAAGACTAAAAAAAAAAAAAAATAGGTAGGTAGGTACTCCCAGGAGAGTACAGGATTTCCACTTGTCGTTGAATACACTCTCACACAGTGAACACTGAACGGACTGAAAAAGGCGACGACGACGTATACACACGAATCACTTCACAACACAGTGCGCAGGAAAATAACTAAAAAAAAAAAGGATGTTCGGGCGGGGGAAGGTGAAAAAATGAAAACACGAATCAAAGAAAATCCAAGAAAACTTTTCTTCTTCGATTAGGTACTTTTTTTTGTTTAATCACCAAAATAGTGCTAAATCTCTGCACAAAATAAAAAAAAACAAACGAGATGGAACAAGGTGGCAATGGATGAAATAAAAAATATAAAAAACCGGTTTTGAGTATCAAAAAATTCTTTCCACTGGCTTGACGCGACGACGACAACAACGGCAGCACTTTCTCAGTATGTTTAACACCAACACAAACGGAGTCGGTCTATCTAATCGCCCTTTTTTAAGCCCACAAAACACACTGCCAAGCACAACAACAACACTTGTGCGAATCAAACTCAAGTGCGCTCTCTTCTTTAAGTCGTGGTCGGTGTCGGATTAAAACGGCGAATAAGCACAAAATAAACGGCAGAAGAAATCTCAGGTCTCAGTTGGGATTACAAAAAAAAACCACCTCCCGATGGAATGTAACGCGAATTTTATTTGTTTTTGTTAAGCAGTTTGCATGGGACATTTGTTTAGCAGTCAACCCTTATCCGAGGGTGGTTGGGCAACTGGTTCTACCCACTAAAACACTGAAAGGGGGAACAAATTTTCCCAATCTGCACTACAATAAGCAACACTGTATCAGTACTAACGGCGGCAATACCAAACGAATCGACGTTTCAAACTCAACTGCATGAAGGAGCCGCAACCGTTACCGATTCAGTGGCGCGCCGCGGAAAAGTTGATTTGGATTTGGAATTAGATTGGGTGCTCGTTTCATTTCCAAAATGTTGTTGGCAACCAGCGTTGCCGCAAACAAATTTTCTTAGGTGCCATTGGCGGTAACCAAAGGTGCCAACTGGGTGCCACCAGCCCTTCAACGTCAGAGATATTTAAAAACACAAGAAACATAAATAATTTCGCATTAGTATCATTACGATTATTTGTGTATGAATTCGTACTCACACACACGATATGTATGTTTCACTACTTAAATGACTTTATTAAGTTTTTTTCATTAACCAATAGAACAACGTAAATAAACCCTTAAAAATTATAAAAACACGAAGGAAATTTATTGTAAATAGGTAAAAAACTTTATTAAAGTAAAGGTGCCAGTACACGATATGTAGCACGCCTCATATATATGTGGCTCTGACGTCAACAGAGAGTGCACAAAGAGAGCTTGTACACGGGATGTACCCATTGGGACCATTCGCTGACGTCAAAATGACGTCAGTGCTACATATATATGAGGCGTGCTACATATCGTGTACTAGCACCTTAAGTAACAACGCTGACTGAAGCGCTGACATCTTACCTCGTTTTCGAGAATGCTATAGATTTCATACACAAGGGTTGCGTTCTATGTTGTTAAAAATGATTCAGTTCAGTGAATATGAAATAAGTGTTCGCAGATGAAAGAGAAAATGACTTGCACTCTCAATCAATTTTAAACATTTTAAGAAATGCTTTTTTTTTAAATATTATGTATTAAAATGTATTAAGCTCATAAGGTGCCAAATAAGAAATGAAGGTGCCCAGGTGCCAATCGGACTGTAGGGTGCCAAAATGGCACAATTGTGCCACTTCGGCAACGTTGTTGGCAACTTTCGTTAAGAAGAGAAAATTTCCCTCAATGATTCTCTTTCACAGTGTGAGTGAATGTGAATCATATCGAACTCCACTCCAACTCAAAGTGGTTGGTTTTTGTTTGGTTTAGTTGAGTTTGTTTTGTTTTGCTTTGTGTTCTTCTGTCTTCTCTTTCTTATTAGATAGGGTACGTAAAGGAAATTCTATTAGAATTTCGAGTAGTTATCACTTATCAGTTGGGATAATGGCCTTACATGTGAAAATGTGAAAATTAAATGGCTGTAGGTACCAAGATTCGTTTCACTGACATGATGACACCTGCGTATGGCTGATATGAGATTATCTAACTGGAGGAAGCTATCTATAGATTTATCACAGGCACACACACGGAAACAGCACATGCGCTTGGGGCATGGAGTTCGAAGGGTAGTGGGTTTGGGTCTGGGTTTTGTGTTATTTATCAGCAGCAAAGTACATAGTTGGAATGGTATCAAAATCAAAGTATCAAAATGGGAATTTCAATTTGGTGGGTAATTTTAGAAGGTTTTGTGTTCCAGTACAACCATATTCCACCTGACCTGATACAGACAGGCCTGCCATATAATGCAATATATCGCGAAACGTACGATTTTTATTTTGATTTTGCGACAAGAATTCAGCTTTTGCGATATTAATGTTTTTCGCGGTTTTGTGCGATATTAACCACTTATTATAAATAAAACAAGTAAAAGTGTTATCATCGGCCTGGCCGATGCTTTAATACTCTCCACTGTTAGACACGCATGTGTTTAATATTGGTTTTGTATGGGAGGTACGAGAACTACTTGACCGACATAATTTTTAATATCAACTTGACAACTGTAAAAACAAGTCCTCTCACAAAATTTCATTCGCCTAGGTCAATTCCTTTGTTCCTTTTAATCTTTTATGGAATAGATTTTGGAAAGAAAACTTTCAAACTTGAAATTTGAAATTTGAAGAAAAAACTTTAAAAAAAAGTATGCTGATTTTTTTCAATATTGAGAAAATAGATACTAATTTGTTAGTAGTTTTTACTGTCCAAATCAATTCTTAATCGAACCCTGAAAACCAGATTGATTAATGTCCTCTAGTTTTTGAGAAAATGGACAATTTCTTGGACAACACCACCTACTGCGTGCAAATTAATAACCTTGTACTTTGAAATGTGTATTGGGGGGACATGCTGCCCCCCTGCAACCCCTCTTCTTCGAGTCACTGTTGGCTTATGGGGAAGGTGCGAGTTTGCTGATTTGCATTATAGACAAATCAGAACAGATTCCCGCCTATAAAAAATGCTATAGTACTTTTTTGTAGGTAAGTGTTGCCATAATTTTTTGTTTTATTTTCATGTATAGTATTATTTTTTTTTAATTACCCCTCCCGCCTAAACGAAGCGAGATAGACCCCCCTACAATAGTAAAAAATGCTTGTATTTAACCCCTCTACAAAATACTGTTATGTATCAATTTTTGGCGCCTAAGTTATCGTACTCTCCCCTAAAAAAATTAAATTCAAATATATACCCACCTCAAACATTTTTGCTCCCTTTAGCATTGTCAGAAAAAAAAGAAGACAGGGTAAATACTGAAATGCAATAGTATAAGTACCTTATCAAAACTGAAAAAATCTAGTCAAATGTGATTTTTATTTAAGTATCCCAATATTGAAGCAATGTTAATTTTATTTATTTATTTTTGATTAAAACTTGCGATACCTATGTATGCTATTTAGATAGGTAGTTCCTTTTTGTGCTATATTTTACCATCGCCAAATGAAATTGTTCCTTTTTTGTTAACTTAATAACTTATCTAACAAGTGTTTGTTATTTTTAATCGTGTTTCTACCTACTTTAATGCCCAGTTGTACAGTCACAGCCTTATTCATAACACTTAATTAAATCTGAATTAGGGTTAATTTTTGTTTAATTGCAGAAAACGTTATTCATAAACTTTTTTCAAAGTTAATTTCCTCTTAATCAAGTGTCAAAAAATTAAATGCCGACATTGGCATTCAGGAGCAAATTAACTCTGAATTAAATTGTTCAAATCATCATGGCGTTCTTATCTCATGCACACAACATTCCAGAGAAAAATGCCAGAATTTATCAAATATTTCCACCAATTGCATACTTTTTTATGAAATGCTGGTATACTTTTAGGCTTATTGCCTTAATTCATTGATTAGCTGGTATACGAGCAAAAATTCTTTATGAATAAACATTTTTTAATCCTTAATTAAAATGACCGTTTCGAATTTTGCGTGAGTTAGCTGAGACACTGATAATTAACAGATTAAGTGAATCTAATGAATAAGGCTGTCAGAGTTTAAACCGAAGTTTAACTAAACCTGACCGAGAGTTTAAACTTTTGGTTTAACTCGTTCAGTTTCACAGTACAAAATAATCTGACAGTTAACTAAACGCAGTTGTGGAAGCGCAGAACAATTTCCCTTAAGGGGATATTTTTCTACCAGCGCACTTTTGACCAAGTAAATGGTTATTGCTTTTCTCTACTTTATCTATTTTATCATTTGTAAATAAAAGAAAATGTGTGCAATATTATTACATTGTGTATTTTGGTATTAACGAAGTGAATTGATTTATTTTCGACACATGTTTGAACTGTCATCTACTTTCACCAATTAATTATTGCAGTAATTATTATTTCTTTTTTATTTCAATAATAATACATATCTAGTTGTTGAAATGTATGTGGCATTCAAACGGATGCGATCACAGGTACTGCTTCTTTGTAACTCGCTGGGTTTTTACCACATCCAATCACCCGTCGCCAGTAAAATATTGAAAGGATTTTATGAGCCTCTAATTAGGGTCATTGTCTGGTAATAGGTAGGCGCAAAGTTTTTTGCTGGTGTTTCTACGAAAATCTGCGCTATCTTGTTCTGGTTTTACTTTTTTTTTAAACAAAAAATGTAGGTAATCCAGATCTGTATACAAAAATGGTATGAACTCCGAAACCTTTGAACTGAACAGGCATTGTCCCGAGAAGTGTGTTCAAAATCGGACAAACAAATTGCATTGTAAAAAGAATAGAGTGGGTAGTGTCTTGTTTCAGCCAAAACAAAATGTGAAAGATTTGAGTATGTATAGAAATATATTTTGTTCGCGAAGAATCTAAAGAAATCACTAGTACATTACAAAAAAATAATCGTCATTTCCACACACGAAAAGAAATAATTTGTATTGAAAAAACCTCAATACAATTTACGCTTGTCTACATTATGTTTGGGCTAAGATCTACCTGATGTTCACTTGAAAAAAGGCGCTTTCATTGAAAAGTACATTATATTGGTTGAAAATCTATTGAAATTTTCTGATGACAGTGGGTTTACCGCAGTAATGCTGGAACTAATCATAGCTCTACTTTTCACTCATATAAAATCAAGAAGTGCAGCACCCAAACAATTTCTCATTTCTGTTCTCTCTCTCTATCTCTCTGTATGAAATAGCAGCTGTCAAAATAAACCTCAAAATGCGAAACGAAAGTTTAAACGGCAGAATGCAGGCGTTTAACTTAAACCGAGAGTTGAACTCCACTTTGGGTTTAAACGAACACAGTAAAACCGAAAATTTGTTGAAGGAAGGTTTAAACCAAAACGAGAGTTTAAACTCTGACTGTACAACTGGGCATAAGTGATTTTACATAGTGTGCTTTTTTGCGATTTTTGATGTACAATGGTGCGACATGACCACTTTTGAAATCTGGCAAGCCTGCTGATGGATGGGATGGGATGGAAAGATTCATTTACGTTTTTCTTAACTCTCGCGTGTGCTGCCCTGCCTCGTCTCGGACTCGCAGGTCTCAGCCACAGCCAGTGCTGTTTAAAAAGGGTGTCCCATAATTCATTTCATAGAACAGTGATACCAACGTTTAAAAAGATAACAATGTGACAGCTGACAGTTCGGGGATAGTAAAAATGGAGCGCTTTACGAAAGAACAACACATTTTTATGGTTGAGCAATACTTTAAGAAAAATGAAAGTTTGTCAGTTACAGTCAGCAATTTTCGAACAAAATCATCTTCATTGATGAAGAATGAAGCTAATTTTTATTTTAATGGCTTCGTTAATCTTCAAAATTAGCGCATTTGGGGTTCAGAAAACCCGCGACTGTTTGATGCGGATTTTGGGCTGAAGGCATTATCGGGCCATTCTTCTTCGAAAATGCGGCTGCTATGGTCAGGCAGTAACAATTAATGGTGTTCGTTATCGTGCAGTGATAACCTAGTTTTTATTGCCTAAATTGCAAGACATGGATGTGACTTCAACAAGACGGTGCCACATGCCATACAGCCAGAGAAACAATTCAATTACTGCATGGGCATGAGTCATTTCCTAATCGTGTAATCGGCAGTGTTTGCTATCAGGATTGTCCATTCAGATCTTGCGATTTAACACCATTGGACTTTTTTCTTTGGGGTTTTTTGAAGTCAAAGGTCTATGCAAACAAGCCCACATATAACTAACGCCATTAAAGGGGAAATTGGGAGGTGTATTAATGAAATTCAACCACATTTATGCGAAACCATCATAGAAAATTTCAATAAAAGAGTACGTCCTTGCCAACAAAGACGTGGCGGCCATTTATCCGATGTGCTATTCCATACATAACCCCAATCTGTATACCTACTCTATGAACAAATAAAAAATGTAAGCTTACTTATAAAAAATCTGTATTTTTTATCAAAATTACATTTTGCGTGATCGAAGCAAATCTACTGCTTAACACCAAAGAGGGTGACAGTTAGTAAATACTCGTTCAACAGGTGCTACGTGTTGATGTTTCAGTCAAGCCAGTTGGACTTTGGGCAAGAACTTTCTGATACAGAAAACAGTTCGCAACATGGCAAGACCTGAATATTTGCAAAGCCAAAGGGGGTGAATGGTGGATTCTTCTTCCATCTCGTCCATACAGCTCCTATACAGAAATAGTTGTGAGGTACTTCCATTCTGCGGAAATGCCAGCCTATCAGAAAGTGTCCCGTAAATGTTCCCACATCGGAGCTAATTTTGTTCCTATTTTTATATAGAAAGAAGTTACCTGGTTTTCAGTATTCATTAAAAAAAACTCAACCTTATTGACTTCTCCTCACCATTAAAAAACACAACAATAAAGAAACAGCATGATTTGTATGTATGTCAAAGTCAAAGTTCGAAAGTTGTAGGGTAGTTTTAATATCTTCCTAAACGTTGTTGCCCCATAACATCAATTCTTGTCCCAGGAGGAGTTAAGTTAAGTCTACCAAATTGCATGGTTTACATTTGGGCGAAGATTGCGCGTATCAGGCTGACATGGGTGAATTTTGCCTTGATGCGGATTGCCATAATACGTTCACTAATGTGTCGATAGCTCAATACTGTTTATGCCTAAATCAGCCGTGTATGACAAATTCATATGCAAATAAGAGCTGCCCCTGCTCTTTATATAGCAATTCCCTTTATTGACCAACGCGTTAGCTCTCCCTCTTAGATTCCCAAAGTGGATTACTAATACCGCATATTATATCCGAGCTGCTCTCCTTGGGTTAAGCAAGGGCCTGGTTCTCCAGCTTAGAGGTTGCAAGTTGTAGTAACTAAGGTTAAACAAAAAAAAATCTTGGTCCTAGGATAGTTGGTAAGTATGTACAGCATAAATGTCGCGTGACACGGGAAAATATGCGGGTCCACATCCGTTTAGCTATACAATGAGCATCAAAAGTGAGTGAACATCGATGGCGATGCTCCTTTGAGTTGTTCTTAGGGTCTGGAAGGAGGTACCTATAAAAAACCAACAATCTGTAAAAAGTTTGATAACGAAATAACAACAGAAAAAAATAATTTACATAATGTATTTAAAAAAAATAGTTTCCTAACTATAAAGACAAATGAAAACATCATTGGTGTTCACCCTCTTTTGACGCTCTCTAATTTTACAACCGAATTTGATATAACGAGTCAATAGGTCACTAGTGCTACCCAAAATTAAATAAATGTTAATTCCCTTCGTGGTTCCGAAAATTTACTTCTCAACATGTGTACTTTTTGACCTAAGCAATCCCAAGCATACCTTCTAATCCCCTTTACGGTAGTCCTCATTGATTACCCTCCATTATAGCTCTGGTACGGTTTGTTAAGCCCCCCACCCGCCACCAATTCATTATAAATCCCAAATTGAATTCCATACTAAACCCAATATCCATTAAGCAGTTCCTACAACTCGTGTTTAGCACCACAAAATACCAACTCTTCCGTTGTTGTACAATGTTGTACCTATACCTATATGCAAGGTACACGCAAAATTAACAAATTACCACAGCTTTTCCGTCGAATAACCTAATGGGAATGGGAAGCTTCCATAATCCATCGGTCAATGCTAAACCGTGTTGAATCCTCCATAGAACAGCATTATCATCGAAAGTTCATCCATTACAAGCGTGGACTGCACAAAAACGAGCACATCCTTGTTGAGGACAGTTTGAAAGTTTAAACTTGCATCCGTTATGGCTACCCAACGGTCCTCTGTTCCACCTGATAAAATCAATCGACCGTTTGCCACTACCGCAACACAACTTTGTTGTTTTTTTACGCTCCTATTTATGGGGGTCAGTAGACCACAGAATCCTGCCACAACCATCCAACAACCACACCTCAGCAGGCAGCATCCTTTGTCAGGCAAACAGTTTCATTCTAACCATCTGCATCGAAAATGATATGCATTTATAATTCAAAGCAGCAACAACAACATCAGATCCTTTCGCTCTGCCTGCATAATTTGTTTAGTTTTAGAAAACAAAAAAAAGATGGGTAATCCTCGCCCGACCGGATGTGAAATCCAAAATTATAAAACTATCTACCGCCTAGCCCCTGGTTGGCTATGAGTCGGTTATTATGTTAGAAATACTAACAGTACATCTTGTAGATTTTGTGTTGCGCTCCACTTTGCAGAAGCAAAATATGCCAGCTTTGGACAGTTATTGTTGGCTAGGTCTGGTCATGTGTGAAATTGCCTGCACAATATTCCTTCGCTTATAGAGAACAGCATAATCCAAACAGGGACAACAAGTTCTGGGTCATAAAGTTTCATTTCATTTTTCTGTAGGTTTGTTCTTCTTTCTGCACTCAACTCAGTGATGTTTGTTCTTCGCTTGCATAGCGCAGCTATCTTTGGATTGGTTCAGTGGGGAGGATTAGCCTTTGCCATGCAGTTCTATCTCTATGTTTAATATTATCTTCGTAGGTGACTGGCCTCTTTTCATACACACATTGGATGCTGAGTAAATAGTTTCCATGTCGATGCATTTTTAGAACGTCCTTTTAGGTAGGTAAGCACCTAAGCATACATTCTGCATACCGAGCATTATAATATTCGCATAGTTATGCAGGAGACGGCTCGGGCTTACGGATGTAATTCGCTTTGTCGACATTCAAAGCAAATATGGTTGCAATGTGCTGAAGTCGAGAATTGCAATGGGGAGGGATAGTGCAGATAAATATTACAACGAGGTAACATACTTCTTACACTGCTTTTGATAGTTGCAACTAAGCTTTGGACTATTACGCCTTGGCGCGATTATAATAACATTTTTTTAGTGTATAGCTTTAATAAAGGGTCCTCCTTTTCGCCACAGCAATATGTTACTAATTCCTCCAATCTGACCCCCAAATGTCGTGTCGTACACACGCCGAATCCCACCTAAGAACAGGAAAAATTGTTACCTTAGACGACAGGTCGCGATCAAGGTTCAGGTCCGGGTCCGGCGACAAAAAAGCTCCATTACATGTAACATAGACCACCATTAAATTATTCAGATGGAATTCGGATCTTGAAAAGTTTTCTAAAGATATTTACCGCACTTTGCACGATATTTGAATAATCGTACTGCACCTTTACGTTACGATGCTATTACGTTTGGAAACCGGGCTACATTTTTAACATATCTTTCAATAACAGGTTTTGAAAAAAAATATATTTTTCCTCTCCACCCTGCCTGATTGTTTTCATTGTACAGCCCAGTAGGTTAGCATCTAGAGGAGAACCAGGCGTTCCATTCAGTCGAGACAGGCCGTTCGTTCTAGTTTAGCGCAAAAGGCAGTCACATACTTACGGGAAAGCCTTCTCCACTAAACAAGCCGACGTATAAGCTACAAGAGGTCTTATCATAATCATAGAGCCAATACATCCAAAGGACCCTTTTCGGTTCGGTGATAAGAGTTCGACTGGACATGCTTAAGGTTAGGTTAACCTTAGGGTACATCCTTCTGTGCCACACTTAAGTCCTTGTGGTCCTTGTGGACCCATTGTGATGCCACAAAATGCTTTACCAAACGAAGTTTCTTATTTATGATCAGTGATCACTTCCAAATGTTTCGATTCATCGGAGGTCTGCATAGTGAAGCCTTTTAGCACTGTCATAGTCACAATCATCCATTTCGTCAAGTGAACAGCTTTAGTTTTCAGAGGATTGACCGAAATCCAGTTAATTGCGCACCATTCATCGACCACATTCAAGGCGTTCAATTTTAGAATCTATAGATTTTGTAGCGCATGTCTCAAAGGATTTTCTACGTTGGTATGCATGTTGCATCTTAATATCAGACCAGACCTCCAAAAATGTAAATTTTGATCAGTCTTTCCATCTCGAAGCTTTTCAGCAAGGAAGGAGGACAGAATTTTAGGTCTAAAATCGAGGTAAAATCTTCCAATTTATTGAATCGTACCCTAAAGAATGGAATATTGAATATATGCCTGTGTTAGACACCCTGTTGCATCAGAAAAGCTACGGGTACACTCCATCAGTTCCAGGCGACTTGAAGCCATCAAAAGATGCTATAGTATATTTGGTAGCCTCATATTTGCTGCCATAGCCGATGCAATATACCAGCTACGCCAAGTTTTACGACTTAGATCAAACTCAACTTGGATGTCGGAGACCCAGTTGTTACCCTGAAATTTAGTTTCCAGTAGAAGACTGTGTCTCAGTGGTTAGTGTGCTGGACTACTCAGATTCTCAGGTTCGATCCCCGTATAAACAAAAATTGCATATCCAATAGTTTTTTCCAGTGAGCCACCTCTCGCGAACGTCTGACAAATACTCGAGGGTATAAATATCCTGGAAAAGGCTTTCAATTCAGCCGCTCGGATGGGGCATACAACTGTAAGTCCCTCGCATTCGTCCCAAAATAATAAATTCATACCAAGGAATGTGAGAAGCTAGGCCTTAAGCTGCGGACCTGTTGTGCCCAATATTTAAGACTGACAGACTTGGAGTTAGTCTCAGGCTAACTCCGATTTAATTAGTTTGGCTCTTTTGAAAACCTTAACCAAAACCAACCCACTGATTTTATCTAGAGTATCTCGCTTTCACAGAAATCTTCATAGCTCCTTAAATGGTTTTTGTTTGAATTGAAAAATGATCGAGTTCCATCCTGTCATCTGTTTCTACAGGCTTCAGAGGCAATTGAGTATAGCAAATCTCCCTACTCGTTGAACCATGTTGAGTTCTTTATAAGGCGTCTGTGTTTGTCAGATCACCTAAGTCTTTATAATGGAAGGCTCCCAACTGAAACTTCCTTCTACTGAAGTGAACTGGGTAGGAACATAGAAGTTGAAGAATATTTTCCTCTTCTACTCCAGCCATACAGTTTCTGCAAGAGTCGTTTGCAAAAAGGCCTGACAATACGGCGTCCTATCCAATAAGGCATAGCCCAGTAATGACATACCTTGGTCCGGCAGAATGGGTGCGGTTGTTAAACGTTGGTCTAAAGAATTCTGCAACCCCTACGTGACTAAATCACTCTACACCACTTTTGTTCGCCCCCTCCTTGAGTACGCCAGTCAAGCGTGCTCTCCCTTTCATCGAGTTCATGTGCTCAGAATCGAGAACATCCAAAGTCGTTTCCTTCGATTTGTTCTTCGACGTCTGCCTTGGAACGATCCATTTATATTGCCTCCATACTCAGATCGCCTAAATCTCATTAACATGAACTCCCTTGAGGAAAGTAGGGACGCCGCAGACATTCTTTTCATTCATCGTCTTCTCTCAAACTATTTGATTTAACACAAATCCCCGTAATTTACGATGCCCTCGTCTCTTTTACCTTCCAACCCACCGAACCTCATATGGTTCCAACGAACCAATCTCCCGTATGCTGCGAAATGTTAACTCAAACATTTCCGTTTTCGATTTCAACCGCAGCTCTACCCGCCTTAAAATCGATCTCCTTCACCATTCCCCTTATCCTTAAGCTTTAGTTTAAGATTAGTTTTGAGTTTTAGCTTTTAAGTTATTTATGTTATTTTGTTAGTTTTAGCTTGAAGTAAGCCTAATAAATGGGGCTATATTTGCCCTCACCAAAATATAGTTGTTCCTATTTTGGCGAGTTCATCGGCCTGGGATCTCCCATGCCCCGGCACCCAAAATAGGGGAGTGTTGAACTTTTTGGCCATCTCCCTAAAAGATGATCAGCAGTCGAGGGCTACTACATAAGTTATTAGAGAACGAATCCAAAGATTTGATAGCTGATTGGCTATCCGAAAATATGCAAATATCTTTAACGGTTATCACGTTTTTCAACACTCAGTTGCTTCGAGCCAATGCGCGTTGCATTCGATAACATTTCTATGTACATATGTAGTTTTTGACTATGTGCTTCAGATATTAACACATGTTTCTTCCATGTATTGGTACAGCAGTCGCACAAATCATTACAAGTCTGCATTACAATATTCCATCAATAGACATTAATAACGTTTACGTAAACTGCCAGACACCAATTTCGATTCGCATCAATTAGCAGGACTAGAAAATGCATTCACCATGCAAGTCAAACGAATCATCGAGATGCATCTATCTGCATCTCCAGTATTGCAAATAAAATCGCAAAATCCTCTCTCCAGTTGCAGTCAGTCTCCTCTTGCCAAGCAGTAACAAAACAACCAACCAACTCATCCGACAAGTGTTTGGAAGTGTTTTTCTGTCAGTTGGTGTTTCTGGTCCATTGTCTTTCATTCCAACAACCATAGCGGTGACGAAGAAGAGAAGACAATACGACGACCACAACGAAAGGAATAATTAATAATTTCCTCAACGGCGGACAAGATTCTTATCTGCGGCTTTGGCAACTTGTTTGTTACTGCCAGTTACCAGCCAGTAGGGACTTTCACTCTCCCCTAGGAGTTTAGCACTTCAAAAGCTATACACGTGGATGATGAATTTGCGCCGCACAAAAACAAACTAATGCTGAAATTCCTCGGCACCAAGCGTCCCGCCAGACACCACTGTTGGTCCATTGTCTTGCAATTGCACACAAACACACATTTGTTACCACAGTTTGTTTATGCGAGAAGAACGTTCATTAGGAGCAGAGTGTGTTGGTTGCCAGATGGAGTCATGTGTCATACACCCGTATATTTGGCCAAATGCGGGTGGCGGTGGCTCGGAGATTCTCACAATACGACACGCTGGCACTAAATAGGATTATGGGAGTACCATGCGCCACGGTCAATTGACTTATTCACGGAAGGCAAAGCGGCAAAGCGCTGGTCTATGCCGCTACCGATGGTGGAGTGCATTTTTCTCATGGCTTTACTTTCGCCTTAGTGTGCTAGTCTTGGCTATTGCAGAATCAACTTGCACATCACCACGATACAGCAATCCATCGTCAGCGGTGTTGTCTTGCACGTACGTAACTCCGCCAGGCTGCCAGTCAGTCATTCACAGATTCATTCGAACGAAAAAGACGCGGATTTCAGCAGATATCCAAAGTGTATACAGGGAGACCGATCTCAGCGAGCTGTCTGATCCATAAGGAGCGCAAATTAATAATTCATAAGCGTGTGTGCGATTTGGATGTGATTGTGCGATTGATATCCCCCGATTTGGGGATTACCGCCGCCGATTGGTTGGCCGTTGGCGTGCTTCTTTCACTTCTGTATGAAACGTATTCGGATCTCCAAAGAAGTGGATTAATTACGATAGGCATTTGATAAGTGCAAACGAATGACCAATGTGATCTATACTAATACAGATGGACATCTGTCTGTCAGTATCGGTTTTAGTTTTGGATTGCGTTGCAAAGATTTATTATTCCATTTCTGAATGAACTCAACGCTGTCCGCACCTGTACGTATATGAGTAATGTCAAAGTTGCTACCTTACTTCCCACTTCTAGGTATATGAAAAGGTGAGTTTTAAAGGGAAATTTGGGCATCTTTTCATAGAGCAGGCTTTTTTGTGGGGCACAATTCAGTGGATGTGGAAAAACTAATAAATAGATCACCAGCTGAGAGTTAACACTGCCTACACTCTCAGCTGACAGTAGGGTTCCTAACGCACACGCACTCACTTGCAACTAGTATAATTTTGACAGTTTGTGGTGGTGACTGGTGGGCTTTTGGTAGCGTTGTGGTAACATTGTAGTAGCATTACGGTAACATTGAAATAATTAAAATAATTTTCCGTTTTTGAGATGATTTTTGTTTTATTTTATAAAAAACAGAACTGAATAGCGAAAAAGTTGACAATACTCTTCTTCTTCTACAATCTGTGTAAATTCGTTATACTTTCGAGAACCGAAAAATTTTACTACCTACTTACTTCTTATAGTATGTAGTTGGGACTTCAGTCCGGGTGAACACCCAATACGCCTCTCCATTATCTGCGTCTTTGGCCAAGTCTTTGGCCAAGCAACCTCCAGTTGCATGTTGCACACAAAGTAAATGGAATCAAAAATAACTATTTGAGAATTTTGCATTCAAAATAACCAAAGCTACCTTCATCTGCCTTCGTTAATGTTTATGCTTTTGCACCATGGTCCTGCTATATGGGGGGTTTCTGCAGATCTTAAGAATTGTCTTTAGCTACGTTTTTTTACAAAGGCTTACTACTTAATTGACGTCTTAGGTCATATTTGTTGAGCTTTAAATTAGGTACCTACCTGCTGTGAATGAATGTTGTTTTTACTTGTACTTTGACCAATAATTTAAATTAAAACCTAAACATAAAACAGCGATTGACAATCGAAATGTTAAACTTTATACTGGAAATGAGATGAGAACGAAGTCGTCCCCCGCAGCCTTAAATAAAGGGTTTTTCAATAAGAGGTGCTATTTTGGTATTCAGAGGAAAAACCTGGGTTTTCTTCAACGCTTTGGGCTACAGCAGCAATATTCTCAGTTGTTCATGAGCGACGTGCACGAGTTTTATTCTTTACATCACTAACTTGTCCGAACAGGTCGAATTTTGCCACCAATTTCTGTATTGCGGTCCGACAAGGTGCTTCACGACGACCAAAAAAAGCTTTAGATTTGCGAAATGTGACTGCAAGATTTTCACCATTTTTGTAGTGAATTTTAATAACTTCAATGCGTTGTTGAAGCGTGTATCGTTCCATTTTTAGTAATGGCGTAGTTTCTAATTGTCAAATGTCAAAGATTAAAGCTTCAAAAGTGACAGCTACCGAAATAGCGGGCCATTCACCAATAACACCTCTCATTGGAAAACCCTTTACTTAACTCGACTCTCCCTGGCAGGCAATTTGGTTCAGCAGTCCTGTAGAACTGTTGAGCTTAAATATTTCTACACTCATTTCATTTTGGTCAGGTTGATAGAAATCCTTTGCTTTTATCGTCCAGAATAGTTCTATCTAGAGAGTTTTACTCGATCTCGTATGGGCTTTTCGTGCTCCTTCTTCCTTAGGAGCTTATTTTCTTCTTCTTCCCTATTCTTTTGTTCGTAGAGCTTAGAAGTAGCTCTGGATGGTCCTTCTCTATAACATCACTTGGTAGGTGAGTTTCTTTGCTATACGTTGCGGATGCTTACCGGCATTCTTTATCAAACCAAGGGTTTCGTGTAGTTAGTCGGGTAAAACCTAGCACATCAGTTGCGGGGTATCTAATGGGCTCTTCGCCATTGATACTGACAGCATAGGGCTGATTGATAGGTTGTGGGATACGTGATAGGCAAAATTTTAAGCTGTTTGTTGCGACTGTATATCTGTTCAACAACAAGTCTTCTCACAATATTTCTTCGTTGTTGTGACGTCCAAGATATCTGCATTCCGCATTCGTACACATTACCTACACCTAGGTAATGGTCTGAGTCTATGTTGGCAGCTCGAAACTTTCGACGTCGAATGGCCAGAACGTTACAGTCTGATTACTGACTTTTTCGTTCATAAATTGAACAACCATGACATGCAGGATGCAGGAGCTATGGTTACAACAAGATGGCGCAACATGTCACACAGCTCGTGCCACAATTGATTTATTGAAAGAAACGTTTGGTAACCGCATAGTTTCACGTTGCAGACTTGTGAATTGGCCTCCAAAATCGTGCGATTTAACGCCGCTTGACTATTTTCTGTGGGGATATGTAAAGTCGCTAGTCTACGCCGATAAGCCCGGAACAATTAACCGCTTGAAGGACAACATTCGCCGTGTTATTGCCGATATACGGCCACAAATGTTGGAAAAAGTCATCGAAAATTGAACCTCCAGATTATACTACATCCGAGCCAGCCGTGGCGGTCATATGCCAGAAATCATATTTAATCTATAATGCCAGAAGATAATCTTTCGAATAAAGTAAATTTCATGTCAATTTAAAAAAATCATCTTTGTTTTATTCCATTTCAAAGTTCTATACCTCTAAATAAACACCCTTTACGAACGAATGGTTGTGAGAAGCTATGCCTAGGATGCCTATATATGTACGGCCATATTGCGCCAACTATTAATTTATTAATAAAGGGCGCTTTGGTAGGCGTGACCATGAATGGGCTAAGCATTTTCCTGTACATAGAAATTTCAGCTCCTATACTCCTAGCTTTATCGATAGTTATTTCAAATAGCCTCTATCGAATAAGAAAAACCGGTTAAGTAACGTAATGCAAGCCGTTAGGAGGGCTTAACTCATTTATGAAGATATCAGATATCACCCATCAACGCCCTTCTATCTAAATCTGATCTTTTAATATTGCGTAAAAATAAAATTTATAATAATCATCTTCACTTTCTCACAAGCCACATCAACGTGCACCTTATCTAACTCGGAAAATATATTTTCATCTATTGTTGTATACATCCATGTACCCGCTGTCTTTAATGTGCCAACTTCTAGACACACTGGCGCTATAGTCTGTGCTTCCATGCATGCATGAAGTCCATACTTGCCTGAAGGAAATTCAAATTACGCTTTTGTACGTTAAAATGCAAAGCGGCTCAGATGCCTGCCAAAAATTTGCTTCCGCAAGTTGATGCTGTACAAGTTGCAGCTCTGCGGAGTATGCAGATGCAGTATAGTACCTAGTACCTCGTAATATGCGATGGGGAAACCGATGAAGTGATGGCTGTTTTACGGACCATTTGACTTTAGTATACCTGTATAAAATGTGGTTAAGTGGGGTAGTAGTTGATTTGATGTTTTTTTTCTAAAATCTAAACCACGGATTTTATTTATGGCTCTGCAGTAATGAGGCTACACTTTAAACTTGATGGAGTCTATTAAGTTATGAAGTAATTGGCCGTCAAAAGGTATTGATACCATACATAAGCGTTCTGCGCGAGTTGGATATAACCGAGTGCCTAACCTCAACTGAATGTTAGGTAATCTAAACCTTTAAAAAGTCGTTGGTTGCAACGAGGACGAGAGGAGTATTTTTCAACTAAAAGTCCCTAATCTGATGATGTATGGTGCAGAAGCATGGACCTTATCAATGGGGATGAAAACCTCTTGGAACCTTGTATCGATAGAGTGTTAAGGAGAAGATTTAACGAATAACTTTATGAGCCATGTAGCTATATGTAAGCTCAAAAAGCTATAAATACCATATATGTATTAGGTGGTACACACAGGACCTCAACTAACTTCCTGTGCGTAACTAATCGAACTTCCTGGAGGGGTTTTATTGAAGTATTATATCTATAGTAGAAATGAGCCTTTACTGGCTGCCTTTTTGGCCATCAAACGAGCTTTTAATAATATTAGAGTACAGGAAATTAATCGTACCACAGGGCCCAAACAACTATATGGTCCGCCTAAGAAGCTCAGACTTAAGGACACCAGACTTCAAGTTTTAAAAGCCTTTCGGCCAGGATAAGATCGGAAAAATTTGGAAAATTAATAAAGTTTAGCTCATTAAAATTACGCAATAAAATACACTCTGGTCACTGCCTTCTGAGGAAGCATATCACGAGACTCTAGGTTTAAAGACTCGGATAAAGTATTGATATGTTGCAGAGGATATTATCCATCCATGAATGTAAGATTACTGTACCACGGACGATCTTCTTCAGCAATTTAGAGAGGCTTAGTTAGTGAACTAAATTGAAGCCACATATCTGTTTGTTCAGCTTTCTGACGGTGAAATTAGGAGAGTATGGCGCTTAAGATGTATCTTTTGAATAGTAGACAACATGCCTACAGGGCTAGGAAAAATCGCTAAATATACCGGGGGCATTGTGATACTACTATAACGGACATTGAAGGTGCCTTCGAAAAAGATATGCTTTGAAAGTCTGAAACAAGCTTTGGAAAAACGTAGTAACCCAACGTAAAGTGGGTAGTAACCCACTGGTGGTAAAATGGGTGGATAATATGTTGAATATAAGGGCGATAAATATTCAGACGGGAACCTGAAAACTCAGAGGAAGGCTCAGCAGAGGTTGCCCACAAGGAGGTGTTTTTTCACCTACACTGTGGACTCTCTTCTCGACATATTTGAGGCACCTGGCATTCACATAGTGGGATATGCCGATGACATAATGTAGCATTAATGGCAAGAGGCAAATTCATAGATGCCACGGCGGATATCATGAGCACTCCTCAAAGTGGCAAAAATTGGTACATACTACATAGGTACAAACGTGTATGTGGACAGATGTGGGGACTCTCTCCTAGGTCAGCATACTGTTTTGACGTTTTTGGGATCGACGGCAAAGAAAAAAAGGGGTCAATTGAAAAGTTGATGGGTGGTGGGGTTAACTACAGGACATGGTAATTTCGGGTATCATTTAAAGAAGATTGGCCTTAGAGAAGGTGATACTTGTAAACTATGCCTGGAGGAATCTGAAACAGCGGCACATACAGTGTCAATGTTCAGCTTTGACTGACAGAAGAATGAGGATCATGGGACAATATTGGGTTGAGACCCATTGAATGAAACAGATCTCACATAAACAGATGCTAGCCTTAACACTAGGAATCGAACCCAGGCAAGTACTTTGATAAGTCTAGAGATTCTCTCTGGGTAGGATTTATACTAGTAGAGAGATGAAAATAGACCCGACAATGGTGCTCTGATTCGAATATCTCTCGAAATCTGTATATAGGTACGCCATCTATTTTTATCAGTTTTACAAAGCCTTGTATACTATACGTTGGGTTTGCTTTAATATTCATCAAAAAGCGCCATTGCATTTCTATTAATGTTATTTTCTGTGGCCATTACTCAATAAATATATAAAAAATATACTGACTGCATATCATTTCAATTTTGTTTTAGCTTCTTTTATCACCATCCACTGGGGAATGCGTTTGTGAACTCCCTCGCCCAATACAGTCACAAATTGAATCTAAAAATAAATATGTCATTCGCTTGCATTGCTAAAATAAATCGACATTGCTACAATAAAATCGCATAAAATTATAGAACAAAGCAAAGAAAAAAAAAATTGAAAAAGCAAAACGTCAAAGTCCTAGATAAGCATTGCATTTTTATTGTGTGTGGATTTTTACTACTTGCAGTTTCAGATAATATAACATTTTGTGCCGCCTCTCATTGTTTTGTTGTAGACTACGGACGACCGCTTTACAGCGTGCACATTACTTGGGTTGTGACTTGTGGCCACATAGCGTTTGCCAGTTGCGGCATGTGGACTCCTCTTTAATATTCACACACGTAAGAGTGAATTTCGTCTGCATAATAAGTCTGTGCATAAGTCTGCTGATTGGATATCTATAAAAGAAGAGTAATAGAAAACAACAGGAAATATCTATGAATGCAAATTATGCCTAACGTAGATACCACCAGAAGGTGGAGAGTTTTAGGCGATATAAAAAATAATAACTTTCCCGTGAAAAATTAAATAAAAAATTATCGCAATTCCAGTACCTAGGTATTTATAAAATGTTAAGTTCTGCAGTTCCTTGACGTGCATGTCGTCTATCATCACAAAACATGCACATAAAACAAAGTATTAAATAATTAAGAGGTAAATTAAAAAAAAAAAACAATAAATTACAAAATGCTACACTCTCGCTAAGTTATCGGGCTATTAATCTTCATTCGTGACTATCTATAGTAGAAAAAAGTTGAAAAAGTAGGTACATACTTCCATCTTCCGTCTTCCGTTTTCATGTAGATTTTGAAGTAGGTATACTCGGTCAGTCATGACATGAGGTTATTAAAAAGTTGAACGGTTCATTGACTTAGGTACGATTTTTTTACAAATAATGTAACTTGGCGTGTTATCTTACACCAGAAGAAAATTTGTCAGAAATTTGTATGTATATAAATTCTTAGTTCTTCTATGACGTGACGCGGTGTTTCATCCAGTGAGACACAAGGCTTTAAATTTTGATTGTCATTGTTGAGAATCACAAGAAGATCATTTGCTGGTATAAAATATTTAATTAGTTACTCGTTAAAAGGTTAGAACCCATTAGGAACTGCCTTCTAACTACCTCTCCAATTTAATAAAATCAGTTGGATTGCCATTTAGCAAATGTATGCCGAATTTTTCAAAATAAATTCAGAAAAGGAATTATGAAAGAAAGGCACTTAGACTTACATATTAACCTAAGTTCATCATTGATCAAATTTTTAGGCATATGATACTGGAAAAAAAACCCAAGAAGTTCAAATAAACTCATAATCCCACTACGGATCTGAAGCCTAAACTTTTCCAAAGGCGGATGAAGATATCCTTAGAGGCTTAGAAAGAAAAATCTTCATTAAATAATCATTAGATCAGGTACCGACTACTTGCTCTGAAAGGCAACAAATAAAATGAAGGCCAATAGCTCACTGTCCGCTAGTAAAAACCAAAGAAGGTAACTGTGCAAGAAGCAGCCAAGAGAAAGCAAACACTTTTGCAGAGTATCTTGAAGACGTCTTCAAACCTTATGAAGATAAAGGCTATCAAGGGATCGAAGTAAGATGTAAGTTCAGCCGGTAACAGCTAAATAACTTGCCAAAGAAATTAAAGAAGGCATAAATATATTAAAAAAGGCCTCAGGGTTTGATTTTATTACAGGAGGAATTTTGAAACAATTTCCACGAAAATGTCAGAAAAAACTAGCGCAGATTATGAATGCTGCATTTAAGTTAAGATATATGCCAAGCAAGTGGAAAGTCGCGGAGGTAATAATGATCCATAACCATAGGCAATCCACCTTGCGAGGTAACCTCATATCGCCCAATAACAATATATTTCCAGAAGACTACAATTTGCAGCAATTTAAGTGCAGAACTAACATACATCTGCAAGCATCTCGGGGCGCTGATGAAGCGTTATAGGTTCGCCTTTCCCGGGAGAAGTAGCTATTTAAACAAAATTTATTTGGAAAAAATCTGGTAAATCGTTTTCAAAAAATAATTAACGAATTAAATTGCTGGTCCCAAGTCACCAATTTGGATTTAGAAATAAGCACTCTACAATTGATCAGGACTGGAGAGGAGCATAGAATCACAGATAAAAACGAAAAATCATTTGAAGAAAAAAAGGTGTTTTTTTACAATATTTCTTGCCATAGCACAAGCTTTTGATAAAGTCAGGCACAAAGGATTGATCCACAAATTACAAAAGCAACTGCATAGAAAGTATTCGACAATTCTGGAGTAATATACATATATCAGATCGATTCTTCAGAAATAATCAAGAGACTTTAGTACTCCACACTATAAGACAAATTAAAGCTGGTGTATACCACAAGGCAGTGCGCTATACCTTCTATTCGCTAGTGATCTGCTTGAAACTGGATAAACGACCATAGCAGCTTTTGCAGATGACACTGCTGTACTTGCTGTTGAAGCAACTGTTGAAATGGCAATGGCAACAAAAAAGCACCAAATTGCAATAAACTGTATCTCTAAATGGACAAAAAAGAAACACATTAAATTAAATGACCTAAAATCGGTCTATATTAATTGTTCGTTTAAAACCGTACCATATATTCCATAAATAACAATGTAGTGGGATACTCAAATACAGCCAAATATCTAGGCACGACTCTAGAGTCTAGATGCTAAACTGCGTTGGAAAGGGCATTTAATGGTCGAAGTAGAGGTTCCCCAAAGGCACAGAAGACGACTTAACCATGTCAACTTAGAAAGAACAGAACTTTTAAATACTGACAATGTAATCAGGAGATTAAGGCGGGTAAAACCTCTTGATCTATAAGATTTAGCAAAGACCAAGAAAATAGGTAGGTAATAATTTCCATCAAAACCGTATAGAAATGCGATAAACGGCGGATTTATCATCTCAATTTTTTTAAATGAATCAAAAATGAATTGCCGATCAGTCGAACGGTTAGGTGTAATCTAATTCGGAATGACGAAAGTCAGTCCACTTGGGAGTTTTTTTTTTTTTAGATCGGTTGAAAGTCCCCCACTATTGCCGAAGCATCCCTCGCGTATTCGCGTAATAGCTTTGCAATGTCTTTTGATAATTTTTCCTTCCAGCGAACCTCCAAACACAAAAACAAAAGATTATCAGTTCCATTTGCGTTGACGTGTTTAGGAAATGGCGACTCAAAGGCGAAGGTATACGAGCGACATCGACCCAGTCAGGAAATTTTGCATTGGCGTTTAATATGGCTAGAATATGAAGGTTCAACACGGAGTAGAGGAAAACCTGGCCTAAGGTGCACAAGTATAGAAAAGACCTCAGGAGTATAGTGCACAAGGGAGTCACTCATCACACGACCAAGCGCGTCGCCGAAGTGAAGTAATGTTTCAGTTGACACCACCGTAATAAGCAAAGAAAAGGTAGCCAACTATTTAGTAGAGCCTGGATCTGCAACCTTCATTCCAAGTACCATTGAAGCAGCAATATTGAAAGGAACCGCTAAGCGATGGGTGCCAAATCATTGGGTCAGTAGTTAGTTTGTCTCAGATGTTCAACCCCTTTCAACCCCTAGGAAAACAAGAATTACACCTCAAAATTTATTTCTCTGAGTCAGCCGAGAAAGCGTGTCAATCAACCCGTTCGGATTTTGCTTAAAATCGTAGGTCGTTTTGCATTCGTCCAAACTTCTGACTCTCCATAGCGATGTAGAAGAAACGTCGACCTATAAGATCACAAACCACATAAAACTACACCGCCAACTTCCGTGCACCTACCCGATTCTTCCCGGAATTGATTCCCCTGGCTGTGAATACGTGTGAAATGTCAAAATCAATGGCGGCAATGATTTCCATGATATACCATTGTCCATGGCATGGGCCTAGGATTATTCAAGTATGCGTGCGTTAATGGCTCTCCTTTGATTTTGATGAAAAATCCTGGGCCCGCAGGCAGCTTGTAGGCAAGGTTCGTTATGTTGGGAGAAGTCGACGGTCTATTCTATGTGGTTTGTGTATAAGATCTTTTGAGCTTAAAGCATCAGAATTTCGTTTAGGTATAGGTAGCGTCTCTATATATTCCTAATGTAGCTGATGATGCATTCAGCAGAGGATGTCTTTAATTCTTCCGAATGGTTGTGAGAAATCTAAGGCCATCAACTATACATTCGTTTCAAAAACAGGAGCTGTGGTGATAGGTATTAATACATACTTCACTTAACAGTACCTAGGCGCTCGATATATAGTGAGCCTCAAGCAGTGGTCGATCAAGTACAATGAACACAGAAAATTGTATACTATTGTAAATTGTCGCGATAAAATGAACTCACATTTTTTCAGATCTATTTGCGATTCTAAAAAAAAAAAGTCTCTCAATCATTTAAGCTTGAAAAGACTGAGGAGCTCAAGAAGCTTTCAGAATTTAAGACGGATTTCTTCAATTATTTGTTTTAATTTCTTACTTAACTGAATTGTCGTTCAGATAATGCTTTAGTAATCAATTTCAATTTTGGCGAACCTTCTTCGCTTCCCGCACCAAAGACATCAACCCACCCGTCATAATCTCATCATCATCACCATTACGTGTGTGAAAACCTCCTCCTCCGCTGTCTGCATCGCGTCACCACCATCAATAGCGAGTCAAAAACATCATCCTCCGTCTGTACATCACACTAGAAGGCAGAACCCTTATTAGAGGCGTAGTACCTAGTCGTAGTCGGTAGCATACGAGGTTTCTGGCCCACGCTACTTAGTCTAAGCACGTTTTGGTCATTTCGAATTCCAGTTTTGGCCTAAGGGCTTATATATTTACCGATTGTCCGCCTAGGGTAGGTAGGCACTTGATCACGAACATGTTTGCTGCTCAATCTAAATTTTAAACAGTCAATCACAATCCAGAACACCAAATCCAATCTATTGCATTTCCACGTAAATGTATTCCTGTAAATTAAATTTACATATGTATTGCATTATAAACCTTCTTCAAATACATTGTTTCCATCCTGACAGCTAATATTGCAGAATTTCTACTTACATTGTCCAAACCATCACGGTGTACGCCAATCGCAGCGAATGCTTCATCCAGGATTCCATCTATATCCCTTAGGTATTCCCATTTCACAAGAAATTACCTTCAATGTGACAGATTGCATTTGTTATACGAATACCAAATTTGGTTTACAATGACGATTCACATCTACAGAGACGATCGATCCAATCAACCGCAGTGATCCATCCGATCATCTGCGACATGATACCATCTACAACACAGTCTGGCTTTATATGCTAGGACACTGCGTTCGCCATTCAATGGACAAATATCCCACACAGAATATGGTGAAGCATGTGCTGAGTTGGACATTTATTCATATCGACCGTATAAAATCCTTCATTTCGTAACCTGTCTCAATCTAGGAATAGAAAAAATAAAAGAAACAGAATAAGATACTTGTATCTTTGCAACCTGCTTCATTCGCATATCAATTTCAATATGATTTACCTATGGATTTACCTTCCCACTCTTTTTCTCCACAAGCGAACTGAGGTGGACGATGAATTTGCATTTTTTATTCGACCGCAGGGAGAACTTTATTGCGCTTCTCACATTCAGAAAAGATGTAGGTACCTAAATAGCCAATGCATTTCGCATTCGTATCGTAGTAATACTATGCGATGATGTCAGCTATAACTTGGAATATAAATGAGAAGAAGGACACCATGAATTACCGATTATGTTGACGACGGACACGGTGCTGTTTGATGTTTTTAACGCTAGAAATGTTCCACTACGTCACATCACATGAATTTTTAAAATGCATAGAATCACGTGACAGCGAGGTAGTGGCATTTTCCCACGTCTAGTTAAATTAAAGCACGTTAAACTTCAAAGGATTTTAAATAAAACTTCAAGTCATATTTTCGCACTTGTATTTATCTGCAAGAGGAAATAAAATTTACTAGTTAGTTATGTTGACTATAAGGTTTTAATCAAAATTTGACAAAGCTTTGTTTTTTGAGGAGGTTTTAAATAAAGCTATTTATAGGGTCATTTAGATTTTGAATACATAATAGTTCGGCTGCAGCTTCAACGGTACACCCATCGATCTCTGTTGATGTGCTTAATCATTCTAGCAAATTTATTAAATTTTCCAGGGCTGCATTCCAGGTTTGACTATTTTAACTACAGCGTTGACAAGCTGTGACAGTTCGAAGGAGGGGAAGTTAACTAAATTAACGAGAGGCAAAAGTGTGGTTCATTTCACTCATACTACAACATGTCATTAGTAACAATAGCTGTTCCAGATTCCAAAAAGTAACTAAATAATCAATCGCTGTTAATTTAGTTAAAATAGTCAAACCTGGAATGCAGCCCAGCTGCCGAAAATCTATTTTTTTTTAAATTCAAGTGACGTAAATGGCGTCCGAATATATACACTATACAGTGAGTGTCAAAAGTGAACACCAATACTCTTTAAAATTTTCTTAAGGGCCTTTAGGGTCTTGAAAAACTTCTTAAAAGCCAGAAATCTGTAAAAACTTTGATAGCGAAATAACAAACCATTATATTTAATTTCGACAATATTAAATACTTTATAAATAGGTATTAAAAAAAATATATATTCTAAGCTGCAAAGACAAATGAAAGCATCAGTGAGCTTTTAGACGCTTACTGTAGTGTACAGTAAATGGTTGTTAAATGATGAAGTTATTTCTGCTTCTATACCCAACCTTTAAGGCCTAAAGACATTAAAACCTATATACCCTTTAAAATATTATAAAAATATGTTTTGGTTCGCCAAACTTATCGTGCGCTACGTCTATTTTTGGGTCGACATAATCGTCCATCTTAGCAAGTTATTCGGAACACGATGAATGGTTTTGGCACCACGTATACTCTAGTAGATAATACACATCCCCAAAGACGACAAACAGTGCGAACAGAAAAAGAAGAATCCGAATTAGTCGATTCGCTATCGTGCACAGCATTTAGAGCTTTGTGGAAGATTTTACGGAAAGATCTTGGTTTAAAAGCTTATAAAATCCAGGAGGTTGCAGGGGAGCAGCATGCCCCCATACCTATTTTACTGTTAATGTATTGTGAATACACTCGAAATCTATTTGGGTATTTTGGTTTTGGGGATTTTGGGTTTGGGGATATCGGCTTGGGGATTTCATTTTGGGGACTTTAATTTTGGAGTTTTCGTACCCTGCCCATACCTATGGCATCAGTAGTTGCTCCATAAAGTTGTCGCCAATTGGACTTCACTCATTGCGCTTCATTCGAACTAGCCGTGGCGCGCATATGCCCGAAATAATTTTTAAGCAGTAATGGCATAATTACTATCTATTAAATACCAATATCATTGTTGGCTTTAATTTCAGAAATATTTGAAAAATTATTAAAAGCCGAATTTTGTTTAATTTTTCGAATCTAAATTTTTTTGCAGTTTGGGGGCTCCGATCAGGTTTGTCGAAAGATACTCTGCTGGACTTTTGCTCTCTTATAAAAAAAAGTTTTTCAATGACAAAAAGTTTGTAAAGGGTTTTTCAATAGGGATGCTACAAAAGTAGAGCGACAGGGACAGCAAACGACGCCGAATTTCTTGCCGTTCTTTTAACATTTCTCTTCAGTAAGGTTTGCCATTTCATGATGGAAAGATATACGAGCCAACAACGAGTCGAAATTATTAAAATTTACTACCGAAATTCGGAGTCAGTGGCCTCAACGTTAAGAGCGCTACGTCCAATTTATGGTCGTCATAATCGTCCTAGCCTAGCAGATCAACAATTGAGCGTCTAGTGGAAAAATTTGAATCCACCGCCTCGGTCGTGCGATTTGATGCCGTTAGACTATTTCCTGCGGGGCTACGTCAAGTCTATGGTCTATGCCAACAAGCTAGCGATGATTGATGAACTTCGTACGAATATCGAACGTGAAATTGCAGCAGTATCGGCCGATTTATGCTTGAAAACAGTCGAAAATTGGGTTCAACGTCTGGACTTCTGCAAGCGTGCCCGTGGTGGCCATACAAAAGAAATCGAGTTCCATACATAATGGCATCGAACGTACTTTCACAGGAATAAAGAATTTCATTGATATCCAAAACCGTTTTTGTTTTATTTAAAAAAAACTTTTGTAGCGCTCTTATTAAAAAACCCTCGCTCTTATTGAAAAACCCCATATATAGCCAAGGCTTTTGATATGGTTAAGCATAGCATTCTGTTAAGCAAGTTACATGGTTTTGTTGGTTCTATTTATACGTTGCTTGTAACCTGTTTTGATTTATATTAAAGTAATTTTTGAGTCTACTTAAAATTTTTCAAATTAGCATATTATTTTAATCCGATTTTTTAAATAAAAATAATGCGAAATATTAAATTCAATTGAAGAAAAAATGAAGCAGAAATTAAGATCAAAACAAGAAATTTAAAACAAATATTCCCGCAATGACCGCATCTTTACATTTGTGTTCCTTGTGGCTCCATAAAAGTTTCAAATGAACTGTTTTCACTTTCATATACTACATAAATGCACAAAGTAATTTTTTAATACAAGATACTTTTTATTGAATTACGATTCACACCCGAGTAGAGTCAGGTTACATTCCCTACCCCTTTTACTATTTAATTTAACAACATTTTAATAGCCCACATGTGTCTAAAATATGATTACATCTATGAGTAACTACGTATCGTATTTAATAGTGGGTGTCAAATGCTTTAAAACTCATAGGATCCAATTCACGACCAACAGTTAATATCGTATAGCAAAAATGACTACACGTTTCAGTGATGATTGCAAGGGACTCATGTCTGATGGACGTCATCCATCCCATGACACAATTAAATTCTTAAGATAAAAGACAATCTCCACCCACAAGTTCTCGCAGTACCTTCATATAAAGAAAACTATTTTCAAAATTATCTTCTCTCTATGTCTGATTTATGCATCAATCTATTCCTCAGTATGTAAGTCGCTGCTTCACTGTCTATGTATGGAAACTTATGATTCATGGAAGGGTGTCGAAAAGTGTGCCCACGTTCGTCAATTGAATTTTCTCGCTTTTTTCACATATTTCCCTTTTTTATCCAACTCATCATTCTGCACCATGGAATACCAATTGGGATATGAACCAGTCGAGCACATTTTTATTATTCAAGAACTTTAGTCTTTGAAAACTCTTTGCGGAGGTATAGGTATATACAAAATCCATTAGTTTAGTGATGCAATGCATCATATCATATCGATTTAGATATATGTACTAATCTCTCCGACTGAAGGTTACTTTACTCTTCATCGTGCCAAATTAAATTTTGTTATATGTATTTGTCTGGAAGTGGCTCTTTTCGAATAATCTGCTTCATTATGTTTGAACCAGGAACTGGCTTATTGCGGATGATATTTGCATTTTCCAACAATGAAATGGATTTTCAACGAGTTGATTTGAGATCCGTTTGTGAAATGTTAAAGGTTACAGCAGGATACCTCCTTGGAAATCAATTTATTTTATGCAAAGTATTTTGGCTGAGAGTTCAGCGGTTGAAAGTAAATATTATAGACGAGGCTTTTTTAAAGCGATATTATTTTGAATGGCATTAGCTATAGTTCTATTCTTGGTGATGACGTTATATTAAGATTTTGGGCAGCAGTACCAGTCTTGAGCTATCGACATTTTAACAATCCGCATTAAAGCTAAATTCAGCCTGATATGCTCTCACAGAGGAAGACGATGATACAAAACGCAATGTCTTAAGTGCGATGTTAAAATTGAGATTTTAATGTCAGAAAAGACGAAGAGTATATTTTTAGCAGTATACAATCAGGAAGCGTAGCCTACAAGACACCAAATTAGGCTAAATGACTTTTTTGTCGGTCGTAACGTTGCTATATAACTATATGATCTCAACGTAAATTGAGACACATGGATTTCACCACCTTCAGCCAAATTGATGATGTTCAGATCGAAGTAAGGCACTCCTCCAATACTTTGGGTGTCGTAACGTTCCGAGCTGCCAACATAGGCTACCTTGCGCAGATTTAACGCTCAACGGCTTTAATCCTCTAGAATCTTTGTCGATCTCGTATCCCTCAATCTATCGAGAAGCCTCATACTCATACCCACCAATAGCATCGAAGCCAAGAAACCCTTTGCTTGATAAAGAGTGTCGACAAGCACCTGCAGCAAGGCAACCTGTCTTCAAAGCACCGCTGCAGAGAAGTGCGCAGGCGGGTCGTAGGCATAGGCTCTAAAGAGGAGGGAAGAACATCAGCTTCTCAAGAAGAAAAAGAGAGAATACGACAAGCGGGCGATTGAAAAAATAGAGAGGTGCTACTCCATGGGCAATGCTTGAAAGTTGTATGTACCTAAAGGTAAAAAGAACATTTTAATGCACCAAAACCCGATAGGGGATAAAACCATATCTCGTTGATCGGTATTGGGGATATTGCAAAACCACTTCTGCAGGCGGGTAAGCGGCTAAGACGAACAGAAAATCAAGGTTTCCGTCCAGTCCACCAAAATGAACTGGCTATTTAAGACAATGGGAGACGACTTGTTATAGAGCATATATACCCATATATACTCCAAAATTTGATCAGAAGAAAGTATGTTCCATGGATGGAACCCATTATTTGTTTGGACTGTAAAAGAGGAGACATCCTCCAAACTACGCCCACTATACAGGCATCCTTCTCCTTAATATCGCATACAAGATTAAGGCTGCTCTACTGTGCGAATACCTGAAACCATGTTAAGTAACTGACAGGCGACTAGTCCCTACCATTGCGCTTTTAGTCTAGGTTTCTCCGATGAATCGGACTGATCGTTACAATAAAGTGCTACAACTTTGAGGTCTGAAAATGGTTAGGAATATAAGATCGATATAAGATCTTAAAATGGCATCGCATTAGAAATAAAGTGAAGAATTACGCTTGCCAATCGCTGTTTTTTAATCCTAAGAATACATTTGAGCAGTTAAGCGCAAGAAACACTAAGGAAACTCTGTAGTATAAGACCGTCATCATTCCAGTCAACGGCATTTGGAGCAAAGCATGGACGTTAGTGAATGTGAATGAAGAAATGTGGGTCATTTTGAACACAAAACCCTTTCAGACCTCTTTGCTCTTTTGTTATTCTAACATGGAGCAGGCAACTAGAAGCAGTCTGCCATAAACCTCTCTAATTGTATAGATAGACGGAAATTGGTTCACTCCGGACTGTAGTGTAGAGCCACCTCCTAGGTAACTCAAAATAGAACTTGCATGTGCTCCTAAATAGTCTGAAGTGAAAATAAAATTGTGCGGATATGATCACTTCCAAGGCAACATTTCATGGCATGAGTGACACTAGACTTTGTACTAAAATCCAAAAACATTAGGTGCCCTATCAGCCAGGGACATGAACGTCTACATTTTCAGTTATTGACATAATAATTTCCCCTAGTATTGCAACCATCAATGATATCTCAATCCTCAGTGTGATGATGAAAACGTCCACCTGGCGATTAATCATCAATAAATTTCCAGTAACGCTCATAACTCATATAACCCGGTGATACCCTGCCACCAATTGGTTGGCCATATAAACCAAGTTATCGCAGCAAGTCGAACACGAGTCTCAACAAATATAAAAGTGCAGTCGCTGTCTCCCATTTACCGCCTCAACTTCGGCGAACAGTAATTGCCACCTGTTTCAATTAAAAATTAAACAATTTCATTACGTGATTAAATTGTTGAATGTCTAACTACGCCACTTGCCGCAAAAAGACAAGGCCTACATCTTCCAACTACGAGCAACTGAAATTGACAATCACCCGCCTACCGCAGTGAGACCAACAACGTGACGCGCGGGTCCACGAGCGCAAATTGTTGAATTTTTAATTTTCCCTGGTTTTCAATTTTCCTTTTTTTTCCTCCGTGCGTTGTCATTTCAAGAATTGTTCGCTCTCAATATGGTGTCCGATACCCATTAATAATCGTCATGAAATCGCACAACTCTTGGTGCGAGCAGGCATCCGCCAAAAAATGTTTGCCTCTATGCAACTGACCAGGCCACACAACGCTTACAGATATTAAAGTGGCTTTAAGCCAAGTAAATGTGAAGCCATCTTCATCTTGGAGGCAATTGGACAAACATCTGCACGGGGAACGTATATATGCGATGCGATCATCATAATGCGATATTGGCGATCGCGATATAAAATCATACGATCCCGATTAAGCGTATATATACTTCGGCGAGCATTGCATCACTATCGGGGGGCTACTGCTGCTGCCGACCATAATGTTGGTCAGGGAGTTATGTCAAACCATGTTTCGGACCAAAATCGGTGCAGAGATTCTTTTGAAATGCACTGTAAAAATAAAGTTGAAAGTCGGGGAAAAAAATTGAAGTTGCCATTTAAACGATCTCCGTGCGACGACTGTCGTCCATGGACCATGCTTGCGTCTTAAATTTTTCTTTTAATAAAACGCACATCAGTATTGAACGCCAGAAAACGCGTGTGGCATTTTAATGCAGTTTGCTTCATCGCAAATTAACTCGAAAAGTTGATATTAGGAATTTTCTTCTATGGAAAGAAAATTTCAAATGGACTGCGAAGGAGTCCATTGTTGGCTATAAGATCGTTTGGAAGGTTGGTATATATTGTCAAGAGGTGAAGACAGTCGCTATTGTGAGTCAAAAGTTGTAAATGATCATATTTGGGCTGGGCACAAGAACTATCTCTACATTTTCATCATCATTCGAAAGAGTGTAGGGACAATTTTTTAAGGCTCAATTATTTTTTTCTGAATCTGTCTACTGTTGAATTGAACTCAGCAACCAATACCATCATCACCCGCATGCCAGTTTTTGCATAATATTAAGGACCTCGGGCTGTGCGGTTGATCTATGACATACCCACGACCAATGAAAGGATTAGGTTGACCTTGCTTTTTAGCATTTTTCCTATAGTATTGCATTATTTTTAGTTTAAGCTTTTGGTTAAGCCAGGGGTTCCCAATCTTTTAAATACTGCAACTCCCTTGAGAGGTTGAAATATTTCAGCGACGCCCTTCTAAAAGCACAGATATATGAATAGAAGCCGATCTTACCGAAGATTCACTAAGACTAAAGGGTTTTTCAATAAGGACGGGTCGACGTTAAAACATAGTCGTCCCATGTTTATGGCAATTTTGCTCGCATTCATTTAAAAATTCGCGTCGTCGCTAAAAATAATTTTGCGGCCAAAATTTAGGTCCTCTTTTAAACGACTTTGCATGGTCATTAATTTTGAGCTCCTGGATTAGTTGGATTGTAAGCACAAGTCCCGATGCAAAGTTCGAAAAGTTGGAATTTGCGAAAGGCTGATTTCTTGTCCACGGCGAGGAATTGACTGCCTCGGGTTCTCCTGTACAATCTCATGGATCGCGGCAATGCTCCCGACTAATCTGACTGCCAACGACCCGTTCCAATTGAACCTTTATTTAATTTTGAGTGCCAGGTCGTCACGGCACACAGTTAGGGAACCCCTGGTTTAGGCAATGTAAAAGGACATCATAAAAATAGTTCTGCGAATCTATAGCAGTAACTGACGAGACTTCGAGAAACTGCTACGTAAACTGCTCTCAAAGGCGTTTTGATTGTTCATAGGTACCTAAAATAATGACAGAATGAATAAGGGGCCCAAAGAAGTCAAGAGCTTCTGGAAACCATGCTGAAAGTCAGCCAATAAATGGGAAAAATTAATATCGTCGATTATTCAGTTCTTTAGGGGAGAAAAGGTCCAGACGGAACTATCAAAAGCACTTTAACAAGCCCCAAAACTGAACAGGGAATAACAAACATAATAATAACTGCGGACTTAAGCAAGCTGTCATTTGCAAATATTGGGATGGGACAGAAGCGTCAAAAATAGGTTTAGCCGTTAAAGAGGGCTAAGGACACCCAACATTGACGAATCACACAGAATGTTACAATAGATAGCTAGAACTTGGAAGTAGTTGGGGACTTTATCTCCGCCATAAGCTCTGAAAATGGCTTCACATCAGAAATCAAGCGAAGACTTATGCTTGACAGTTTTTTTTACTTTGGTCTAAGAAGGCCATCGAGGAATAAGGCCTGGTCAAGAAATACTCATGAGACTCTATAAGACCCTTATCATCACAGTCCTGCTTTTAAATGCTGCAAATAAATGGCTATTAACAAAGGTGGATGTTGATACCCCTAGTAGTTTTGAATATAAAATTATTGGAATGATGTTCGATTCCGTGTGTGATGATGGGACTTGAAGGAGAAGGATATAGCAAAAGAGCAAACTCCACTCATCCAACTCATCAACATTGCCGTGGTCAGAAAAGTGGAATCAGTTGATAAATGAAATGTTTTGAGAGACGAGTCCTACTTTGATGTAGTTTTTTGTAGGCAGCAGCTGTGACTCCACAATCATACAGACACCCTAAAAAAGGCAGACTACGACTTCTTTAGCAAGGTGGTGGAGGAAAAGGAAAAGATCTTCTACAAGAAGGGAATCTAAATGGACATTAAGAAGAATGCCGAAAAAATCGTAACTGATCTTAAAGAGGAGAAAAATCTAAAACATTTTTCAACAACGCAACGCAACGTTTTTTTATTCATCGTTTAGACATAACACTGCAAAACGAACAACGCTGAAGCGAATATGGAGTGTAAATTGTGAAGAACGCTAGATTAAGATCTTCTAAGCTTCTTCATCAGTGAGGCGAATCCAAGTGTCATTGCTAGTAGTCAACGCATATGTAATACATCAATGAAAGAAAAATTTATCGTCAAACTCGAACAATTTACCAGCGGTCCCGGAAGGGTTAGGACGACGATGCAACTCGCATGCAATGGACATCGAGAAGCGAAAATCCGTTTTCAAAAAAGCAATTAAACAATTATAATGGCACAATTATACAAAACTCTATAATGCTGTCTAGGGTAAGGCTTACAAAATCATATCGAGGAGACTTAATCGCCCACGTGCCCAGTATATTGTTACGGAAAATATGTAGTTAAGACTCTATTTCCCTACCTACCTACCTAGAAAGTATGAAGCAGGGTAGTCAAAGTTTACGCGAGATTCTTCATAAAATGCGAACAATTATTTGACGTAAGAAGGTACGCGACAAAAAAGCTTCTCGTTTTCAAATAGAAGCTTAAAGTCGCAATTAAAACACTCCCCTGACTTTTTTTTTTAATGTTTAACACGCGTCTCCAGAAGGGTATTGTTCTTAAGCCATCGAAGCATCAAATACTTGTCCTACTGCCTGCTTTTGGGCCCCACACAAGACAGGCAGCTTTGAGCTAATTCTCATGACCATACAGTACACCTGACAACCTTCCTATTTCTGGGGATATATTTCCAGAAGGCTACAATTTGCAACAATTTAAGTGCAGAACTAACATACATCTGCAATCATGCCGGGGCGCTGATGAAGCGTCATAGGTTCGCCTTTCCCGGGAGAAGTACCTATTTAAAAAAAAAGGTGAAGGCAATCCAAGCCATATTAAGACCCTATTTGTTTATTACGATTTGTAGATTTATTGAGAGGATTACAATAGGCTTCAGCAAGCTATTGAAACGGTATGTGGCCTCTCGGAGCACTTAATGGTTATCGTAAATCAAGATCTACGTAGATGTAATCAAAGGGCTAAGAATGAAAGCCCATGCCCAAGCCGCTATAGGGAGCAGACGTTGGAAAGGAGACACCGAAAAATATTGTGCCATTATAACCCGCAACGTCTAGACTTAAAAACACGTTTAATTCGGCGAATTGGAAACGTATTATGCTCATGCATGATCCGTCTTCACCAGATTGAAATAAAGTACTATTTCGTAAAATGACAACAAGTAACTTGGGAATGGAGTCCTTTTCTATGATTCTAATGAGGGAATAAAAGAGTAAGTATGAAGTCTGTGGCGATGTGCCGCAACGCTCGGTCGTAGGTCCCTTACTGTAGAATATATTACAAGCGTCAACCTATATAGATATCTTATCGCCAGCCACTAGTGCAAAATTTGAATCAGCCAATGAGTAGGTAAATTGCAAACTGAACAGAACTGACTGACATTCGTCAAATATACGTTTTGATTAGAATTTGCAAGTACTTTCTTAAGCGCCTATCCCATGAGGATAGACAAGAACTTCTCGCTTGTTGAAAAGTTATTGGTTTATAAAAACTTTGTAAAAGCGGTATACATCTGTCACTAATGTATTAATATTGGGCCCACGATCTAAGCATATCGTGTTATTAAAGTACTTAGACTGAGTGTTGCAAAATATTTAAAGGGGTAATGTGGTTTGTATAAACATTTCTCTGGTGTATCTTTTTCTCTATTTCAATTATTTCTTGGGCCACCCTCAGACTAACCAAAACCAAAATCGGCTCCGATTCAATCATACTAACTATTCTGCTGAACAGTATTCGAATTCGTCCGAAAATGTTACTTCTATTGACTGACTACTCCTTGCAATACAAATACATCAACATTCGTCAAACCCATTTAAAAAAGTTTACGTCATTTTGTGACGGTTTCCCGTAGGCATAGCCACTTTAAAAAATATTTCTAATTCATATATGTACTATGTTTGAAAAGAACCCGACTTAGTAACAAAATCCACCAGACAGCATTGCATTACCCTAGCACCGTAAAGGAGTAAAAAAAATCCTATAACCACGTCCACCTCCCATACCAGAAAAAAAGTTTGTCTTCTCAGAAAGAAAAACCTCTTCAAAGGTTATGGCAACAATTTCCCCATCTAACCAATGCTACATTTTCAATTTCCACACCTACTCGGAAGTGTCTCATATAAAATGTAGCAATTGTGGAATGAAGAACCGTGGCAACATAAAATTCTTGCTCTTAAAATCGGAATGCAATTTCACGTAATAAAATTGTAAATGTCTAATGAAATCAAACGGAATAAGTTGGCAAATCGAATTTGAACACGTGGAAAAATGTATTTACTCTAAACTTTGGGATGAAGATGGAGCTATACAATAATAAGATGTCTGGACAGTTTCCCATTAGGGGAGACATTTTTCCTTGAATATCTATACAGATATAGCTTGTTCTTTAAAAAGACTATGTATACTGTGAGTTTCAAGTTTGGTTGGAAATTAAAGCAACGACGGCATTGATTTTGATTGATGATGTTGGGGAAAATGTCGTTTCGCCAAATTGAGTTAAGAGACAACAGAATAATATTTTTTGAAGAGAAACTTCTTATATGACTCGATGGACAGTAATTTGCAAATACGATGAAACGAAAATGCGACAGGAAACGGGAAGAGGTAGAGAATGAGACATGGGAAATACATATATACGAAAAGATGAAAGAAATGAGCGGTAAAGGGGGTGCTGTGGGTGACTGAAAAATTCATGCGAGCGGGCTAACTATTACCGACGGACGCCCCATTTCGTACTATAGTAACAAAAATTTGTACCATTATTAGGCAGAACAAAAATACTTTATGAAAATGATTTTCAGAAAAGCACCTTCTTCCAGAGTTATAAAATTGATCGAAGAACTGGGAAAAAAAATACTTACTACGTAAAAAACATTCTAAGAACTAAGACAAATCAAAACTCCAGAGGCCTATAACACAACGATACAAGTACAAGTAGAACAAGTAAATTCCTTTGAACTGCTACACATTTCTGTAACACAAAGTTACAAGTTCATTGCTGTGCTGATCTTATGATAACGTGTGGACAAATTCAACAGATCAAGTGCCTGTCGCGTTGTGTTGTAATTCTGTTGTAATTCTGATGCGAATTCTCTTGAGGGCTGAATGGAGTTCAAAAAGTGCTCAAAAACTCTGCTATGTTTTAAAACCTATCAAAAACTCGACAGCTCTTTGAATTTCAATGGAACGGGAAAAATTTAACGGCTGCAGGAAATAAGGCTCCAATGAAATAAGGCCCCAAAAGAGAAAATGAAATAAAGCCCCACATTTGGGGTGTTATTTCATAATGAAATAATACCCCAATTTCAAATATGAAATAAGGCCCCACTGCGATGAAATAAGGCCCAAAAAAAAAAATGAAATAAGACCCCAAATCTGACAGTAAACCCAAGCAGGGGGGTTGCAGGGGGCATCAAACACCAATTTTCATAAGGAAATAAGGCCCCAAAAAAGGAAATACCACCCCAAATTTTATTAAAAATTGTTGTTGTTGTTTCCTGTATAATTTCTTGGGGTCTTATTTCATTTTTGTTTTGGGGCCTTATTTCATTGGGGCCTTATTTCGCAGAGCCAAATTTAACACCCCAATTAATAAAACTGTTTATTCAAAATACAGCAAAATTCTGACCATCGTCAAAATATATCCTGTAATAAGTTTTAATTTTTTTTATGAATTGAATCTTTAAAAACTTGTGAATAAGGAAAGTTAATAACTTTTGCGCCAGAAATTTAAGTGGAAAAAGTGTTGAAATATGACTGAATATTATGTAGATATAAATGAAAATTTAAACAAGAAATTAAATATACGCAGGACAAATATAGGAGCATTCTAAATTAGATTCAAGAACTCTTTATAAAAATTAAGAATAGGGGATAATATTTTAAGCGGTCAGAAATTTACTTATATTTCGAATATGTATTATGCATTTGGACGCAAATTGTAAGTTCAGTTTTTAAATACAGATTCGGTATAGTGGTTGCTATCTTAAGAATTCAGCCTGCTAAATGGAGGTCTTGATGAGGCCCCAATATTAATTTATCACCTTAGCCACAACATTTTTAAAAACGTTGTCTAAAATATCAACCCATATTTTCGGACAAAGTTTAAACAGGGAATTAATTTTAATATACTCAAGGTGCACATTTAAATTACATAGTGTAGTAAAAAGGGATTTAAAGACCATAAAATCAATTTTAAAAATTATTTATCATTCACTTGCAAGGTACTTTTAAAAAAATTACACATTTTCGTACAAAACTTACATCATCAGTTTTTGTCTTTAAAACATAACAAAATAATAATTTTGACAAAAAAGCACTGTCACTTTATAAAATATTTTTAAACGTTCATATTAAAAAAGGTACCGCACACGACAAGAACTTTGAAAATTTAACCGCACTTCTGACCAACCCGACTGCCTCGAACAAACTGCAAAGACTAAATTGCAGTTCTTGACACTGTACTTTGTACAAATTTGCGCTCTTGAACTTTTCAATACGAAAAGTACAAATATGCTGATTTGGATTTTAAGAAATAATAAGACTTGTCATTTGTCAATGTATAGATATTATTACTGTCTTCATTTGATTTAATTTTTTTATTTTTTGTTTGCCTTTCTTATGGACACATATCCAATTGTATCCTCAGTATAAGGCCAAACAAATAAGTCCAAGTCGGGACTCAGGAAAATTTGACACTCGACGAAGACGCTCAAGTTACCATTATGTAAACAAATTTTCCCACTAGAAGACGGAATTACAGTTGCATAGGGACAGGAAGGCGGGAATGATAGAGAGGGTCAGGGTAGGTACCTACTCGTAGATAGTTTTTTTTTTTTGTGTCCTACATATTTTGCGACCGGTGGTAATCGCAGCGCCGCCGCCGGAAAGGTGAATTTAGTTGACAGTTAAACTTAAACTGTGTGAACAAATATGGCTAATGTTGCGTGTGTAGAAAAATATAGGGTATGCTTCCTTCGATTGAATTCTGATCAAAAAAATAATTTTAAACAAATTGTTGTCAATGCACCGTGATAGGTACATCAGAATTGAAGATTTCCATCGAGATGCGGAACTCCCATAGTTAAAAATGTACCTAATGAAAAATTGCACACATATTGCTATATACCAATTATTAGAAGGCCCTATACAAAAACTATCTACACGATTCACCTCTCAAAGCCGTACACTAAACATGATCAGTGATAAGTCCTAAACTCCTAAGTCTTAATTTTAAATTTTATAGTCGGTGGAAACCAGAAACTTCACTAAAACAAAGAATGTTAGTCAGACCTCAAACAAGAGTCATTCTCTGTTAAGGTGGTAGTACACAGCATGTAGAAAGCCACATGCGTATGTCGCTCTGACATCAACAGAGAGTGCCACATATCGTACACATACGTATGAGTACCATATTTAAGTGCCGCAAAGAGAGCTAGTACACGGAATGTAGCCATTCGGACGATAATGCTGACGTAAAAATGACGTCAGTGCTACATACGTATGTGGCTTGCTACATTCCGTGTAGATGTACTACCACCTTAACTCATTTTCCACAACCAGGCAACATAGTCCCCTTGAATAAACTTTTGTAGAGAACCTCTACCTTTACCTACAACTTGACTTGACTCTATAGTATCGGAAACCAAAGAATGAACCGAGTGGGCTTTTAAGATGAGATAACTTTTCCAATACTTTTTATGGCTGCATTACAAGGTACCTTTGGATCTCGATGGCTGAAGACATATTTCAAGAAGACTACAGTTTAAAGCAATTTAAGTGCAGAACTATAATTTCTATATGCGGTCATCTCGGGGCGCTGTTGAAGCGTTAAAGGTACGCCCTGTTAAGATTCCTATGAGGAATCACAAGGTCCATCTAAAGTTCGCCTGGTCTTGTGGCTTTTCTCCCTGCTTCAATCTTGAGTGAGCATGAGCTATGCAGGATATTCACAGAGGGATCAGCGGGTTCTGAAACAGCTGAAGCATCTTTCAAAGAACGTACCCACATTTTGCAGACAGATTTGTCAAATAATTGAGCTTGAAAAGTATAATGAGCTTGAATATTATAATGAGGACTCTTCATCATCGATTGGAACCAACCTCCTACTCAATTTCTGTGGGGTCATACCAGAACAAGTGACACCAAACATTCTGGTCACACCATAGAGAGCACCAATCACCACAATAGAATTGTCGATATAAAATCCCCGGCATGAAGTTCCCCGGACTCGAAGAGGTTGTAGGCATCTATAATTTTATCACATGGAAAATTGGCAATATCAATTTTGCAAAAATAACGATATGCAAAAGCTATCCGCCAGATGGCTGCCGCGTTTGTTCACAATTGACAAAATATTCAATCATCTGACTACTTTAAAGGAGTTTTTGGTGAACGAAACATGGATCGACAACTACCTCGAAAATTGTTAAACGATCACCGACGCTTATTATGAAGCAAAAATTACCGCATTTGGGGAAGAAAACCTCTCTCCAACCAGGACAAGTCCCTGGTAAAATTGTGTAAATTAGGTTAGGAATTGCTCTGCCTCATCCAGCATATTCTACAATTTCAGCTCACTTCACTGCAACAATTTCCTGTTTTCAAACATTAAGAAATGGCTCGGCAATATAGGATTTGGGTCGAATGAAGAGGTCATCGATGGTTTCATCAATCAACGACCCACGTAGATTTCAATATTAACCTACTGGTACAAGTCAAGTTCTGAACACTTAGCATACCCACGATCAATCTATTTTCTAGAATGCCCATTGTCCAATCGTCCTAAAATATGTACAACGTTAAACTAATTTTACACATAAAAAAGTATATTATGTATGTGTACCAAATTGTCATATTTTGTAAAAACATAGGGTAACTCACAATGACTACAGCAATGATAACGCATAGTTTCCGACCTTGTTTTCATTTCAATAAATTTATTTTATTTTCTTTATGGTATTTTGAGAAAATTCCTTTGAAAAATGAGATTTTTGGCAAATGGCACGTTTCAGACTTGACAATGTGGGAAAGTGGTTAAATGAGAGTTTTTATATCGCCCATATTTTTTTGCCATTTCTGTTACATTTTGGAAGGAAAAGGAAGCGTATCAAATTTTCATCAAAAATATGTGACCACGTCTGAGTATCCACGTCTGTTGTAGGGAAGGTGCAAGCGTTTTTATTTCAAGTCAAAAAAGCTAATCACTGACAGCAATTTTTTGTTAGTATTGTAGGTATCTAAGCAATTTTAATAGAATTTCGATAAACTTTTGGATGTCGTCACAGATACATGTCTTCCCTGCATTATCTCACTTCCACTAAGATACCATATGACAAAAAAGTTCCTTTAAAAAGCGATGCCATTCGTGGGAGTGATCATTGAGATGCATATTCTTTACTTATATATGTTATGTTTTAGAGTAAACTCCTTCATTCGTCATCGGATTAGAATTTAAAAGATGCTGGAAAAGAAAAAAGAAATCTAAATTAGTAGATGCGATATTGGATGGTGGTATCTTTGAGCTTGTGACTAGGGCATCAATAGCATTGTGTGGGTTGGAATACAGAAACGACGATGCTATCATATTCAAAAAAACATGATACACATATATGCTCATCAAATAAAATGTAGGTGTATCTCTGAACCATTTTTTTTTTTTAAATCTCTTCGAAAATTAATGGCTTTAGATAATCACCCTTATTCCCGTTGGCGTTTGTCGCATACGACTCATGTGTCTTGTCGTTGTAAAAACGATATTCCAATTTTTTTCGAACTGTTGTTACCGATTTTGCTTCTTTTTCTATTTGTTCGCTGTAATTTCAAATCGTTTGTTTCAAAAAAGTTACAAACACTGACTTAAAACTGAAATTAAATACATATTAGGCGTTTACGATAAACGCCAACGGGAATAGGGGTGAATTTCTGAGGGAAAAACTCAAGCAATGATACAAACGCTGATATTAAACGAAGAATAACTCTTGCTAATAGCTGTTTCTTTGGGTTAAGAAAGCAACTAAGTAGCAAAGCCATCTCTCGGACTTTAGTTGTGACCCAACTTTTTAAGACCCTATAATCATATCAGTCCTTCTCTATGGTGCAGAAGCATGGACTCTATCGAAAGCGAATGAGGTTACACTTGGTTGCTTTGAGAGGAAAATTCTTCGAGTAATTTTCGATGCCGTTTGCATATAGACGGTGAATGGAGGAGGAGATGCAACGACGAACTGTACGGCCAGTACAGCGACATGACCTAGCCAGAAGCGTGAAGATCCAACGACTGATGTGGCTGGATCATGTAGAGCGAATGGACGCGAACGATCCGGCCCGGAGGACTTTCGACACCACATCCGAGGGACGGCGCAGTAAAGGAAGACTGCGACTCAAGTGGCGCACGCAAGTGGAAGGGGAGGGGACCTTAACCAATTTAGTGTGAGAGACTGCAGACAGCTGGCTGGAGACGCTTGTTGGTTGAGGCCCAGGTCCACCCCGTTCTGTAGCGCCACCTTAAGTATAAGTAAGTAAGATCTGTTCATTGAAAGTGTATTTTACGTAAACATAAAGTATGTTCCATGTTCCACGTAGCTGGATCCCAATTTCCACGAGATTGTGGTATATTACTTAGTGGGGCTCTGCGTCTGCCATTTCCGTTCTGGTATATTTTCCGACTCTTCTCAGCTCGTTCTGCATATGCTCGTTGTGAAGAAATCAAAAGGAACATACCTACAACCAGTCGTCTTCTGGCCTGAACATATGGCTTATTTAGAAATCCCGGACTTGATTAGCCGATTCTTTCGCCAGCAAAGCTCCTACACGTCAGTCGAAGCTTCATTATCGACCTGCATGTTTCGGATAGTTTCCGTTGTCATGATTGCAGTGAGGAAATAAGTACTCTACTCAACATTGTCATTCAGATTCTTTATCACGCATTGTATAAAGACACTTCTACCGTCGCACAGCCTTTAAAGGACCTTAAACTGCTCTTTTTTTAAGATCGCGCTATAGACTGAAGATATAGTTGGCCATTCATCAAGCTGCTGCGGCTTTCTCTCTGTGATCTGCGTCGGACCTAGACACAGGTTGCTTTGAGCATTCTGGACTTCGCCGTTTCACAAGTTACAATGTCCGCCTCTTACTAGCTGATCTAGGCGTCGAACTCTCGTTGAAGCATTCGCACAACTAGATGTAAGTTTGGCGTACAATGGGGCAAAGAATACATTACGGAAAGCGAATACATATAGGGTCTCGGCTGGTAGAAGAGGATGTCAGTTATATTAGCAGTTACCAAGTAATCCGCCTATACTATATAGATCGTTGGAAGGTCCGTAAAGGTAAAAGCCATAGTTTACAGGACCATTACCTACATGAATATTAAGAATACGATAATTTAAGCTGTCCAAGATCGGTTATTTCTTAGATCGTATAAGGAAACCCAGAAAATACGTAAAACCTACTCCACGTGTAGTCCATTCAAGACGTACTAAGTACCCGTGCCATCCGGCAGACATCATCAAACCCATGGAAAGATGGTTAGATTAAATCTGATATTCCTACTCAATTCATGGTTTAGAGTCGGTGGCAAGAGATCAAGTATTATGTAGTAGGTACCCATTAGCCATTCGAAAATAAATGAAAGAATTGATAAGATACCTATCTCTATCTATATATATATAAAAATTGAGCTCTAAAAACTTTCACACGTCTTTGGTATTGGTCCATATACGGTTTCTGTGAAGTTTGGTCAAAATTGGACCAAGAGGCGTGGCACCGCCCATCCAAAAAAATATTCAAAATCGTATATCTCGAAAACCACCAAATCGATTGAGCTCAAACTTACAGTAGATCTTAGTTATTGGCCTTAGAGTGCTCCTGTGAATATTGGTCAAAATTGGACAAAGGGGCGTGGTACCGCCCAAACAAAAAAAACATTCAAAATCGTATATCTCGAAAACCACCGAATCGATTGAGCTCAAACTTACAGATGATCTTAGTTATTGGCCCTGGAGTGCTCCTGGAATATTTGTCAAATTTGGTCAAAGGGGAGAGGCACTTCACATACAAAAAAAAATTCAAAATCGTATACCTCCTATACAAAGAACATCTTCTATGGGGTGAAACTCGATGACGTTATATCTCGATAACCGCTGGGCCGATTTTCATTATTCTTCATTTGCTTTGTTCGTATCGCCGTATTTCAGGTTCAGGCAGAAAGAAAATTTCACCAAGTCGATTTATTATCATTTCTCGCATTTTACGAAAGAACATTATTACCTAAGACCTAAGCATTCCAATTCCAAGACTGTCGAAGAAGCTGTACCCGTCCGGCTTCGCCAGTGCACAGGAATTGTATTGCTTAGGTCTTAGGTAATAATGTTCTTTCGTAAAATGCGAGAAATGATAATAAATCGACTTGGTGAAATTTTTTTTCTGCCTGAACCTGACAAAGTTTTTAAAATTTGTAACATTGATATAAATAATGAAAGTCAATAATATTGTCTACGCAATACGATTTCTGAAAAAACAAAAAATGTTGTGTACCACAGAGGATTACAATAAAAACAGTTTATCTTTTTAACTATTTTGCACTACGAAGTGTGCACGGGCTACGCTAGTTTTTTAATAAAAGCTACGGAGCTAATTTGGCAGAGCAAAGTCGACCATATCTATGCGAGTCATTAATCTTCTTTAATTTCAAGCTTGACTCATAGCATTATCCACTGCAAAGATGGCGCGTGCTACTAAAAATATCATCAACTACCGCAGTGTCATTGAATACAATTTAAGTTCTCGATTGACGTCCCTCCCTGACAAACATTTTACATCGATTTGTTATTCTCAAACCGTCGACCTCACGAATGTTGAGAAAAATTCAAAACGTTCAACGATATAATATAAGTCCTAGGCGTCTTTTTGCTTACTCCTGGCCAACTCAAATGCAAGCAGAGAAAGTGCATGGATAAGCTCTGCGAGATGAATAAAAACATCCCTTCCCCGGTATTTGAACTTTTTTATGACATTCGTTCCTTCTTCAATGCAAAACCTCCCCATCGCTGCAACCGTGTCGCCACCATTCAATAGTGCGGAAGTAAATCGCAAGGAGACATAAAGATCACCATTAATCCGGTCCCCAAGCTTAAGCGCACAAGCATTTTTTTTAAAGGACCAAGGGTGCGGGTATAAGAACCTCCTCCTCTTGTGGCTGCATTCACCCTTGTCTATATAGGTTTTGTTTCTTTTTCACTTTAGTGTCATTCTGCTCTTGCACTTGCCATGGAACTTGCACTTCCCATATATCCTTCCCTATGGTGCACGAATGACGATGCAATAATTGTATACGAATGAAAGACGATGACTCCTTGGCGCCAATGTTGATTCAAAGTGTAGTCTGATAGCAACTATTGTGTTGAATGATGAACTTTTTAGTGCAACTCTGTTGGTACAGGCAAAACATAGCCGAGGACAAGGAGTAAGGTGGGTCTTGGACTGGTTGGTGATGAGGTGAATCCTTTTAATACTCATTGAAAATGTTCTCTGTGTATGACATTTAAAAGTGCTCTTTAGAAAGAATGTTGCATGCATTGGAGGTTTGATGCTATCTATGGATTTGATATACAAATCCCATCCGGGACCGAGACACTCAAGTAAAAGTTTATCCACTGAATCTGCGAATAGCTATGCAATTAACATGGGACTGTTGTGGAATTTATCGGAGTTGTAATAAAGGTGTAGGTACATTGTGAAAGTTATTTATCTTAGCATACAGTCTCAAGGGTTGAATCCATATATTCAAATGCATGGGTAGGAAGATAAACGCTTATTGAAGTAGAAGAGTGGCTGCCATTGAAAAAGAAAGGACGAAATTTAAAACCAACTTCTACGAAAATAAGCTGCCTTTAACGTATGTAGTTGCGGTATGGTTTGTAGGACTTCTCTGGTTTGGTAACTGTATAGAAGTTACTGGTATTCTCCAGTCTGCAAAATATTCCTAGCAAAGTTTAGTAGCCCAAAGGAAAAACACGCAAGCACGCCTTTTCCACATCAAAAGAGGAACACATTTTTCTTGAACAACCAAAATGTATTACGGGCAGTTTAGCCCTTTCTACAAGTGCAGAAGGCTGCGGACCCAGAACAGCAGCCCTGTTAGAAATAAAGGACGTTTGCTTAAGGCTTTGTTTTCGAATTGGCCACACTTTTTCTGCGACCACCAATTTGACAGCTAATAGCATTTTTCGCGACTTACGATAGGCTGCCCCAGGTGGTCGAAAAACTAGTCGATAATTTTGATTGTAAATTGCGCTAAATCCGCATAGAAACTAGACCGGATACAGGGCTCTGTAAAGACTGACGCGACTACCCCTTCCACAGCTCCTCGTATAAACAAAATCAAAATCAAAAACGACAACTCCTCCGGACTCTTTGAAATTGATAAAAAGCGTTTACTCCAAAGACCTCGGCAAGCAATTAGCTCAGAACACCATGCGGAAGGATCTCTAGACTCGGAAGGAAGGTATCGGGGCTCAATTTTGTGGTCTTCAGATTGTGGGCGAAGTAGCGCAGTGGTTAGTGTGCTGGACTACTGTGCGAGGGATCCCAGGTTCGATCCCCGGAAAAACACAAATTACATCTTAAGGTTTTTTTCTTCTGCGCCACCTCTCGCGAACGTTTGACAAACATCCGAGAGTACCACTGTCCTGAAAAAGCTTCTCAATTCAGCCGTTCGGACTCGGCATAAAGTTTAGGTCCCTTCCATTCGTCCCAAAAATAGAAACTCACACAAACGAATAATTGCGAGAAGCTAGGCCTAGGGTGTCTACCGCCTGTTGCGCCACCTATTTATTTTATTTAGATTGGCAACGCTACCGACGATGAATCTCTTGCATCTTGCTTTATCACAGTTCAACAGCGCCATGCATGTGGACTACGAATCCGATGCTCGACTACTGGAGGGGATAGAAACCTAACCGGTACCCAGAAGGACCAAAGAAAAATTAATAACGAGAAAACGGAAGTAGAGAAATCGAGAAGTGGCTACCGAAGGTCTTTGTAGTATCTGCGTGAGATCGAAGATAAAGACCCCACAAGCCTGCCGTATAGGGCTTATGAAAAAAATAATTTTCTCGGCCACTAGTGAGAAAGGTATGGGAAAGAACCTTCTAGTCAATATTACCCAAAAGTTTTTAGATGATCTAAAGAAGACTGAGGGGCGAGGGCAGTATCAAGTTCGGCTTTGGTTCCTTTCGCTTTGAGGCTCCCCAAAAAACCGAAAATAATGTGCAAAGGAAAGCTCACGGTAGTGCAGATTAATGAAGATGAACAAACACCCAGACACAATCTGAAAACTAGAGATATACGTCGATTCACTCGTACGAAATCCTGTCATTAGATGTGACGCCTGTTTCCGACATTAATAAAAGGGGTGCATCAAATTTCGATTTTCGGATAAAGAAGTTCTTGGTCGTTTCGAAAGCAAAATTCTTTGAATAATTTTCGATCCCGTTTATGCTGAGGGTCTTTTGAGGAGGAGATTTAACAGCGAACTATACCAATTGTACAGCGACATCGACCTGGTCAGAAATGTACATATATCAGTCGTACACCCGAGAAAATTGCTGCTGTGGCAGAAAGTGTGCGTGAAGCGCCATCAACATCAATTCACCGTCGTTCTCAACAATTGAACATTTCGGAGACATCATTGAGACGAATTTTGCATAAAGGCCTTGGTATGACGCCATACAAAGTGCAATTGGTGCAGGAGTTGAAGCCAACAGAATATCCAATGCGTTTTCGCTTCGCTAAGTGGGCCTGCGATCGACTTAGAGAAGATGCCGAATCTTTTCAGATGAAGCTCATTTTGATCTTGGCGGGTATGTAAACAAGCAAAATTGTCGCATTTGGGGCACAGAAAACCCGCACGCATACATTGAAAAGCCGATATACCCAAAACGAGTCATTGTTTGGTGCGGATTTTGGTCCAGAGGCCTAATTGGGCCATTTTTCTTCGAAAATGAGCAAGGAGTGGCCGTTACAGACAATGGCGATCGTTATCGGGCCATGTTGAACGAATTTTTGTTCACAAAAATTGAAGAGGAGGATATTGGCAACATTTGGTTTCAACAGGACGGCACTACGTGCCACACAGCCGAAGCTACACTCGATGTTTTGCGCCCTGTTTTTGAAGATCGCATTATCAGCCGCAGAGCTGATGTCGTTTGGCAACCGCGGAGCTGCGATTTGACATCGTTGGACTATTATTTGTGGGGTGCCGTAAAAGATAAGTGTTACGCCGACATGCCAGAGACAATTGACGCTTTAAAGGACAATATTCGTGAAGCCATTGGTGAAATACAGCTGCACACAATCGATAATGTGCTTAAAAATTGGACCGATCATGTAGGCTACTGCATGGCCAGCCGAGGCAGCCATTTGAATGAAATTATATTCCATTATTAACCGGAAGGATTGTACTTTCAAATAAAAAAAGAAATTTGAGAAAATATTCAGTAGTTTTTTTTTATAGCATTTTCAAAAAAAAAAAAGTTATTTGTTATTATAGACCCTTTAGATAAGTAAAATAAATTTTCGAGTTTATTTTTTCAACACTACTGATACAACAAAGGCGCAACATACCAACGTTCCATAACTGGATTAGGGAAGAAGTAATCAATCTGACTCTTGTAACAAATACTTTCACCAAACTTAATGAAACTATGAGGAATGCAGGGTCTACACTGATTGCTCCTTTTCAGATGACAACCGAGTGCTCTTCACCTTCAACTTAAAATATAGTTTCTATTCCTAAAACGAGAAATCCAACCACTCTGTCACTTAAGACTTAAGAGGCTCATCGCAGTCACTCGTCGTTTTTGCAAAAAAACGAAGTGAAATACGAACCGTTCACTACAAACGCCAACGGGAAAAGGGGTGATAGCTACTATCCAAAAGGGTGGTTAGAAAATGTCGCGACTCACTGATCACCATTAGCCCTAACGCTGCTGGGTTGCTGGAAGCTGTGGAGATGAGTAAGAGGTAGAGTCAATGCAATATCTGCCTTCCCTCTGCCACGCTCTGGTAGAGTTTTCATGGATGTATCTTTTAGGTATCTATCCGAGTTTATAACCTTTCTTCCATCACACACGACACACCCCTTCATAAACTAAACTTTTTGTATGATTTTAATGAAGCCACAAAACTCAATCCGATTTGTTCAAATCCTTTGCTCCTTACAAATGAAGTACTTATGTATACAGGCACAGTCATGTACCTATTAAAAGTTGCATCTCAAGGCGGGTGGTTTGCCCAATTTAATTCAATCGCATTATTCCACTTCTCATGCATTCCATTCTGTATACAAGAAAAAAAAAACACCACACATCTCCATATTGAATGAAGTTGGTTCCCATTTCCGCATCCCCGTCAGTGGGGGACAATTGGGTCACAAATCAGCGACCTTCTAGGTGACAAAAACATTGGAATGCCTCACTGATCAGTGAATGCAATTTCCACTATAAACCCATGCGGTTGGTGTGCCTCATAATGGGCAGCACACAGCCTCTTTTATGAATCTCTAGCCATCCATCCCAAAGCACCGTATGCTGGAGAGTGCAGTAAATAAGAGTCCGAGTTAGAGCAGAGGATGCATTAACCACAATTACGGTGGTGAAGCCATAGCCATATGAGACCATACGAATGGATGCAATGGCAATGGTGGATGACAATGAGAGACATAAAAATGCACCGACGCAGTCGTGGCCAACGTAACCGTCTTAGTGGAATGATTCTCGAAGCCAAAACCCGCCTAGGAAGTAGATGTGGTCTGGTTTAGCATCTCTGATGACTGCTTTAGGTTGATCTTTGAACAAAGGGGAGATTAAATTGTACACTCGTCTACATATCTATGGCAGAAAAGTTGACTTACATTCATTGTTAGCCGGATGACCTCTTGTCGTAGTTCTGTATTAGGTATATAGGTAGAGAGGTACACTGCTGTTATTTGTGTCGTATGGATGGACTTTTACAATATTGAAGAAAAGGATTATTTTAATGGAGAATATTCAAGGCGATGTGTATTTCTTTAAGTGCAGTCGAATGGATATCAATTCAATTCTAACTGCGGAAGCAAGATGCATTAGCAATATTATAATGTAAAGCTTTCGTAGTAATGAATGTAAGGGATTTTCTTAAGAAAAGTCTAAATAAAAAAGAAAGCATTCGAGAGCATTTGACTGAATCTCGTTGATAGTGCGTGCAGTAAATATATCCAAAGAAAGAAGTCCGTCATATGGCCATTGGGTTTAATAGAGAGATCTTATAATGATCCTTTTTGTGGTATCACATATGGCCCTATGCTGGTCTAAGTGTGTTGGCGTTCCCCAGCTGGCAGCCACTTTCAACCAACCATGGGGCTTAGTAACATGATCTAAGGGGGGCTAATGGGCTAGACCTCTGCGTGTAAAAACATATAACGATCAAGCATGCTTCTGCAGCAGAGAAAAGGACTGGAACGATGAGGGTCTTAGGAAAAATTCTCTTCGAGGTCGCCGGAGTTAATGAGAAACCCTAGTACCTACCTAGATCTTCTTGGTCCTCTGCTTTAAGGTATAGAATTTACGTAAGTGACGATTACGTATATTCTAATAAAATCGTCTTCTTATGCGGATCTACAGTTCGGGATAAACCTTGGTCTTAACTAAGTAGGCTCGTTTTCCAACTGTTAGCAACTTCTTTATTTAGGACAACACTTTGCATATGAGAGGAAAGAAACGCAGATAATATGGATTATACTACTTTCGGGGGAATGGGCCATAATTCTGGATTTCAAAATACTGTATCGACAAAATTCTGTATTTTTTTTTTTTGAAAATACTGTATGAACAAAATTCTGTATTTCAGAATTCTGTATTTCAAAATGCTGTATATCCAAAATGCTGTGTATCCAAAATGCTGTATGTGCAAAATTCTGTTTTCCGAATAGCTGCTTATACCCAATTCTATTTTTTGAAAAAGTGTTTGCATAAGAAAAAGCAAGCTGTAATATAACTTTTTAAATTTATTGGAAAAAAAAACAAAAATTGGAAATCATTTAGGAACATAATTTAACAAAAACTTAACAGTAAACTTAATACTTCAAAGAAATTTAATAAACAATAAACATAAAAATAACAAATTAGCATAACAGAATCATTTAAAACAAAAGCAAACTTTTTGCTAGTCGTCTTAAATAAGCAACGTTGCTTAAATCGGGGCTCTTTCGCATAATACGTCGAATTCTCTTGTTTTTAAGTATTGTTTTTTTGTTTTTTTAATGTGCTCCCCATTCCTAACCCTTTCCACCTGTGCTTTAGTAAAAATTAGCTCCTTTTTCAGGTCGCTGATAAGTTTATACAGGCCCGGCTTTTTCCTCCCAACCAAGACTTTTAATCGGCGATGCCATGCCTCAACGCTGTTTTGGGTCCTCGGAAACACTTCTGTTCTTGTTTTTGAACTTTCAAAAACAGACCAAAACATCGGTTTATGTTTTATAAATCTATGTAGATATGCAAGGAGACAGTAAAATATAAAAATAAAAGAAGTGGTAGGTTAGAATTCTGTATTTAAAAAAATGGTTTTGATAATGTAAAAAAGTGCGCACTTTTTTACATTATCAAAACCATTTTTTTTTAAATATAGAATTTTGATATACAGAATTTTGAAATACAGAGTTTTGTTCATACAGAATTTTGTTCATACAGAATTTTGAAATACAGAGTTTTGTTCATACAGAATTTTGTTCATACAGAATTTTGAAATACAGTATTTTGAAATACAGTATTTTGAAAACAGAATTTTGACCATACAGTATTTCAACCCCAACCCTACTTTCGGACCAGACGAAGTGCGAGAACCCCAGATTTTATAGGAAAGCTCAGAAATCATAAGTTCAAAGTGGCACAGAATCAGGAAGCTGACAAACTAGCGCCGTTAATAAGCAACAAAGCTATTTATCAGAATTTTGAAATGTATTACCGATTTGAATGCAAAAGCAAATAGGCAATGAAAACTGTTGTTGGTAAATGAGGCAAGATTCTAGTAATTCAGCAAAACATACAGGGCGGGAAATATTTACAGAATGTTTTAAGATATGTCTGTAAATTTATCCTAGGAACCCTAGGCCTAGCTTCTCACAACTACTCGTTTATGTGAGTTTTTATTTTTGGAACGAATGGAAGGGTCCTGCAATTTTATGCCGAGTCCGAACGGCCAAATTGAGAAGATTTTTCAGGATGTTTGTCAGAGTTTCCTGAGAGGTGGCGCAGTGGAAGATGTAAGATGTAATTTGTGTTTTTCTGGGTGTCGAACATGGGACCCTTCGCACAGTAGTCCAGCACACTAATCACTGAGCCACTTCGGCCACAAAACAACCCTAAAACTAAAAAAAAAAAATATTTAAAAGGGCCTAAAAAACGATCCAAAATCGCTCCTAAAACGCAATAAAAAATTCCGCAAAAAAACCGCTCGAAAAATTCTCCGAAAAAAGACACCAAAAAACGCCTCAAAAATTGAATAGAAAAACGGCTTTAAAAATGACCCGTCAAAACGCAGTTTAAAAATTCCCAAAAGATCTGGAAAGCACTTAAAAAAAACGTCTCGAAAAACCCCTGAAAAGCGGAACAAAAACCGTTTCCGCTAGAAACCGTCTAAAAATCAGGCAAACTAGTTTTCCTAATAAGTCAAATGGGTACTTACTTATTTAGGGTGGCGCTACAGTCCGGAGTGGACCTGGGCCTCAACCAACAAGCGTCCCCAGCCACCACGAACTTTGGCCAGTTTCGCACGCTATGTTTGATTAAAGTCCCCTTCCACTTGCGTGCGCCACCTGAGTCGAGGTCTTCCTTTACTGAGCCGTCCCTCCGGTGTGGATTTGAAGATCTTCCGGGCCGGAGCATTCGCGTCCATTCGCGCTACAAGAGCCATTCACCTCAGTCGTTGGACCTGCACTCTTCTGGCTAGATCGATGTGGCTGTACAGTCCCCGTACAGTTCATCGTTGCATCTCCTTCTTCATTTATCGTCATAGACGGCCTTAAAATCGAAGAAAAAAGTGAATATTTGGTCGATGCGATCGTAGAATTTCCTGGCCTAAAGCTACTTTGATATAGAGACCAATCAGGTTGTTGACGAAAGGCTTCAGGCGTTCACACAGTACGGCAGAAAAGATCTTGTAGGCGATGTTAAGATACCTCTGTAGTTGCGCAGTTCAGAGTGTCTCCTTTCCTGAGGATAGGGCAAACAATGCTGAGGTTCCATTCATCGCGCATACTTTCTTCCGACTATGTTTTACAGATGAATTGCTTCATGTTCCTAACCAAGTTTGCAGTGGGTAACAAGATTAAAAAGGTTACGAGCCATTGGTGTATAGGAATGCTTCTAGTTTAACATTCTCCGATGTGTTTGTCAATAAATTATTCTTTCATTAAATTCAGAAAAAAATATTACAAGGGCAATAATTTGACGGTATAATTTAGGTAGTTGGTTAGGTTTATTACCTGCTTTGAGGATAAATATCAAGTTTACCTCTCTCCAAGTTTGTCGTATGTAACCCCAGTTAAAACTACAGTGAGCGTCAAAAGTTAGTGAATCTAAATAAGGCAATCTTGGTGGGTAAAGTATGGGACCCATGACTGTTTTGAATGACGGCTGGCAATATATCTACCATCTCTGATTCAAATAGCTTTGATATAGGCCGGTCATTTATCCTTATCCGGAATAAGGAGTTTTCCGGATAAACTGTTACTTATACCGCGGTTTCCTCCCATTCAATTTGAATGTGCTTTTTAGACCTTCGGAACTCTTGGTTGCATTTTGTGAATAGGGACCAACACTGATTTCATGTACATTATGTTAAAGTATTATCAATTAACCGTAATAAAATAATGTCCTTGACCTACTTACTTATAAAATCTGGGTGAATGTTTAAACCATTATCGAGTTCCATGTATATTACAGTCGCCGCATTCATATAGTCCTGCGGTTCTCCCCTTCGGCTAAATCAAGTCTTTATTCCACGCAATTCGGCCTCATAGAGAAAAGTCCCTTTTAAGCCAAGCAAAATAAAACCAAAAACTTCTCCTAATCCTTATAATCCATTAATACAAAGCGCTCCCCTAAAAAGGGACGAAACTTTTAAATCTTTATGGAGAACTTACATACTCTCGTACGTAGGTATGTAAAAGTTCATAGGTACACTTCAATACTTTTGTTAATTAGTAAAATTGCTATCGGTTGGAAATAGGGCGACTGGCCTTTCGATTTGGCCATAAAACTTGTATCCATTCTTCACTCTTACCAAAATAATGTTCGTCCTAGACACACCCTTGTGCGGTCTTCTTCGGACGATACACCTACATACATAGATAGTAGTGCACGGAATTTAAGTTAAGTGAAAGTGGGTTGCTCTACTTTTCTTTCATTTTCATTTTGAGACAGAGTTTTCTTGCGGTTCGGGAGCAAATTATCTTCCCACTATTTCTACTGTTAAAAAGGGCAATATGTATACTGTATAGTCATACAAATACGATTGCGTGTATTGTGCATCGTCAGTCGATATAGTGCGGAGGCGAAAAGGATTTTTACTTGTTCGCAAATTAAGAAGCGAAATTGGTTCACTTAATGAGGGTTGGGTCAGGTCAATCGAACGATAATTTTATTTAGGTGACTGGCCAAAGTCGCAGCAATGTGTGGGAGCATTACCAAGGAATTAATGTTTTTCTTATATGTTTGTGTTTATTATGGGCATGAATATAAACTTTTGCAATCTATTTGCGAGCAATAATAATTAAAAATGAATTCAGGAAAATGAAAATTATTTTTGCCCACCATCAACAACAGGATGAAGGATACGGAATAACGGGGCCACAAATTTAGGTAACTTAAGGCGATTGCAGGACGAAGATTATATTTTGCAGGCACTCGGTCGAAAGCAAGATGAAGTTAACCTATTAAACGCTATTTCGTCGTTCGGATAAAATATTGTCGTAGGTATGTGCAAAATCAGCGTTTTGAGATTTAAATGAAGTTTTGGTTTTAACAGTCTTCTCTTTCGGGTTCTGAAAGTTGGCTTAAACGAGCTCTCTGGGAACTACATCGAGCTAGGAGATTACTACTTACTATAAGTTTGACCGTGCTCGTGGCGTAAACTAATGTACAAGGTGGCGCAAACGAAATCCTTTATCTATATTTTTTTTTTATAAATGAAAAACTTTGGTTCTGCTTTATTTGTATTAGGTTCATTTGATGTCCTAAATTCCATTAGAAAATAATATCGGCTAATTGGCCGCCGCAAGCAACTACAAGCCTCGGATATGGACAACGAACTTCGGATTTGCACGTGGAATGTCCGGATGGGATAGGAGAATGTACAAGAAGGATGAAAAACTGTGACATTTACTATACGACGAGTGCCGCAGGGTGCAAAGACAGCGGTTGTTTGAATGCGGATTTGTGATTAGAGAAAGACTTAGGCAAGAAGTCTTGGGCTTCGCACAATCCGCATCAGGGCCAAATTCTAAAACCTAACACTGATTTATGCTCACGCCCCACATCAGAAGAGGAAAATGACACGGCCAAGTAAGCATTCTACGATCTTCTTGAGAAAACGTATGATAAGTGGTCTAAGTACGACGACATCACAATCGGTGCTGAGGCTAAACGGCGAAGACGATCAACAAACCGGTGTCAGGCAGAATAAACCCTTTCAGTCTGGATGATGATAGCCAACTATTGTGTTCACCCGACACGAAGTGAGGATAGTGATATCCAAACTAAAGTCGAACAATGCTGGGGCGGATGGCCTACCGGCCGAGCTTTTCACAGTAGGGCGAAATGAGTTGGTAACTCATCTGTAAAATTTGGTCGGACGAGAGCATGCCCAACGAATGGAACCTTAGCATCGTGTGGCCCATCCACAAGAAAGGAGATGCTCTGAACTGTGCCAACTTTAGAGGAATAAGTCTCCTGAATGTCGCGTATAAGGTCTTGTCGGTTAACTTCTAAACCCTTTCGCCAATAACCTGATCGGCTAATATCAGTGTGATTTTAGGCCAGGAAAGTCTACCATCTACCAAATTTTCACACTCTAACAGATCTTTGAAAAAACACAGGTATTTCAGATTGATACACAGAACCTTTTTATCAACTAAAGTCGCCTATGATAGCGTTAGGGAAGAGATATACAAAGCCACATCACGTTTCGGCATTCCTGCCAAACTCATTTGTCTGTGCAGGATAACGATGGAGAAATCTCCTTACTTCTTTAACATCATCCTTGTAGCAATTGTACGAAACTCACAAGCCAACATCAAAGGTAAAATTTTTCAGAAGTCTGGTGCAACTGCTTGCATTGATCCAACCCCTGAGGGACAACGTAGCGCAGAGAAAGACCCAAACTTAGATGGCGCGCACAATTAGAGGGCGACCTTAACCAACTTGGTGTGCGTAACATCAGAACGAATGCGGAGCGGATAAACGTCGCGTGCGTCGTAGCGTTTGCCCGGTGGATATCGCACGACCGCAAATCTGCGCCGAAATTCATCCTTCCCCAACACCACCGACGAATTGTGTTTATTACTATCAAAAGGGCTCATCTCCACTTTTTATAAAAAAAAAGTTAGAAATGTCATTCGATTCTCCATACAAATGTGTGTAGACCAATTTGTGTCTGAAATAACAAACGGCCACATTTGACACTGATTCAGCTAACCGAAAACTGTGGGTGCTCAGCGCCATCTATATGCACTTTTCGCTTCATAATAGATAAGTATATTGTGTAAGTTTCTGCTTAATAGACAGACTATACTTTTCAAAGTGTCAAGAAAAAAGAGTGCAAAGGTTTTTTTTCAAACTTCACAAAAACACCTTTACATTCATTTTAAAGCAACTATTGGGGAATTTATGTAGGTACAAGGTGGCACAAAAAGCTATTACGCTTTTGAAGATGATATAATTTCTGCAATAATTGTTTTGATTTTTCATTCAAAAATTTATTAATTTTAAGCAAGCTTTTTTAAAGTACGTGGGCGCTAGAGATCACGTCGTATACCTACGGACGATAAATGTTTTTCCAAACACATTCATAGAATTCCGAAACTATAATCTTTTATATTTTACATTTTATTTAAACATTTTTGAAGGACCAACACAACTCGTTCCATATAAAACACACGTAAATGCCAAATGTCAAAATGTTCATTGGACTCTTTTGACGTAGATGCGCAGAACAAATCAAAAATGAAAATGAATCATTGCAGAAACAGAATACCATACATTTGCAACAGAAACAGAATTAGGAACAGACACAGACAGAAAGTAAACTGTTAACATACCTTTTTAGAAGAACAAAATCAATATCCGATGGATTTTGACTTTCCACAATTTATTGCCCAATTAAATAGGTGGTGCATTTGCTATGAATTATGTAGGTATTTCCTTTTGTAGGTAGCTAATGTCGATTTCCATTGGGCTTTTACCGTTTTGCTCTCAGATCTCAGATTTTTCCTGCCCAATGGAACATGAAATGAGATCATTTTTTTTTTGCATTTGTGTTGGTGTGTGATTTGACAGTCAGCTGTTTTTAAATTCCAATTTGTGTTTATAAAATTGAATTGTTAATTGTTAGTTTTTTACTTGTACTTGTACTTGCTTTTAGCAGCTAATAAGTTGCTACTCATGGTTTGTATTTTTTTAATAAAATAAATTAACTTTATTTTTTTAATAAAGAAAACAAAAACGACTTAGCAAAAGCAAACTGAAATTTTGAAATTACTGAAATAGGTATTTTACAGACTGAAGTAACTTTCTAAAACAAAAATGAGTTATTTTATTAACCGAACATAAATTTTTAAAAAATTAAGACAAAAATTATCACCGCAGCTGTCCTCGATGTTCCCGGAGCGTTAATTGGTTGTGGTACCTTAGCTTTTAGTTCAATGCCACTTACCTCTTGTTCAAATGTGCCCCGACTATTTTGTTCAAACCTACCCCAATAAGTCAAGCGACAGAAAAATGTGCGCAAATATTTATATTTTTCATATTTGTCAAAAAACGTACCTTTATACGTTTTCAAATGCGTTGTGCCTTAAAAATATATTTTACACAAAAAGAAAAGCTCACTATAAAATATGTACACTCCTACAAATAAGAATAATTAAAATATGCAATTTAAGCATAAAACCTCCTCATGCGTCTACTTCCAGGCGACACGACTGCAAAGACATCCGAAAGTCATTGACGACTAAAGAACATGGTATTACCAAGTTTAAATTTTGGTTTATAAGTACTTTGAAATAGTTTTAAAATGTGTCTAACGTTCAAATGTGCCCCAGTCTCCCCTAACAATAACTAACCTCAAAGTTTGACAAGAGTCACTTGTTTTGGTATTGGTGAAAGTATTTGCGAATCTCTCTCTCGAATCGAGATTCGCAAAAGTGATCTGAATCTTAAAAAAAGTGTTTTTTTTTCCCCAATGGAAATCGACATAAATTAACCTACATAATCTGTTTTACTATAAAACAAAATGGAACATTTTCCCATACCTAATCAATTATTCTTCCTATTTCAAAGGCACTTGATGTTCCAACACATCCTCATGGTTATCGATAATCTTTTCGATATCAATAACTTCGCTCTTGCACTTCGCTAGAACACATCTGTTTGAAATGTCAAAATTAAAAAAAAAAAAACAAACAAACGTCAACTAGAAGCGTGCTTTCTAAAAACTCAATTGTTTGGTGTTTAATTATTTTAAGTAACAATTTATTCAAAAATGAAAAAGTTCTTTGTGGCAAATACTTGGGGAAAAGGTGAATCGCCAATTCAATTCGATTCGGTTCCAACGAAACAAAAAGCCGATACATCCGCAACCAAGAAAGCAAAGAAGAAGAAAAAGAAATCGGAAGCAAAAATTAAGAAAGCCGAATCAATTACTCTTTTACAGGGATTGGGCCCAAGAGCACCACCACCATCTCCTCCAAATACACCAGAACCTACAAAGAAATCCAAATCTATCCTAAATGGGCGCGTTACAAAAAGCAAGGATACGTTGAAGGCGACTCCCAAACAAACTCCAAATGCAAACGCCGCACCCGCAGCTACTTCCAAACCATCCTCAAGTTTTGAGAATAAGCTTAAGGAAAACCTCATGGGTGGACGTTTTCGCTTCATCAATGAACAACTCTATACTATGAACAGTAAGTCGGCTAACAAACTCTTCAAAGAAGACACATCCGCCTTTGAAGCCTACCACGATGGCTATCGCCACCAAGTTGAAAAATGGCCATTGAATCCATTAAACAAGATTATCAAATCGATTAAAAAACTCCCAAAGGACCATGTCATTGGTGACTTTGGATGTGGGGAAGGCAAACTAGCTCAGTCCCTTCCGAATAAAGTGTTTTCTATTGATTTAGTCAGTTGTCGCAAGGATATCATTGCATCGGACATGGCCAATACGCCACTGGATAACGAATGCCTGAATGTAGCTGTCTACTGTTTATCTTTGATGGGAACTAATCTAAATGATTATTTGCTGGAAGCAAATCGGGTTCTAAAAATGGGAGGATTATTAATGGTGGCGGAGATTCAGTCGCGCTTCGAAGATGTGCGCATGTTCATAAAGTCTCTGGAGAATTGTGGCTTCAGTTTAGTTAAAAAGGATACCTCGGAGAAGCTGTTTTATTTCTTTCATTTCAAGAAGGTAAAGAATGTCCGCAAAGATGCAAAATTGGCACCATTCTCTTTGAAACCGTGTGTCTATAGGAAAAGGTGAGTTTTAACAGTTGTTCATCAATAGATACGTTTTGATATTTTACTTCAAATTTCAGATAAAAATAAGGCCGCCACGCACTTAACTCTTGATGTAGGTACAATTGCTTGTACTAGCCGCACATTTAATTATCCCTTCCTACCGATGATGTGTAAATAAACGAAATTAGATTAACTAGATTTGTTTAAAGTTTTTGTTTAATCTTTGAAAGAGCTAGCTACCAAGCCTTGTTCTCCTCCATTAGCTTTGGTTGTATGTAATACAAAGAGTATTTTTCTTTTATACTTCTATGGGGAAAGGCGAGCCTTTAAAGCTTCAACAGCTTCCGGAGTCAATTGCAGACAGTGCTAGCTCTGCACTCACATTTTTCTAAGTTGTAGTGCTCTGGAGATAGGTATGCCAATTATAGGCAAAAGAGTTTTGGCAAAGTGATGTCATAACAATTGGTAAGTTACTGATAGGTTATGCGAATAAGTCCGTTTTGTAGAGCGCTCATTGTGTCGCATTTCGTTGAGTTCATCTGAACATCTGCCGCGGTAGTACCCATAGACGAGTCATAGGTCAGCGACTAGTCTTCCGTGCGCCAACGGTAGTAGATTTGATGTTGGTGTAGGATCTTCTATTAATCAAACTGTTAGTCTCTGCGTACTGTCAAGTCAAGTAGGTAAAGTGAATGCTTTGGGGTCGAGCTCCGTAAAGTATAGAGCCTTAAATACTTCTGCGTTTATAACATAGCACAGCAATTCAGACGATGTAGCATCTACTAATACTTGTGTTGATCTGCTTTGCATCCATCTGCAGAGTTGTGGTAATCTATAGGGGCTCTTTGCCAGACTCCATCACGCCTGATATATCCGATGCTACGGCTCTGGATTCGGCAAGTTCTTAAATTGCTTGCTTCCATAAGTGGGCTACATAGATAGCTCAACAGGTCTCCAGTAGAACGACAACTTCGACATCCATATTGCCTGTCAGTTATTGATCGGTCACCTAGAGTGAATCTTTCATTTTTTGGGAATCAGTTGAATGCGAGCGGTCTTCGAGCAAGGATGTAAGACGTCGGGGAGTATGACAGTAGACTTTAATTTCATCAGGCCTAGTTGACTTTGAGAAAAGCTGTTTTAGGATGCGTTTAATTGCTCGTGGTCGAATTTGTACAATCCGTTATTGATGATTCAGCCCTCGGGATAGATGGCGAATACAGTTCTGCAGCATCTAGAGTATAATTCCCCGAAAACATTGAAGTAAAAACATCCGCGTTTTCTCTCTTTCTTTACTGATGGTAGAAAGAAAGACAACTAAAGTTAGAAGACACCGAATTCGGGATACCGACAAAGTCCCATCAGATATTAAGCGTGTTGCTGGAAAGCAACCGGTGCAGAACTACTGGAAGCTACTTGCTCGGGATCGTAGCTCGCTAAGTGTGTAAATATTGATGGTCCAGGTATAGACCCCTTATTGTTCTTGTCAAAATCGATGATTCAGTAAAGGTTTCTAGGGGATGGTAAAGGTCCTCTCTGCTTAAATACACCAAGTACGCGCGAACGAAAGGGCCAGACTTCCAAATTGCGTTCTCCCTTAATCTAAGAGCACGTTCGGCTGCCGCGTTCATATTAATGAACACAAAACTTGCTGTAGAAATAAGAAACGTTGTTATTTTCATGGTTGTAGTGATGGCGAGAACTTCATAGGCGCTGAAAAATGTTCAGTTAAACAGTCGCTTCTTCAATCGTTTCTGATAATCTGCTTGAATATTGAAACTGCTGCAATTTGGCTTGAGTTGAGGAAGATAAAGAGATGAGGAAGTTTTTGGGTATCTTTCATTTTCCTCTGATATATAAACAGAACCAAGAAAATGTTTTATTTCATATTTTTTTGATTTTATTATTTATTTTATAATAATAATATAAGTAACCTTTTGTTCTTAAAGTTTAAAGTTTCTATAATAATAATAATGTCTAAATATAATACTATGTTATATACTAATATATTCATTTTATATAAATTCAATTTTATTGTATACAATACAAAAATGTAAAATAAAAATTCACAATTTTATTGATTTTAGTTTTATTTTTTTATTTGTATAAATAACAAAACTTCTCGGATTGGTTTAGAATAACTTTTGATTTAAAGATGTTTTTTAAACAAAATTGCTTCTTATCAAAAACGTAAGTGTTTTTTCAAGGAAAATCTTGTTGGAAGCTTATTTAAAAAAAAAAAATGGTGCCACCTTGCAATTATTTATAAACTTTAAGCCCATGTATCGGGAATGGTTTCCGATCAATTTTATTTCCAGGTGTCAACGTAGTCAGTTTCCAGTCAGTTTTAAGGCTTCGCGCTCCTTTAAGAATTGATTGAATAATATTAAATGCCGACCTCAGTTACGTTTGTTCGCCAGCGAAATGAGTGCCCACAAATTGAGGCGATTGCATTATAGGAGATTCATTATCCAATAGACAAAAACTAAATTGATACGTCAAACTGTTGATTTGTTTTAAGACCTATCATTCTTCTGAAAGACTGTTTGTTGTACAAGCAATTATCTGTCTCAAATCGCGTTACTACCTTGCCAACTTCTCTGAAACACTTTGGTTTTGGCAGGAAATGTATGTCATTAAAACCCGAAATAGGGTTAAAAAGCTGGGTTCGGGGATAGCGTCCTTGGCACAATTATAATGCCTGAAAATCACATTATGTACAAGTTTAACTTTGCGCCATTGAAACTTTTGCGAACGATTTCAAAATCCTTTCCTGGGGTAATGATCTAAAAAACTTTATAACAGCAGAGTCTAGTTTTTTGGCGGGTTCCTTGGGAGGAATACGTTTAGAGTAAGGATTAGCCAGAAGGAGGTAAAAGATATTCTATTACAAATGACTACGTCAGAGGATGCATTAAATGTAATACTTATCCTGAAAGAGATTTCGCTTACAACGTTAGACTTGTACGGACCATACAACCAAAAATTTAAACCTACACGAAAATTGAACGAACTCGTTTTTTCACTCCTTCCGAATCCAGCGATTAATTTTGCGCCGGATTAAGAAAGTTGCTTTAAATGTAGCCACTTGTGCTACTATTTGAGTACTACCGCAAAAACAAACATACATACACAAGGACATTTTAAGGGGTGCGTTAAGCTTAGCAGACTCTATAATGCGTTTATAAATAAGACCAAGTAGAAGTGACTTGAGAGCCGCTAAATTTTGAGCACTAGGGCAAATTTATAACTCATGTTGACACATTCCTAAACAAATAGTCGGCGCAACAGGCGTGTAGACTGTAGACACCCTAGGCCTAGCTTCTCACAACCATTCATTGCTGTGATTTTAATTTTTTAGACGAATGGAAGGGACCTACAACTTTATGCCGATTCCGAATGGCTTAATTGAGAAGCTTTTTCGAATATACTAATTTATACAGCTTTATCAGTATCCCAAATCTCTACAATTTCGTAACTGACAGACATGCAGTTCATAGTCATGAGCTGTGTAAAAAATGGATTTATTGATATGACTCCCCTAACGCTTTTAAGGAGGCTTTTTCACTCAACCGGGTAGTCGTATTAACCTTAAACTTTGTACGTGATAGAGTAGTACAAATTATTATTCATTATTCGAAAACGAACCTATTCGACTATTAGTACCTTTGAAACGATGCGTTTATGTTTGAGCTGTGGCGTTCTAATACAGGATGATATAAGAATGAGGATTCCGATCTTGTCAAAGATAAATGGCTTGCTAACGACATGAACTTGTATTAGTATTTAGCTAAATTTGTGGCGGAGCTAGAGTACGATTTGAAAATGTGCTGAGGCCCATAAAAGAATGTTTGAGTTAATGACAGTACAATTAGTAAAGCCAAATGCAGAAGTGGTACTGATCAGAAAAGCTATGGAGAAAAACGGTAACAGAGGTTTCCAAATCAGGGTTAAAGTACATCCGCATTTTCATCGACTTGAAACTTATGTTCAAACGACATGTGAAATACACGGCTGAGAATGCAGTAAGCCAACCGTTGCACTATGAAGAATGCTGTTCAATATCGAGGTGCCAAAACACTAAACCTACTGAAGGTGAACATTTTTGTGGAATTGATGCCATAAAGCATCACCAGCCTGATGTAGTTCTGCGTAAATATTAAGTCTAAGCGATCTTTATGTAGCGATTTTCATAGAAGAAGTTGAATGTCAAAATGCAAGAGTTCCAAAAAAGAACATAACATGGGAATGCGGTGAAATGCCTGGCGTTTGGCAAACTAATTCGATTGTGCCCGCTTCAAGAAAGGCGATAAATGGGATTGCTCCAATTATAGGGGTATATTCCTTTTAAGTCTTCCCGGAGAGACAATGGCCCCTATTGTGAGTGTCGATTGTTAATCGTTGATCCACAACTGTCGATCGATCGAGAACTGTGATTGTCGATTGCGATCGATATTTGTCGATTGTTGTCGATTACAAATGCCTGATCGATGCTTTCTCTTGGAAGTGAAAAAATTTTGTGCGTACGAATAGCTAAAATCAATCGACGCAATCGACAATTGTCGTGACGATCGCTGATCGACAATCACAATAAGGGCCAATATCTTGAAGAGTTGCAGAGCTGTGATAAGGTCATACCTGATAATGACCAGTGCGGTGTTCGTCCAGGCAGAGACACAATTTATCAGATTTTCACTGTCAGAATGTTACCTCAGAAGGATTTGGAGTATGCTATACCTGGAAAGGCATACAACCCAGCTATCCAGCCCAGCTATGGATAACCATCTAATTTCGTTACTTCGAGAATTTGTGAAGCTGTGTTGGCATAAACGGTGTTAAATCAGTGCCTCGTTCACGTCGGACTCCGTGCGTTTTTTCTTTTCTCCTTCTCATTATCATTACTTATACCGACTGGATGTTTTAAAGCCTCGGCGAAGAACGTTTCGAATTGGAAGAACTAAAATAAGTAATTTGCTTTTCGGTGATGACTTGGGTCAAGCATTGGCTGGGCCCTTTCAGATTGAAATTTAGTGCGCCCTCGATAGGTTTGTAGCTGTCTATGTTGAAGCTGGTATGAAGGTAAATGTGAACAAAGCTAAATTGATTGCAATTTCTAGACCGCCTGCGCCTGTTCAATGCACTCGGGCTGAATGCTATCTTATAGTTTTTTAATAAAATGTTTGTTTCAACTCTCACCTATGTTCATGAAATTTGGTTACATATCGAAAGAATAATGTGGTTTTCCATTGGGTAAACAAAAAACATTTTTTTTTGATTTGAATTGCTTATGAAAAGCAATTATTCAGAAAAAAAACGTAAATAATGGACATGGACTTAATTTTGGCGTCATCTGTGGATTTCGATTTTCCGTCGATATCATTATTCATACGAAGTTCGTATGTTTCCACCGAGAAACGAAAACAATTTGCACAGCCGATGTTCTGTCAAACAACGCATTAATACATTTACAAAAGCAGATCAATCATGTTCCATTCGCCACGAAAAATCTGATGTGCCCAATGGAAAACGACATAAGTGATGAAATGAGATTCCTTCGTTGTTTTGCTAGGATGACTTGCAAGACTTACTATGGAATCCGTCAAATCAGGCAGGTGTCCTCTAAGTAGTCCAAATTAGAGGTTGTTATGTTAGATCAAGTCCGAAATCGCTCCTCAACATCTATGGGGAGTGCACTTGATCTTTTAAAGTCGGTTTTGAAAGATCGAAAGCTGTGTCGACTCCACGTAAGCATTCAACATCCGCCACCCTTTAAATGGATAGCAGAAGTATTCAAAATAAATGGAACAAATCGCTTACTTAGATGGAGTCCTGAGATAAGTCACAGCTATAGCGGATAGATCAAACAACCTTCTTAAATAAAACACTCATTCGACTTATTATTGCTGTGCACAACTACCCACAGTAGAATTAAACGTCCGCCGTCAAAACCAATAAAAGAATCAATTTTGATTATTGTTTCTCTGTAAAGTACTCGCGTATGGAAAATTAATTATTTCTTTGCTTATTTTTTGATTTATTATTTTTTTTTTCTTTCATGGAATTAACAAAAAACTTAAAAATGTTATGGGGTTTCTTTTCTTCTTAAACGTTAAAATTTACCTATAAAGATGCCATCTCTAATAGTAATTTGCTTTAATTCGTAATTTTAACTTTAATCGTAATAGTTTATGTGTGTTGCATGTATATATAATTTTATTGTATATATACCATTTTTTTTTGTAAATTTTATTGGTAAAAGATTTTTCATTATTTTTTTTTATACAAGTCTACTAATGATTTTTATTTTTTTTTAAGTTAAATGTTGTTGCTGATTACTTTTACCTTTTTTTATATGTTAAAGTTTATTTTGTTTCTACTGTAATCATGTTATATTATAATTGAAATAATTTTTTTTTTGTTTTGTTTTATTTTCGTCCCTTTTTGTGTGTGTTTCTAAAGAAAAAAATATTTTTTTTACAAAAAAAAAAAATCTAAATTAAGATTTAAAAAAAATAATAATTAAGTAACATTCAAACAAATTGCATGATATAAAAATACAAATATTGCTTAAAAAATATTTTTTAATATGGTGTAAAAAATAAGACAAAAAAATATATAAAATAAATTAAAAAAATACAATTTATACAAAATCTGTTTTTCCTTTTTAATACATATTTTATGTATAATTTTACACTTATTTTAAATATGTTTTCAAAAGAAAATTGCTATAAACAATTTTTCTTCACTAAAATTATTTAATAATTACATAATAGTCATACTACTGCCCGATAAATTGTTTTTTTTTTTTTTTTTGTTTTTTTATGTGGTGTGTAATTTGTGATTTTTTTTAAGTTTAAGAATGTATTACTTTTTTTTTCATATTTTACAAAATCGAAAAATTGATTCAACAGCTAATAGAAATTATAATTTACATTTTTTTTATTTTTTGTTTTAGTTTAACATTTAATAAATATCACCAATGTTTTGTTTTTTGTTTTTTTTTTCTTACTGTTTTATTTTTTGAGAGATTATTTGTTTGATGTTGTTAGAGGGACGTTGTGCTGCAATCGTTATGTAACAAAATAAGAGTGGAAATTAATATTTACATGTTCTAATCCATTTTAATGGACAGATTCACAGAAGATGTGCGACAGGAATACTTTGGGCCTTACCAATTAATAATCGTTTTTAACCGTCGTAGGTCACACCCGTTTGCTATTAGCTAGTCTGATATTGTTACTACGGAAAAAAAGTTACTAGCGCGAAAGCGATGTGGATCTTAGACAAGGACGTGCACTTTACCAAAAAAAACAGACTGTACGATTGTGCATCTCAAAGTTCTCTCGAAAACATTCAATGGATAAAGAGCTGTCTAAAAAAGCAATTGAATACTCAGTGGAATATGTCTGCAGAGGTATCCACCGTTCGTTGCCTGGCATCAATTAATTTCGTTGGGTTATAATTGTCTACGATGATGACGTCTATCTAGTGAATATTTATATATTAAATGTTTACAACCATTTAATGCAACAAACATGCCACAGAGCCAACAAGCTGCGTTCTTTTACAGTGGCTGCGGCTTACATTTGTTGGACTGAGTTAAAAGGGTAACCTTAATAGGATTATGTGGGCTTAGTCTTAAGCTAGTGTCAATTGTTTGTCAATTGCCAAAAATGTACAATGTTACAAAAATGTAAAAAGGTAATTTAAAATCTTATTATATTATGGGCATGATATACAACTTCAATTCAATCCCATAATAGACTGTCCAATGAAATAAAATCTGGCAGGAATAGTGAAATCGAAAACAATTTCAAGCGGACGCCTACTTTTGACGTCCTCAATCTAACAACACAAATTCCAAATGAAGATTTGTATCGAAAGCGCAATGGTACGAAAAAGAACCTTCATGTCCATGCGAGAATTATTTCTGAAAGTGGATTTCGATGTCGATGCCTTTTTTGTACCATCTACCATTCTCATTTTCACTCACTCAAAATCTACCTTTCTCTCTGGACACGACGTTCATGGGAAAGTGTGTATAATGCCCGTCCACTTAAGCTGGTTTAGTTCCATGCAATCCTATTGTGGTTTTCCCTTTAGTCAAGCTCAGTGTCAATAAATAATTTGAATTCTATGAATTTCTGTTCCAGTTCGGTTGTCAATGCATTAGGTATGCCTCAGAATATTTCGATTTGATCGCGGAACGACAGTTATTTTTATGTAGCATAGCGTCCACTTGAGCAACAGACACCCATGACCCTTGTATATTGGTTAAACGGAATATATTGCAAACTCTATGATGATGGTACAATTTAGACATTGGCCGATTGGTAAACTCATTTGTAAAGCTTGGTTATTTGACAAGACGTTAAATTAAAAAGTTGCCCTTAAACCAAAGCGTAGCTTATAAGACACAACTTTGGTAAGTAAAACTTCTTCATTTGACATGGTGTTTGTAAGGATTGACAACAGGAATATATGTGATTGCTTTGAGGTTACATAATCACTAAATACCGATGTAATGTAGATCCATGATACAATTAACACAGCCTTATTGTCAATCGAAGTTTTGACTAGTATTTTTCCAAGAGAATGACATGCAATTTAATTTTTGTTTACAAGATAACCTTACTTCGAGGGTCATTCGACTAAGCGCACAAATTGCTGCAGCATCACCGAGATGTACCTAAAATATTCGAGAAAAAAGACAGCCAGCTACAAGAATGACCTTGAAACTATGATTAGTATGTACTTATATTCCCACACTCGTTCTAGTATGGTCTCTGATCGTATGTAGTTAGTTGGCACTGCTATGACTTTCTCCTAAACAAAAATATCCACTCTTTGTAATACGACATGCAATCGCACCAGTAACACATCAGTCGCAAATTTAGTACATTTTATTTAAGACTCAATGTCAATACATATTTGGACAGTCATGTACAAAACTTAATAGGCGGCTTTAATGCGCAAACCCTGTCTAAGAGCTACATCTTGTATAATGTGTAGTTGCTTGGAATGAAGAGGAAAATTTCGCAAAATAAGGGCGTCATGGATCAGATCACCTTGGCAAGCGTTGAGATTACAATGGCTATTGGAGTATCTATATTTTCGATGAAAAAATACATTTTGCTTGTGTCGTCATTGGTGGTTGGTTTATTAGTAAGTTAGTAGTACACTCTTCTCTTGTTTAAATGGCAAAACTCACCATCGTGTCAAATAAACTGAACTAGAATCAAGATTATAAAATCTTGAGCACAGGATTGCACTTTGTAAAAATGTAATAAGCTAACTTATTTAAAACCCTGCCCTAGTGGCAATGGGTGGATTATTTTTAACAATACAAGGAAGGGAATGATTTGTTTTTATACAACAAACTCCCTCTAACAATCTCGTCTACTAAATATACCAAAATAAAATAACAAAACTATGCATTTAAACAACCAACTCAACTGACCATAAATCTTATAAATCAAACAACCTGTAACCCATTTAAGGTCTCCCATTTTACTGCAAAATATCTTGGATATTGAAATTATCATTATCCAGAGAATTCAGCAGATCCTGTGTGGAGAAATTACTGGCATCACCAACTGGCAAGTTATCAAAGAACTCTAAACACAAATCGTTGGTATTACCAACAACCGAATTGATCGTCTGATTTATTGACGATGTTGCTGTTTGCATAGACGTCGCCGGTGTGGTTAGCGGTCCGCCTGATACAGCACCTTGTACCGCATTTGCATTGGCTCCGCCACCGCCGCCGGCCAGTTGAATCATTTGCTGGGTATGCTGTTGATGGGTGGTTGTTGTTGTAGTTTGCTGAACGAATTGTTGCTGCTGTTGTTGTTGTTGCTGTTGTTGTTGTATTGTGATTTGTTGTGATTGTGACATGTGCATGGAAGCCATTTGCATTTGAGCCATCATGTTTTGTTGTTGTTGCGGTTGATGTTGATGGTGTTGTTGCTGTTGCAGCATTTGTTGCATTACGGCAGCCTGTTGATTTTGATTCATGTTGCCTATCATGCCCTGTTGCTGTTGACTTTGTTGTGCCGCGACCAATTGATTTTGCTGTTGATGGCGCAACAATTGTTGCTGCATTTGAGCGGGTGTCAGTTGCATTCCAGGATTAGGGCCCTGTTGCATACCATTGGGTCCGCTTGCGAGGCCACCGCCAGCTGCGGAATTGGGCATGAATCCACCTGTTTGGGAAATTGTCCATAAAATCGGGGTGAGTAATGATTTACTTGTTTGACTTACCTGAATTGAATCCACTATTTGGCGCCTGTCGCATGGAGCCTGGTCCACCGCCTTGTACGTTAAAGGACATACTCTGCTGCTGGGACATCATCATGTGCCGCCATTCCTGTTGTGAACCGATTGGCATACCTTCGGGCGTTACTTGTACATTAGGCGGCCGTTGTGGTCCAGAGCCCATTGGACCACCATAGGGGCCCATCGCTGTGCGAGGACCACCCGCTGCGGAATGTTGCATATACATTGAGTGCTGCGGCCTCATCATTGGACCTGGGGGGATTGCAAAATTAGAAATATCACAAAGGCTAATAAAAAACAAGACACCTACCTGATGGCGGAATGGGCTGTTGACTCATTCGCCTCATAGCGGCCGCTTGTGCCGCTACATTCGTAAAACGCCCACCCGAACTCTGGTGCATCATTTGAGCTTGCATTAGTTGAGCTTGTGTTGCTTTGTACTCAGGCGGTGGCGGTCGATTGCCGCCAATGTGTTGCTGTTGCATCGCTTGAGCTCGCATCATCTGCTGTTGCTGTATGAATTTGGCCTGATTCATTCCCATTGGTCCGCCGGACATCATCATCGAGTTCGGACCCATACCACCAGCTGCTGCGGCTGGATTCATTGCGTTCGGCACCATTGTACCCATGCCACCCATTTGACCTGGCATTCCATTCATACCGCCCATACCCATGGCCCCAATACCACCAGGACCGCCATTACCGTGCGACATTTGACCCATGCCCTGCGGCATATTGCCAGCACCCATGTTCGGATTCATGCCACCTTGGCTCATGGGAACATTCGCCGCGGCTGCATTTGCTGCCATTTGACTCATGCTAGCCATAGCGCCAGACGCTGTGGGATTTCCTGCAGATTGATTTGGGACACTGCTGTTAGGACCATTGCTAGAGGCAGCACTAACGGTTGGACCGCTGCCAGGTGCTCCAGAACCAGATACACCTCCAGCCATACCAACAGAATTGGCAGCCGCTGCAGCAGCTGCTGCTGCCGCCGCCGCCGCAGCAGCTTGAGATTGCCTCTGCCTCAGCGATTGTTGCTGCTGCTGTTGCTGTTGTTGTTGTTGCTGCTGCTGTTGAGTAAAGCTGATGGACTGAGACTGCGACATGGTGTAGGAGTCATTACCAGGACCTTTTTAAAAGAGTAATTGGTAATTCAAGAAACAAATTTAAACCGTTAAAAGTACTAACCAGATGGAGTGTTTATTGTTTGATTTGTTTGCTGTGCCTGTGGATTATTGCCAAGATTATTGCTAGCTTGTTGCGGATGTGATTGGGGCTGTTGATTTTGCTGTTGTTGTTGTTGCTGCTGCTGTTGTTGTTGTGCCTGCTGCTGAGTGAAGAACACACCTTGTTGTGCGGCAACTGAAACGTTGCTCTTTAAATCGCCACTTAGGTGTAAATGTTGGCCAGCAGATACCTGAAATGAAAAAGGAAAATGTGCGTGTGACAACTAGGCAACTAGTAGTATGTATTTAGAAAATTTCAAAAAGTTTATAGAGACATCGTGAGTATATGTACATTCAAAATAGTAAGGGGAGTACCTCGGTTTTAAGGATCAGAATTAGAAGTATCGAAATAAGGGGGTTATTAACAACGTTTTTTGCAACATTGTTCCTAATCAAGTCGGTCCACTGTCATTAGTGTTTCGAAAATGTACACTTGGAAGAAAAAATTGACCGACTCAATGAAAAAGTTTTCAGAAATCAAGTCCTTTTTCTCAATTTGTGAATTCCTTTAAGCTTTCCTTTTCTTCTATCCGGAGAGCGTTAGTTCAATCCGTCCTCACGGATTTTATTAGAAAAAAATCGAAAAATAACTTTTCCAATCGCTGTATTCTTGGGGTCACCATTTTTTTTTTTCGAACAAATGTACCAAAACCCGAATCGACTCGGATTTCCGGTCTTTGTGGAAACTTTACGGGACATTCCTCCATACTGTCCTTCCTTGGGTCAATACGAATCCATCAAGCCCAAAATCGTGAAAATCGAACGATCCGTTCTCGAGTTAGGCGTGCATACGGACGGCAGTCTCTTTTATATGTATAGATTGTCCCCGATCGAGGAGCACTTATTGCAAATGAAGAATCCAAATTAACATTCCTTACGATAAAATGTATAAAGCTGTCATGGTGTCATGTATTGTTCTCAAATTTTTGACATTTTTCCTGTGAGCTCGCACATAATGGCAGCCGGTAAAATTGCATATCGTTCCTTAGCGGAGTTAAAAAATCTTCCTGCATGCATTTGCATAAGCATCCTCTAGATTTTTGCATTTTGTAATTCCGCGTGGGTTTTGGCATGAAACATGTATCGCCTGGAATTGAATGAATTAGTTGCCAAATAAAACGTCTTCCAAAATGCTAATCCAATCTAACAAAATTTCAGGAAAGAAAACGCCACAAACCAATATGCCAAAGTAATTTTTGCAGTGATACTGGTCCTATATTTCTGATCCCCATACTTACTATAGTATATGAATATGACGTATATAAAAAAAGTAATAACTTTTTTCCTGTATAATTAATCGGTTTCATTTTTTCTTCATTTTACATAACATTTAAATTTAACGAAACTGGACAATTGAGACGATGAAACAAGAATTTGGATAGTGCGCCCATATCATGCTTTAGAGTCCATAATTTTAGTCCAAGGAGACTAGTGCTGACCTTTGTGGGCACTATTCCAAGAGTCCAAGCAGATAGAATGGATGGATGGAAGATGAGGCTGGTTAACTCTTTTGCCGAACGTGCGACCGTTTCAAGAAAGCCTTATAATCGAGATCCTTCAGTTAGGACACATGAAACGATTGCTGTTGTAACAGCTGCCATACAAAGCAATCCTGGAGTCTCGACTCAGAACTTATCGGCGCAAATGGGAATAGGCAGACAAACACTGCAGACAATTTTGCACAACGAATTAAGCTTATTTCCATCTAAAGTTCAATTAAGAGGCCTCTAACCAGAAATCGAGGAAAAGTGCAAAAAATGGCATTTTGTTTCCCTCCTAGAGAAGTCAATACTGAAGCGATCGAAATGATATTGGATGCATTGGAAAGAACAAAATATGTCCTTTGAAAGCTCTGAAGCATTTTTTTAAAGCGACATCTCGTTTTTCTTTTATTGAAAGAATTCCCAGCTGTGTTTGGGAAAATTGGCCTAAAACCGACTTTTTGTTTGCCAACGCATGATATGATAGAGTTCGAAACAGTCTAAGATAACTTGTCCATCTTAAAGGTCATATGCAAAACACAAATGAGTTTAAAATAAATCTTAAAATTTCATCCTGGCTTAAAAAAAACAGGTGTTTTAAAACAAACAATTTTTTGAATTAAAGAACAACGTTTTTCCTGTATATATTGATTTATACTTGATGCAATTTTTACTCAAAACAACAAAGTATCATACCAGCTATCGGATGCAAAAAAAAAATTATGTATTTACATGTATTTTGTTGCAAAATACTGAGTTTAAATTTTATATATTTTTCAAGAAAAATACACTGCATGTGTCATAGTTGTTGCACATTCTCAGAAAAAAGTTCCAAGTTTCTCATTTAGATGGCGGTAGTTCTGTCGTCTGATTTGATTAGCCAATCAGAATGACACCCAAGCTTATAAGGGATAAATGTGTAGTTTGTCAAATGCATTGAGAGGTGTGTTATAAATGAAACAGGTTTGGCGTGAAGTGTGATCGAAATGGAATCAAGGATGCGTGTGTTGAAATGTGTGTAAGCAGATGGGGATTCTTTATTCAAAGTGATTTTTGCTTCATGGGGATTCAAAGTAATTTTTGCTTCTTGAATAAAAATGAAAATGAGAGAGGGGTCGACAGAAGCACTTTTCAATATGTTGCTATATTTAATAAATTCTTATTGAAAATGCATTTATTTGTTTAAACAAAATTGCTTAAACTTCATAACAAAAATTATAAATTAATTTAAACGATGAATGTACTCAAATTTTTAGAAATTCTATATATTTTATGTATAGCAAATTTGTATCTTGAAAAGTGCTTGCCGGTCACACCGTGATCAAGTGTAAAGCAGATAATGGTTTGGTTTGTGTTGGTAGGAAAAGAGACGAAACGGAGAGGGTGAAATGGTGGGTTAGGCTGAAAGAGGTATAATTGAAAGCAAATTGTAGTATGAACCAGCAGCATTGCGCTGTTGCCATTTACAAGGAATGATTATGCAATTTTGTTTGCGCTGTTGCCATTATCTTACCTTTTATGAGCTATGGTAGGGTAGGTGTTTGGTTTTTCGTATGAAGAGGGGGACAGAGGAAAGAATTTGCAACATTATGAAGATCACCAAGATAAGTAGCAAAAGCTACACCATAGGATTGTGAGAGGGGATGATGCAAGGGGTATTCAAGTGGGGCTTAGTTGGGAAGGAATTGTGGGTTCTGCTAAAGAGAATATTACTGAATGCAAAATTATACATAACCTGTGCACATTCACTCGATAATATGCAGGATCCAATAAAAAGGTTTATGGGGGTTTGTTGACTTGTGGGAGCGATTTTATTTTTCTACCCGCCATTACCTAACACAATAGTACATTTACTACCTCACCTGCTCCCCTTATACCATTAAAATCTTAAAACTACCCTTACAAAAAACTCAATGGATCACAGAAATACAAAATCCTATTGCAAAGTATCCGATATGCATTTTCACATTCCTTCTCTTCACGTTGTTATCCTTCATCATCATCAACCTTGCCATGCTGAAAATACCCTACCACACACACCATCTATATATATGCGCAGAATACCTACCCCATCGTTGATTTAATTTTCCCTTGCACATTCAAAGTCATTATTATGTAATCAATGGAGAATGGATTCTTTGTCTTATGCTTATCTACATTTTCCTCTCACTCCAACATTCATTTGGATGCAATTCTCAGCAAGAAAAATAAAACATCCCCCACACGCACACCACACACGATCAATAAATGACACAAAACCAGTTTTCATATCCAAGTATGTATTACATGATATCCCACCTAAGTTCCGCCTCCTGAATTGATTTCAAAAGTGAAATGAATGACGAGAGTGGTTTCACACCATGATAAGAGCTTCGCAAATCAAAAATAGATGGCGCTTTGAGTTCCACTTTATGTTCTACAATATGGGTAGAGGCCTCTTAAGAGGCCTCTTAAATAGATGGCGCTTGTAGAACATAAAGTGGCGCTTGTAGAACATAAAGTGGAACTCAAAACGCCATCTATTTTTGATTTGCGAAGCTCTTATCATGGTGTGAAACCACTTCTCGTCATTCATTCCACATTTAAAATCAATTCAGGAGGCGGAACTTAGGTGGGATATCATGTAATACATACTTGGATATGAAAACTGGTTTTGTGTCATTTATTGATCGTGTGTGGGGGGATGTTTTATTTTTCTTGCTGAGAATTGCATCTAAATGAATGTTGGAGTGAGAGGAAAATGTAGATAAGCATAAGACAAAGAATCCATTCTCCACTGATTACATTACATAGGTATAATGACTTTGAATGTGTAAGGGAAAATTAAATCAAGGATGGGGTAGGTATTCTGCGCATGTATATAGATGGTGTGTGTGGTAGGGTATTTTCAGCATGGCAAGGTTGATGATGATGAAGGATAACAACGTGAAGGGAAGGAATGTGAAAATGCAGATCGGATACTTTGCAATAGAATTTTGTATTTCTGTGATCCATTGGGTTTTTTTGTAAGGGTAGTTTTAAGATTTTAATGGTATAAGAGGGGAGCAGGTGAGGTAGTAAATGTACTATTGTGTTAGGTAATTGCGGGTAGAAAAATAAAATCGCTCCCACAAGTCAACAAATTCCCATAAACCTTTTTATTGGATCCTGCATATTATCGAGTGAATGTGCACAGGTATATGTATAAATTTGCATTCAGTAATATTCTCTTTAGCAGAACCCACAATTCCTTCCCAACTAAGCCCCATACTTGAATACCCCTTGCATCATCCCCTCTCACAATCCTGGTGTAGCTTTTGCCACTTATCTTAGTGATCTTCATAATGTTGCAAATTCTTTCCTCTGTCCCCCTCTTCATACGAAAAACCAAACACCTACCCTACCATAGCTCATAAAAGGTAGGTAAGATAATGGCAACAGCGCAAACAAAATTGCATAATATTTCCTTGTAAATGGCAACAGCGCAATGCTGCTGGTTCATACTACAATTTGCTTTCAATTATACCTCTTTCAGCCTAACCCACCATTTCGCACCCTCTCCGTTTCGTCTCTTTTCCTACCAACACAAACCAAACCATTATCTGCTTTACACTTGATCACGGTGTGACCGGCAAGCACTTTTCAAGATACAAATCTGCTATACATAAAATATATAGAATTTCTAAAAATCTGAGTACATTCATCGTTTAAATTAATTTATAATTTTTGTTATGAAGTTTAAGCAATTTTGTTTAAACAAATAAATGCATTTTCAATAAGAATTTATTAAATATAGCAACATATTGAAAAGTGCTTCCCCTCTCTCATTTTCATTTTTATTCAAGAAGCAAAAATTACTTTGAATCCCCATGAAGCAAAAATCACTTTGAATAAAGAATCCCCACCTGCTTACACACATATCAACACACGCATCCTTGATTCCATTTCGATCACACTTCACGCCAAACCGGTTTCATTTATAACACACCTCTCAATGCAGTTGACAAACTACACATTTATCCCTTATAGCTTGGGTGTCATTCTGATTGGCTAATCAAATCAGACGACAGAACTAGCGCCATCTAAATGAGAAACTTGGAACTTTTTTCTGAGAATGTGCAACAACTATGACACATGCAGTGTATTTTTCTTGAAAAATATATAAAATTTAAACTCCGTATTTTGCAACAAAATACGTGTAAATACATAATTTTTTTTTTGCATTCGATAGCTGGTATGATACTTTGTTGTTTTGAGTAAAAATTGCATCAAGTATAAATCAATATATACAGGAAAAACGTTGTTCATTAATTCAAAAAATTGTTTGTTTTAAAACACCTGTTTTTTTAAAACCAGGATGAAATTTTAAGATTTATTTTAAACCCATTTGTGTTTTGCATATGACCTTTAGGATGGACAAGTTATCTTAGACTGTTTCGAACTCTATCATATCATGCGTTGGCAAACAAAAAGTCGGTTTTAGGCAAATTTTCCCAAACACAGCTGGGAATTCTTTCAATAAAAGAAAAACGAAATGTCGCTTAAAAAAAATGCTTCAAAGCTTTCAAAGGACATATTCTGTTCTTTCCAATGCATCCAATATCATTTCGATCGCTTCAGTATTGACTTCTCTAGGAGGGAAACAAAATGCCATTTTTCGCACTTTTCCTCGATTTCTGGGTAGAGGCCTCTTAACAAGAAAATTAAACCCAACAGACTTGCCGATTCGCGTGGAATTTTGCGAGAAAATCAGTCGAATGCTGGGAGATGATAACACCATGTTGGACTTTAATTTTATGTCGGACGAGCCCCATTTTGATATAAACAAGCAAAATTGTCGAATTGTCGAAAATGGCGTAAGAATAATCCAGAGATACTCTATGAGAGGAAACTGCATCCAGATCGATTCATAGTGTGGAGTGCAGTTTCATCAAAAACGGGCCATACTTTTTCGAAGAAAACTGTCGCACTGTAACGGTCAATGGTGACCGTTATTTAAAGATGTTGAAGGAGTTTTTCTTCCCAGAACTATGACGAAAGAGAATCCCTTTCAACTCTCTGCGGTTTCAACGAGATGGTTCAACCCAACACATAAATAAGATTGTTATGAAAAAAAAAAGTTATTAGAGTTTCTTAATGTAGCAATATATGAGATTAGGTCTAACAGATCTAGACATATGCAGGTATTGCGAAGACTTGTATGTCACAGAGGACATAACTCATCTCCTCTATGAATGTCAAGCTATTGCTCGGTACAGGATGAAATTCCTCGGTAGGTGCTTCTTCGACAATTTGGACGAGGTTGGCCTCGCAAACAAAACTGAAAAAATTTTTAGGTTCTGTAGGGAAATTAATTGCTTGGCCGAAGTGGTTTAGGTTATTTGACCGTTAGGATTCCCCAGGGATGGCGATGGGTCAAAAATGGTGCCTAGTCCAATGTGATGAACTCACACCCTATTCAACCTAACCTAACCTAACCTAATGTAGCAATATTCATCAGCACCCTGTATGTACATATATGCAAATTTTGTTCGCTTTCCTAGCGCAGCCATCGTATTCTAGGAAGAAGTTGTGGCAATAGGGGAGACGTGTAGACTACTCCTGTATAAATCGACATCCTGACAAAATATATTTATATTTAATTCGACAACCAGGCCGCGATTAAGACTCTCCGTTGAACCATGTCTACCGCCGCCAATGCATTTTGAGAACTGCAGCGACAGGGAGACAAGCGGCCTTGTGATCAGTTAGATTATTCTCACCTGGGTTCAAGGACATAGGAACATTAGAGGAAAGGATAATGAGAGAGCCGATCAATAGGCCAGATGTGACTCCGTTCTTTGCATATATTCGGCGGGGAAAGGCCTTTCTCTACTGGGATATATATATAATATACGTATACGTAAAGAGATAAATTTTGTCTGCACTTCACTTTAAAAACGGAGACTATATGGAGGAATCTAACGAATTGTTAACCTACGACTAGTAAAAACAAATAACCTTTTAGCTAGAATACGTGCGGACGTGTCGTTAGATTAATGGCAAATAGTAGGTAGGTACATAACATGCACTACAGCTGCGCAGTGGCTAATAAGAGTGAAACAGCGTTCCACTTTCTTTATGGATATTATAGCTCTAGACAAAACTAGACACCCGCTATGTGATGACGTCTCGGCAATCTCAGGCATCAGATTTACCAACACGATTAACTTTTTCAGCTCTTCACGCTGGTTTTGGAGTTTTAATTCGATTTTCCTCCTTTTTACTTACAGATTTCATGGATGCTGGGTCTTAAAACGGCCCTCAAAGCAATTATAGAAGGCGCAGCAACCCGCCCGCGGTGGTTAGTGTTTTGAACTACTCAGCGACCGGTTTCATGTAGAACAGAAATTACATCTGTCCGGGAGTAGTTTAAGCAAATTTCAGATCGGACACCCTGTATTTATTTATTTATTTAAAGAAGGCGTAATTCGTTTGGCAAAGTCAAACAGCAATTCTCTGCACAAAAAGTTATTAAAAAATAAGAAAACAATTAAAATATTGCGCAACTTCCTATAAAAACCATTACGGTAGTTACCTGACTACTCCCTACTTTAGTATCATTTTCATTTACCAATCAGTCTGTCGGATGCATTATATCTCGGCCCAGTTGTAGGCGCACAGCATACTAAATGCTTTGAGAAGCCTCCTTTCCACCTCCCTCCCACCCTCCAATCGTTTATATAAAACTGTGCTGCATGAATCTCTGCTTCCATAAACATGCACTGAGTGGTTAATAATAATAAAAAGAACAAAAATATGAACTACAAGAGCGACAACAACGTCAACACAACAGCGAAATGGATTTTCGCATTTTCCTCTCTTTCTATTTTTTTTTTCTTTTTTACACAAACATTTGTTGCACTAGCCAGTGTTGGGGGCATGGGGGTGGATGGGTTGATAGTGTGGGGGGCATGAATAAAAACATTTGCAACAAAATATCTCGCCGAATAGTGGTGAGTTTCATGACATCTGGCACACTCCTCACTAGCAGCTCATGTCATCACGAAACACTACATAACATCATGTCATAGATACAAAAAACTAAGAAAAAAAAAATGGGGGTGGGGAGGAAACAATAAAACAGGAAAAACTATACAATTGAAAGGACGATACTGGTGGGGGATGGTGAGAAGCTGCGGATATATACAGGAAAAAAGAAAAAACGCGCGCGCCATTCATGGGTCATTGTTCTATAAATTGTTTTAAACACTTTTCTCGCAGAGTGCAGTCTGTCGCTGTCCCAAGAGAGAGAGAGAGAGAGAGAGATCGAGAAAAAGAGAATTTAATGCAACGTAGTGATAGTGATAAGGGCTGGGTGGAGAGCTGCTGCTACGTCGATATGTGTTTGAGCTCGTAAGCAGATAAATATCTTGGATGTGAATCAAGTTGTTGAAGCAGCAGCGCAGCACAGAACCTATACGCTTGGCAAGTACACTCATCGTACTGTCATACAAGCATCAGAGAACTTTATTTGTTGTCAACATAGATTTCGGATTTTGCCAAAAAATGTGAAAATTACTATCAGCGAACAGAGAAGGAAGCATAATGATAAAAAGCTTTTCACGAATGTGGCAGCATCCGTCTTTGTTCGGACTGATTCAGTGGAAGGCAAATACAATTCTGAATAGCAGGCGCACAGAATTTTATTTTCTGAATGTCAGGGAATAAAGCGTTGTTATTGTTTTCAACTGGAATTCTCATAGAAATAGCTGAACTTCCAACAAATTCCTAAGCCTTTGCTGCAAGAAGGAGGAATGCAGTGCAGCGCAAGGCAAGTTAAAAGCTTTTCGATTTTTAGATTTCTTTAACCGTTTAGAGAATGTAGAAATTGACGTTTGTCATACCACCGAGCAGCAGGTATTATAGCAGATGTGTTTAAGCTGTTGCTAAATGGGCATCGTATGTAGAAAGAAAAGAGAAAGAAAGAGATTGAACCCATATGCAGTTATTGAAATGCTCTATTTCTAGCAAATAAATTTAAATAAAAGTATAATACTAGACAGGAAAGGTTGAACAGCATCGTGTATATAAGAGGGACAATCAAAGCTGACCTAATTTTCCAGTCCTTCCGAAACAATCGACCAAACGACAAGCACGGACTACTGACTAATCAGAGCTTATTTGTTTTGTATCATTCATGTTCAATGTTCCGCTGATCCACTTAAAAGTTAGCGGGTGTAGAGAGCTTAAATTGACGCGAAATAACTCTCGATTTTCCGCCACTGACTTAAAATTACGAAAGGCAATTTCTCTACGGGTAGAGGGGTGATAATTGATTATGGGTATGATCTCAGTATCCTAATACAGGAAATACTTAAAGGACGCCTATGGGTTCCATAAAAAGTCTTGTAATCCGAGTTGGTGTATACGTTTAAGTGATCAAACCACCGAAGCATCGTATTCTATTGTTCGTTATACGATCTCTGTGAGCCACACCAGGATTGCAACGAGGGAATCTCATTTCGGCAGCTTGTATCCGCGATCTTATTCTATCAATCCAAGTCTCATGAGATGACCATAGGTATAAGAGTTGGAACAAAAAATTGTTTATGTCTCAAATTGAATAATAACCTTATGGGATGAAAGTAAAAGCATTTGCCCATATTATTAAAAGGTTATTTGAGACAAAATAAGAACATTTCCATTTTTATGAGGGAGAAAATTTTGGCACTGAATTAAAGATACTTACACAACTTAGCTTCGACCACAAGTTCCTGATATGTAGCACAATTACCTAGATTTGTCGAAATTGAAAACTCTTTCTTGCTCCTTCCATCTACCGAGAATAAGACCCGACGTACTTAAAGTTCTCCATCTGTTTCAATGGGACTCCTCTAACATACAGACTGCTTTTTGGACAGGCATACTGGAGACATAATGACTATTTTTCGTCCTGTTCAAAGCGATGGATCTGTCGGCATCAATGACCTACTCCGTATTGAACAACTGACAAAAGTGTTCGCTCCATCTGCGCAAGATATTCTTCTCATTGGAAAGAAGTACACAATTTTTGGATTTGACTTCTTCAATGATATATCACTTCCATCCCCTAAGATGGCGGATAGTTTGCCAGCCAGAACCTCTTGCTTGTAAATCAGTGATCGCGGTCTAACATTTCACCGAACTCCTTTCTAAACCTGTTTTGGGTGGTTATTCATGCAATTTATTCGGGCCTCACCCACATGAATCCACAAAGTAATCCTTTAACAGTATGCGTGTTACCATTCCTGGCTTATGCTTAAAGGCCTTTTTAACACTCTTCGCGTGTTCACAAAACCATGGTATAGAAGACGATTATATAACAAAGAGAAATATATCTTCTCTGCTGAAGACTTCGAAGGAATCATGTGCTTTGTGTGGAAAAAGGTTTTTCTAATCGACATGGACTGGACATGTCAGTTCCACGCCCGTTTTCAAATCGGGGTCACTGTTCCTCCCAATCAAACTCATGAAGTTTACGACTGATTGATCAGATCATCAACGCCCAGACCAAACCCATTTGCACAGAGGCTTCCTTTATGATCTATACAAGGAATAAGGAAGGATATTTCGAGATTCAAACCCCAAAAGGGGTAAAAAGGGGGGTCAAAATTTATATAGGAAATTTCTATTTTTCATCCGATCGACTTCAAACTCGGATTGTGTACTCTCTATGAGAAATAAAGAAAACAAATTTCTTCGATTTTGGAAATTTTGCTTGGAGCCCGTGTTATTGGCGATGACACCTTTTCAGGGTACGCTTTTCTTAACTCACGAACCGTTCGTCGTATCAATTTGAAACTTTGTAATACGTCCCAACCACTGTCACCGTTGAATATGCTTGTCGTTTCATCTAACTCCAGCATACGTACTCCAAAGATATTCACGCGGAATTCTGTAAGAATAGGGTCATACTGCTACAAAGTGGTACACATCCTCACGATCTTTCTGGTTGCATATGTTTCACAGTGAAGGAAGATCTGGGAGGTATGGAATATAATGAATGGGCAAGACGTAAGAGGACCTCATTTATCTAAGAAAGCTGCTTACTCCGACTACATATTCGGTGCATACTAGAGTTAAATGTCGTCCACAATACTCTGTGGCTTGTAGCCCGCCTGAGCGAACATTAAAGGCACTACTCACAGTTCCAGACCTCATTGAGAAGACAAGAACTATGTATAGTCGATATTTGACAGCCTCCCCAACAAGCTCTAGCTTTTTTTTTCCTGTAACCTAAGAGATGTTCCATATGTTCAGAAATCGTAATTCAACTTAGGTATGCCCCTATTGGTCTATATCGCATTCACCATTTGGCCACCGTAATCATTTGCGGGAGTACAAACTCGTAGACACTTCGAGTTAAATCCGATGGCTATCGATCATGACAAGCCGGCCACCCAGACGCTCGCTCCATTAAGATTTTTAACTTTAAGAACTCGAATATATAGTTTCATTAAGCTCACTTGAAAACAACTGCCTTTGTTATAATAACCCCCCAAAAGCACTATCTCTGTCCATTCCATGGGCGAAGATGCAACATTCTTGTGCTTAACAACATGTCGTCCATTGTTCTTGCTCGAAGCAAATAAATATTTTAAGTAAATAAGCAGTCGACAAAATTCCTTTTAAATGAGCCTCACACACGATATTCACTTGAAATCCAATAATTCATGGGAAATCGGAATACACCCTTGGTGACCCCGGATTCGTATACGTTCTCCAATTGAAATTAGATGGAATTTTGAAACATGAGACCAACACAGTTCTTGTGCAAAAAAAAAAAAGACCCGACACTTTGTATATTTTGCTAGTACAGAAATGGTATTGTGTGTTCGCCTACCCACAGTTCATAGAACAAAAAGAATCCAATTGCCAGAGCAGGGGCTGTACATAAAAGTATGAAAACTAAAGAAAAACTAATTTCCCAGCAGCGTGGGTGATTATGTATACAATGTATACTCGGGTACATGTATAACTTCTATCCATTCAACTTCAACCTGTGATAGGGTGTTTGTCGTTGGCCCGGTTAAAGGAAACCCCAGTCCGATAGTGAGTATGGGTGATTTTGTTTGATGTTCTTGTACATGTACGTGAATCGGCTTCGGTGTATGTGCAATGTGCATATATTAATAGGGCTTCGTTAAGTTCAATTGTAAACAAAGTCGAATGAATAGAATACTAACGAATAGAGTCGTAAAAGCTGCAACTTTGTTATAACAGTGATGAGCTGCTTAGTAATGTTGAAAGGAACATTTTATTATGACTTAAAAGCAAAGTGCATTATTTATGTACATGTACATAATAAAGGTTAAAGCAAAAGAGTCGCATAAATCACGAGGTTGTCCTCATCGGTAGCGAACTCAGTTGTATCCGAAGAAACATCACAAATGATGAGTTTGTGTCGAGTCATTTTCATGTCTTCGATAACGTCATTGCTGTAAGTCACGATATAGTGGGTACTATTTTAATTCTGTAATGCTTGGCATCACTTAGGGCATCTAGCCCTTAAATATTATTTTAAATACGACAGTAAAAGAGTTGAAGGTGGTCAGAGAACTCAATGTTGTCGCACACCATAAGTTTAAAAACTCTATTGAATAACATAATACTTTTGGCATATCAAGAGCAACCAGTCGTGTTATACAGTCCACTTTTATTTATTATTTTCCATTCTCAACACCTACCACTAAATTGCATGGCTCCAAAATTATTTTTGTTTGATTAAAATTCATAGAACAAATAAAAATCTATAAAAAATTTAAAATAAATGATTGAATGATTCAATATATTTCACAAAAGGACAAATGGTTGATAAATCGCTTCCATACTTCATTTTATTATTTCTTAAAAAAAAAAACGTGTTTGAAAATCTAGTACTTTAAACATAATTTAAAAAACATAAACGGTCAGGCTAAATATTCATTTATTTAGGGCCAGTTTCAAAGGTTCCGGATAAAGTTTCGGATAGTTAGCCGACACATAACGCTTTCCACCAGATAAAAGCTGCTGATATTTTTTTTCTGTTTCATTGCCAAAGTCTCGGATTAACTAACTTGCGGAACAATTTATCAGCCGCTAAGTTTGTTTCGAGACACATGTCATTTGCTCCGTATTTTTTTTTGTTTCGTGTTTTCTAATATTTTTTGTTGTTTTAGGTAAACCAAAAGAAAAAAGACCTTGGCAAATTTAACGGAAGAAAAAAATTGAAGCTCCAAAAATCCAAAAAAAGGATTATAACAGAGGAGCTGGAATAGGTAGCCGATTACTCCGTTTGTGGCTGAGCTATTACTGGGCCAACAACCAGGCTGATAATCAGCACGGGTCGTATGACACCTTCGGCCAGCCCAGGGGAAAGGGGTATAGGATAGGATAAGAAATAGAGAGAATGGTGATTTGTGGATAGAAGTAGGAGAAGAAGGGGGAAGTAGGTAAGCTCTCCAGTCTTATCGAGCACACTAACTAAGAGCTTTTGGGTAGTTCTTAGTTCGTTATTTATCAAAACAGCCTGTCTGTCATGGGTGACCCTACTGGGGACTAAATCCGCCGACAGCCACCTCCACAACACCAACGTCCAGAAAGGACGCAACGGCAAGGTGACCGCCCCGTTTAGAAAAAAAAATGCTTCTTGGGAAAGGCAAGGCGCAGCGGAGTCCATAATAAGGTCTGAACCGTTGAGAGCCAAGCCCCATAAGAAAAGTCCAGAAGAATAGAAAGGAAAAAAAGAACCACTATTTTTTAAAAACCTTCATGTGAAGTATCTTTTGATATAAAACTTAAGTAGGTATATTAATCAAAAAAAAAAGCATGCAGCTTGACATTAAAAAAAACTTAATTCTTTTAAACACGTCTTGCTTAAACGAACTCTTTATTCAGACTAACTTCTTAAAATACTTAACAAGCAGATCATACTTAGGTACATAGCTTACGGTTACAGAGACAAAGAAATTTGGGAGATTACATTAAAACTGTGATTGCAGTCATTCGACTGTACGGCTATGCATTCTTGTCTATTTAAACGAAATACATAAATACATGTAATTAATTATGGGAAGATTTATATACATTTTTAAATAAGAGTACAGGGTGGCCAAGAGACATTTTAATAATTTGAAATTAGTTAACAAATAAGAACATTTATGTAAAATGTAAATGTAAAATGTAAAATGTCTTACATTCAAGACCTGAGACAAGCTACGAAACTTTTGGGGAACTTTAATCTAAAAAGGTTCAAAGCAGGTATCAGTCTTAGCTAGAACAATCTACGAATAATAATGACAGGCTTTCTTACATTTTAGACTAAGAGAAGAACTGAGGAAAATAGGTACATCAGACGATGGTCGCCGGAGATTCTGCGACAAGAGCCCTAAAACTCGAGATCATATTCTGGAATTCTCCTCCTAGAGAATTAAACATCTGAACAAATACTAGATACCAGATATGGATATACCAACCGTGGAGCCGCTACTAATTCTCAGATTCATAATAGACACTAAACTGGATGAAGTGCTCTAAAGTATATATTCTTGCCAAGGCAAAGACAGGGCAAATACCCTCAAACCCTTGAGTCTTAAAGCTTATTGTATAAGACCATCTATGTATGTAGGTACTTACACTGATGGCTTAAAAATCATTTTAAGTGCATTTTATTTTTACGGAAAATTTTGTTTAGACTGATGAATCTTTCAAAAGTCCTAAATTTCAAACCGTTCCGCCATTTTTTGCTGCATTTTTTTACATTTATACTGGACAAATGAAGAATGGCAGATCCAGAAGAGACTCGAGTTCATATGTATGCACCAGCGAAAGGGAACTGTTTGTACTGGTCTGTGGTCCTCACGCATCAAAAATGAGGCTAGAGTTCGCGTTACAGTCAACATTACCGGACAATGATTATTTCTTCGAAATAATGGACGACAATAACCCGGACGCCGGACGATATGTGGTTAACGGATGGCGGGACGTCCCATACTGGCCAAAAAAAAAACCAGTGAATAATTGTGGTTTCTTGAACGATAACTTTATATCGGGAAGTTGTTACCGAAATCGAGCGATTTAATCGAACTCCATTATTTCTAATGAGGATATGTAAAGTCTTTGGCCCTTATTGTGATTGTCGATCAGCGATCGTCACGACAATTGTCGATTGCGTCGATTGATTTTAGCTTTTCGTACGCATAACATTTTTTCACTTCCAAGAGAAAGCATCGACCAGTCATTTGTAATCGACTACAAGCGACCGTCAAATATCAATCGCAATCGACAATCGCAGTTGTCGATCGATCGACAGTTGTCGCTTAACGATCAACTATCGACACTCACAATAGGGCCCTTTGATAAATGCTGATAAGTCGCACAATACTCAAGACTTAAAAGTCAATATTTGGCATGCTATTAAAGCAACAGTGCCAAAAAACTCTGGGAAGGGTGACTCAAACTGAATCGAAACCGTGATCAAAAAAAAAAAGAAGATGGATTACATACTTGAGTTAGGGTTTTCGATATTCATATATATAGTAGAACAAAGTTTTTAAAAGCTGGGCTGATATAGTAGCCCGTCTATATAAAACTAGTTGCACACAACCGGTTTTGGCAGTTCCCAGGAATTGTATTGTTTAGATTTATATTCTTGTCTATCAGGACAATGTACATCAATGCTCCAAATATTACAACTTTAGCTAAGTGTCGAGTAATATTATTTCCAACCTATGTTTTTTTTATGGAAAGTGCCACGCCCAGTTTTCCAATTACACACATATTTCAAAAATTGCTTTCTTCGGACAATGCACATCAATGCTCAAACATTTTGCAACTTTAGCTCCCATGAATGTCAAGAAGTACCTTTAAATTCCCTTTTTGTATGGAAGGTGACACGCCCCTTTGTCCAATACCTCCCATATTACTTATATATTTCCAACTGTAAAATTTACAACAACATTTTCCAAATTTCATTGCTAAAAATGAGAAATACCACGCTCTTTTCTCTTACGTCCAACATTTGGCGCTGTTTTTTTTTATTTTTTAAATGCACGTGGTTTATAAAAACACGTGCGTATTATTGAATGCAAAATTGTGTCAAAATTCCAAGTCAATCGACCGATATTATTTCGAGTTTGGAATGCAGAAACATACGAAGGATATTTTTAAAAGAAGTTGACCGTGGTTCATAATCATAAACATGTATTACGCATAATGGGCATACTAATACACACTTAAATACCTACCAGCCAGCGAAATGGGAGTATCAACAAGTATTTAGAAAACCAATTTAAGTTTTACAAGCTCCTAAGTAATAACATCGACATTTGCCAAGCAAAATTCGTTATTGCAAGCTTCCTAGAATGTGAGGTATTTAAAATTAATTCGACTAAGCCCCATAATGATGCTACAATTTTTAGATTTCGCAGTGTATGCATGAAAAAAAAAATAAAATTCATTTCTTTCTTATCCCATTCATAGAGTTTATATATATGTCACGCAAAATCCCTGAAAAGAATCCCCATGGTGTTTTTCATTATAAACTTTCCGCTGGATAATTTAAAATTTTACACAAGCTCTACTCATTTTCAACGTTTCTCTCATTTTTCTCCCATTTTCTATTTTGCATCCTTACAAATAACGTATACACATGCACCCGCCTGCTATTCATTGTGCTCTAGTTGTTTAACAAAAAGCCACCGTTAAAAACCTTAAACTGTCACCGTGGTCTGATAAAAAGAAAAATGAATACGAAAGGCTCACAATCGCGCTGAAGTGCACTAAGGGTTGTTTCTAGCATAAGGGGCCGAAGTAACGGATGGTTACTTTTGAAAAAGAGTCCAATGTTCCTTTACTAACAGGTTTTACAATTTTATTCCCGAATATAAAAACTGGTCGGTTATGTGTTGAATTTTTCGAAAGTACTTATGTGAAAGAGTTAATTCAATAAGCAACAAGCAACACTGAAACGTATACATAGAATAGATCGACGAATGACAGCAATAATTGACATACGTTAACTACCAACAATTTAAGAGTATTAATCCAGGAACCTTCAAGAATGTTGGCAACTCGCCGATCATATTTATAATTGAGGTAGTATTTTTTACGAGTAGGGGAGTTAGAGTAACGACAACATAAAGGGCCGTGGAATGATTATTCTCAACCGTTTAAGCCTTAGTTTTAATCGACTTTTAGAGAATGCATGTGCATGTGGGCGCAGTAGCGCAGTGGTAAGTGTGCTGGACTACAGTGCGAGGGATCCCAGGTTCGATACCCGGAAAAACACAAATTACATCTTAAAGTTTTTTCTACTGCGCCACCTCTCGCGATCGTCTGACAAACATCCGAGAGTATGACTGTCCTGAAAAAGCTTCTCAATTCAGCCGTTCAAACTCGGCATAAAATTGTAGGTCCCTTCCATGCGTCCCAAATAGAAACTCACACACACGAATGGTTGCGAGAAACTAGGCCTAGGGTGTCTTTCGCCTGTTGCGCCATCTATTTTTTTTTTTTTTAGAGAATGCATACGGAAAGTTATGAAACTGCGATGGCAGACAAAAAATAGGGTCAAGTCATACGAAAGTGAAGTCGTTTCGAACGATGCTAGCTAGGCTCGTCGTATCTACAATGCTACACATCGACGGCTCTCTAAAAAAAAAAAAAACTATAAGCCCGCGCTCCAATGTGTGCCCAAGCTAAGAGGGTCAAATTTAGAATGGCAGCTGATACAAAATACCTCATAGGTCGCACTGTCAGGCAAACGGAAAACACAAAATAAACACAAAAAAAAAAAAAAATGGACGTCAGACCAATTGTGCCTCATGCAAGGTTGCGAGAATGCCTTGTTAGCAGAAACGTCACGGCTCCTTCAAAGCAAGCTGTACCGAAAGATTACCCGGATCCTGTTGGGATCCGGGATTCATAGGTCGCGGGTTCAGATCCGGTTCGAAGGACCAAATGTACCGACATGTATTTTGATTGGACAAATAAAGAAACCAAAAAAATGTAAAGAAAAGACAATACGTTCACAACGTTATAATAGGTTTATTGAATTCTCGATCAGAAGATGATTGTACACTAAGGACATTTATGTAATTTGTTTAATGTCATAATATAAGCAATTTGTATATATTGTTTATAATGTAATTTGTGTATTTTGCATATGTTGTCTTTTGATGTATTTGTTTCGTTTTCTGTCATCGATGATAAGCAGCTGTATGGATATGTGTGGCCATTGTTAGTTTTGGTGATGTGCAATAATTGACTTTGACACACAAGCAGATTGGGTAAATTGTGGCCTTTTATGTATATTCTAGTTCAGCACTCACTCGAAGGATTTGTAGCCTTCTGTGCTGAAGCTGCGATGAAGATAAACATAAACAAAACCAAAGTGATGATCGTCTCCAAAAATTGTTCGAAGTTCCATTAACACAGGTGGAAAAAATAAGCAATTGTTTCCTATGACATCTAGCTATAGATACAAAGGCCGACGGAAAGCACTCCATATAGAGATGCGGTGCACTGTCTACAGATTCTATGAGATATCCTGCAATATGAGTGTTATCGTTAATGGCCACATTACTATAAAATGTTCTCATTGTGAAACCAAGCCATTGAACTTATTTTATTTTTATTTTTTGATACATTTTTTTTAACAGTTGAATGTTAGAATGGTTTTCTTCAAAAATCCTACTCACAAATACAATCAGCAAAGAAAAAAAAACCTAATCCTTAAATGTTTGGCTGGCGGACCCTTTCCTCTCGACTCATAATTTATAATCATTGCGGAAATAAACTTTCCATTCGCATACATCATTTTTAAATTACGAGTATCTATCGCCCCAAAACACCCTTAGAGCAACATAGAATAATATAAATCACACATAACTACAAAAGGGATATCCTTCTACCGATATAGTATCAACAAATCCGTAGCTCATATTTCAAGCCACTGTCGCTCTGGAAAGCCTTTTCAATTTCTTAATTGAAAAAAAGCTCACTTTCCATATTATAAAGACAGAAAAGTTTCAGAGAGCTTTTCGCCCCTTTCAATATGCTCCAATTTGTAGTCACCAATCCATAATGATGGTGAACAATATAAAGTGCGTCGGAAGGATAGATTTCCTGCGAGCATATACCAGCAACAACATTGGAAAACGCAACTTCACTCAAGTAAATGGAAATCCTTGAGCGGTAAACTGCTGTTGCATATCTAAACAGTGTCATTCTGTATTTTCTGGTTTTCCTTAAGTATATCCATTCTGATGTGTACTCCTGTACTACATGGAATAAATGTTTTGCTTTTGAAAATTTTTATGGATTTCCCATTTTATTTTCCGTAAAATCCTTTCCACTGAGTTTACGTTCATTTCCTGGCTGACGCCTGAAGGAAGCAGTTTATATTTTTCATTTACGACACTTTAAACTAAAGCTTTTCAATAAGATGCCAAATCTAACCTCATTTAATGATGAACTGACGGATTATGGGTTTTAGAGATACCTATATATTTTCAAAATGCATTTTAAAAACACATACATTATTTTTAAATAAAATTAAACAAAAATGTTATTGTTAACACAGGTATTATATTTTACAGCATTTTCTCATATAAATTAAAAAAAAAATCCTACCTTTGCTTGGTTGCAAAACGGTTGTACCTCGATAGTTTGGTGGAATGAATATCCTTTTTTCTGTTGCGAATTTACCTTGTATTGTAATGATATTCGCAACGAGAGGGTATAAATCTTTTGACATACATTAAACTGACTGCGAAACAATATACAAAATGGAACAAAGGAGAACAATAGTACAGGAAAAATGTAGCACACACATCTGAAATGAAAATCTGTAGGTAATGGTCATGGCAAAACATCAACAGGATTGATGTGATATCGCGTAGAGATAGCGAATGAGTGAATAACTGAAGAGTGATATTTTCCTCCTTTGATATAAGGGTGCGCTCAGTGTCTGCTTATATCCGCTTTTGAATTTTAAACAAATTCGGGAGAGGATAAAAGTTGCTTCATATCAAAGGTTCATTGAAATATGTGGGTACCGAAAGTTCGGGGGACAAAGTTTAGCAAACATTTGGGGCCTTTAAAGTCGCACACAATTCACTCACTTTGATTCGGGTTAAAACGTATGTACATACATCCGGATTAAAGTGACTTTAACCCGAAAAATAAACAAAAGTTCATATGACAACCTTTAGACTGCTGATAGTTAATCAAAGAGATGACTCTGTCTTTGTAATTATAGCAGACTATCATCGTTTGAGTCGTGAGTTCAGTGATTTGGCGTTTGAATAATTGGAAGTCAAGTCACGGCAAATGAGACGAATTTCTCTCTCGATGGCTTTGCTAAAGCTACAATTACATACATGTCACGAAATGTGTCAATTCTTAACATGCTGACATCACAAAAATTAACTCATTTGGCAGTCATATATTTGTTATTTGTAGAAGCGTTTCAACGTCGATTGATATCCAATTACACATTGTGAATTGTGCGGTCATGGGCATGTCATTGTCCATGACACGATTGCTTTGTCATGCTTTGACAGAGCTAGATTAGATTAGATTAAAAGCTGGGCTCTCCAAAGGAGCCTATTCTGCGAGGTCCTAGAGCCATCTTTTGACTCCGGAGACAGTCAGGAAGACAAGTATCCTCTCTGGGGGTAGGTAAGCGAGTTTTGCTGTAGTAACGATTTATTCACCAAGGACATTCTTTCTGAGAAGAAAGATGGCCGGACATTCCATGAGAATGTGAAGAGAGGATTCGTCGCTCTCCAGGCTAAGTCTACATGCGGCGTCCGGTGAAATTCCAATTTGGTGAAAATGTTTCTTATTCATAATGCCATGGCCAGTAATTACACCTGTCAGGATTCTAAGGTTATTTTTGTCCAGATTAGTAAGAAAATAGGATTTTCTGGGGAAGAACTGTTTGGTGCAGTTCTACCCAGGTGTTTTAAGACAGAGTTACTCACACCACAGAAGGGTTCAGGTCCGACAAGTGCCATTGTCGCGCCGACTTTAGCCAGTGAGTCAGCTGTTTCGTTTCCATTAAAGCCCCTGTGGGCTGGAATCCAGTGTAGGGTGACTAGGTTTCTAGAACCAGCTTCGATTTTATATCAGATGAGTCCAGAGCTTTAAGAGCAGCTTCGCTGTTTCTGAGAAGATAAATATGGTTTTACCATATGTATTTGATCTTAAATTTATTCTAGCGCAGTTGTCAATGGCGAGGACTTCAGCTTGGAATATGGACGAGTACTTGCCTAGGCTGACTGAAAAGTTCGCCTAAGCCGGTTTTCCATAAATACCAGATCCAGTCCCTGAATCCATCTTCGAACCGTCTGTGTACTAGTTCAAGACTAGGTCAAGTCGCGATGGATTTGTATTTTTGCCAGTCTTCCCTTGGCGGGATGATGATAGAGAAGTTTTTATGGAAGCCATATTCCGGTAGCATGTCGTCTAGAAACATGGAGATATGTGATCTCCATGGTAGGAATAGGCGTCGATGTTGTTCGAATGGAAAAGACGATGAATACTCAGTCTTGCTTCCATTTGAATGTGTATACTTGAATAGGTAAAAGGCCTAGAATGACATTAAGTACAGTAGTCGGGGTGGAGCGTTGACAGAGCTAAGTGCTAGAGATGAGTGAACGGTACATGACAGACGATTTCACAGCGTAATACGGGATGAGATTGATACTGCTATTAAGGAGCAGCATATTTGCATGGATGTTGGTTACAGGGACACTTAGCCTCCTACTGACCGCGGGTTTTTTTTTTCCATACCTGGACTTCCGTTGCCAGTGCGATGATAATCAGAGTGACCCTTATGTTCAAAAGATGTGCAGAAATTCCGGACGCTTCACTGCACTGTAAGCTGTACTACAGATGAAACAGACGTGCAGAATTAAATTTGAATAGGTTGGCATTAATGCGGAAAAGATAAAAATAGCAAATAATTCCCGTCTCTCTTTTCCTCGTATGCATCAGCAACTCTTTTTAAATATTCGATGCTGCCAAGTCTAAATGAATCTACTGCGTTGCTGTGCAGTGGATTTAGAAATATAGACACGTTGGACGTTGGAGAGCAGAGTTTGGGTGCAGAATTTACACGTGTAAATTCTAGTAGATACCAGAGCCAGCGGCCTAAATAAAAGCGGTTTGCAAGATCGTGAAATAGTCCTCTAGTTCACGCACAACTTCTCTAAGACTCTATATTACAAAGGGTGGGCCAAATACATGTTTCTTTTTAAAAATGCAATAAAGTGAACAAAATTCAATTTTTATAGCTTTTATTCGCAGTAGCCTATTCTGTAAATCCAATTTTCCAACTCCTTGTTGATGGTTTCCGGCTATAGCTCACGGATTGCTTAGATGATATTGACCTTAAGTGCTTGAATCATTTCCGGATTGTTGGCATAACATCTGCCCTTCACGGTTCCCCACAAAAAATAAGTCCAAAGGGGTCAAATCGCAGCACCGAGGCGGCCAGTTGACATCCGTCAAGACAGCTGATAACACAATTTTTTGGGAATTTGTTGCGCAAAAGATCAATTGTGGCATGGGCTGTGTGGCATGGCGCACCATCCTGCATGAACCAGAGGTCGTCCAAATCCATGTCTTCAATTTTAGTAAAAAATAAGTCGGTGAACATGGCTCTGTAACGCCCACCGTTGACCGACAGGTTGTTCCCAGCATCATTTTCGAAGAAAAATTGTCCAATGATGCCACCACTCCTGACACTCTCTGTGGATGCATTGGCACCGTACGACGACGACCATAAGTGTTGTTTTTCACAAACTTGCGTACAGCAGGCGTGGTGGGTGCTCAAAAATACTTCCCAACCTTGCTGAAGCGTAAAGCGACTCATTTCGTTCCGCGAGGGTATGATACTGACTTTCTGTCAAGATTTCTAGCGGGACACAGCTTTCAGTGTCAAAATATAGTTTAAAAAGAAACAACTAGGGCCCACCCTTTACATAAATAGAACGCTTTCGAACTTCGCCTTGTGAATTGTTGAATGTTCATTGAAGAGTCGGGGATAGCTGAGACTGAGAGAATAAACGTGTATAATTAACTTATTTTGCAGTTGAGAGGCCTATACGTTAATGTCAAACGATTTTTAATTTCGCAGTTTTGAATTCACATCTGCAATATCTATTATAATATTAAAAGCCGACCCGATTTCTTGTTTTTATTATTAGTAAAGCGCATTGATAAATTAATCCAACACAAAGAAATGAAAAGATAAAATCCGACCAAGTCTCTATATCTATAAGATAATCCAAATAGTCCTAGATTTCCTGCTTATATTCTTAGATATTGTGCCTCATACATCCCTATCATTCGCAGATGATATTCCCCCAAGCTGGAATACACACAATTTTCATATTGTTCGCTCTTCTATATTTTATCCCTATTAATGCATTAATGAATCCCATTCCCTGGCATTATAGAACGGAAATAAATTCCTTATGTACTCAAGCACACCAGAATATCCTCACAAGGAAAATTATAATAATAATATAATCAAATCAGAGCCAGCAAAAATATCGAAAAGAAAACTTTTCCGTCCAAGTTGTTGATAATATCCCGGTAATAATTTGAAACGATGCCGACTCGTATATTCCCCATATAGCCCATCTACGGTTGAAATTAGAGCAATAGGTATATCGTCCTGCCCATTCTACCGATAAATCAGTCCATCCCCCATGCCAGTGGGAAAACGTGTCATTCTAACCCCCCCACTTTGTAGATAAGAGTGAGTTTCAGGGAATAATATTGCGGCACTTATCCCAACGATATGGGTGGAAGGCAAAACGAAGTGAAGTCACTGCGGTCCAAGTGAAGCTTCTAAGCAGCTTGCTCTCAGTACTATAATTTTAAGGATGGGAAAAATGTAAAAGCTTTCCTATATCCATCTCTTTCTATTTTTGATTACATGACTGAGAAGGACAAAAAAAAAAAAAAAAAAAAAAAACAACAAACCTTCGAAACAACTTGCCATAAAGCCCACACAGGCACACACATGCAGGCTTAGGGTATACGGTATACCTTCTGAAAAACGATTCACCTCCGGTGAGTGTAGTTTACAAGGATAGGCGCCATTTATGTCCTACGAGTAATAAAGTTCTATTATTGAGGGTGATATTATTTAGTTGGATCTGTGTCTCCTCTCCGTTGCCGTTGCCATTAAAGAGAAGCAATTTCATTAGAATCATTTCTTGTTAGTAGATTGTTATGGATGCAGGGGCAAGTGTGAAAGTCAGGGGAAAGATTGTTGAAAGGGGACATGGATATGTACGTTTCTTAATTTCAACGCGTTCAGTGTTGATTAGCTGGTACGTATATCATCTGCGATGGTGGTCTTAAAATATTTTACTGTTAGATCGTGAATATGTTGTAAACTGACTTCAAAAGATGGAGTGATGAGAACGTGGAACCAAATAAAATTAGACCCGCCATATTGTTTAGATTATTATAAGTGCCTGCCTACTTTTTGCGACGATTATTATTATAAGGCTACTTTGTATAATAGGATGGCTGCTTTAAATACATATACAATTGTAAACAATTTTACAGTTGGTTGAGAGAGTTGAGATATTAGAAACGAAAGGTTCAGTTAGCCTATGGGTTAGAATAAAATTAAACAGGACTCTATTAGTTTGGCGAATTCATGATCGGGTTGACAAGTTAAGGCTCATAAAGTACTTTAGGGTGGTAATTTGAACAGTGAAAGCGTTGGAAACTCAATACATCCACAGAGAGTGACAATTTTGTGCGGATTGTGGAGTGGTGGCATCATTGGACAATTTTTCTTCAAAAATGAGGCTGGGAACATCCTTTCGGTCAATGGTGGGCGTTACAGAGCCATGTTAACCGACTTATTTTTTACTAAAATTGTATTCATGGATTTGGACGACCTCTGGTTCATGCAGGATGGCGCGCCATGCCCACGCCACAATCGATCTTTTAAGCACCAAATTCCCAAAAAATCGTGTTATCAGCCGTCTTGGTGATGTCAATTGGCCGCCTCTGAGCTGCGATTTGACCTCTTTGAACTTTTTTTGTGGGGAATCGTGTAATGCCAACAACCCGGAAATGATCCAAGCACATAGGGCCAATATCATCCAAGCAATCCGTTAGCTACAGCCCGAAACCATCAACAAGGTCTTGGAAAATCGGAGTGACAGAATGCGCAACTGCGAAGGCAGCAGAGGCAGCCAGTTGAACGACCTTGTGTTCCATCATTAATTGGAATGTTTGCTCTTACTAACAAAGCAGCGTTACCAGATTATTTTTTCCAAAAATGTTAAAGCTGGGGCGGAAAACTGCAAAAACTGCTAAACAAAATCCTAAAAAATGCTGAAAAAACTGCGATCGATTTTTTCACGAATAATAATTGAATTTTTTACTTTTTAATGTAAATTCTAGTAAATTATTTTACATTTATAAAAAAAATTCGTATTTGTGTACGTCAAACTTTTCAACTTTTGGCCTTCATTACTCGAAGTTTCTATAACTCGAGTTTATTTTCTGTCATTTTGAGAGTTGGACTTATGGAAGTTCAACTACATTTTTTGTTATTAACCTTATTGTTATAACGATAACGATATATATAGTCATCATGTAAAAGATTATATTTTCTGCATTTAAATGTATTGCTTACAAAATTAATAAAAATGCAATTATTCTGAATCTTTATAAAGAACATTCGAATTTATTAAAGTCAACATTTTATTTGTTGGAATAAAGTTGTAACAGCTTCCACTTACAGAAACGCCTGCAGTAGGTACTTGCAAAATTAATGCAACATTTTCATTATACTAAATCTATTACGGTTTTTAGTTCTTAGCAAATTTACCTTTTAAAACCCGTACTCTATCATGTCATATCATATCAATGCGTCATCGCGTTTAAATTATTCTTTTTCGAAAACGGATACACCGAATATAATTTGAGCTGATTTCTGTTAGTCCACAACACAGGCCTGCATTTTAAAAAGCTTCATTCATGTCTTGAAATTGTTTTATCAATCAAGAGGTAGCCAATGTATGAAATGTTGCTAAATGTTGACAAAAAGTGTTTTTTTCAAAATGTTTTATGAATATTTTTAAAAACTGCTAAAAACTGCTGATATTTACAAAAATGCTAAAAAATCTGCTGCATGTGAAATTTATGATCAAATCCTGCTAAAATCGCAGGAAACTGCTAAATCTGGTAACGCTGTAACAAAGCCATAATAGATACATGAAAAAAATAGAATTTTGTTCATTTTATTGCATTTTTAAAAAGAAACTTTTATTTGGCTGTCTGTTGGTTCATCGATAACTCGATAACCATTTATCCGATTTTCATAATTTTTTCTGATATATATAGGTTTGTTGCCGAGGTTTGGGGCCAATTTTAAATGTTCTTTCAGCGTTGTAATGGTGACACTATAGGCTACCTACTTAAGGTGGTGCGGAAGAGGGCTTAAGGTGACTATATCTGAAACTAATCGGCCGATTTTTAAATGGTGACACTCATCTGTCTGTTGCTTTGTTATGTGGCGAACAACAAATGAACTCATCAACATTCTCCGTGGACACAGCCACAACAGTTTACAACCTCTCCACTGTGTAACCATCAGCCACAACAGTCTACAACTTCTACACCGCCTAACCATCTCGTTTGCACTTGGACCTACTCTCTTCTTTCTTGACAGCGACAGCGAGCAGACGTCAGTAATTATTACGTGTAAAAAAAGATCAAATTTTTATAACCTACATGAATAAAGTAGATTACGTTTTTCTGAAGAATTAAAACTCTTCTTTTATTGCGTTACATTGGTGACCCCGCGAAAGAATTCGTTGCATTCTCTTAAAAAAAAAACAAAAAAAAAAAAACTACTCGCTGCCGCTAAGTCTGATAATTCCAAACCCATTTATATGATTTTCGTAATTTTTGGAGATGTATCTAACTACTGCATAGCGAGTTTCGAAAAATTAACACCGTAAGGCCTTACACCAAAACTTGTCCAGAACAAACAACAGAAGAAGGAAAGAGAGTGTGGAAATTTCAATTTATATCGTTATTTGGTCAAATTCTTGCTGAATCTTCTTTTTCCATTGCCAAAGAGAAGCAATACGCGAGTGAAAGAAATACTACTATAATAATTTAGGTATCTTTTCTAACGATGTTTTATCAAAAAGAACGTTTATCTATAGGAACGTATAGGATAGGAAAAATCATTAAAATTTGCGGTTGGAGGGTCAGAAAAAAGTCAAACATGTGCAGTATATCATCGCAGCACTTGCTCAATGGAAAATGCCGCTGCTGTTAGTGCAAGTGGGCTGAAGACCAAGATTTAGGGACGGTAATAAATTTAAAGGTCAACAATTTGAAGAATCTTATGTTTAATCGTCTGGAAAATACCAAAAACTATGCTTAAACATTTTTTTTTTTGGTTCCCACAACAACTTTTCCTTCCAAACAAATTATTTTTAATACATCCGCTCTCAATCGTTATCCCTTTTCATATAGAACATCCAATATTTTGGGTCATAAGCTGCCTTTGCACAACAAGCTTTCATCAATATACTCGTACCATACGAAAAGCACTGCAAATATGTTTTTGTATCTATTTTGAAATTGAATTTCTCGATTATTTTCGCTCACCTACCTATTTCGATTCAATTCTTAAATACACTTACTATACTGTAGTGTGCTGCCAGCATGCATTATTATTGTTTTGCAAACGATTCGTTTGATTGGATTTAATTTTAGATACTTTTCTCCCTCTCGCTCTCCCTCTCTCTTTGTCTCTATCTTTCTCATTCAGAAACTGTTTGACATAAATATTTTGGTAATTTGCATGTAATCCAATTGGATTTAGATTTTGTACTGCAATCGCTTTTTGTTGCCGTATGTTTTTGAGTGAGTTTTTTTTTAATAAATTCAGATTCACCCAAAAACAAAAGTATTAATACACAACAACATATCGCTGGCATAATTCTTTCGCAGCCGGAAAACCATCGCGAATATGTTTTCGAATAATTTTCCGAAAATAGTTTGTAAATTGATTTGCCAGCAGAAAACTCCCCCACCGACTGACAAACACCAAACACCTATACTGTAGTAGGTGCCCGCACCATTGTACCCCCGCTCAGTCCAGCGACATGCATAAGCTGTCAATTTGTGGCAAACAGTATTGCAACGCCAATAAATTCTATGGCGATGGCGAGATGTGTGCGTGATGGTGATTGCCGCTGATCACTAATTAAGTGCCTTAATGGAATAGGAACTGAGTAAGCCAAATGGGAATGCTGTCCGAAGCAGGATAAGTAGCTCGCGCAAAAATCACTGTATTCTTGCCAGAGATGTGCGATATTATGCATTGGAATGGAATTTGGCGCCACGGCTGTGGAAATGAATTGATGCTGTGATGATTTTGTATACGAACGCGATGCAATAACATTCCATCAAAAGAGTGCGCGCGTCTTTTTAGGAATATTGTACGATACGAGTGCTGGTTGAGGATGATGACGTTAAACTGACAGGCGCTTCAGTCCGTTTAAGTGACATTTGGATATGTTCTGCTGCATGGTTTCATTTGGTATTAATTTTATGCTACTTGTCCATCGTGTTCTTCTAAAAGTTCATTGTTTTCCGAAGAATGCGAGATCTATCAAATTACTTTCTGGGATTTTTGTTTACAAGCGCAAGTAGTTTAAATTATTTGCACACATTTGCAAAGTTTCAATTTAACCAAGGTTTAAAATTGTACCCGGAAATGTGCAGTCGAATTTTGTTGGCATTCGAGGGTCCAGTTCAGATTATAAACGAACTTCAATTTTCTGCTAGACAGCTCTTATGTTAACAAAAAAATATATATGTTTGGTTTAAACAGTTCAGTCAATAATGTCAAATTGGACACCCTCATTATTTTATTCGCTAGTTTTATGTATATATGTCTATCTTAAGCACTGAATTCTTTCAAAGTACATGGAGCTGTATGATTGTTTCAATGTACAAAAATCAGTATTCCGTTTAATCTTAAAATTCTTCCCAAGTTTATATGAAAAACAACAACAAATCAATTACATTATTCTTGATTTAGCTGTGTGAGTACCTACCAAATATTTTTCGAAAAGTGGGCGAAATTGATCATCGTGTAAAAAATTTGGCACACCGACACATGTTTACTAAACATTTTGCAAAACGTTGGCGAAATTGCAGAACTTGGCTTGGCACCTGTCATATGGAAACAAAAACATTTAACACGATATACACAAGTTGTGTTTGCAGCAGGAGCTTCAAATTTCATAAATAAATGTCAAATCATTCGGTCATGTTAAACGCATATCCCCGAATCCGTACCATCAGGCAGGCGTTCTCTATGTAGACCCAGGATGAGATGGTTAGATCAAGTTCATAATCTCTCCTCAACCCGCATGGGGATAGCCCTTGATGATTTAGAGTCAATGGCGGAGAATCGAGAGTCATGGAGGGACCACTTGAGGAACCTACATCTGCGACGCGACCCATTTAATGAATAAGCAAGCCAGCAAAATGAATGAATGAATGAAATGAATGAACAAATTCAAGAAATTAATACATTTTTGGTTGATTGATGACATCTCAAATGAAACCTCTACTCTATAAATGATTGCATGCTCAAAGTATTTTACAAAAGGGGGCGTGGAACCTTCTGTACAAAAAAAAAAAAAAATATTTAAAACGCTATAGATACTTAATCGTATGGCAGGTACGGCAGCTAAGTGCTAAACTCGTATCACTAGAGTGTTTTCAATAAGAAGCTACAATGTGGGCGGTTTTAAATTTAGGGCGTGGCACTTTTCATACAACAAAAATAGTTAAATAGGAAAAGCATTTTTTAGATACATAATTCTCACAAAAAATCGATAACTTCAGGAGATTGCTCTTGCCTATCATCTGGGATTGGATAGCCGCCACGATTTTAGGAACAGCGCATTCGACCTTAATAAAAAGGTGGACAACAATTCTTGGCCGGACATACCAGTGGGAGCCTCATTGTTGCCACCTTGCACCTACCCACTTCCTTTCAGCAGTTGTGCAATGTCTGACGGGAGTCGGTATGTATATTGGTATTGGTATTGGTATTTTATAGATTAGTTGCTTTTTATACTACCTTTTAAAAGACACTGATGAAGAAAAAAGAAGGTTGATGCGGAGCGAAAACAGGGTGCTTACACCGAAAATTTATTGTACGATGCTGTTTTCAATGAATCTAGTTGAATTCTGTAACGAAATTTTTAGTTATTTAGAATAGCAAACGTCAGTTCGAGACAGTTCGCTCAGGTCCTCAAAGTGGCAAAGGGTGGACAACGCAAAGGAGGTAATTTCGGGTATCATTTAAGGAAGATGGGCCTTAGAGAGAATGATACTTTTAAACAATGCCTGGAGGAATCTGATCTTGGGACAACACTGGGTCGAAACCCATTGGATGGAACAGATATCACAAACTAGGAATCGAACCCAGGAATGAATTCTGGGGATGTTTAGAGTCTCTCTGGGTAAGATCTATAGTGGTAGAGAGACGAAAAGAGTCCAGACAATTGTGGTCTGATTCGAATATCTCTCGAAAACTATATAAATAAAGCGATTTCTAAAGCCTCTACGAGAAGGAAACATTTTATTGCTTGTGATAGAGCGTGCGGTCTGGCAAGTTCGTCGGCCTCACAGTTGCCAAGAATATTACTGTGACCTCAGAATAGGATAGCTAAACATTTATTCGCAATCAAGTTACGTCTAGTTAGTCGAGTGCTTTTATAGCTGCCTGACTCTCTACGTGAAAAATAGCTGTCCCCCTATCAAGTACAAGGCAAGTCTGCAATCTACCTCGCATGTAGCCATCATATTCGACTGAAAAGAAAGAAATCGAACTGAACCAACAAAGCCATTTACTGACATTTAAATTTCTCAAGTTTGTTGGAACTTCCCCAATAATTGTACTTATTGTCTTTTGAATTTTGGTGCTGCTTCCCCACTCTTTGAGAAAGTTATTGTTAGAAAATCATTGAGCTACATTGTTTAAACAGTCACTAACGACCAATTTTGTCGGTTCCCTCGACAGTATTGTGACTTACCATTGACTAATGTGTGCTTTTTGATTTAACTAACTAACTTAACATTTTCGCACCAACTTAAATATTGCAATCACCATTCATTGTAAAACCATTGAAAGCACAATCATTTTTCATCATTCAATTGATTTAAATCATAAGAATGCAAGCATTTCTAATCACCAATCTTTTGCATTATTTTTCATTTATTTGCATCCTTTCCAATCATCAAAAATCATTTGCATTCTTGTGCATTCTTTTCCAATAATCACCAATCATTTACAATGTTTTCACTTATTTGCTTAAATAATTAAAATCATTACATTGTAAAAATTCCATAAACCTTTTCCAATTAGCAGTACAATGAGTAGGTAAGGAATTAAAGTGAAAACAATGCAATTGATGATAGAAAAAATAAACCAAAAGAATACAAATGATTGGAAAAGAATCCAAATGATTGGTGATGATTGAAATGATTGAATTAAATCATTTGATTGGTGAAAAAAGTATTGCACTCCCATTAAATTCCAAATGATTGTTGATTGCAATCTTTAAGCGGCCCCTAGACGCTCAATATTATTGTGAAATATTTGATATTGCACAATATTGTAGATAATATTGCAAAGTTGTGCAATATATTGTAGAAATTCAAAATGCTTTTGATTTTTATTGTTCAATATATATTGCGATATATATCACAATAATATTAAGCGTCTAGGGGCCGCTTTAGGGTGGTGAAAATTAAATCATGTTATGAAAAACCTAAAGATTGAAATGATGAAATGGTTTCATTTTTTTACAAACTGTTCTATGGAAATTTTCAACGTTTTTCTACAAACTTTCGAATTTATTTCGTGGGTGGCAATAATCAAACGTGTGTGTGGTTAAGTAAAATAATTTTATTATACCTACACAATTCTCCAAACACATAATATTTTGATGTGTACACACGTGAACGTAAAAACAAATAAAATCGTCCATCTTGCCTTCCTTTTAAGATATTCCTACAGACGTCTTCTCTTAAGTAATTGCTTTATCTTTACTAATTCCTTCTTATCACTTTATTAAAATAAAATGCAATTATTTTTTAATTGCTTTGCTGGCGATTGATACTCGGTAACTTTTTTATTTATAATTCACTCTCAGAAGGGGAAGAATATTTAAAATGTTGTTTCCTATCCCTCATCCGACTAAAGGACATTTAAATATTTTTATTTTGAATCAGCAATGAGTATTCCAAAAGTGAAGCCTTTGAATGCCGACAAGTGTAGCCTGGAGAAATTTGTTTGCTTTTCACAAGGTTAGACAATTTGTTGAGATATTTGGAAGGACAAAGAAATGAAGGTACTTTCCGCAAAGGAGGCAACATTTGTTGCTGCATATAATTAAAGCAAATAAAGCATGGAAATACCGAGGAAAATATATTACATCTTGACGAATTTAAATTTATATATCGGTTTGAGTGATTGGTTAATGTTGATTGTGGAATGGAAATCGTTATTGTCTTATGCGTTAAATATGCAAATATAAATATAAATGCTCTTTATACAGCGTAGTGTTGTTGTATCTTGAAAACACAAAAATTTGTTGTTTGTCTGATCTCTGATGCTGATGAAACGCATTACCAAGAAAAATAAAACGGTAGGTAATCATTTTATTTCTGTGTAAATTAATAGAACCAATTTTTAACATTAACAAAAATATTTTTATAGGTATTCACCCCATAAATAATTTTATATTGAAATTGTTTCCATTGTGACTTTGTAGAAATTAGACTGGACCATAAAAATGATTATCAGTACACATTACATACAAACTATACAAACCAACTCCAGCATTTCAGTCCCAATGGGAATTAACAGACAAAAAACCACTACAGAAAAACATCTTTATAAAAACATTGTCGCTGTTGATTGATTGCATTTACAATATGAGAATGAAATATTCAATATTTCTCTTTCGTTCCGCTCCAACAGAGAAAACGACACTGTGTTTGGTAGTTCAAGTGAATGCGGTTTCTATGTCAATATTGTTACTGATATTTTTCGATGTGATAAAATTCATCACAAATTTTGGCTATAGCTCAGCTTTTGGATGAATCAGAAAACTAATTGACAGATTAAAAAAATGAAGGAGGTATTGGGTCTCCTGTGTAGTCTTTTATTTTGTATTGATTGAGAACTATTTAAGTAATAGGAAGAAAAAACGCCCCTAAAAATTAGGCGTGCCAATGAGCTATTATAGCATATAGCCTTCTAGATGTCGTAAGAAACCTTTCAGAAAAGTTATATCGAAATCTGATCAGTAGTTGTCAATGAAGTTTAAACTAGGACTCCTATTTGGGAGCTCGTGTGTCATTGGACGCGATTTACATTTCCCAGTAATGCAACCCCAAAAGATTGAAATACAAAATTTTCCAATATTTAAAAAATCTTGGTGATTTAAATTAAATTAAAAATGCAATAAAATGAACAAAATTAAATTTTTTCCATGTATTATGGCTGTATTAGTAAGAGCAAACATTCCCATTAATTATGGAACACAAGGTCGTTCAAATGGCTGCGCCTCGACAGAAAAAAATGATTTTTCGCCCAAAATCGTTGTCCAATTCAAGCTGCTCTAAGGCCCAAACTGCGAAGCGATAAGGAAGTGGATGGTCGTGCGCCATCAATTGCTGAGTCAATTGGACCTTGTAACCGAATAATCCGAGATCTTTGTGCAGAAGGATAGTGCGTGAAATGTTAAGCTGTTGAGATCGATGGCGAGTTGATGTTCGTGAATTAAGTCTCACACTCTCGCCTACAGCAGACCGTACGACGACGGGGACCATTAGCATACAAGTCTCACGAATTTTTTGCACAAACTTGCGTACATCAGGCTTCATTTCGGCCAAAACTTCTTGTCAAAAAACGCACTGTATGGGCTACACAGCACTCACTTTGGAAATAAATGTTCAATATGTATTTCCCAACGTTGCTCAAGCGTAAAGCGACATTTAGTTTTGTGGAGGTATAATACTGACTTTAAGTCAAAAATTCGGGCGGAAAACAGCTGTCAGTGTCAAATAGCCTATGATTTAAAAAGAAACCAGTAGATGGCCCACTGTATACCTATAAAGTAAAAATGATGAAACAACTAGCTAAACCCCCGCCAGGCGTTTTGTTGCTTCTTTAATTTTTTTTTTTTATTTTATTTATTTTCGGGCGACAATGTTTTAATTTTTTTGTATTGGAGGTGCCACGCCCCTTTATACAACCTTGACAAATCTTCACAGAAGCACTCTAGGGCCAATACCTAAGATTATCTGTAAGTTTGAACTCAATCGATACGGTGGTTTTCGAAATATACGACTTTGAATGTTTTTTTATGAACGGTGCCACGCCCCTTTATCTGATTTTGACTTGTCTTCACAGGAGCACTCTACGGCTAAAATCTAAGATTATCTGTAAGTTCGATCTCAATCGATTCTGTGGTTTTCGAGATATAAGATTTTGAAGGTTTTTTTTGTATGGGCGGTGCCACGCCCCTTTGTCCGATTCTGAATTTGTTTAGCCTATTCACCCAACCACCTTAATTACCGACATTGAAAAAAAAATCAACAAAATCGGTTGAAAATTACGGGCGACAGAGGGAAACAGTTTTTTTTTCTACTTTGTTTTATACATATAGAGATTGTCCCGCTGTTTGTTTGGTTTTTTTTTTTAACTTAAAAAAAAGGGCTTTTCTTAAGGGCTATAACTCAAAAACCGCTTTAAATCAATGTTCAACTAGACTAAACCATTCAAAACATATGTTGCCCTCTCGACCAAAGTCTGGGAGTATGTTCCATTGAGGATCCATACACCAGGAATCAGAGTAATATATTCGGATTGAGTGGAGGTGGTATTTGACCACGAGGAATGGTATTTTGGGCAAGGAATTACGATCCTTGGGAATGATAAGACATTAAGGCCAATAGAATAGACGATGCCCCCACGAACTAGTATTAGATTAATGAAACCAAGCTAATCTAGGAACTGTCTTTAAGAGATGCATGCACAGCACACGCAGGACTTTTGCTTGTCAAATAATTTACAAATAGCAATTATTTTCAATTACAATCAAGCTTAATGTAGGCAAACTATCAATGTCCTGTTCCACTTACAGATCTACAGCGCACTCATCTCCTTCTGCTCGACCAAATGAATTCTATATATATGTTCACAAATATTGCAATTATAACAACGCCCTGTGCATTAAAATGACACCGAAAGCCCATAAATTTCAACAGCAGCAGCAGCAGTAGCACTCCTTCCTGCGTGTGTAGGTATAGCAAAGGGGCTCATATCAATAAATTGATATCGATACGTATTAAGTGCATTAATGGAACATACACTACCCGCATTCCCACTGCCTAGCCTACATACGTAGATTGGGGCTTTGAGCATTTGCCAAATCAATGCGAGCCACATATCCTTTTCGCTCATACCATTTCTTTTGGAAGCCGTATTTTACTTCTGTTCTGACCACCCTCTATTTGGTGCCACCCTCTCTCAGTAGCATTTAATTCATTGACATGCATATACGGGAAATTTAATTTATAATTATTGCCCCATAATTTATAGAGTTCATCCTCTGCATCGATATACAGTCAATATGCATTGTATACGTGTATACACGTCATTTGTGTGTGTTTGTTTGTGTTATGTGATGTGTTAAAGGACGACAGATGGAAATCAATTTTCAATTTGAAATCATTGCATGTTCAAATATGTGTACATACGCCTTGCTGTGTTGAAAGCCAATAAAACACTAATTTTTACAGGTTCGCTCTCCTGGGGAGTAGATTCTGCTTTTTATGTGATATTGATAGACTTTTGTGTTTATTTTTTTTTATTTTTGATTACTGTTTCACTTTATATCTGATTTGATTAAGAGAAAGTGGTTTGATTGCAAATTTAATAATATTGGGTCACTGTAGGGATGACTGGTCTTTTTTTGTGTGCTGAAACATCAGCTAATGGAAGAACATTTTACAATTTTGATTACCATTACTGTAGTCGTAGTGCATCAACATGTTGGCGATTTTATTTCTGTCTGTACTGTACACATGCATTTAAGTTTAAATGCACAAAATGGTAATTTATACTGTCAATGGGATAAGGGGATAGCATACGGATGGCAAATTGTAATCGATTTTCAAAAGGTAGCTTCGTTGTTTTCAAATAGGACATGTTGATGAATGTATATGTGATACGAATAGAAATACGTTTTGAAAGAAGCATAAAATTTGACAAATTATAGGAGTAGATTTGTTCTACGTCTTTTAAATTTCAAACTGTCGCATATATAACTGTATTTTGTTTAAGTTTGATCTACCTACCAATGATTGCAATTTCAGCTTATGTAGAGGATGGAGGACATAGGACAGAACTGGTAAATATTATTCCTGGCTTTGTTCCCTTTAAAGAAGTTACTAGTGCGATTTTCTAAACGCTCGATAAAATGAAAAAAAATGTCCCCTTTTTCCATCGCTAATAACTCGGGTCCCAAGCAATATTTCCAAAATTGGAGAAATTGATTTTCTTTATTTCTTATAGAGCGTAGGTACACAAACCGTCTTTGAAATTGACCAGATGAAGAATAAGAATTTTCCCGTTTTCAGCGTTTGGGCTGGGCATTGATCAACACTCGCCAATCAGTTTTATATATGAGGTACTCACTTTACAAAATATTGACGAAGGATTCGAAAAACTCACCTGAAAAGAAACAAAAAGTACATGTTAGTAAATTAAAAAAAACATTTTATGTGTATATAATTATGATTTGTTGTATACAAATTTTTTAGCCGATAAAGCTCATCACTCCAGCACTGAATATGTGCGAAATTGGGCATATGCAAGGTTTGTATGCGGTACAAACTAGCAGCTACATAAAGTCCAAGAGAAACCCCAAATAGGGGGGTTGTAGGGGGCAGCATGTCCCCATACTTATTCCATTGTTAATGCATTTGCCTAACGCCCATAACTTCTCTCTCGCAAATACAAACTGCATCCTCGATTTCAAATCAAGAGTAGGCTTTGCCCGTTTGCCCAAGAAGATCTGGCGTGTTAACAAAAAGAATGCATGGAACCTAAAAATTTAAACTTTATATGGCTAAATATCGTCATACATTTGCCGCTTATAGCACTTGCCAAGCGATAACAATCCAGAGATAATATTCCATCATTCATCCAGTACAGTTAACAGGATAGAGATTCGTCATCAGACATCAATTTTTGAAGACTGCTTTGGCTACATTACAAGTAAACTTTGCAACTCGCTTACTGAAGACATAGAGGGTCATTCATTTTTCGGTTTCGAAAGTAAAGCTAAATAAAACACACACAGCGATAAATTTTTGATGAACATTTTATTTCATTATAAAGTTTGGACTTTGCCTTTAAGTGTGAAAAATAATATCATTAAAATGGCTGCCTCGGAAAGATTCGCATGCGATTATTTTGAGGGAATTTTTAACCACTTTTTCGCACATATCGGGCGGTATCTCGGCCATAACTTGAGTAATGTTGGTTTTTAATGCGTCTAGAGTTCGGGAATTATTCGCGTAAATACGGTCTTTTGCGTAGCCCCACAGAAAAAAAATCGAGCGGTGTCAAATCACATGATTCTTGGTGGCCAATTAACGTCGCCAAAACGTTAAATTGCACGACCAGGAAACTTCTCACGCAATAAAGCCATAAATGGTCGTGTTGTATGGCTTGTTGGAACCACATATCCTCCAAGTCATAATCGTCGACCATAGCGCTCCGAATTGACTGCTCATTGGCATCTTCGAAGAAATACGGACCAATAAACCACATATCCTCCAAGTCATGATCTTCAATCGCCGACCATAGCGCTCCGAATTGACTGCAACCGCCTGCCCATTGGCATTTTCAAAGAAATACGGACCAATGACACCTTTCGACCATAGAGCACACCAAACAGCCACTTTGTCTGGATGCAACGGCACCTCTTCGATCACTTGTGGGTTTTCTAAACCCCATATGCGGCAATTTTGTTTGTTTACATACCCACCGGGCACCGAGTGAGAAATGTGCCTCATTACTGAAGAAAATGTTATGTTTTTTTTTTTAATACTTCTCCCTTTTAAAGGCGAACCTATAACGCTTCATCAGCGCCCCGAGATGCTCGCGTAATGCGTGAAAAGTGGCTACGTTTGAATCACCACTTTTGTAGTTTTAATAATTTTAACGCGTTGTTTGATTGTTAAGCGATCCATTATCGGAAATTGCAAACATTCAACTTATATTATGATATTTCAAATGACAGCTAAGTTTGACAGGTGCCAAATGCCAGCGCTATCAACTTGAAACCATGAAATGAATGTTTTTTAGAGGAATACATTTTATAACAACTTGAGTGGCATGAGAGATGCAGGCCCCGGAGCAGCCGTCCTGCTGAGAATATCGCAGCTGTGGCTGAAGATGTCGCAGAGGACCATGGTGTGTCAATCAGACGACGTACGTGCCACGCAATTGGGCATCAATTGGCCAAGTCATTACAAAAGTTTTGAAAGACTGTAAGATGTTTCCTTACAAAGAACAGGTAGTGCACTGCACATACTACACGAGCCAAAATCGAAATTTTGAGGACTGCATTTGCATTTGCCTAATCTCTCGCACTAAACTTTTTTTTGTGTGTTTTTTTTTAAGTAACGAGTCTAAGCCCCAGACCCCTAAAGCCCTCAAAGAGAATATCCATCAAGAATGCGAAGACCTATCGTCGAAAGTTCTGACAAGAGTGATGGAAAATACCACGGGCTCAAATCGTCATCAATTCTGGCGGCCGCCACGTAGTCGATATCATTTCCTCAACTCAACTGGGAAACAATTTAAAACAACAAATAAACATAGTAATCCAAAGCATCACCAAAGCTTTTCACTTATAAAAAAAAATACAGCCAAAGAACATTGGGTGATAACTTTTGTCTCACCTTTTATAAACACATTTATTATTCCTCAATCTAAATGTACATAGCCAAATGTGTAAATGTTTTCTCCACAGCTAAACACATCCCACCATACCCCTGGTCAAATGAGATCCAATTCTATTTATATTCCCCCGAGCCACTAAATTATTAATAAATTCCAGAACCAATAAATATCTGCTTTCAATTCCAATGCAAATAATGTTTGCATCACTTTGTGTACAATTTCAAATCGAGTTTGCAACAATGCGTATTGGTATTCATTGAGATGAATAGATGATTTTGTAATACCTTATTGAATAATGCAATTATTGTCATTATGGTCATCTGTGTATTGTTCTCCAATTGAATGACGAAAGCACGAGGTAATAACAAAAAGCACAAGTATAAACAAAAATTGTCACAACAAAGTTTACAAGTTAAACTTGTAATTATTATATTTTCTTTGTGAGCTATTTCTGTCCTGCTTCTCCCCAGAGTATGTGACAATTCATATTTTTTTACGTCTATAAATATGTACATAGTAAGCTCTGGTTTAAAAAAAAAAAAAAACAGTTGGGAATAAATTAACAAAAAAGTTCGCCTGCGATATAATTATTTATATACAACGAAAGCCTTATACTTATTCTGGAGTTTAATGTTGTTGTTTTTATTTCCTGCGAATGACTTGCGAAAAAAAATAAGTTTTTTTATTTTTCCATATCACAACTACTATGTTAAGAGCGTTACAAAACATACAGTTGCTTGATGTAATAATGTAAGATTGGTGGTGGTATAATAATTCAAAACGAGTTTAAGACCAATTTATAGAAAAGTTGTAAAGTTGTTGTCATCTGAGTTCTAGCGATAATAAAGGGCAACAACTTGCCTCGTAATTAGTCGGTAGACGAATTGTATTTGTATTTTTATCAAGGATTTTATGAAATTTTATTGTGGAAACCGATTTTAAATTTTGAAGAAAATAGGAATTGAATTGGAAATTTTAAATCTCTAAATCATTTCTAAATCTAAAAACCACGTTTAAAATTTTAAACCTAAAAGCTCCAAATGGTGTTTTGCTAAATACTCGAGACGCTCGATAGGAGGGCATTTAAAAAAATCCTTTTTAAGGGTTGAAAAATGTACTGTTGCTACAAACTTTTTCATCTTCACTTTCATTCAGCTTGCCAATAAATAATATTCATAAACATAGGTTAGGTTAGGTTAGGTTAGTGGGTTGGCAAGACAGGAGAAAACTGTTCGTGGCACGCTTGAGATCAATGTAGAAGTAGACACGTTGTGATGCCCTAGGGACTAAAGGTTTATGACCCCCACACACTGGAAACCTATGAAAAAACTACTGATCGGTAAACCAATCCGTTTTACTTACAGGTTTAAGTATGTTATTAAAGGACCAGTTCTTGTAAATCCTCGAAGAAGTATCCACCAAGAATTCTACTTCTTATGTGACAGAGCGCTGGGCAGTGACAAAGAAAGTGTGGGGTGTCCTCATCACCGCATCCTCTGCACTAGTCATCTGTACTGATTCCCATTTTCTTATACAAGGTGGCGCAAAAGTAATCCTCCTATCAGAAAATGCTATAAATTTTGCGATTGGCCCCTAATGTTAGTTCTGTTTTGACATTTGTGTAGTAAACACATGCGAAATACACGTTAATAAACAATGTTACGCTACACTGATCCAGAACGCGGAATATTGGTGACTATTTATTTGAGCAATAATCGGTCGGTGACTTTGGCACAACGTGAATTTCGTCGCAGATTTCCTAGCCGTCCAACGCCTACTGGTGAAACACTGCGACGTTTAGCCGCTCGCCTCGAAGAGATTGGCACAACACGAGATGCTGCCAGGCGTGGCAGACCCCGGAGTAGCCGTTCTGCAGAGAATATTGCTGCTGTAGCCGAAGATGTCATGAAAGCGCCGTCGACATCGACCAGACGACGTGCCACGCAAATGGGTATCAGTCGAAGGTCTTTACAGCGAATTGGGATTGGAAAACATGTGGTTCCAACAGGACGGTGCAACGCCACACACTGCACGCGCCACAACCGATATGCTGAAGGATGCATTTCGCGGTCGCCTAATCTCCCGTTTTGGCGATTTGCACTGGCCAGCAAGATCGCCTGATTTGACCGCTCCAAACTTCTTTTTGTGGGGCTTTTTGAAGTCGCGGGTTTATGTCAACAAGCCTCAGACTCTTGCAGCTCTTAAAGACAATATCCGTCAAGAATGTGAGGACCTATCGCCGGAAGTTTTGGCCAAAGTGATGAAAAATGCCATAAAAAGGGCTCAAATGACAATCAACTGTGGCGGCGGCCATTTACATGACATCATATTCTCGACTTGATGTAAAAAAAATTAAAAGACCAAATAAAAACAATCCACAAGAAGAATCAAAGATTTTCATTTTTTTTTTAAATTACAGCCAAAAAACATCGGAAGGTTATTTTTGCGCCACCTTGTAGTATGGTATTTCAGCATATTTTGTCCGGTTACAGGAGTCGAGCTTGCTCCATCTTTCATTTATCGCCATTAGTATTTTGTTCCCAATCGTCTATCTGAGATTACAGGGGGGCGAGCCATTACACCTCTGTGCCCGGGAACCCAGCATAGTCATTCTTTGTGCTGCGCGCATTAACTCTGTTCCTTAGTACATACTTTATTTTGGAAAACTTGAATTTTTTGCAAATTTGTTTGGCATGTGCATGCCCACAACTGGAGCCCGTGGGTCCATACTGGTTTTAGAAGTATGTAGCAACTTATTGTAACTGGACAGGGATGAATATCTCCCAAAAGCCAATACATTTCACTATATTGGATATTCAACCCATCTCTTTTTTTTCTTTCCATGAGCTTTCCAAAGCAGTTTAGCATCTAGAGTCATGTCTAGATATTTGGCTGTATTTTATGCACTACATTGTTGTTTAATGTATACTTGAATAGATGGCACGTTTTTAAACCTAAAATTAATATGGACTTACTTTAGGTCTTTAAATCTAATCTGACATAATTTTGTCCCTACTGTTTATTGGAGCTTTTTTGTTGCTATTTCAGTTGCTCCAACAGCAAGTACAGCAGTCATTTGCAATCGACTCTAGATTTGTCGAATACTGCTTCGGCAGTTGCTTTTGTAATTTGTGGATCAGTCAAAAGCTGGTGCGATATCAAGAAAGATTATAGGTTTTCATCAATTATTTTTTGCAGACGCTTTAATGACGTTGAGCGATATGAAGTCACATCGCTAGGTGGTTTGCCTGGGTTTGTTACCGTTATTAACTTCGCGACTTTCCATGGGCTTGGTACATATCTTAACTTAAATACAGCATTTATAATCTGTGCTAATTTTTTAGACCTTTTCGAGGAAATTGTTGTAAAACTTCACCCTTGGGGCCTTTTTTATAATCATGTCTTCTTTAATTTCTTTGCAAGTTTTGAATATGTCTATCTCGATAACCTTTGGCCCCTATTGTGAGTGTCGATAGTTGATCGTTGAGCGACAAATGTCGATCGATCGAAAACTGTGATTGTCGATTGCGATTGATATTTGTCGATTTGAAAGTCGCTTGTTGTCGATTACAAATGTCTGATCGATGCCTTCTCTTGGAAGTGAACAAATTTTGTATGTACGAATAGCTAAAATCAATCAACGCAATCGACAATTGTCGTGAAGATCGCTGATCGACAATCACAATAAGGGCCTTTATTTTCATAAGGTTTTAAGATGTCTTCAAGATACTCTGCAAAAGTGTTTTTTTTCTCTTGGCTGCTTCTTGCCCAGTTATCTTCTTTGGTTTTTACTGGCGGAATGTGAGCTATTGTCCTGTTCCTTTTCTTTGTTGCCTTCCAGAGCGAGTAGTCGGTACTAGCATCATTTGTTAGATTGGTAGGCTAAAAAAGGTTGAGGCTTTGTACTCGGCATATTTTTGACGCTGGCATGTGTTTGCATGCGTATGTTAGCCGCCTGTCGGACTCAGGATTTCATGTATCTACCTATTGTACATATGTCACAAACCATAGCCGTGAAGTCAGAGTGGCATGCGTATGTAGATTTTTCCAAGTCTTGTAGGTAATCGTAAGCTTTACGGTTTCTCCAACATCAGGAAAAAGCCCAATAAAAGCGACGAAACTGATTTTGCGGAATCTTATAGGGAAATAATTTTGGAAAATGATGCAATACGTTTTTCATCATAAGCAATGAGCATTGCAGAGTACTATGTATAAGAACATCACGTTACCCATCAAAAAAAGGGGTAGGATGGTCATTTTGAAACATCTTCCAAAAAATAAAAATAATTAATTCTTGATACTGATTCAAGTGCAATTTCACCGAAGGTCTTTGTAGCAGGATTTATGCTGAAAAGGGGTGCGTATTTTCTGCATTGTTCATGTTTCGAAAATGTTATATTTCGATCAGTAAAATATTTTGAGAGTTTGTATGGTTGGTGATAAGTTGCGAAGTTTTAAATAATTAATAATAGGGAAAAAAATAATTTTAAAATGTGGGTATATAAATGACAATATTTAAGCAAAAAAAACTGAGTACGCCTTTTTGTTAAGATCGATCTAATATCTATGAGAATTTAGGTAGAAAAGCAATAAAGTACCATTCTTTGCAAGTCGATTTAAAAACAAGATACATATGCAACCTTTGTAGATACATATGTATAGTATATGCAAAATAAATGTACCTATCCAAATTAGTTCAAATATAAATTTTCATCAAACTCGTTAGAGCCATTTTTGAGAATACATATTTTAGTTTTATAAAACTGTTACATATATGGAAAGTATTTTTAAAAACCTTAAACAATACCTAGCACTACGACATGTACAACATATAATAAAACAGATAGTTTAAAATGGGCTTAGGTTGACCGCATGCTAAGGCCCTATTTTTGCAGGAGTATATGTTATACTGTATACAAGAAATCCAACGTCAAAATGAGAAAACCTTTTAATAGCAATCACTTATATCCTCGCATAGTTGTCAAACGTTTTTGGTTATTCGAACCAACCCCGATCATCCCTCTTAGTAGCGCAACATGCTAACTACAATACCCTCACTGTCCTTCGAGTCACATGCGTCTCTGTCTCTGTCCTCCAAAAAGTTTGAGGTAAATACTAAAAACCTTTATTAATTTCTTCTCCTTCTTGGTTTCAATCTGTCAGTTTACCTTTCAAATAAATTGTCTGCGCATTGGATTATTTTTGCAATATTTCACTAAACATGAAGCCACTTAAAATAATTGAAAAAAATAAAAGGAAAAAACTTCGCCACTATACCCGTAACACTCTCGTAAATTAACGTAAGCAAAAAGGAAAAGATTATGTATATAAAAAAAAATCAAAACCATTGTTACATCTCCTATGTTATGCGATGCTGACGATATCCTTCGCGTCATTCACTTGCATGCATAATCAAACACAATCACAGCAGGCGACAAGGAAATTTGTGTGCGGCTCTGTGTGAGTGTGACTAAGTAAATCCTTATTTCTAAAATTCTTTACATCGTAATCACCGGAATCTCGACTACGTAAACCATCCACTCAAGTTTATTCCTCTCTATAGCAAGGAGCTTGTGTGCAAAAAAAAGCTCCAGGAATAAAAGCGATTTCTCTCTTTTCTATACACAAATTCAAAAATTCAAACGCAATTTGCATGCAATGGACTTGTGAATATCGGTGAACTATTAGATTTGTGAATCAGTGTATGGGTTTTAGTGTATGTCGGTACACACATCCCTTAGAGCAGAGCGAGTGCGAGTAAACACACACCGATGGGGGATAAGTTTAGAGCAATTTGTTAGGATATCTGTGGTGTAATGTTTGAAGCGTTCTACTTTTATCTGACATGTTCATATAAAAATGGCTCTCTGAACCATGTGCATAGATGAATAATGGTAAAACAATACATTCCTACTTAGGAATGACATATTTTCCCACAGACAGCGAATAATAGAGCAATACACTCATTAAGCAAATGTGTCAACGAATTTTTTATGTAATTAACATTTTCAGAATGGCAATTGAATATCGGGTAGGTTTCGCTTGTAGAGGATTGCATTGAAAATTTGAAGAAAAAGGATTTACCAATTGTTTTGGCTTCACCATTATATTGATGAGGGAGTTGATCGTCTTATTGTTGCCAGCTATAACCGGCCAGCTTTGGGCGCGAGCAGAAATTGTCTTCCTTAAATATATTCCTGTAGGTTTCTAATTTTACAACATTAGATCCGATGCGTGTTAGATAGCGTTTGCAGTGTTTTTCTGTGTAGGAGAAGCTACACCTTTTTTCTGATTCTGCCATTTCCTTTCCAAAATGTTTTTTCGGACAGTGAATATCAATGCTTTTAATTTTATAACTTTAGTAGAATTTGAATTTGATACAATTTGACTTTATTGTCAAAAGCATTACTTCACTCTCTTTCCTCGTAAATATTTAGTATAAAAAATTCTTGCTCAGGTACCCGGCTATCTTTCTGCCAAATAAAATTATGCGATTGGTGCAGAGGTTTAGTCGTGAAAAGGTAAGAAACAGGCAGACAAACAGAGTTACATTTGCATTTACAATATTCGTAAGGATAAGGATGAATAAGCGACTTCAATTTGTGGCTGAGATAGTGATCCACCTCAAACTTTAAGAACACCTAAAGAAAAGGCTGACTCTATTGCTACCAGGGAGTTATAACTTAGAATAGAAGCGTCAACTATCCCGGGGTCGTAGAAATTAATTCAAGCAGGAATAATTCAACCCATCATTAAAGAACTCGAAAAGAAAGGCAACGGGAGGCTCACGAATTTCCAGACATATTGCTCAAAAATGTTACACTAGAACTTGGATCTATTTTATGTTAACTGCGTAACGTGGTGAAACCCGACCAAACTTCACTTTCTTGATGAAATAGAACTTACATTTAAGAAGGTGTTCCTTCCTATTTTCTTTCCCAAGTAACAAACACGGCAGTGTATGTCGAATTAATCAAACATGTACTAATACTTTCACGATGAGATCGGAGATATGGACCGTCTTAAGGTCCAGCTCCAGAGGTTGTGGATCGTATCGCAAGATCTGTAGGTACTTTCATCGTTTCAGCGTGAAATGACTGCATTTTTAAGACTGCAGATAGACTTAATAAGCATCTTATGGATTTTGGAAAAAATTCCACAGTTGGACACAACATTTTTATCCGGATATATCGACTTACGTTATAGAGGATAGAGTGTCATCGGAGTTTGGTACAAAGCATGAGATCTTCAAGGATAACATACTTCCCCGAACTCTATATCTCGTCTCTATCAAAGGCGAAAAAAAAGGTATTAATAGTTTTGCTGTCGATAGCTTTCGTACGTCTTCTTCTTGAATAGCACAGACTTGCTGAATGCCACTACATCACTCAAAAAGAGATGTCAGAAAATTATGCTCTCTGAATTCAGGGGGCTTATTCCAAAATGCGCGGCGGATCGCTTCTCATGGCGGATTTGTATTTTTGTGTTTGATCCAATCAAATGCGATAGCTATTTAGGTGACGGATTGCTGGCGAATTTATTACAGGTAAAAAATAAACTAAATTCTTGTGACGGGAAGAAGCTGTCAAACTTTTGGGAAAAAAAAAAAATGGAAAATTGGAAGTCTAATTGAAAAAAAATGGAAAGCACAGTTCGCATTTGAGAAAAAAGCAAAAGCGAAGACGGTCGAAATCCATGTATCGCTTTCAATACGATCCGCCGCGCATTTAGGAATAACCCCCAAGACAAGATTTTTAATTAAGGATAAGACAATTTTGCAGATGGTCAGCCATTTTTCGATGAATAGACTTAAATTTACGAATAATAGAACAACGCGTGCATATTGTGCAAACTTATTTTTGAAAACCATGGTTCGGTTCGGCAAACTTATCGTGCGCTACGTCCATTTTACGGTCCAAATAATCGTCCATCTGACCAAGTTGTTCGGAACACGATGAATCGTTTTCGCGCCACGTCCACTGTAGTGGATAATTCGCATCCCCAAAGACGACAAACAGTGCGAACAGAAGAAGTTATTGTCGTTGTTGAGCGCAGCGCTGAAGAGAATCCGAATGAATCGATTCGACATCGTGCACAGGAATTGGAGCTATGCACATCCACTTTATGGAATATTTTACGGAAAGATCTTGGCTTAAAAACTGATAAGATTGAGCTTGCGCAAGAGTTGAAACCGCGTGACTATTATACGCGTCGTAGGTCCATGGAATGAGCCGAAAACATGATTCAGCGTAATCTTCAATGGAAAATGTTGTTCTGCGATGAGGCCTAATGAACATGTGAATTAGCCTCCACGATCCCGTGATCTCACACCTTTAGATTACTTTCTTTGAGGGTATGTGAAGTCATTAGTCTAGGTATGCCCATAAACTAGATACGGATTTGTAAGTCAACATTCTGCCGTGTTATTGCTGATATACGGCCCCAGTTGTTCGATAAAGTTGTCGAAAATTGGACTTCACGATTGCACGATATGCCCGAAATTATTTTTAAACAGTAATGGAATAACATTAGCTTAAAGTGTTTAATTGAATTTGTATAGCTATAAAAAAAAATACCCTTTATAAGAGCCCCATCTTACCACCTTTTCTAGATAAATATATGTACATCGATGTACTGCCAATTAAAGTGAACGATAAGCTCATGCATCCCATGGTAAGCATGTATCCTTTTAGAGACACATTCAATTATAAAGCATTTCACGTATTAAAACCACAAAGTTAGCGTCCACAAAGTTGATTTAAGAAAAGAGGTAATTCAATTAAAAGAAACCCCTCATCCCTTTTATACTTACGTTGATTTTATAAGCCTCAGTCTATTTATAAAGGTACTTTCATGGCAAAATTCCGAGAAACTCGTTGAAATCATTCACTGCATGCAGACTGGTAGCGCACATCACCTTTCAATACACTTGACAACCGCGAGGACATCACTTTTTCAAAACCAGCTTATTAAAAGGGTAAACTAAAATTGGAAATCGTAGGCGTGTTGAAGACGCTCATAATATCTATATTTATAAATAGAAATGACAAGATTTCCAGAAGTAGCTAGCATCTTTTTGAACAGATTCGGAGTACACTGTACTCAACAATCGATGTCTCCCCTTGCGTAGACGACAATAGCAGGTTCCAGGGCAACTCACATCACAGGTACGTTGACGCCACATCTGCTTTTTCGACAGTGGGTACAATTCAGATTTACGTTGTAGTGTAATATTTGTTTTACACAAAAATTGATAACCACCATAAGAGTGACGTACGTAGGAATTAGAAGAATGTATCTACAAAAAAAAAGTTGTCCGCATAACTGCACCTATAAATGGTATTTATAGATGATAAAGGAAATATGTTTAAGACAGTTGACAGCAAATCAATTTTTTTTTAAATTACCACAAATGAATATGGGAAACATGTTGTTCATCCACGTGCAACGTTCGCAAGTCTATGACTTGCTATGACGCAAGAAAGTCCATCAAACTTATAACGCAGTCATCCATGTCAATCAGCTACAGGATTATCAAATTTTCCAAAGAAATAAATAACTCGCAGAAAAAATTCAAATTCACTCTGACGTATACGTAACATTTTTCATACGGTGCTACACTACACCAATGAACATCGTGTTATAATAATTTTCATTCAATGAGCATTTATGGTCTAATAAAGCTTACTTTACTGGACGCATTGTGCCCACAGCTAACCAATAAAAGGAAGCAAATAAACCACCCAACCACCCACATTAGGATAAATTCAAACAACAACTCGGCCTAAGCCTCCATGATAGCAATTACAACAAATAAAGTAATTATCCGCGTGTAAGAAGTATTTCCATGCCAAAGGGTAATTTTCAGCAATAAATGAGTGGAGCTCGCGATAATTGAAACTAAAAACTGTATTAGTTTAAATATTTGCACGTGCATCTGTGTGTGGGGAGGAAACACGACGTTCATTAAAATGTGTATGTATGCAGGTACTACATGGTGGTAATGACTTTTTAAAGCGGTACAAAATACCACCCGTAGGTGGTACTCTTGTCCACCCAAAGAGGAGGTGGAGAACTTCGATGGATTTTAATTAGTTTAATTATGAAACGGACGCGAGAATGGTTTATAATTAAAACAGGATTTGCTGTTCGGCCTTTGTTTTCAATTTTAATGGAGCGACGACTTTGTTTAGGATGTTGGATTTTTTTTTTTTGAAGATAAGGAGTAATGTTATGTTACAAAAATAAGTCAAAGTAAGTCATCCAGCTTTTAAGGGTCGTCGTGGGATACCATGTAACAGTAATTAAGAAGAACGGACAGTCTGGTGGCATTGTTGATCCCTTATTCCGCAAGAAATTTGACCACATCCGGAAAAATGTCTTTCAAGGAGTATGTTCTAAGCAAGCTTAAAGCCTTCTTACACTAACTATGGCATAATGTTAAGTCAGTAAAAAATTTCAAGGCGGCCAAAAGGTGATGCAATAAATGCAATGTCTTAAAGGATAGTAAGATTTAAGTCATTTGTTAAAATATTTATTAAAGGCTGTGGTATCCTTGAAAGAAAGCTCTTGTTCTATCTCACTCTACCTATGCTGAGCTCAGTTCAATATTCTCGAAGATAAATTCATTTTTGAACTAATTTTGTAGCTCTCAAAATATCAATACTAGAGACTAGCAGGCAGAATTACAAAGTGGCACTTAGTCAGTTTCAACAGAGAAATAGGGATAGCGAAACGAAAAAACTTCAGTAAACTACTGCGAACAAAGTGTAAAAAACACCGGGAAAACGGGAGGAATAACCAACGTTTCTAACAAAACCGTGTAATGAGGAACCGACTTCTATATTTCTTTGTATATGAACTTTTGAGCACAAGATCAGCAGAGACCCACACATCTGAAGGTATCACAGCAAGAGGTTGCCCACAAAAAGGACTTCTATCTCCCTTAATGTGGAGCCTTGTAGTTAAAGAGCTACTTGAAAAATTGTCAAACCGTGGCATCAACTTAATTGTCAGAGGCAAATATGAGGAAATCCTGTGTATTACTCGCGCACCGAAGGTGCCGTACTTGGCCAGAGTTGGTGCCTTGAAAACATTAGTAGGTAGAAAATTAAACACATTTTTGTATGAAGAAAAGTATTTTGTTCACTAAATTACTAATTACTGGAAAACAAATCAATGTATCGCTATCATTGGTATTGGTCGTTTAACTACGAGTTATACCTGATGTTGTGTGCAAATTTCAGCCTTCTACGGCAATAAGTTCTTGAGATACCTATAGAAACAAAATTGGCTTAGTGGGTTCGGACAGACGGACAGACATTGTAGGGAAAAAAATAAGGATCAATTTTGTCCCTATGGGAACTTAAAATAATTCGTGAATGGTTCCTTTCACTATAGGAAAAAGATCTGGTGATGGATCATTTACTGGATGAGTGTTTCAAAACCATTCCAAAGCCGAAATTTATAGCCAAATATGTTGATGACATATTCGTGGTTATCGACCATCGAAATATTGACGACATGTTGGAATGCCTCAATAAATTGCACCCCAGAGTCCAATTCACATTGGAGAGGGAAAAAATAGTGCGATAGCGTTTTTAGACGTTATGGTTCATCGCGATAAAGACCGGCTCTCATTCAACTGGTACCAGAAAGATACGGCATCTGGAAGATTGATCAACTTCCGTTCAAACCAAGCCAGGCATATCATCACCAACACGGCTTCTAACCTAGTCCACAAGGTCCTCACATTAAGTGACGAAAAGTTCCACCTTGCCAATGAACGTAAGATTACGAAAATGCTTAAAGACAACAACTACCCTGATCGTTTCATACGCAACATTATACATCGACAAAAACATAAAGTTCCCCTGGAAGAAGGATATGATGAAGAGTTGCGGATCTATAGAAGTGTGGTTTACGTTCCGAAACTTGCCGACAGCTTCAAACACATTATCAACAGGAGCTCCATGGATGTAAGCATAGCTTTCAAATCCAACCATCGGTCGGACATCAAATCAAAAAACGGTGGAAAAACGGCACTCGCAAACCATACCATCCAAGCGAACCACAATCCGGACTTTGACAACGCAACTGTGCTTCAGACGGAGAGACATACCTCAAAACGGTATACGCTCGAGACGCTACACATCATCAACAACAGGAATAACATGAATAAAAAACAGGACATCCAAAATATATCTGCTATATATAGCTCGCTTGTTGGTCCCCAAAAATAAGTTATAGACTAAACTTCTATTGAAGTGTTTCACATCTTAATCAGTTTTGTTTCATATAATCATGTCATAGTCAAGGTTCATTGTTTTTGCTCGTTAATTAATTTTTGTAAGTTTAATGTTCTTTTTCCATATTTATATTGTCATTAACCAATGTTTTTCAATAAAGAACCCCTGAAGAAGGCAGCAACCCCTGCCGAAACGTCGGGAAATCAAATGAAAAAATCGAGTTTCATTCACCTACTTATGACCAAAAAAGCCGACGGAAATATCTTCCAAACATTATCACATACATCAAATTGGTCAAGCACTTTAACAACATTAAGAGTACCTACAGGGTGCTAAAAAAATATTCCTAAAAGGATATTAATGCGAGGACAACTTTTATAACTGAACATACCTCTGCAAGGTGTATATAGGTAGGTGTAAGACACAAAAGGTTGCAGTACAAAATATCCCTTACAAATGAAATTAAAAAATGTTCGAATACCATGGAAGGTACACAAAATTACTCACGAAATTACCACCTTGTTAGTTTCTTTTTGAACCACATGTTATTTTGACAGTTCTTATGATTTAAAAAAATATCGTCAGACACTCAGTGTTATCTCACGGTACGAAATGCATTGATGTAGATTTGATCGACATTGGTAAATGTTGCAGTTACGTATTTCTAAAATGTCCTGTTTTCCTTTCTTACCGAAACATTGCGAATAGAATTTTCGGTCGAAATAATCGTAGCAACTGATGCGGTTTGACGACGATAGGCGATTAGTTTCTGTCGTAGAGTCTATAAAATCAATCACTTTCGACTTTACCTTTTTTTTTGTCAAAATATCTAGTTGCGGTAAATATCCCTGTGAGCGTAACTTTTAGGCAATCATTATGTTGCTAGAAAGTTGTCAACTTCTGCAGCTAAATCTCGTCTGTCTTATGATTTATTTTGAATTTAGTAGTTCTCCTTTGTTACGCTATGCATTTTGTACGAAAGCAACTTATGCAACTGACAGAGGAATTTTTTTTTTGTTTAAATCAGCAAAATTTTCTTGGTGCAATGGCTAACTAAAGTTTACTTTTATTCCTTTCTCTTTACGACCGCCATGTCCAATGGATACGAAATCTTTACCGCTTGGGATGCAAATAAATATTATATTATAACTATGTACCTTTAAATGTGAAAACATTTTCCCCTGACAAACTCTTTAAGCGTTATTGCAGCACTAATATTTCATTTGAATTAATAATTGCTTTAGGCTATACATTTTGTTAAAACAACGGGCTTCTTCAATTCTAATCCTTTCCCGTCATTGTAAAATAATGATGTCCTCTTAATTGCGTTTAAAAAAAAGCACAATCACAATTAGAATCCCTATATATGTATAGCTGGGAGCAACGCCAGAACAAAAATAAGGAGTAACCTTCCTCATATATAGGACATAATATATTTGTCTGGGATTTGAATTAATTACTTTTGTGGATTGGCTAATTGAGAATTATTGTTCAATGACAATAGATATGTGGGGTAATGAATTTCAACTCGTGATGAAGTTTGCATTTGTTTTTGTAAATTTAAGGATATCAGCAATCGCTTAACAAGTTGATTTCACTTTTGATTTTGGTAAATCGAATTAAAGCGTAGACATGATATATTTTAAAATTGATTTTCAACATTAGTATCGGGATAATAGTTCTATAAGGATCTTTTTCATATTTCATAAGTGGCGAATGTAAAAAAAGTCGAAAAACCACATGCTTTTTTACTACCCTTGGGACATTGTAGTACATACTTCTTGTCCCAACTTTTGACCATGTGCAAACAATTTCTGACTCGTTCAATTGGATTTGGAACCGGTTTTCATTAGATGAGTTACCTTTTTAAGACCAAGAACTTCATTCCATTTTACTGCTCAAGTCGTACCACGAGGTTTCTTTTGGTATGATAAATCTTCTTCAATTAAAATATTATATACATATTATTCAAATGTTCATGAAATATTTCTTTTGCTCTGTATCTTTTGTATTTGTTCTATTATCAAAACACCCTCGTAACTATAGATAGTCTACCGTTTGACGTTTTAATGTCATCATCATATTATTAGGCTACACGATTTTTAGTGAAACCGATTAAAATTCAAATCAACAAAACATAGAATTGTTGATTTACCGTGCATCTTAAACATAGAATAAATAAAATGAAAAAAAAGCATTACATATTAATAGGCTCCAAGTACACGTACGAAAATAACCAAAGAAAGCGTTGCATATTTATAGGTTGTAATTCAATACCATTGTATTTAAATTAAACAGAAGGGGATACTATGCCGCGTCGAACGACTCCTACAGGCAAAGTAGAGAGAAGGCGTGAGAAGTCTCAGGTTAGATGTTTTGGGCGACTCATATAAGAGGTGATTTTTGTATTGTTTGATTTTTCAGCCTGATTAATTTGACAATTCACGGTTGATTCCTGACACGTGTCCATGGACGCGAGGCGAATTTCACGTCTCGTTTCAACTCACGTTTTGGAACTGTGAATTGGCCGCCTAGATCGTGCGATTTGACGCCGCTGGACTATTTTTTGTGGGGATATGTAAAGTGTCTAGTCTATACGAAAGCCAGCATTTATTGTCGCCTTGGAAGACAACATAACCCGTGTTATTGATGAAAAAACCAGTTGGAAAAAGTAGGCCAAAATTTGGCATTTGAAACATTTGAAAATATTTACTAAACATTTTAGTAAATGAATGTTTTCCAAAATGTTTGTTCGGTGTGGACTATCCTTAATGTTGTAAAAAATGCAAAAAAAGTCAGTTATGTACGGTCCAGTTGTGAACATTTTTGTTTATTTGGATTAATTTGTATATTGAAATAAGAATGTCTATGTACTTTGATGATATCCAGAAACTCTAAATGCGCTTGAAATATGATTTTATTGCAACTCTTGAGGTATAGCACCACAACACGCCTATAAACTTCCGGTATAGCGATAGATTGAAATTGAAGTACATTATGGTATTAAAAAAAGGACCTGAAAATAATCACTTGCAAGATTAGAATATCAAAGAGCATCGTACTTGACAATTTACTTCCTTTGGCAAATGTTTTTTTAACAAAGACATTTATTTCTTTTCCATTCCCATTATTACTCAGAAATATCAAATCGAGGCTGTCTCTACTAGAATATTTTAATTCGTATTTTTATACCCTCCACAGGAAGGTATATTCATACTTTGCCATTACGTTTGTAACGCCAAGAAGGATTCACCGGACACCCTATAAAGTATATATATTCAGAATCAGGATCACATTCTGAATCGATTAAGCCATGTCCGTCTGTCTGTCTGTCTGTCTGTCTGTCTGTCTGTTGAAAACACGATAGCGTCCAAAGAAATTGACCTAGACGAATGAAATTTTGTAAGACGACTTCTTTTTACCGTCGTCAGGTTGGTATTGAAAATGAGCTATGTCGGTCAAGTAGTTCTGGTACCTCCCATACAAAACCACTATTAGACCCATGTGTCTCTCTGTCTGTTGAAACCACGATAGCGTCCGAACGAATCGACTTAGGCAACTGAAATTTTATGAGAGGTCTTATATGTATGCCCTTCAAGTTTGTATTAAAAACGGTCCATGTCGGTCAAGTAGTTCTGTTACCTCCCATACAAAGCCAATATTTGACCCATATATCTCTGTCTGTTGAAAGCACGATAGCGTCAAAACGAATCGGCTTCGGTGAATGAAATTTTGTGAGAGGACTTTTTTTTAACAGTCGTCAGGTTGGTATGGAAAATTGTCTATGTCGATAAAGTAGTTCTGCTACCTACCATACAAAACTAATATTAGACACATACTAACTCGCATGGCAAACATTTTGCATGACTTTTATGCAGTGGAGGGTATCAAAGCATAGGCCAGGCCGATGATAGCACTTTTACTTGTTCTAGTACAGATCGTGATACCTTCGTGAATTTTTTGAAAATGTTCCTTCATAATCAAAAATTCTGTTTTATTTTTAGAGAATGTTTACGTGACCTGTATCGCTTACAAGCTCATGTAAAACTGTTAACCTTATCATTAATATTTATATGATTGTCGAAGAGTTTAAATATCAATTCTAATGGAACTGCATAAAGCTTCCATTACATGGGTATGCACAAAAGATCGTCCAAAACATTTTTTAACTTTCTCGTATACATAGTAAGAGAAAGATTTTGTTTTCGTAAAAAATTTCAAATTCGAGATTTTGATCAATTCTGATATTACGATAATAGTGGAACTCAAAAAAGTGGGTTTCGCAATTCTGTCCGTCTGTCCCACCCCTGGGGAATCTAAACGCTTGGATGGATTTGTTTCAAACTACGTAATTAGAGTTTGTGGGCTTCCCGCTAAGAGGCGTTTTTTTTTTTTGTTTTTATGCTAGACCTAATATTGGCGGAACTTCCCATATAACAATTTTATGAAATACTAAACAATTTAGATTTTTTCGAAAATTTCTCTAAAAAGACTGCGTCCTTTGATATCCACGCAAATCCCTAATAATATTACTTCAAAAAACTGCTCATATCTCGAAAACGCCATTTTCGATTACGATAAAAATGTTACTTTTAGATAATGCTTAAATCCATAGTAATACTTTTTGCTCAGTTTTGAGCTAAACGGTTGCAAAACTGTGTTTTTTGAACCATGAATGTGTCCTTCGAGTTCCACCCCAATCTCTAAAAGGTACTTTAAAAACTGCTCATATCTCGAAAACGCCATTTTCGATTTGGATGAAAATGTAACTGCTGGGTAATGTTTATATCCTGAAGAAAACATCGTACTCAGTTTTCAGGTAAACAGTTTAGTAACAGTGCATTTCGAATCTAAAGTTGTAACATTTGTCAGCATAATTTTACAAAAAACAGCTCCAACGATTTTGATCAATATAAATATTTAAGACAATATAAGCATTCTAAACATGATCACGTGCTTTGTATTTCTCAGAAAACCCAAATATAGACGTTTTATAAATATGTATTTCTAAATGACTACCCAAATCCCGATCTGTATTCACACACGGTATACCAATTCGAAATTTATCGCCTACTTGCCTCTTTCAAGTGTCAGTTCGGGGTAAAATTTGAAAGTACATAATAAAGTGCTGTAGTTAATACAAGGGTTCAGTTACTAAACATGATTACATCTTTAAAAGTAAGATTTGCTGAAATGACTCTGAGATTCTGCAATAAACGAGAAAGTTGCGTGCGACCCAGTCGTGCACATTTTTTTGCAAATATGTAACGAAATTTCTTCCCTCCAACCCAGAACTTCCTATGGAAAATATCCAAGCTGGATGGAGAATATCCTTTTGGTAACTCACACAGATTTTAAGAGGGTCCTATCTCTTTGGTTACAAAACGATTCAATAAAATAAAAAAATATTTCCCAAAAGGACTAAACCTCCCCCTTATATCACCCTTATGACCTCGGTACTACAGGCTTCCCTCGAGGTCAGTCCGGGCAAAAGTGGGAGGGTGTTCGTGCAAAATGTAGCTGCAGGCATGCTAGTCGGGCTCCGTCCTCAGCTCGTCGGAATGGGGGGGGGGTCTTGCCACAAATGCCGAACAGTGTTACCATGTATTCATGCCTGACTCTAGTTGGTATTTGAGTGTCATATTAAAAGAAAAAGGCCCGAATCTGTCCTGTCAACTCACAAGATATTAACCTTAAATCTCCCTGAAATGCTTTTTGATCATCCCTTAGTTTCTGTAGAATGAAGGAGAGAAAACTAGGTGGAGATGTTTTCTCTGAGTGAACCCACCCCTATGCAGGTAGTGACTATACACTATACCCACACCGTGGTAGCTAAACGCACTCACTAAATTTCTTAGCTACCCCAAAAACAAGGAAGAGGTCAAAGACCCCTTAGGCGATATCTACTATCGCTAATCCCGAAACATCATCACATCCTATACGAATTACTTCACCAAATCATGGTCTATGCTTTATAGACACTGACAAAACCAATCTAAAAACATTGCTAAATTAGAGCGAAATTATCAAAAATTATGCCAATTCAAAGGTCAAAAAGTACGCTAAACTTTTAACTTCATAGTTCAGACAAACAATATTTATTCAATCGATAAAAAAAATCAAAATTTCAAAATTAAAATAAAAGAAAACAAAAGGAAAATGTTAAAAATATAAAAAAAGAATCTTATATCTAAGGGATGTCTAATAGTTATAGATTTTACTTAAAATGTCTTATGCAGTAAGTCAAATGCATATCAGTTTGATTATGGATCATATTTTATCATATTATGGATTAAAACTTCGGTCGATTGCAAATAATGATAACTTTTGTTTTGCGGATTGATCTCTTACTTTTATAGTAAAATAATATCTAATTTAATTCGACCAGACTCTCTTTGGAGTATTAATATATATAGCTTTAAATTGGTCAATATACTTTTTAAAGTTTGTTCAAATTAATTTAATAAAATACAAAAAAAAGGAGTTATAAGAAACTCACTCACCGATTAATTTCACAAACCAAAAATATTCCAAAATTCGTTGAGCGTCCAGGTGAGGGAAATGTGCACAAGTCCGGCCTGAAGATTTTTGCGGCGATTTGTTGAATTTTTGATCGCTCGCTGATTACGCGTAAAATTTTTGTTGCTTGAGCTAGGGAATAAAATCAATTTGAACAAAGACCAAACCTAAAATTTACAAAATCCAAAATATGTATGTACTTATCTTTTTAGACTGCTAAATTCAAAATCTTAAACTATTAGGACGGGTGAGGAGGGATTATTTTGAGGAGGGGAAATGGGATTGGGAATCGCCTTGGATGGCGCTCGAGACTGCTTCTTCTTCTATTCGATGGTGAGTTGATGCGGAGGGTGTTGGCTTCTTCGTCGCTTCGGTGGCTTGTGGCGTATCGGTTGATGGCGGATGTACTGTACGCTTGGTGGTCGCTGGATTGGCTCGATTATCGCTGGTCAAACAAATTACTCTGGGGCAGAAACGATATTGGCGAGTGTTCTGATCCCCTGCAATTTATAGCTCGGTGTACGTATGGCTGCTGAGCACTGATTTTTTTATTGGAACGCACTGAGGTACTTCACTTTGGTGGACGGTGGATAACTTCTCATCGAGAATCCTCGTGGCTACCGTTGGTTGCTTAGACACGGGACAAATTTGTAGATGGCTTACGTGCTCTTGGTGGACTGCTACGAAACGTGCAAGCGTGGCATCTGTTTTTGGCGTTAGCGACGGCGATATGGCTGCTTCGATATCGGCTTCTGATGAGGCAGGCGTAGGCGATGGATCTCCTGATAAAAATCTTCCAGTGGCCTTATGGGACGATGATTACAGGTGCGGGAATCTCGATTTTTCGACAGCTTAGGTGGTGTTGAGCTGAATCGTTGGAGTTGAGTGGACGTATAATTTGTCTTTGGTGGCTGACAAAGTGGTGGTTGCGGCTCTCGCGGTGGTGGACTTGGGATCGTTGCTTTGGGCGGTGGTGGGATTGAATATTCATGTGCTTTATGGCTTGCGCAGAATTTATTTGGTTACTGGCACTGGTATTTTACCATATATTTAGATGTTTTAACACAATTTTAGTTTGCAGAGTAGAGCATAATGTTGGGCTCACAAAAACTTAATACAATTTGTGCAAAAAACTACCACACGCGGGGACACTTGTCCACTTAAACGTTCGCCAGGCACTCACGTCGACTGATAAATTCCAACTGTCTTTCGATTTTTCTTCTCTGGTCACTTATATAACTATCGCCAAGCCACTATATGGAATCCGCTAAATTTCAGCTATTCACTTGCTGCATGGGTTAGACGCTATCGGCTATTGTCGACCAAGATGAAAAAAATCGCGCCACAATTGCACGACATAATTTTTGTGCTCTTCTCATAAAGGTGTCACTTGATGTTAAATGCGTTTTTGTCCTCTTCTTATGATTCCGTTTTTTTTTGATATTAGCGAAATTCTCGAATTGGTGTCTAATGACCTCTCGTTTTAACAGCTTTCATTATATAATTTACATAATATACCTGATCTGTCTATTCTCTGCTTACTACTTCCGTCTCAATTGCAGGTGCACTCCGAAATTAAAATTAGCAAGTGCATTTCTGAGTGGTTGTGTTTAGTGATATTTCCGATTAATCATGGCGGTTATAGCAAATATTATAGGAAACTATTGTGGGTGTGGTATGGGATAGGGATATTGTGAATGGTTTGTGTCGCGAGTATGTTTAGGTAATTTTATTTAACCGATTCGTGTTGGCTAACATAGGTATACTATACATTCGATTGAATAATAATATATGTTCTATGTAGGTAGTTCGATCTAAAGGTTTTCCCACAAAGCTTATCATTTTTATTCGTACAAACGTGTAAAAAGGATAAGAAAAGAAAACACTGTGGCATTCCTAAGTCCTCAAAATTTTATATAGTCTCCTATACCACCTACTCTACCTACTGGGGCGTATACGTAACATTTAATATACACACACACACCAGCAACACTAACTCTTGAGATCTTTAATATGGAAAACTCCAATGTTCCTGCCGTTTAGGTCCTGCAATTCATATAAATTGTTACCAATGATCTTGGAAACTTTCGTTTTGAGAAACTTGGGACATAGCTTAGCATTTACCTTCTTGGAGGCATCACTCAACACGAAGTTTCTTTTAAATACGATATCTCCTACCTTATATTTCCGTACAGAGCTTCGCAAATTATACACCTTTTCATATTTCTGATGTGCTTCTTCTAAAGACTTTTGAAGGTGGGCATGCAGGATATTCATTTTATCCTTTTTCGCCAGAATATCGATTTCTGGGTTGTTAAGGGAGTCAAGCTTGCGAAGAAGTTGATATGTCGAACCATGCTCAACCATTTGCTGCCCGAAGAGTGCCTCATAGGGAGAGATCCTTATTGCAGAATGGACAGCTGAACGCAAGGCACACCCTATTGCAGGAAGCTGTTCATCCCACCTAGTTTGATCCGTAGATATATAGGATCGAATGGCTGATAGAATCGAGCGGTTTACCCGCTCACTCGCATTCGCCTGTGGGGAATATGCCGCGGTTCGTATGTGTCGTATGCCGAAAGAGTCTAGAAGCTTTCTAAATTCCTGACTGGTAAATTGTTTACCATTATCTGTCAATATAGTTTCGGGAACACCGAACATTAGAAATATTTGATTTCGCAAAAACTCAGACGTTTTCTCAGCAGTTGCTTTTCTTAGGGGCTGTATTAGGACAAATTTAGTAAGTTGGTCTAAGGCTAGTAGGATATATGTATTGCCTGATTTCGAACGGGGATAGGGCCCTAAAAAGTCGAGGTATACGTGCTGAAACGGACGTTCGACCTTGAAAGCTTTTCCCATAGGGGTACGCAAAATGGAGTTCGGTGCTTTCCCTGTTTTGCATTCTTCGCAAGTATTTATGAAGTTTTTGACTTGGGAAGCCATGTTGGGCCAATAGAATTTCTCTTGGAGCCGATATAAAGTTTTGGCTATGCCTCCATGTGATGCTCTAGGAGGACGGTGAGCTAAAGAGATGAGATTTTCTGTCAACGCCGCTGGCACCCACAGCCTCCAAGCCAGATCATCGTGAACTGGATTACCTATATTGTGTTTAACCTTGCGGTAGACGAAATTATCGGAAACGACAAGATCAGGTAATTGCGCTTTGTTTTGGTTAATCGTGTCAATGATCTTAAGATATTCCGATGACCTAAAGTTGGAATCTGTAAGATCGACAATCAGTACGTCATCTTCACCCCTCAAATTGGCAACATTTGAGCGGATTGCATCTACAGAGAATACTCTGGAAAGAGCATCTGGGACCACATTTAGTGATCCTTTTCGGTGCTCAATATCGAATGTGAAACTTTGCAGGTGAAGGCTCCATCGAGCTAGTCTCCCATCCAAATCCTTTTTATTCATCAGCCACCGCAAACTGGCGTGATCCGTAATAATTTTAAATTTATGTCCCTCCACATAAGGTCTGAACTTTCGCACCCCCATAACTGCAGCCAGACATTCGCGTTCAGTAACGCTGTAGTTACGTTGGGCGGAGTTCAGCTTATGGGAGTAGTAAAATATAGGTCGTTCTGTCCCCGTGTCATCGAGTTGACACAAGACGCAACCAACCCCAGTCGCGGAGGCATCGCAAAGGATTATGAACTCCTTGTCATAATCAGGGTTGATTAGTATAGGGGCTGACGTCAACATAGATTTTAGTTGCTCAAAAGATGCAAGCGCTTCGTCACTAAACTTGAATTTAACACCCTTTTTCAGGGTATCGGTTATAGGAGTGGCTATCGAGGAAAAACCTTTCACAAACCTCCGGTACCACCCTGCCATGCCTAGGAATCTTCGTACTTGGCGAGGTGTCTTTGGTACCGGGAAGTCCTGAATTGCGGCTACCTTTTCAGGGTCTGTTTTGAGACAGCCATTTCCTACAATATACCCTAAATATTTTAACTCGCTTACACAAAATTTGGATTTCTCAAGGTTAATAGATAATCCAGCATCTTTTAATCGGCCGGCTACACAAGCTAACATTTCCAGATGTTCATCAAACGTACGCGAAATTACTAGAAGGTCGTCCAAGTAGACGAACACATTTTCCTTCAATTCGTGTGGTACCACTTTGTCCATTAGCCTGGACATCCGCTGAGGGGCGTTGCAGAGGCCAAAGGGCATCACACGAAATTGATAAAGGGGTCTACCAGGGACGGTGAACGCGGTTTTCTCCCGAGACCTTTGCTCCAGCGGTATCTGCCAAAAGGCATCCTTCAGATCCACACTCGAAATGAAGTGTGTATCTGCTTAAACTAATAAAAGGTTTGAAAAGTAAATCGGGTTCTATACAAAAAAAAAGATATTAAAATTCAGAAACTAACAAAAGAAATTCTAGATACTTATTTATAACTAGGATTGCCAATATAACCAAAAAGAATATATATATATGAAAATGTATTTATCATGGAAGTGTAGGATGTGATGTGTTCTTGTGGGGAGAAAGCGAATAGTAGTCAGCAAAACTGCGCGAATCTTGTAAAATATTCAAACTACAAAAATTAAGGACGACTAAGGTGATAGATGCATTTATATTTTAAAAATTCTGCTTCGAAAAATTAGTTTATATTGGGTTACGACTTGGCCAAAATGCTGTGATGCATAAGGTCCATTGGTTCCGCTTCAAAAAAATATATCAACCAAAACTAATAACAAACCAAAATAAGAGAAGCGAAAACCTGCGCACCAGCATCTAATAAGTCTAGGTATCTCGCCTTAACTTAACGGACTGGGCGCATCAGTAGTCGAATACCCAAGGTGGTAGGAAAACTTGTATTATTCTTTTTGAGATAACTCAAAAAGCTAAATTAGGCTAAATGGTGTCAAATCCTTGCAAGAGCAGGCGGAGTACTTAGCAAACGCTTAGATCGGGACCTACATCACTAATCTATCGGACTAAGACAACACCCTTCCTTAGAATAAGGATCTAAAACACTTAAGCTATCGAAATAAATAACGTATACGCGGCAAACTCAGAGACTAGGCTCCCTGCACACGTATTCATCTAGTCCGCTAACTTGGACAACGGACCGGGAATACCATCATCAGCACTGACTTAAGTCTGGGCCAAACGCCACGAACCTAACGGACTGACGATGGATATCCAAAGATCCTGGTGATTTTTCCCTAAAAGGATATATAGCCTTGAAGACAAAATAAAAATAATTCGAACTGAACTTGAAATTTAATCTGGAAAACAGTGAAAAAAAAAAAGGTCAAAATACCAGGGTATTAAAAAAAATGAAAATAGCGATTTTCAGGACATCTTTCGGGCCCCACGTTGGGCGCCAACCTGTAACGAAATTTCTTCCCTCCAACCCAGAACTTCCTATGGAAAATATCCAAGCTGGATGGAGAATATCCTTTTGGTAACTCACACAGATTTTAAGAGGGTCCTATCTCTTTGGTTACAAAACGATTCAATAAAATAAAAAAATATTTCCCAAAAGGACTAAACCTCCCCCTTATATCACCCTTATGACCTCGGTACTACAGGCTTCCCTCGAGGTCAGTCCGGGCAAAAGTGGGAGGGTGTTCGTGCAAAATGTAGCTGCAGGCATGCTAGTCGGGCTCCGTCCTCAGCTCGTCGGAATGGGGGGGGGGTCTTGCCACAAATGCCGAACAGTGTTACCATGTATTCATGCCTGACTCTAGTTGGTATTTGAGTGTCATATTAAAAGAAAAAGGCCCGAATCTGTCCTGTCAACTCACAAGATATTAACCTTAAATCTCCCTGAAATGCTTTTTGATCATCCCTTAGTTTCTGTAGAATGAAGGAGAGAAAACTAGGTGGAGATGTTTTCTCTGAGTGAACCCACCCCTATGCAGGTAGTGACTATACACTATACCCACACCGTGGTAGCTAAACGCACTCACTAAATTTCTTAGCTACCCCAAAAACAAGGAAGAGGTCAAAGACCCCTTAGGCGATATCTACTATCGCTAATCCCGAAACATCATCACATCCTATACGAATTACTTCACCAAATCATGGTCTATGCTTTATAGACACTGACAAAACCAATCTAAAAACATTGCTAAATTAGAGCGAAATTATCAAAAATTATGCCAATTCAAAGGTCAAAAAGTACGCTAAACTTTTAACTTCATAGTTCAGACAAACAATATTTATTCAATCGATAAAAAAAATCAAAATTTCAAAATTAAAATAAAAGAAAACAAAAGGAAAATGTTAAAAATATAAAAAAAGAATCTTATATCTAAGGGATGTCTAATAGTTATAGATTTTACTTAAAATGTCTTATGCAGTAAGTCAAATGCATATCAGTTTGATTATGGATCATATTTTATCATATTATGGATTAAAACTTCGGTCGATTGCAAATAATGATAACTTTTGTTTTGCGGATTGATCTCTTACTTTTATAGTAAAATAATATCTAATTTAATTCGACCAGACTCTCTTTGGAGTATTAATATATATAGCTTTAAATTGGTCAATATACTTTTTAAAGTTTGTTCAAATTAATTTAATAAAATACAAAAAAAAGGAGTTATAAGAAACTCACTCACCGATTAATTTCACAAACCAAAAATATTCCAAAATTCGTTGAGCGTCCAGGTGAGGGAAATGTGCACAAGTCCGGCCTGAAGATTTTTGCGGCGATTTGTTGAATTTTTGATCGCTCGCTGATTACGCGTAAAATTTTTGTTGCTTGAGCTAGGGAATAAAATCAATTTGAACAAAGACCAAACCTAAAATTTACAAAATCCAAAATATGTATGTACTTATCTTTTTAGACTGCTAAATTCAAAATCTTAAACTATTAGGACGGGTGAGGAGGGATTATTTTGAGGAGGGGAAATGGGATTGGGAATCGCCTTGGATGGCGCTCGAGACTGCTTCTTCTTCTATTCGATGGTGAGTTGATGCGGAGGGTGTTGGCTTCTTCGTCGCTTCGGTGGCTTGTGGCGTATCGGTTGATGGCGGATGTACTGTACGCTTGGTGGTCGCTGGATTGGCTCGATTATCGCTGGTCAAACAAATTACTCTGGGGCAGAAACGATATTGGCGAGTGTTCTGATCCCCTGCAATTTATAGCTCGGTGTACGTATGGCTGCTGAGCACTGATTTTTTTATTGGAACGCACTGAGGTACTTCACTTTGGTGGACGGTGGATAACTTCTCATCGAGAATCCTCGTGGCTACCGTTGGTTGCTTAGACACGGGACAAATTTGTAGATGGCTTACGTGCTCTTGGTGGACTGCTACGAAACGTGCAAGCGTGGCATCTGTTTTTGGCGTTAGCGACGGCGATATGGCTGCTTCGATATCGGCTTCTGATGAGGCAGGCGTAGGCGATGGATCTCCTGATAAAAATCTTCCAGTGGCCTTATGGGACGATGATTACAGGTGCGGGAATCTCGATTTTTCGACAGCTTAGGTGGTGTTGAGCTGAATCGTTGGAGTTGAGTGGACGTATAATTTGTCTTTGGTGGCTGACAAAGTGGTGGTTGCGGCTCTCGCGGTGGTGGACTTGGGATCGTTGCTTTGGGCGGTGGTGGGATTGAATATTCATGTGCTTTATGGCTTGCGCAGAATTTATTTGGTTACTGGCACTGGTATTTTACCATATATTTAGATGTTTTAACACAATTTTAGTTTGCAGAGTAGAGCATAATGTTGGGCTCACAAAAACTTAATACAATTTGTGCAAAAAACTACCACACGCGGGGACACTTGTCCACTTAAACGTTCGCCAGGCACTCACGTCGACTGATAAATTCCAACTGTCTTTCGATTTTTCTTCTCTGGTCACTTATATAACTATCGCCAAGCCACTATATGGAATCCGCTAAATTTCAGCTATTCACTTGCTGCATGGGTTAGACGCTATCGGCTATTGTCGACCAAGATGAAAAAAATCGCGCCACAATTGCACGACATAATTTTTGTGCTCTTCTCATAAAGGTGTCACTTGATGTTAAATGCGTTTTTGTCCTCTTCTTATGATTCCGTTTTTTTTTTGATATTAGCGAAATTCTCGAATTGGTGTCTAATGACCTCTCGTTTTAACAGCTTTCATTATATAATTTACATAATATACCTGATCTGTCTATTCTCTGCTTACTACTTCCGTCTCAATTGCAGGTGCACTCCGAAATTAAAATTAGCAAGTGCATTTCTGAGTGGTTGTGTTTAGTGATATTTCCGATTAATCATGGCGGTTATAGCAAATATTATAGGAAACTATTGTGGGTGTGGTATGGGATAGGGATATTGTGAATGGTTTGTGTCGCGAGTATGTTTAGGTAATTTTATTTAACCGATTCGTGTTGGCTAACATAGGTATACTATACATTCGATTGAATAATAATATATGTTCTATGTAGGTAGTTCGATCTAAAGGTTTTCCCACAAATACAATAAATATTTGCTTATGGAAAAATTATTTATATGGACAGTCATATCATAGCACGCGACTTCTAGTTGATTCTCTCCCACTCTATTCCGATGAAGATTTCTGTGTCAATTTAAGTGTATATTTAAGTGGCAACATCTCAAACATAAGCGTTTAACATCGTACACTTAAGTGATACTAAATTCCTTTGCAGCTGAGGAGTTGCTGTGAAGTAGGTGCGACAAACTGATTTTCAGCAAAATAAAATGAATTTCTTAAGCTCTATAGAATATTTTTAATGTTTTAAATATTTTTAATATTATAAAAACTATTTTAAGGCTGCAAACGATTGCATTCATAGAGACGCGAAATATAGAGCGACGATGGAGAACGATTGCAGCTCTATAATCAAACGAAGAGTTACACTTGCCAACCGCTTTTTCATTGGCCTTAAAATGAAATTGACTAATAAGGCCTTGTCAAAAAACACTAAAGAGACTCTATATACGAGCCTCATCATCCCAGTCCTGCTATATGGCGCAGAAACATGGACGTAAAATTCGTCGAGTGTGTTGACGGGCTTTCGAGGAGGAGATTTAACAGCGAGCTGTACGAGCTGTATATCGACTAAGATGGCTAGGGCATAGCAAAAATATACCAACGCTCCGGGACGAAGAGTTTTCGATTCCAAACCTGAGGCACAATACAGTAGAGGAAGACCTTTTTTAGGTGACGTGCACAAGTGGAAGGGACTTCATCTAGCTTGGACTGCGGAACTGGAGGCGGTTAGCCAAAGATCGGGCTCACTGGTGTATTGGTTGAGTCCTAGGTCTACCCGGACTGTATAGAAGACCATAGCAATAGTCGACAAGAGCTATAGGTATATTGCAATGACTAAATTCGGGATCTCTGCTAAATTTACCCAATATAGTATTAGCTCTTCCTAACCATTCCAAATATTTTCGGTTTTTTTGTGACATCCGTAACCTATTTCTGGGTCCAGATGTTTCGTAGGGCAGGTGTCAATACGGAATGCATTATCTTACAGAGAAGTATGTACCAAATGTACCAAATATTATTCTGCGAGTTCTACTCTATGCCGCTGAGTACTGGGCCATAAGTAGGAAGAGTGAGATGATACTGTGCTCCTTGTCGTGGCCAATGCAATTCCAACCATAAATTTAACAACTGTCAAAAATGACATATAAATTCCATATTCCCAAGCAATATTTCCTTAAAGCATTTCACCAAAATGCGGATTAATTTTAGCGTAAAATTGAAAGTAAAATATTTATGCGTGAATATTTCAAAAAGTCTATAAATGTCTTACATATTGTAGCCATGGTACGAACATCTATTAAATAATTTATTTTCCTATCAAAATGCTACAAACAGCATTAAAGTCAACATACATGTGTCGGTCCATCATAACAACTTTGTTTGATTATTTGCATGAGTTCGTCTGTCCGGAGCTGTCAAATAAAACCAGTCATACCAACAACAAATTTCTGATAGCAATTCTCTAAAAACGAACATAAAATAACATAACCCCTGCTTCTACCACACGAACTGAATATTTAATTGTTTGCCTCAATCCAAAGATGCATACCTATACAGAGCACCGACCAAAGTACACACTCAGATACAGAGAATCTCTTTCAATATTCTAATTGCATCACATCTGCCATTGCAGTGTAGTAATTTGAATTTTAAAATTGTCCATTTCCAATTTTCTCCTTTAGATTACATATTTATAATATTCATCTAACGACAGAAAGAACACCAACAACATTGGGCGAGATGAACTCAAACTTACTGCGGAAAATGAGTAAAATTCTCAAGCACTTTGTCAGGGCTGTTTTGTGTGTGCGAGCGTGTGTGTGTGTGTGTGTGTGCATGTTAGTGCGCTCAGTGTATAGTTTTCATTTTATTCCAACTTTTTCAGATACAATCTGCTAAAGCACACTTATCTGGCTGCTGTCTGAATGCCTCAATCGAGTACATACTTAGCCAGTGGTCTGGTATTTATGTGTGGAACGTGGAGATACATTATTTAGTTCGTTTTGTAGATTGCGAAAATTACAGAATAAAAATTATTTTGTTGGTTTCCGTTTTCATTCTGTTGCCTTGATTTATTGAGTCTGCTTTAATGAACAACATTTTTTTTTTAGTAAAGCAGAGTAAAGTAGAAACTTCAGCATAAAATTAGAACAACTTCGCTCCACTTGACACTTCTGAGATTCACACCAAGGTACCTCCTATTTATCACAAGCACCGTTGAGTTGGGGGCAATAGATCAGTGACAACTTGATGACGTGCACGTGTCTATTAAACTATTACTGCACACAGCATTATTGGCAAAGAAAGGGTCGAAGGCATACACCAAATATGCCAGTTTATACCCAGTTTATAACAATCGCCTGCATACTTTCAGGCATTGCTTTGATGACACAGATGTTAAACACCAAATATTGAATAAAAAAAAAGGCTTATCGAAAGATGCTATAATTTTTGCAACATGGCGGCAAATGTCATTTTTACTTTGACATTTGTGAATTAAGCAGATACAAAATACACGTCCAAGACATGAATCATTATACATACATACTCCTAAAGAACGGGGAGTAATTGTTTTGATTTTTTTCGCGGGTTAATTCGTCGATGGTGTTGGCGCAACCTCATTTAGGTAGTTTTTCCGGTCTTCCGATACCAACTGGGGAAACAATACGAACTTTAACCGCTCGCTTAGAAGATGGGATAACACGAGATGTTGTCAGGTCTGGCCGGATCCACAGCAGCGGTTCTGCTGAGAATATCGCAGCTGTGGCTAAAGATGTCGCAGAGGGTCCCGGAGTAACAACCAGACGACGGACGTGCCACGCAAATGGACATTAATGGGCTAGGTCTTAGAGAATGATGGTGAAAGGCTTTAAGATGTTCCCTTATAAAGAGCAGACAGTGCAGAGGGCTGCCTTTTTCGGGTCGCCGAATCTCTCATTTTAGCGATTTTTTTTTTGAAGTCACGAGTCTATGTGAACAAGCTTTAGATTCTTAAAGCCCTCCTAGAGAATATCCGTCAAGAATGCGAGGACCTATCACCGGAAGTTCTAGCAAGAGTGATGGAAAATGTCATAAATCGGGGCCGAATGGTCATCTGGCAGCGGCCACTTAGCCGATATAATTTTCTCGACTTACTGGAAAAAAATTTAAGACATCAAATTAAAATAATCCAAGAGTAGAACCAATATTTTCTCTTAAAAAAAGACAGTCAAAGAATATTGGGTGACAACTTTTGCGCCACCTTGTATTAATATTACAGAGCTCAGTCTACACTCTTGACCCTAGAGATTTCAAATTTGGAGTAGAGTTTCGGTAAATACTCAAAAACATTCCAAGAAGTGAAAAAATGGGTGCAAGCTACATACCTATTTTATTTTCATTTTATTTCATTCAACCTGTCATTAGATAAATAAATCTAAGTCAGTGCAAAGAAGCTTGAAATTGTTTTTGGGTAAGATAAGATTAAGAACTTAATTTTTCATCTTATAGTCACTTTATTTTTAAAGATTTATTTGTAATTTAAAATTTATCAAGATTTTCATTTTATATTAATTTTCAACCATGCAGTCGACCCTGCGACCTGCCATTGAGAAGAAGCAAAATGTCCGCCGCGTTAAGCTGCTGACAGCAGCGCATATAAGTGGTGCCATCTAGTGACGTACAGAGTTAACATCCACTATCTATCTGTACACTACTGGCAGAATTTTCTTTGAAATTACAATACTACAATCTATTTTTGTTTTATTAATAAAAATGTGAAGATGTTGTCAGTCTCATCAGCTATTTGCACGTTTCCTCAGAAAAAAAAAAAAAATCTGGTCGCTGCACATCACATACTTCTCTTTCTTTCCGCTCCAACAGAGAAAACGACAGTATTTTTTGAATCTGCTTTCAATATGCACTCACCACCTCAAAGCTGAAACAGGATCAAGAACATATTTGCTTATATATTTCGATTGATTTAAATCCAATTTTAACGAAAATTAATTATTCTATTTATAGATTTCTCTAGTAAGAAAATCATTTGAATCATTTGGATATCCATGGGGTTCTGTAGCACTTGCCTTATTACAAACCTAACAAAAATCAATGAATCGCTTATAAATCATTCTATGCAATGGCGTTTCTTTTGGCTTTTCCATTTAAAAAAAACTTTTTGCACTAAAAAAAAATAACAAGCTTATCGTGTCTTATTTGACAATTGAATACATTTTACGATTTTAGCGCCAGTTCTCTGCACAGTAGTCGCCAATAACCATTTATCAAACGCTCGAGTTATGCAAATCTATGTAGTAGCAATTTGTAGATTGTTTTTCCTGATTTGAACTCAATTGAACCCAAATGCCAGAAAGATACTTTAAATGAGTTTAGTAAAAAAGGAATTGTACAAAAAAACAATCAATTATTATAAAACCAACTAGCTAGCAAAAAAATGGGAACCAACGAAAACTTCCCACAAAAAATGCCAGCGGTTTGTAACGTAAGTACATGTTGTCCTGTCGTGCTCTGCTCCTCCACGCTTTATCATTTTCCCATGTGAATTAAAAACATAAATTTTGATGTTTAATAAAATGAAATGGGTTTCGTGTAAAATACTTTTTGCCGTTACCCCCGCTTAGTCACATCCCCTAGCCTATACAGTTCAATGCTTATGCAAAATGGGGGCCATGCTGTACCACACACGTTCTGTATCCTTCTTCCTCATTCCCCAGAACGTTTGGCTGAATAAAAAATGAATCTCGCAGTATTACTACGTAAACATCAGAAAAGCGTCATCAATCCTTTTTATGGTATACATATACTACACAGCCCCGCTTTCATGAGGTTATTTGCTTAAGATGAGGTTTTGTTCCCATTTCTTTCTTTTTTCTATCTTTTTTCATTTTTCTTTCCATGGTATTGGAGGTAGACACTTTTTGACAATATAAAATACGTGTACGTTTCAGAGTGAAGGTGGTTCTGTTAAAAAAAAGAAACATCTGTAAGATTCATAGAGGCTATGTAGAGATGGTGAAGATAATGTTGGGAGAAATGGCAATGTTAGCGAGAAACAATTTCTTCTGCACTAACGAAGTTGCAACGTTATTGAAAGGTGTAAGAGGGTTTGTAGCTGTATATTGGATGATCAGCATTTATGTGGGTTGCATATCACTTTCACAATGATGAAACACGTGTTGGCTGCAAAAAACACTTCATAAGGATAGGGGTTGGCTATTTCGTTTTCTTAGGTAAATGCATGATTTTCTTTGATGTATGTATAACGAACGTATAAGCTGTCTTGAAACCCGAAGTGGTTATATGTATATTCGTAATTCAATAAAAGGATGAGTAAGTACTTGTGCTAAATGTGAATGCAATAAAAGTATTTCTTTTTTGGGGCTACTAAGTACTTTTTTTTATGTAAATAGAGTCATGCCAATTATGTTTGAGACTTTTCTTATATGTACCTATAACAAACACATAGCAAGAGAAAAGAGAGAGAGAGAGAGAAACGGTACTTCCAATCATAAACGGTTTTAAACTTGCTTAGTAAATACTTTGATTCACAGAAGGATGATTTGTAGCTTAAATTAATTAGGGACGGATCTATATATCTTCTCATTTATATATACAACTGTAGAAATGTTCTTTGTTACCTCAAAACGTGAAAACTACTCGACAGATTTCAATGAAACATTTTTTTAAATGCTTCATAAGACTGTGATATGGTTTTAGGTTATGTCGTTCTAACGTCCTTTAGGACCGATTTTGACCAAAATGTTTCTTATTTTTTTTGACTTCGATCGTCGTTCTGCTTTGTGATGTACTGCACATGGAAGCTTGCGTTGTGCATATAAAATAATAAACAGGAACGAAATGGCCAGATGGCTGGTGAGGTGAAATGAGACAACTGGAAGTGTGATAGTGTCATGGTGTAAATAAAAATTGAGTGCGTTCCTCCAGGTATTGAAACTATAATATAATATAAATGATGAATAAAATTGTGTATTCGAGTGGCCTCTACTCAAAAAATGCTAGTTTTCTTATATTTAATGTTTCCCTTTTGTTACTGTCAAACACTAGAAGGAGAAGTATGCGATGTACCTATTATGATTCGCGTAACATTCTTGCACTACTTTCTGTTTAATTCTATGCGGAATAAGTTGCATTCCTGATCCTGACGATTTCTTTCGGTATCATTGGGATCAGAATTTGAACTTGCCTTTGATTATGGTGGCTTATAGATGACGTTGTTCATGAATTTCTTCACCGTCATTGGTTCCATTGCACAGTTTCGGTTGGTTCAGAATGCGCAGAATGATGACAGAGCCGACTTTAAGTTGCAAATTGTGCAGTGGTAGACCGGCGGGAACATCCTATGAATTAAAAAAATGTTACGCCATCAACCGATTTGAACGAATGGAATGTCCCTTTGATTTGATTTGGAATAATGAAATTTAAATCATCGAAGTCCTTATTCTTCGCAGCTTATATCGTGAACGCGCGATAATATTGGTTCAAATAGTAGGGACCGATATTCGGGAATACTTTGCTGATGACTTCTTCCTTCGATGATGTGAATTCACAAAAATTTAAAGGAAACGAATCAGATGGTCTGAAAATTAGACCTCCATTGGTTTGGTGGTATTCGAGATATGTACAAGATTCATTCATTCATTCATTCATTTTCAATGGTCCGCTTGTCCATTAAGTGGGTCGCGGGTGTAGGTTGCTCAAGTGGACCCTCCATAGCATAAGTATTTTGACAAAACTAAAGTTAATTCTACTCATAATTTGAAAAAAAAAAAAAAAAAATGTTTTGATGCAAAAAGTTTTTCCAAACAATTCTAATAGTAACTGCAAAAAAAAATTTTCAAAAATCTCTTCGCTAATATTTTTTGAATGGGATGATCTCAGAAAAATTTTGTATGAAAAGGAGCAAAAAGTGGCTAAAATAGTAATTTTTACCAATTTATAAAAAATCATAAAAAATATTAGCGAAGAGATTTTTGAAAATTTATAATTTGCAGTCACTATTAGAATTGTTTGAGGAACTTTTTGCATCAAAACATTTTTTGATACCGAGGAAAAAAAAGTCAAAAGTGTAGACCTTGACAAAAATTCTAAATTCTAAAATTTGTAAATGGGTACTTAATGGGTTAAGGAAAGTTTTTCAAACGGAATTTAAATGACCTTTCCATTGATGCCCAAATTTACATGAAGTAAGTTTCAAATTATGAGCAGAATTAACTTTAGTTTTGTCAAAATACTTATGCCGACCAGTGTATGAAATAAAATATACCAGCGCTTCAGAAATGGAGTGTAAAATTTCTGTAAAAAATATTTTTTTTTAATAACTAAATTTTGAGTTAATTGGTAAAAAAGGTTTTATCGAAATCGGATCTCAATAACCAGAGTTCTAGCCGTTACCACAACATATTCATAAAGGATCCTCAACCTAGCTTAATAAAAACGTCCTTTTGTTCGTTTTTTTTTTTCCAGCGAATATAATTTCGATGAGTCCTTAAGTAATAAAACAGGAATCACTCTAATTTAATAATTCCCTTAGGTGCCAATAAAACATTTTTACCAGCAGGACTGATACTTTTGATTGACCCCATTCAGCAATAACTAAATGCAAATAGGTACTAATAGGTATAATTGATAAAATAAAACATATAATTTTAAATTGCAAATCGCTATCATACTTCTAGAATATTCTACATACTATACCCACTTTGAGTGAAATAAATTTTATTTTTATGCGAGAATTACAAATGTTCGCCTTACAAATGACACATTTACAAAATCTATTAATGTCCAGTTGAATTAATTTATCCCAACATCTGTCGTCAAATGCTATTCCCTTTTACGTACAGTACAAATAGGTATACGAGGAATAAAAGTATCTACAGCAACAACCCCCAAAATAAAATCGAACTTAATTAAACATAAATCATTATGACAGAACACACACAGCAAAGCAACAAAAGCAAAAGCAATTTTTAACTACTATCGCCAAATAATGTCGAAAAGGGAATAAAACGGGCGTACATCCCAAAACAGAATTTTCATCCCCTCAGTGAAAATGTTGCCGGCATTTATTGATGCAGTCGGAGAATTTTGTCTGCAATCTCTGCATCATGTTGCAGAGGTGAGCTTGCGCAGTGTTGGTTTTAATCTTTTTTATTCTCTCTTTGTTTGGGCAAATAAATTCGCATCACCCTCGCGCGGAACGGCAAGCAACAGCGCATGTTCATAGAAAATATATGCAAACGTCCTTTTGCCCTGTATCGAACCAACCCCATATGCACAAGGACAACCAGTTGTTACTTTATAGCTTTTTGCAGTTGACTATTGTCATTGAGCAGACAACATAACACATCCCCGATAAACTGTGTCTTTATGGCGCACCCCCAGAAGGTATGTAAGTAAATTTTGTATATTTTGTTTATCCAGTTAACTAACCGTATTGCAATCAGGATAGATATACTTTGACACACAAGCCGATATAGCGATGTATAGCGATGTGTACGATGGCAGAGGATTCTATGTAATTCTATGGTTACATTGAACATTTTCCTTGCGAACGCAGATTCGATTTGATTTTGATTGTAAAAGATCCGCATAAATGATACAAATCCTCGAAAAATGAGCTTTTTCCTCAGTCTCGTCTCTAAGCAAATTTCAAAAGAAACATTAATGCGGCCGCCTGTGTGAGTTTGGCATGTGTATCTGTGTGAAAAGCAAACAAGTGCTTTAGGAAGTTGTTTGCCGACAAATAGCAAAATGATATGTTAATGTTGGTAAATCTACTACTACCCCGGCCAAACGTGCCCCATCTCACAATATGAGATACCTTTACGTTAAAGGGGGAGGATACCGGACTTTGTAGTTGTTGTGTAGTGACACAAAACTCACAACAGATGAAAAGATAGCAAGGACTCCAGTGTAGAGAGGCTGCTTGCTGGTTTGCTTGATTTCAGAGCTTATTCGAGTTAAGTAATTGAAGATGTTAAAAGCTTAAATAATATATTCATTCTGACTTTCATATTAAAATTACTTCACAGCCAGCACCGCCGTTTGGCAGGGGTATTTGTGGGGGTTGTTGCAGGTCGGTTGGCTGATCTTATTTCGAAATGGTCTCCATCGAAATGTTTAGGGGGAGTGCTGGGGGCTTTGTTCTTCATTATATTGTGATAAATAGAGGTGAGGTAATTTTACTTAATGTTCGGTTTTCAAACGGTAATGGAATGGTTTTACAGCTTTTCAAATTGTGAAGGCTTTTCAAGCTCTTTTCCATGCATGGGAATTTGCTATTAGTTTGAGAGAATTTTAATTAATTTTTTAGGGACAACATTAATTAAAGATCTATGTGTATAGAATATAGTGGCGAATTGTAAAGTCGACCAATGCTTGTTGTTTAATGGAGGTGAGTCTTTGTGATTTTTTTTTTTTGTGTAATGAGAACAGTGCCGAAAATCATAGTAAATACATAGATATATAGATACATTGTGACTAGTTTATTATATATGGTACTGATGTAGATACTACTACTGGTAGCTTTTTGTATAATTGTATTCTAGCCACCAAAATCACAATGAAGACGAGAGCCGGTTACTTTACATTTACGTCAATGTGGTTACATATGAGAATGAACTTGATGCGAGGAAAACAAGATCGTGGTACTAAAACGAACGTTAGTTATACATATTAGCTTGGCAATTATTTTTTTGTATACATACATGTACATAATTTTGCCCGCACTCAAGGGGTTATAAATACACGTGTATCACTGTGCACTGTGCGAGCAGTATTTTTAACTTAGGTCTTAGGTTAGACACACTTCTTGGGTTTATAGTTTTTACAATTTATATTTACTTCACACAACTCTCAAAATATATACATGACTGGGTAACATGGAACTTTCTCGCTCGTTGTAATTCAAGCGATTTATTTTGACTTAATCTTATTAGGTAAGTAGGTACCTAAAAGCGCAGAAGCGATAATAAATAAATAAATAGTAAGTGTAAGGTGCAACAGGTCCGTATAGGCACCCATGATTAACTTCTAACAACTATACGTTTGTGTTACTTTGCATTGTTAAGAAGAGTAGAAGAGACGTAAAATTTGATGACGAGTCCCGGCTAAATTGAGAAGCATTTAGGGACAGAAGAACTTATTCTTTAATTATCAGGCCGTAATATACAAAAAATATACCAATACTAGCTTTTGCCCGCGGCTTCGCTCGCGCAGTCTTTAGGATTTGGCATACAGAGATTTCTTCACAGTCAGTTAGTTCCCTCTTTTATATTTATATATCGCGCAGGAAACCTGCCTAAGAAAGTACCTACCTAAGGAGTAATTAGTTGCTCTGAAAAATATCTTTAACGCCTTTTTGTAGAAAACAGTTCAAAGATTATATATGATCAATATTTGTTAGTGAAGCGCTGTCATCTCAGCACAGATCATACTATAGCACACTGAGCCACTATCTACGTGACAAAACATATTTCTTAGCTGGTAAGCACACTGATATGATGAGCAACATCTTTAGACTAAGGTGGAACTCTTACCACTTAGTCATATTCCATACCGCCTAGATCTTCCTATACTGTGCAAAATACCTATGCAACCGGAAAGATCGTGAGGATGTGTACCACTTTCTAGCAGTATGATGCCTCATCCTTACACAGTTCCGTTTGAATATATTTGGAGTACGTATTCAACGGTTACAGAGACTGAGAAGCATTACATAATTTCAAATTGATATTACGAACGGTTGGTGAGTTAAAAAAAAGAGGTCATCGCCAATAACTCGTGCCCCAAGCAAAATTTCCAAAATCGGAAAAATTAATTATCTTTATTTCTAACAATAGAGTACACAAACCGAGTTTGAAGTCGATTACAAATTTTTCCATACAAATGTTGACTACATTTTTACCCCTTTAAGGGTTGAATTTCCAAAATCGAAGAAATCAGCTTCTTTATTTCTCATAGAGAGTACACAAACCGAGTTTGAAGTCAATCGGGTGAAAAATAAAAATAATCCCATACAAATGTTGACCCCCCTTTTACCCCTTTAGAAGCTGAATTTCCAAAATCGGAGCAATCAGTTTTCTTTGTTTCTCATAGAGAACACATAAATCTAACTTAAAGTCAATCGAATGAAAAATAAGAATGTTCGCATACAAAACTTTACTCCCCTTTTACCCCTTTAGGGGTTGAATTTCTAAAAATCATTTCTAAGTGCGTGATGTATATATAAAAGGAACATCTGTGAAAAATTTTAGCTTTCTAGAGTAAAGGGTTTAGGCTGGGCGTTGATGATCAGTCAGTCGGAATTTTCATTTTTATATAGAAGATAAAGGGAACCTCTCTGCAAAATTTGTTTTCTAGAGCAAAGGGTTTTGGACTGAGCGTTGATGATCAGTCGGCCCATCATGGTATCCGTTCCGAAAGAAAAATTCTCCGATTTTGTACGAATCGGAAAATTTTGCTTCATGGTAATCGTTCAGCTGTTCGGAACAAGTCTACGTTTTGCGATGGATTGCGTTTTTTGCATCTATTTTTGACAGCCAAACGTCAATTTCTCTCGGATGGTCTCCGACATCCGTTTGTATCGGAAGTATTTTGGTGTAAAAAATTCGTTGATACACGTTCGGAAAACGGATATTATGAACGTAAATACAGTCTGCGGAAAAAATTACTCTCCGAACGAATACCATGATGGTATAGAAAAAATGTGGTGAAATGAAGAACTGGAGAAATTTAAGAAATATAAATGCCTATGACTAAAGCTACGAGTACACGACATGCCAAACACGACATACGCATGTCACAAAATGGTGCATGTTGTGTACTCGGCATATTATTCACGCTGACATATATGTTGCCATGCGTCTGTCACCCATATGTCCGACTCAGAATGACATGTAAATTTCGGAGAATACAAAAAAATATCGTTTGAATTGAAGATTTCTTGGACGTTTTTTAATCCATTGACATCGTAGCCATCCTTTGATGGAATTTGTTACTTTATGGCTTGATAAAAAGAATACGAACCATTTTTGGGATATATACTGCATTTATTTCGAAGTGTCACCAGATATGTCTAACAATATAATAAAACGTGACATATTCTACAATATGTCGAGTAATTTTATCGTGACGTCAGAGTGGCATGCGTATGTCGTGTTTGGCATGTCGTGTACTCATAGCTTAATGATCTAGACAGAGTTATCGTTTAAGAAGTACCTAAAAGAATCAAAAAGAGCAATCGATTGCAACGATTACATTACACTTCCCACATCTCTTGAAAATATTATCGCAACCAAGTTATCGTCTCCCATAAAATTGCTTTACACCGAAGACAAAAACAAGCCTCCACTTTTTTACCAAATGGACTAGGCTAGGCCGTGAGCTGAGCATAGTACACCCAAACACAAACTACATGTAAACAACCCAACCTAAGAAAAGCACTGCAGGAACTCTTAATCAAGATCGAAGGATCCAAATGAGGAAGTGCGCCGATGCGATTTTTATTGTTAAATACAAATTTTACTCACTCAAATAATTCTGAAACTTAATTGTGTTGGTTTGGTATATTTTGTTTTGTACCTCAAACGAAGTTGAACCAATAAATTCCAAGAAATTATATCAGAGAGAGGCCATTACTAATAGAAAATAATTTAAATATTTAAAATATAAATGGCAACACTTACAATGAACTACTTTATTAGTTTCGAAAGAGAAAAATCTGTTCTTTAGATTTTATATCAACAGTTTTCGAAAAAAACATCTCGAACGCAAAAAATGTCGAAATAAAAAAATTTGGACATTTTCCAGACTTTCCAATACTTTAAAATATTATTGTGTCGCCCTTAAAAGGAGGGTAATTCACTGATGATCGGTTTCATGGAACATATGGACGGTTAAGTGTAACTCCGGAGAATCGATGAGTTTTATTAAGTCCACTTCCCCCACTACAACAATCTTCCCTATGTTCGCTCCTTTCTTCTATCGCGTTGGGTATTGCGGAGTACTGTGTACCTATCACTGCTAAGTATTTCATATGTGTAGACACTTTTTTTTCTCGTCAATTGTGTCGCAGTGTAGTGTGTTGTGTTCAAAGCCCTTTTGGTCCGATTGCGCAACACACCACACGTTAAAAGTCTGGTTTCGACTTTATGTACTTAAATCTGTGAGAATCAAGAAAATGTTTCTTATCCTTGATTGTCATAAATTCAGGAGTCTTTATTTTATGAAATACATTTTTTTTTTGAATATTTTTCTCTACACAAAATTCTTGAAAGTACCAGAAAACAAAATCTAGAAAATACCTGAAAATGATTGGTGATCAAAATTAGTGATTTCTTTTTTCAACATTTTCGATATTTTGAATTCGATATTTTGAGATTGGGTTCATTGCATTTTTCCTATTGCCAGTTACTTATTGCCGCAGTGTGACAGCCGGCTTAATTTTGTATCGAAAATAATGAAAACAGAACTGGAATGAAAATTCAGTATTTTTATCTATGTTTCGCATACATTTAAAGAAACATCGCACCTATTCCAAGTCCAGCAGTAAATCCAAGCATGGGTCAACATATTTTTGGCTTTCGGTTTAGTACTTTGTTAGTGCCACTCTGGGCTTAAAATGGGCACCTCCCTCAATAAAAAAAAATGCATGCTTGTAGCTTGCCCCTCAATAAAAATCCGGTATTTTTCTGCGGCGCCATAGTTATCGTACTCGTGCCAAACAATATTGTAATCATATTTATTTTTCCTAATTTTCCATTTTCTCAAAAACTAAAACACATAAAACCAACTGGTTTTCAGTGCTTAATTACAAAGAAGTGTGTTCTTCTAATTACGAATCCTGAAAGTCTATCTAGTGGTTAATCACCCCTATTCCCGTTGACGTTTGTCGTAAACGACTCGTATTTTACTTCGTTATTTAGTCGGTGTTTTTTTACTTTTTTAAGATAAATGAATTGAAATGATGGTAAACACATAGAAAAGGAAATAACATTTTTAACAAAAGTTAAAAAAAAAATCTAAACATCGTTTTGCAACGACACGAAACATAAGGCGGCTCTCAGATTGAGGCAACAAGCAATAAGCAACTATAGTTACTATAGCAACTGCCAATAAACAATCAGCAACATTTTTCGTTCGAGCGATATTTAGTTTCTTTGATATGAGACCTCTAATTTAATTTAAAGTAAAATAATTGTGAGCGATAATTTTGTGTGTTTCCTATTGCCAGTTGCTTATTGAATGTTGTCTCAGTGTGAAAGCCGACTAAGTCGTATACGATAAACGCCAACGGGAATAGGGGTGAATGAAAAGACTTCGAAAAATGTCGACGTGTTTTTATCAACATTTTTAGTTTGAAAGCAATTTTTGAAAAACTATTGATAGAAATTATTTAATTTGTAAGTAGTACAAACAAAAAGATTTTTGGCTTTCAAAACTGCTACAGTACCTTTTTGTAAGTTTTGCTCTTGTTTTTTAAAAGTATTTTTTTTTTTGTATTTTAAGTAATAATTATTTTTTAAACGGCTTTCTCGCCTAAACGTGGAGATAGAACCTCCTGTCATATTAAATTATGGTTTTATGTATTTAACCCCTCTACAAAATTCCGTTATTATCTACTTTTCGCTGCCTAATTTATCGAACTGGTACCCTTGCAGTTTTGAAGAATATGGAATCCAAAAGAACTGAGTTTAACATATCTAATTTCTATAAAAAAGCACGCATAATATTTTTATTGAATACTTTGCCCTTTTAACTATCAATTTTTTTTAGAAAATATGTAACCCAGTAAGTGCAACCATCTCGGTTTTATATTTCTACCACCTAGTTGCGTAGATCGAGTTTGTACTGTATATAATTGCTCGCGAACATATAGCAATACAAAATACTACGCACCCCCTTTTAATAAGCTAAAAGCACTTAGCTGCACATTCCTGTCACTTTATTCAATTTAAGACATCTTCGCACGAACTTTCTAAAGTTCACAGTTCGATGTTAACCACACAAATATGTAATGTGAAACAACAAGAAAACTTGCACTCACCTGTATGCCATGTGCGCCACTCTGTTGACTAATGTGCAACTGCTGGGTCTGCTTCATTTGGAGTGTTGTTGTTGCTGTCGACTGAATGCCACTGTTTGGTCCACTATTGACGCCGGTGTTTTGACCAGAGCCTTGATTGACTCCAGGACCAACTCCTCCGCCAACACCACAACCACCTGGACCAGAACCCGTGGAGTTCTGTCGCTGAGCATTGGCAGAGTTTGCTGTGCTTTGTTGCTGAGATGGTTGTTGCTGCTGAGACTGTTGCTGCTGTTGTGGCGGGGGACACTGCGAGGACATGTTTGGTGGAACACCGGTGTTGCCACCACGAGGTGGTTGCATGAAATTCGGCCCAGCCGGACTGTTGTTGCCCTGTTGGGGCATTGGCGAGCTATATGGCGAGTACTGTTGCTGTTGAGCTTGTTGGGCAGCTGCTGATTGTTGTTGTTGTGTTGTTTGTGGATTGCCGGGCTTGGGAAAACCACCTGGACCCACAACGCCACCCATTTTTGGTCCAATATTGGGATTTGGTTGCTGTTGTTGATGATGCGTTTGTTGCTGATGTTGCTGCTGTTGATGCTGCTGATGTTGCTGGTGTTGTTGATGCTGTTGTTGATGTTGCTGATGTTGTTGCTGTTGGTGTTGCATTTGAGCCTGTTGCTGCAGCCGTTTGAGATCAAAATCATTTTGGGATGAGTAGAAGAGTTCTTGCTTAATATCGACGAATGATTGTGCGGGCGTAGGGCCTTTGTGGTACTGTGGGGGTAGTTGCTGTTGCTGCTGGGATTGCTGCTGTTGTTGTGGTTGCTGCGGGCCATTGGGGTTCCCACTGTTGACGGGACCACCATTCTGACCTCCAGAAGACATAAAATCATTCGCGAATGGTCCGAAATCGTTATAGCGATTGTTGGGACCACCACCGCCACCCATCATTTGGCTCTGCTGAGGTGGTTGCATATGCGGACGAGGGAAGTTCATGCTACTCATAGCGTTGTTATGCTGATGCTGCTCGGCCATGTGTTTCAGAGTTTGCGCCAGAGACAACTCTGACATTGGACCATTAGGACCGTTTTGGAATTGATTACGCATCTTATTGAGCCCTTGATTGTCACCCATTCCCCCACCGGGCATACCCGGACCGCCACCGAATGCCGAAGCAAACTGCGCCATAGGATTTTCCGATTTTACATGCAAACTACTCATCAAATCCTGAGCACTTGGTGGCTCCACTTTAATACCATCTTCGGTCTTGATATCAAGTAGCGGCTTCTCATCGAACCCATCCAAGAAGCCAGGATTGAAATCCTGCAAATCGGATATTAGCTCCTTAAAAGTATCATTGCCCTCGTCTGTATCGTCGCCCATAAGATCGGGAAAACCAGGAAAATTGCCATTTGGTCCTCCGACATCCTTCTCCAGACCCGCCGCCAAGTCGGAAAAGTCATGATCGGGCTCCTGTTTACACTCCACAAGATTGGCGAGACCGCCTAGCGTAGATGTTTTATTATGCCCACCCATTAGACCGCTGCCTTGTTGACCACCACCCATGCCATTATTACCGCTACCATCACCACCTGGTCCAGGACCACCACCACCACATCCACCTTGCTGCTGTTGTTGTTGATTACCGGGATTTTGTTGCTGCTGCTGCTGCTGTTGACTCTGACCGCCGCCTTCACTTTTCACCGATGTATTGGTGAGCGCTTTCACAGTAACATTTGTGCTTATTTGCTGAGGCTGCGAATTTGCCGCAGATGTTGTAAATTCTAATTGTTGAACAATTTCCACCGAGAATTTGGTTAAATTTTCTGAACCGTTGTGCTGTAGCTTGACGGGCGGTTCAAAATTATCAGCCCCGTTGTCCACATCTTCCGCTGGTCTTTTTAGGAATTTTTGTTGCTGCAATTGAAAGAAAAGAAGATTTGTATTAGATGTTTGTTTGGCGATAGAACAAATTTAAAACATTGAAAATAAATATTTGCTAGAGCTTTTCTAGCTTCGGCTATCAAAACGAATGAAATTCTCAGTCGAAGTTGTCAGGCTCAACAAGTGCTGCCTGAAAAGTAGTAATGAAGTCAACGCAATGGTAATAATATTCTCAGGCAGTGCAAAAACTTGTATAATGATGATTTTTGGGTTCGTGTATCTACTAAGCGTACTTAGATTGAAGGCAAAAGAACGAAAAGAGCCTCAAAGATATTCACATACATACGAGAGTCATTACTGGACATTGTCCGAATGGCATGGTACGGCTGGTCATAATTCATAAAGAATAATGCAGAAGCTATAGCGACGCCGCAAAAATAAAACCTAGTTGCCACCTACATTGCAAATATACAGGTCCTGAGATTCTACCTCAAAGCTGGCTGGTTCTAATAGATAAACAGACCACAAAAATACACACGACTTCTTGCACTGTTGAGAAATGCCCAGCGCAAGTTAATATAAATTGGAAAAGCGGATGCATTAAGGGCGAGAAAGAGACGATGGACGTCCAAAGTGGGGACATACGTCACTACCATAATTATATTATCTACTATGCATATAAAAGTTAATAAATACGTCTGCCTCTCTGTCTGGCTGGTTGCCTTTTATGCGATCTGATAACTATGGACCGTCGTACATCTATGGGTCTCAGTGTGTTCTTAGCCGTTATACGAATTTTTCAGATAAGGGAGCGTGGCACCTTCCATATATAGCAAAGTCATTTAAAATACTATATCTTGACTTTTATGGAAGCTATAGCTTCGAGATTTTGTGAATGGATATTATTACCTGCAGAAAGCATTTTAAAAAATGGGCGTGTCACCTCCCATATAGTGAGCGTCAAAAATAACTGAACACCACTGCGGTTTTCATTTTTATCCTTGGAGTTTGGAAACAAATTTTTTTTTTTCTGTAAAATATTTTTCGTTGTCGAAATTAAATATGTTTTGTTATTGTTATTTCGTTATAAAACTTTTTACAGATTGTTGTTTTTTTTAGACCTATTTCAAGAACTTAAAAAGACTCAATAGATCATCGGTGTTCACATAATAAAAAAAGGCATTTAAAATGCCATAGCAGTGAGGTTTTTTTTACTGGCAAGTGTTTAAGTGTTATGAGAGCAAAGAATTAAATCTTAAAATCGAAATGTCGAGTAAAATAAAATGTTTTATATTGCCATCTATCACGGAGCGTTAAAATTATGAAAGTAACCCCTTACGCAAAATCAACTCAGCATTCATATTTACATCCATTTCAATTTTTACTTACATACCAAACCAGCTATAGAGCACCTTAAAAAATATAAATAAAATATAAGAATAATGTATTTACCCAAATATTCATTAAAACTCGTTAATTTGATTAAATTCCAATTTTCTCAAGCACTTTGTGTACAATCGCTGAATCTTCACTTAGCATTTGCGTTGAATATTAATTGAGTTTTCGACACATTTTTTAATTTTATTTAACCCGGAATAATATTCACTTATTTCTACACACTTTATTGTTAGTTCTTTGAATTTTTATTATCAACACTCTTTGTTGTTCCTACAATAAAATTAGTTTTCAAATTTATTCATTGATGTTTCAAACGTTTGATTGATGTGAAATTAAAAACCATCTCCTTCGTCTCCCTGCCTCCTTTGTCATCATCATCATCGAATCCACCCATTATCAAACAACAATTTAGAAATTAACAAAATGCTATATTCTTACACCTCGTATATTTTTCCCATTTCCATTCCTCGTGTACACGTTTATTTGTCGGATTTATTTCATCCGAAAGGCATAAAAATGCCCATGAAAAATACTTTGAATAATAAAAAAAAAATGCCATACATTAAGGAAAAAGTATAAGATGAAATGAAATAACAAAAAAAAAAAAAAAAACAACATAAATCTACAATGGAAATAAGTAGAAAAATACTGCACAGTAAGAGATACAAATATGAATTTGAATTATTCGTAACGGTGTGTGAGTGTTAACGCAATGAAAAAAGTAGAACAAGTCTCACACAAATTACTTGGATAATAGATACATAACAAGAACAGTAGTAAAAAAGTAGTCGACGAGAGTAAAAAACGAACTAAAATTGAAATAATTTATAATAAATCAGTTTGTTTCTTTTAATTGATGTAAAATTCCATCTATCCAAGCACGCCATACCATAATAATGTAGGTTTAGTTTACAAGATTGTACTTCCATCATCTGGCGAGGGTACACTACTCGGAGAAGATACAGGCGTTGCAATTGCATACTATGTATGACTCGCATTAACTGCAAATTGTGATTAAGAATGTATCTATCTAAGCTGTTTCTTTCTGATTTGATACTTGATTGGAGAAATGACAGATACTATGTATCTTATCTACAATATTGTAGAGGTAAATCTGTTGGTTAAGGGTAGTCTTTGGAACCACTGGAGGGATTTCAAAAGTTGTTCCACTAATACAGGGTTTTTCAATAAGAGCGCTGCAAAAGTTTTTTTAAATAAAACAAAAACGGTTTTAGATATCAATGAAATTCTTTATTCCTGTGAAAGTACGTTCGATGCCATTATGTATGGAACTGGATTTCTTTTGCATGGCCACCACGGGCACGCTTGAAGAAGTCCGGACGCTGAACCCAACTTTCGACGGTTTTCAAGCATAAAGCTCAGCGTCAGCAATATTCTCGACACTACGGGCACTTCTTTGTCTCACTGGCACGGGAACATTTTGTACTGTGCCTGTGGATTCAAATTTTTCCACTAGACGCTCAATTGTTGATCTGCTAGGACGATTATGACGACCATAAATTGGACGTAGCGCTCTTAACGTTGAGGCCACTGACTCCGAATTTCGGTAGTAAATTTTAATAATTTCGGCTCGTTGTTGGCTCGTATATCTTTCCATCATGAAATGGCAAACCACTGAAGAGAAATGTCAAAAAAGCGGCAAGAAATTCGGCGTCGTTTGCTGTCCCTGTCGCTCTAATTTTGTAGCGTCCCTATTTAAAAACTCTGTAGAATTATCCCTGAGTAGGAATATACATTTTTTTTTTATTATAGCTATTCCAAGAAATTTTTTTTTACTTTGACTTAACTTAATTCAACTTGATAAATATAAATCAATGCCAAAAATCATTAAAATCGTTTTTAGAGAATACTTCTCCGAGTATTTTGAGCTACCATTCATCTTTGTGCTCCCTCCTGAGGCTGAGCTACAATCAATTCAACGCAGATCTCATTTGATAAAATGCGAAAAATATTGAAAAACGATGGTTTTCGACACACATACGCTGTGCTTCGTACGTTGTTCAGGCTTTTCTGACAACTTAATTTGATTATTGGAGGAGGCATTTTGGAAAATGCAAAGTCTTTTGCTTAGGTGCCTGACACAAGATGAGTATTGGTAAGATCAAAGGGCAGTCCGCCGACATATCAAAAAAAGAAGACGTTTCAACGTTGTTTGTGATATTAAAAAAAACTTCCCAAAATGTAGTGAAAATACATCAAAAACATTTATGTAAAAAAACGGCCAAGTTCTCTTATATAGAGAAGAAATTAAGTATGTAACTAGTCAGCAACAAAAAGTATGGAGATCTAAATGCACGCCGAATTATTAGTTAAAGAAGGTTCAATGTTAAACAAATTGGTAGGTTCGACTAGAGACAACGCCCTGTGTTTTAAAGGATGATTTTTTTTGCGGTTTAATTTTTCAGCCAGATTTTTTTGACAGATCATGCGTGAATCGTGACACGTAAGAGCTGGGTTTGGTCGATATGTGGATTTAACAGAATAGCGCGACATGCTACACAGCACGCGAATCCATGGACTTTTGCGAGGCGAATTTGATGAGCAATTCATCTCACGTTTTGGAACTGTGAATTGACCGCCTAGATCGTGCGATTTGACGCCGCTGGACTATTTTTTGTGGGGATATGTAAAGTCTCCCGTCTATACGGGTAAGCCAGCAACTATTGCCGCCTTGGAAGACAAAATAACTCGTGTCGTGTTATTGGTATGTTGGAAAAAAATATGCCAAAATTGGACATTCCGGATGGACCATTTGAAGCGTAGTCGCGGTCAACATTTACACAAAATAATATTTAAAAAGTAAGTGGTAGGAATTAATTTATCCACTCAATATTGCAAATGTTAGTTATTTTTTTTTTAAACCTAACGCTTAAAAAATGGGTTGGGGTTGAAATACTGTATGGTCAAAATTCTGTTTTCAAAATACTGTATTTCAAAATTCTGTATGAACAAAACTCTGTATTTCAAAATTCTGTATATCAAAATTCTGTATTTAAAAAAAAATGGTTTTGATCAAAACCATTTTTTTTGCGCACTTTTTTACATTATCAAAACCATTTTTTTAAATACAGAATTCTAACATACCACTTTTTTTATTTTTATATTTTACTGTTATATATGATAAAATATAAAATATATCTACATAGATTTATAAAAACAAAGTGCGAAGAATACCTGAAGAATTTTGCTACCGCAATATAACCTTTACCTTTAGCGGTTAAAAAAAAAAAGAATTTTACTACTGCACTCCAAATCAATATTTGTAATCCTTGCATCAATTTAGAATTGATCATTATTAAATTACACACAAAATTCAAGAATAAAGAGGTTGTACGAAGCTAGCATTTCTCTTAAATAAATAATGTTCTCTCGTTCCTTACACAAAAACAGGTACCTACATAATTCCTAGTTCTCCAATAAATTTAAAAAGTTATATTACAGCTTGCTTTTTCTTATGCAAACACTTTTTCAAAAAATAGAATTGGGTATAAGCAGCTATTCGGAAAACAGAATTTTGCACATACAGTATTTTGAATATACAGCATTTTGGATACACAGCATTTTGGATATACAGCATTTTGAAATGCAGAATTCTGAAATACAGAATTTTGTTCATACAGTATTTTCAAAAAAAAAAAAAAAATATAGAATTTTGTCGATACAGTATTTTGAAATCCAGAATTATGGCCCATTCCCTTAAAAAATTACCCATTAAAATCGATCACTGCAAAGTTTTGTATATATATTTATAAAAAAAATGCTTATTTAGTTTTTAACAAAAATGTTTAATTAGATTTGCGAAAAGAATCTACCTATTCGTGACCGTAAATTGTAGATTGTAGTAGTAGTCATTAGTCGGAAGTAGTAGTCCGTGCAATATTCAAATTTAAAAATATTACAAAAAAACAAAATCGTGTCATTTAACATTTAACTTGCGTTTGACCATTTTCTTCTTCTTCTACCTAATTCTATAATATACTAATCAAAATCACGTTAAAATGCCAGACGGCTCAGGAACAAAAAAAAAACCGTATGTTTTCCAATTTACTAGAAACAATTTTATATGCGAGAGTAATTTAGTATCTTTCAAATAACTTTACTGATATCTAAAGCAACCATAAACATAATAAAAATAAGCTACTCCAAGTGTACTGCGAAGTTTATGAATATTTCCATACGTCAACTCCAATGGAAATAAAAGAAAAAAAAAAAAAAATGTTACGTATACGACCGAGTTAACTTTTATTGCTCCATACGGCTAACGGACGGACTATGTACCTACGTTAAAAAAATATATACCTACTTACATAGGTTGGTTTTGGTTGTCGTTTTTTTTTATTGATGTAAAGTGCTCTCTTATCTAATAAGAGTAATTTCAATCATAATTAAAATTCCTACTGATATGTATATTTGCAAGGGCGAACTATTTTTCCCAGCGAATTTCAAAAGGACTCAAATACATAGTAATACAGTAATTTACGTGTTTGCAAAGCATTAAATTGACTTCCAGAAATAATGCTTGAAATTAGACTTTAATAACTATGAACTGCTTGCGTAGATAGTGCAATCGGGCAACTGTGGACATTTTAGGTCATAAAATCTATATGCCTACGCTTAAAATGTAAACAATAGACGAGGTTTTTGGCCAACTCATGCGGACATCACCTAATACTCGCAAAGCTGAGAATGCTCCTATTTAAGATTTTTTAAAAGGATCGTTGCCCACAGTACTACTATTAGGTTAAAAATAAAGCATGTTTTTTTTCGAGGTTTGGTTTTAAAACTGGCAACACTGTTTATACAGATTGTCAATTTGATGAATAGATTAACGTCAAAACATTGTGTGCAAATTGTGCAAACTTATTTTGAAAACCATATGGTTCGGTTCGCTAAACACTATTCAGCTTGATCCTAATTTTCAACGCAAAATTTTGTTCTCCGATGAGGCTCATTTTTAGATAAATGGATATGTAAACAAGCAAGATCCGAATTTGGAGTGGAGAAAACCCAAAAGCCTTTTTCGAGATGCCCTTACATCCATTAAAACTCAAAACTATATTTCCTTAAGGCCGATGCCGGCCAGAATATTACCGTCAATTTCTGAATTCTTCGTTCCTAAGTTGAATGGCATTGAAGTAACAGAGCTTTGGTTTCAACAAGTTGGTCCAACATGCCACACACCGCGCGACACCATCAATTTATTGCGGGTGAACTGTCCTCCACGATCCTGTGATCTCACACCTTTAGATTACTTTCTTTGAATATTTCATATTGAGTTTTTATACCTCTAACAAAAGACACCCTTTACAAGGTCTTGAAGCTGTCTAATTTCTCCTAAATGTCTCAGAAATTCATATCATAACCATGGTTTACCACTCACTGTATCAATAGAAGATACTTCCACGGTCTTCTGCTTGATAGTTATCATGAACCAGGGGGCTTATACCCAAATGCGCGGCGGATCGCTTTTCATGGCGGATTGGTATTTTTATATTTCCAAAAGCGATTCGATCCATTCAAAAGCGATAGCAATAAATCCGCCAGCTATCCGTCAACAGCTTTTGGAAGTACAAAAATATCAATCCGCCATGAAAGCGATTCGCCGCCCATTTGGGAATAAGCCCCCAGGTCAGGCTCAGATTTCGCTCAACTTATTGGAGCTATAGAATAGCGAATGACATACAACTCGACTTAGCATTTCTGTATTGGTTCTACTCACTAGATCTATGGTAAAACGAAGGCTGACAACTCGAAGCTGGTATTCTGCTAGTGAGTGGTCACAACTGACCCCTTGATTCGTTTTTGCGAATTTGTATGTTTGGGAGAAATATAAGAGACCTACAATAGTAGTACACGTTCGTGAAAAAAAAAACAAACTGTTTGTCCTGCCTGATTGGTGATCTTGATCATGAACGCCCAGCCGAAATGGTAAGAGCTAGAAAACTGATATTTTGAAATAAATTTCCTTTTATGGCCAAAGTGAATATTTCTAAGCGATTTGGGAAAGTTCGAACTCCAAAAGGGGTAAAAGGGAAGGGGGGAAATTCATATTTTTCATCCGATCGATTTCAAACCCGGATTGTATGCCCTATTATAACAAATGAAGAAAATCAATTTCTCCGATTCTGAAAATTTAGCTTTGGCCCGAATTATTAGCGACGGAAGGAGGATTCAGTCTGTATGGGGAACAATTTTCTTCATCCTATCCAACACGTAGCAAAGCACACTAAGTACATCTGTAACGGGTACGAAACCGCAGATAAATGCTTATGCTAGTTGTCAATATATCTTTAAGGAAACTGAACAGTTTCATCTAGAACGTATTGTGCGAAATTATGTTTCTATTGATGTATTTACAGGGGTTGAATATGATATATGGATTTCGACTTAATTTGAGAAAAACTCCACCTAAGATAGATAGCAAGTAAAGAGGTATAGAGTCCTTGATATTATTAACCTTCTTTCCGAATAGTAATTGAGCTATATTTGCACTTAGATTAAAGGACTATTTTAAACGTCAATTTTGATTGATAGTTATAGGATTTTATTTTTTACATATATGTACAGATTTTGAAGCATCCCTCCTTGTAGTTGTAGCTCCCCTATTGAAAAGCATTTGATAAAAGTGCCCGAAAACATATTTGCTTTTTGGGTCAGATTCTACTGTTAGTTTTGTTATATTCAGCAGTTAAGTAGGTTCATCCGTCTCATTTATTGAGCCACCGCCACCGCACATCCTTACATATAATAAAACTGTAGGCATTTTCTTTGTCAGCTAAAAACTCGAAAACTACTGGACAGATTTCGATGAAACTTTTTTTAAATGTTCCTTAAGACTGTGAGACTGCTATAGGCTATGTCGTTTATAGCCACGTCCTTAGGAACAGTTTTTAGCCAAAATGTATTTTTTGAAGTGAAAATATATACATACACATATACCTTGCTACGAATGGATGTTTATACTTTTGCGATCGTCAAACAAACACATTCGATAAGGGTTGATTTGTTTTCGCAGTGAGTGCTATGGTCAGTTGTATATTATGTAGGTATGTATATTATGATTGTATGTCCGATTAAGGATGGGGATGGGGTGAGTCGTGCGTGCTGCAGAATGGCATGGGGTATATTAATAATCTTCATAAGAGAAGAGACGTATAATACAAAACAGGTTTCATTTCAGAATTTCATTCGATATGTGGTATGGTAATTGTGTTGGGTTGGGGTAGTTAGTTGTTTGGATTCTATAGGAAGAGGGAAGCAAAGGAAAGGAAAGGAAATGCAGTATATTAAACAAGTAGCAAGATCAATGAGAGGGAGGGCGATGCAGAGGGTGCACATTATATATCCAATGCATTACATAAATTATCGCATATCGCCACGCAACGCAGTAGGAATTTTATTCTGATATGACGTAACAGGGTAGGGTTGGGGTAGTTGTTTTGATTCCATAGTTCTACTTTGGGGTTGTTGTCGCACATCGAAAGCAATTTTTCTTGAACAGATAGGTACTGTGTATGAGTGACTTACTTCTGTCCAGCCAGTTTGTGAAATATACATATATTATCATAGTAAAGACGAAAGCCGATTGTTAGATACATACTTGAATTGTTATTGATTTTAGAAGTGAAATTGAATACATAGATACCTATTGATTTCTGAATTTAAACTTCATCAGCAAGGTAAGTCCGAAAAAATTAAGCTATGATTAAAAAAAAAAAAAATAGTTCAGACTATTCCTTCGCGAGATAAAAAACCGATTTTGCTGAAATTTTGTTGTGTTTGAGTGGGTCCCTGGATGGTTTAGATTCACAATTGGACCCGATAGGTGGCGCTGCAATTGGGTTCCAGGAAGTTTACTATTTTTTTTTCATCTAAACGTTTGGACTGATTTTGATTATATTGTTTGTGTGTGAACAAAACAAAACAAGTGAGACACATAAATGTACTATTCAAATATGTATATTGTTATTAGTTTAGGTGACTGAATTTATTTTGGTTGTTTTGCCGTAACAGGGTAGGGTTAGGGTAGTTGTTTGAATTCCATAGGAAAGAAAATGCAGTATTACAAACAAGTAGCAAGAGTACGGCGAGGGAGGGCGATGCAGAGGGTGCATATATCCAATACATTACATCCATTATCGATATCGCCACACAACGCAGTAGGAATTTCATTCTGATATGACGTATGCATTTTTTGAAGTGAAAATATATACCAGAAATATATGAAAATATATGACCAGTTTTCTTTTTTATTACCTTACAATAAAGCCTTAACATTGACGGTATAAATACACCCGGGTGTTAGATCCCAGTTTTCACCTTTAAATATCTCAGTTATTTTTTTACCAATTCTAGAATCTTTTTAGCTCAGTAACTGAATTTATCTGTACTCTCGGAAAAGAGATAATAAGAACGTTTTTTGATACTTTATTTTGCAGAACTTTCGAAATGCAATCACTTGTTTCTGTAGTAGGTAAATATTGTAATGTTCAATAGTTCAATTAATGAAAGACAATTTCTACACCGGGGTGTTCGCTGTCAGGATAAGGAGTTTTTATTTATCGACAAAGTGAAGGTTAAGGTCGATAAGGTCCAGAAAGGTTAACCCTACGTTCTTGAATCTTATAGGATTCGGACCGATTTCTATAAAATTTTGATATGAGCATTGAGGGTTCTTATATTTCATAAAGGTAACTAAAGTTTCGAGTTCTAGTCCAGTTCGATTTAAAAATGTTTTGTATCCTAATAAATCTGTAGTATGTAGGGGAGCATGGGGCTAGAAGTAATATGGGTTAGAAGAAGAAACAGCAAACAAAAAAAAAAAAAAAAGGATTCCGATTAGAATTAAAAATCGCATGAAAGAGAAAAATGTTCTTCTTCTTCATAGCTTTCGACTTTAGTTGCAGATATATGGTCTTGCCAATAAAAAAGACAAGTTTGTAACTGATAGCATGCTTTTCTTTTGTGGAAGCTAAATTATTACATATTCCGAACAAGTTTTGCTGATCTTTTTTTTATGGATTTTGCAATTGAAGCATGCCTTTTTTATTAAAAGAAAAGGTTGGGATACATTATTTCCAAAGTTGTAGCAGAAGAATCTGTTAATGTGTTCTTTTAGCCCCACTCTCCCCTATAAGTGATTTTAGCTGGCACAATATTTGACTCTTTTGGGAACTAATTGGCCAGTTTATGGCTCACACTGCACTTAAACCTATGCCAGTTGGCATTTTTAAAATCATAGAGGAGTAAAATTCAATCCATACTTGGGCACTTAATAGCCGGCATTATCCTCATGAATGTGTCCCTGACGCTGACGCCTAAGCCACGCGCCACGGATGCGACATCCGATTTTGTGACTAAAAATTCAATCAGTATGACAAAGTAACAGATTGCGCACACAACACGAAATGCAGTCGTCACAGAATACATATCATTTCGTTTATACAGTTTGAACAGAGCACATTCTGTCGCGATTTTGCATTCGTGCGAATTGCGTCATCTCCGCAACGGAAAACGGAAATTTAATGTTTTTTTGCTTACGAAAACAAGTTCCATCGACTGGTTGTTGTGATGCATTCGCAAGCACTGTTCGCGGTCTCTAGGAACAACCTGGCCGCATATTTAGCTGGAGCGGCACGTGTTCATTGGAAATTTTGAATTCATCTTCAGTTTCAATGAAAGTATCTCCAGATACTTTACCTTACAATATGAACCACGTTCTTATCAGCCTCAGTTGGAGATGGTTTCTCATAAGAAAAGATTTATGCAATTTTGCTGCATCAATACTTTGAATTCAAAATCACCTCAGTAGCGTTTGACCTTCTCTACTCTACCAACTAAATAAGCCTACATAAACTTTTCGCCTACAAACTTGACTTCTATGCGACGACGAAACATAATTTCCCTTCGTGCTAACATTAACTTATGCCTGACACCGCTTGAATGGAGTACTTAATCTAGACATCCAATAAATTACAGTCGCCAAGTGAATTTGTGATGATTCGAAAGTATATGAATTATCTTCGCTTTTATGTATCTATTACTACACAACTTTATTGCTGGCGCGTAGTTATTGTTGCTTGGTTGCGCTCTGCTCTTATTTGTTTGCTTGTTTTTATTTAGTACTTTATTTTCGTTTTCTTTCTTTAATCAACATAAAAATTAAATTACAAATTTGCACGTTAACCTTCTTCTCCTTTATTTTGGAATGGTGTGTGCAAGTGGGGTTTAGGTATCGCCGCACGGTCGTAAGTTGTCGTCGTTTATAGTTGTTGTTGTTGTGTGGTGGACGAACGGACGGACAGACATTTTTATGTCTGTTGCTGGTTTTGTATTTCATTTTTAACTTTGCTTTTCTTCTTTGTAATTTATTTCGCTTTTAAGTATTTATTTTCTGTGGTCTCAGTACATAGTATGAAATGGGACTTTTTTTTGCCTTCTCTGTTTGTTCGTCGTATTGGCAACCACACCAAGCAACATATTTTCAGTAAGTTAGATACATTTTTGCTCGTTCTATGAATCTGGAGTTGAGTGTGAAGAATATTTGTGTCGGTGGTGGTTGTAGTAAAAAAAAAATTAAAACCACTGTAACAAATGCGAATGAGTGAGTTTTTATGCCTTTTAGTGATTGACTTCAATTTAATTACACTTCTCGCCCATTATCGGCCGGCAGCGTACGAGAATTGTAACGAATAGATCTACAGATACTAGAGCGTCAAACAGATGGATCGACCGACGCGACGCCGACGGACGGAAATTATGTTCGAAACATTTTTGCATTTACTTGTGTTTGTTGTTTGTTCTTTGCTTCTACGATTTCTTTCGTTTTGTTTTCAATTTTTATTTCCGTTTTGTTGATGGGTTTTCATTTCGTTTGCTATCGGTATCGCTCGTTGTAATATGCATTGTGTGTCAGTACAACTGCATCGGTGAGTGTTTGGTTGTTCAATAGCAATACCGATGGCAAGTGTGAAATGAATTTGAATGGAATGTCCTTCATAGGCGTAAAGGCGTAACCGTATCAATAAAGAGCCCCGAGTGGTTTGTTTTATGGTCTAACTGAGTACCTAGGTAGCTAAGTTTTTTTTGCATGCATCTCCTACCCCAGCAAAATAAAAAAATTATTAAGTTTGTTAAGCTTTATTGTATCGTTTATTTTGGTATACATTTTCACCTACCAAAGGACTATCCAAAGGTTTCTTTCATTTGTTGACAGTACGTTAGTTAGCATCTATGGACGTATTTACATACACATTTGTAGGATATGGATTGTTTTTGGGTAGCAGATACAGCTTTTTTGAAAATACTGAAAGCGTTCTATTCCAGCAACCGTTCAATTCAACAGGAATTGTGAATTGTGAATTGTGCAGGAAAATTGACAAGCGAATTTCGACGAATGTGCCAAGAAAGGTAATAGGACACATTTTCACCGTAATCACTGTGTAGAAGCAAATTTGTGTCGCGAACCGTGTGCCTTGTGGCGCCATCTTGTTGAAACTAAAACTCTTGTTGAAACGTCAATGTAATTCAATTGAGGAACGAAGAAGTCAGAAATCATATGTTTCTATAGCGCTCTTCATTGACGGTAACATTCTGGCCGGCATCGTTTTTTGAGAAATATGGGCCGATGAGTCGACCAGTTTAAATAGTTGTAAGGGGGCCTGGACAAAAGTTTCTGGGTTTTCTCCACTCCAAATTCAGAACTTAACTTTCAACTGTCAAATTGACAATCTGAAGAAACAGTGTTTAAAAACCAAACCTCTAAACAAAAACACCCTTGATATCACCCTTTCTCTTTCGCTCAGTTCAGAGATATTCTGCATGTTTTTGACCAAAAAGCGCTTTTTTTGAAAATAAGTTTTGGCCGAAATTATGCATCAGCCGTTCGTACGTGAGACTGGCTTGCTTGTAAACAAAACTCATGGTCACCATCATCGTATGGTGCGTACCGACGAGAATATGGCTGCTGTGGGGATTTTTGAGTGGTGGGATTATTGTCGAAAATACAGTTAGAAAAGCCATTTTAGACAACTGTGAAGACGTGTACTTGGACGATCTTTGGTTTCACAGCACATCAACTAATTGATATTTTGTGCTTTCTGTAATCGTGTTAATTGGCGGCCTTTGAGTTGGAATTTGACACAGTTAGATTTTTTTTTGTGGGGTGTCCTTAAAGATCGTGGGCGCAGTGGCTCAGCTCAGTGGTTAGTGTGCTGGACTACTGTGCGAGGGGTACCAGGTTCGATCCCTGGAAAAAATTATAGGTCCTTTTCATTCGTCCCAAAAATAAAAACTCACACAAACGAATGGTTGTGAGAAGGAGGCCTATAGGGCAGAGTATATCCATTAATGAGTAGGGACACTCTCTCTACATATGCATTTCGTACTACCACAAAGCAAAATGCAGAAAAAATCTTACAATAAGTGGAAGCAGATCGAAAGAATACTTTTTACGTGAATACAACGAATGCTTGAGAAGAAAAGGGTACACAACACATTTTACCTGTATCACTACATGGGGCTTGCTGTGTACGACGAACGATTGTGGATTTTTTCATAAAGCATTTTTAAAGGCGGTAAACTCGGATTTCGATGTGTGTACCTATTCACTTTATGCAGTGTGACCTGCTTTGCTTTTTGGAAAATGGTTTCATGCTTCGTTTTTATGATTATTTTTTCCAGGAATTACAACTAATTCTGAACTCCTACAATTAATATTTCAATCTAAAATATGAAAATAAATGTTTCTTTTTTGTTCTGACTTCGCTTAAAATAATGCAATCCGATATTGGGCCTAGTAGCAATAGAAATGATTTCATTCCATAATTGCTAGTTTTTATAATAACTGGTCACACTGGTTCTGCAGTGACGATGGGGTTGGTTTTTTCATAAAGGATTTTTAAAGGCGGTAAACTCGAATGCTTATCAGTTGTGCGAAAGAAGTGAAATAAACACAATACAGGGTGACCCGTGATTGTTTTCGGTGCGAACAAACTACAGTGCAAATGTTTTTGGATTAAATAAAAATTTAAATAGGAAAAGGGGAAAACATATTTTGAAGTGTTTAGCCTGCGCAATCGAGAACAAAAAGAAAATGAAGGTGTAAAATATTTTTATGTGCCGATAATGGAGGGCATTAAAAGTTTAACTTTATTGGTTTTTTAGTGATAACTCCTGAAACTATCCCTTTTCTGACTACTTTTTTGGAGGTGTAATTTTTCATTACAATTTTTTTACGCGCTGTTTATTTTGCTTGAACTCATTTAAAATACATATCTAAGCCTTTTGGTTTTAAAATGAATAGTATTGCTTGTGGTCGAAATGTGTCCTAAGTTATATTAATCTTTAATTCATATAAATTTAAAGACCCCAACATATTCAGAAGATCATTTTTTGAAAATGAAGAGCAGATCTATTTCTTATGAAATACATTTTTTAAGTATTGACTTTTTTGATAAGTCTTCCAATATAACTAAAAGGATGCCAGCAGAATATAAATATTCTTATTGGTATTTCAATTGACTTAATTGACATTTTAACGCAACCGAGGAAGAAATAATAAGTTGCTGACTCCATTTCAATTCATTTGTGAATTTAAAAGACATTTTTCAGCAAAGTAGCTACATGGAGGAAATAGTGGCGAGCCAACTGCAAATTTAGAGCTTTCCGGCTTTCACGCTTTCAAAACTGAATCTGACTATAAAACTGTTGATTTCGGTAGTGAACATCCGTTTTATTATTTTACATGCTATATTAAAAAAAACGTCAAAAACGCAAATTTGAGTTGAAACTAAGTCAGCAACATAGTGTTTCCTCCATATTTACAGATTTTTAAGGAAGATGAAAGTGCGCATTTAACACGTTCGCCTAAAGAATTTTTAGATACATTAGAAAGTTTATAGCAAAATAAAAAAAAAATATTTTGAAATGAAAATGTATTACCTACATATTAAAGAATAAATGTGATTGATTACTGGCTGTAAAAATCAAAACAAAGAATTTCTTATAAAATTATATGTAGCCACATGTTTCAGAGCATGACTTTATCAAAAAATTTATTAGAATAAGCAAAAAAAACCAACAACAAGAATAAATATCTTAGCGTAACACACATGTAATTATAATTTTGTATTAAATAAAAATGTATGACAAGTTAAAAATTTTCCTTTTTTTAACTGAGCACCCTGTGCCATTTTCCGAAAAAATACTCCTCCTCTTTTTTCTCTCTCTCACTACCCACTTTATATATCCGTCTATTTCTCATGTCTGTGTGACACAGTATTACTTGCTGATAAGGAAATTGTCGAGAGTGTCCCTACTCATTATAATGGATATACTCTGCTATAGGGTTCCTATACGGACCTGTTGCGAGAACTATTTATTTTATTTCATTTATGTTGCTGCCTCGGCTAGGTTTCCAGGATGCGCTGTTAACCCGATTTTTCAAGTCAAGTCCATTTTTGGGACGTGTGTTCCTAAAGAAATGCATAGATGACTGATGGATGAGACTTGTAGGTGTATGATATAAGTGCAAGTGTTTCCCCATGACATTAGTAGAGCTAGGTGCAGTGGCTCAGTGTCAGTGGTTAGTGTGTTTGTCAACTGAAATAAAAAATATTGGCTGATTACTTCGTAAGTTTGTTAGTTTAAATCCTTCGTCGCTTTCCTTCTTATATTAGAAGAAATAAGGTCCAATGACGCCGCCATGCAAAAAACCGATCGCCCAGCAATAACGATTCGTTGATTCGTTAACCAAAAGTGCATCCCGTCTGATATGATAATTTGTTGGAAATCGTCTTCTAACTTCTTAAGGGCTCATTCAGCAAACTCCCGACGAAGCAATCTGTGCTCGTTTGACGACAGCTCTTGAGTCAATATGACTTTGAGAGAATGAAGGTCTTAGTTATTGCAATCGATAAAATTGTACAGCTGTATTTTTCTCCTAACATCGCATTTTGTCGTGATGGTCGCTTATTGTCCTGCAAAGAGAGCTATTGCTCGACCATTTCCAGAATGCGATGTATAGCGTGTGCACTGTGCAGCCGCAACCCAAATCACTGGTAAGCTGGGGCCAGATCACGTAAAATGAAAACGTTTGAATGATATCGTTTCGACAATAGCAGCCTCTGTCTGTTGCCACTGAGATATAATAGTGGCAACTTTAATTACAACGAAAACGGTCTTCGTTTCGTATTTTACAGAATCCCACCCCTGACTTCCAACTTTGGTGATATTTTTAAACAATTTCTAAACAGCAAACTATACTGAAAATGTTGGCGCTCATGGGATACCTTTCGGTCAGAAATAGGTCGACTAAAGCTACAATTACTAATGTCAAAAATCGTTTAAATTTTGTACATGCATATGTCATTCATAAATATTACGTCAGATTTTGTCCTAAAGTTGTGTGTAGACAAAATCTAACGCTATCTAACATGTGTAAAGATGGGTGTCCACATGTCGGTTAATTGACAAATTCTGTAAGTTCATTTCGACTTACATGTCAATTATTGGCAAAAAATCTTTTATCAGTTCATTGACAATGAAATTTTGACAAGTCTGTTTGTCAATTCACTTAAAGCTATTTTCACTTGCGCTGCCAATTTGGAATTGTAATCTCTTTTTCAATTGTGAAATGTGGCGTCGCGTGTGAGTAAAAACAATTTCTAATTGGCATAAAAATACGTCAATTGTCAATTTCAAATCGACAAGTGGAAACCAAGCATTAGTAGGTTAACAGACGCATGACCGTGTCAAATGTAAGTCAAAGAAGACAGTTATCTTTATATGTCATTTGAAGTTGCAAGTTGAAGTTTTTACAGTAGAAACAAAAATGTGACGATGAAAACAAATTGACGTAAATGCCAAGTTAGAAGAGTTATGTAAGTAACATTTATTTAAGTTTAAGTTACAAGTCGAAAATGGTCGAATAAATACATACACTTTTAGCTCACATTCTCCTTACTGGTAAGGGGGTTTTTGAAGCGACGCAAGTTGTGCGCGTCAACTGATTTTTTTTTTTTTCGGAAATGAGAATTTTCCAAGAAGTACCTATTCTCTCATTTCCGTATTGTATCTATTTGCTTTACATTTTTTTCTGTGAAGGAATAAGTCAATTTTCGTAATGAAACATTTCCTGTCCGACGGTCCGATTTTGTCAATATAATCATCAGCTATATATGCAGAAGAGTTCCGGTCCGAATTCAATGTAACTTAATCACCACGATAGTGGCAGAAAATGATTGGACATACCTGTCACATGTGCTTAGGAAAGAACTAGTATAAGGCTTTTTGCTGGCACATCTAAAGTAATATACACAGGAGCCAATTGAATCTGTACTTCGGTTGAAGATTTTGTAACCTATTTGTAGATACTCTACTCCACTTTTTCGATTATAAATAAAACAAACTTGAATATTTAAGGGCTATTATATGAAAATGGAAACATAATACCTCGCACGTCCTTAATGTTTAATTCTTCCTTAAACAAGTATAAATGTTACTATGTAAATATTTCCATTAACCTAATATAAGGTTAAAAAATGTATCTACAAATCGGGGTGAGAAAAAAAAATCGCCTAAGGTTTATTTTGTACAGCAAAAAAGTTTTCGCAAATAATACTGAGAACGATCTGAAGTTTCTACCAAAGCTTTCAGAGGGTTGTTTTGTGATACTCTTGTTTGCTCGTATTAAGATTTATAGATCTCTGAATAAGTAATTTAATGTAGCACGAAAGATGGCTGGTGGAAAGGTTGCGTAGTGAGAAATCATCTATTTTGTTTCACCGGTATTAAACTTATGAAATGATTTCCTCTTTCGTTATTACCTTGTTTGTACATATTGTGAAACTTTTAAGTCGTTTATTTTAAGATGTAGACAATTTTCAAATAAAGCGCGAGTTATTATTTTTCGTTTCGTTTTTAATTTGAAAACTGAAACTTTTCACAATAATTAACGAAGTGGTTTGTATCTAGTATTTAATTTTGGTTACTTATGTATTGATGAAGTTAATAATTCGGTTGAGAGCGTATTAATATTTAATTATTAATTTTTACAAATTATACTTTTGTGGAAAAAAATCTTTAACAATTGGCAATTTTTGGCAGGTTAGGCAGTGAAAAAAAATCAAATGGAATGTAAATTTAACATCCGAATTGGCGAGTGGGATACTGCAACCTTTAAACTAGATTTGGGAGTATTGCGATCATATAATGGATGTCCGAAACGCCATACCATTGGGAATATTATAAACACTAGAGTTGCAGTCAATGAAAGTTTATGACCGAAAATTGTCACCTACCCAATTTGCATTGTGTATGTAGGTGAGACTGAGACCGATTATTCGAGCTTCAGTTTCGCTTAGCAAATTTGTAAATGCCTGAACTCCACTTGTCCATGTCAAAAATATGCCAGAATTTTGAAAAATTTAATTTTCAAAAGCAAAGGTTTTGTCCCAGAAGAACAAAAGTAGAATTTTGATCCACTCCCTGTTGGAACACCAAAAGTAGGTATTGAAGGAATTTGAGGGTGTACATTTTACATGTAAAGAAAGGGGTAGATTTTTGGGCTTTTTCCCCAGGCAATCAGACGGTGTACTCAGTTTTTTGATAGTTTTCGCCGACAATTGCCCATATGTCGGAAACAGAAAATATCTTGGTATACCAAAGACCATTACGTGCACTAAGTTTTTTTTTTTTATATTGGTTTCTATTTTCATCTTATTCAAACTTATAATTAACAAAACAGTTTGTAATACAAATACTTCTTAACCTGTTGGTGCTACTTATGAAATGTAGTAAATCCTAACTTTGTCGTGCCTGCAAAGAACTTGGATCTTGGGATACATAGGCATCGTTCTTGCAAGGCGGGAGATTTGCAAATCATGTGTTGGATTGAAGGAGAAAAGTGACTATTTTCAATGTATCTTGCCAGGATTTTAGTTATATAAATAGTTGGCGCAACAGGTCCGTATAGACACCGTAGGCCTAGTTTCTCGCAACCAGTCTTTGTGTGGGTTTTATTTTTATTTTGGGGACGAATAAAAGAGACCTACGGCTGAATGTCGAGTCCGAGCGGCTGAATTGAGAAGGTTTCCAGGACAGTTATACTCTCGGATGTTTGTCAGACGTTCACGAGAGGTGGCGCAGTAAAAAAAAGCCTTAAGATGTAATTTGCGTTTTTCCGGGGGTCGAAGCTGGGACCCCTCGCACAGTAGTCAAGGAAACTTACCAATGAGCGCAGTTTGGAATACACTATAATCTAAAAGATATTCACATTCTGAATCCATCCGCGTAGATTGCTATCCTTAGGGCAGTATCTACAATCTACACTATTGGACTCCCACTCAGCCCGTCTTGGGAATAGGATTGGGATATCAAGATTAAATAAAGTCGCTAAAGAGAACTATATTGTCCGAAGGTTTCGGAGTTATATTTCAGACCCGTTGTCTTTATTATGATTAATATCACCGCATATAGGTGGTGTGTGTCCTAGAGTGCGCCGCTGTGCCGCAAGCAAGTTCGTAACAACTCCTCTTATTATGCAAATTGATGATATCATTTGCACTATTGGCGGCTCTAAAATTGAGGCAACAAGCAATAAGCAACTATAGTTCGTTCGAGCGATATTTAGTTGCTTTGATGTGAGACCTCTAATTTAACTCAAAGTAAAATAATTGTAAGCGATAATATTGCGTGTTTCCTATTGTCAGTTGCTTATTGAACTCAATGTGAGAGCCGACTTATAGAGTCATTCCAAATAGCTTCTCTGAGCCATTTCTTGTATTAGAGCATACATAAAACCCATAAAAAATCTGATAATAATTGCTTTGTACATGCAGCATTCCCAATCCTGATCTCTTCCCAAAGGCCCTATACATCTGTAAACAGTATACCTTCCTTTCCCTTTTAACAATTATTTTTCAAGATAACATGGAGACTAGAATGACACCCATATATTCCGCCTCAGATGAGATATATAATGTTGTGCTCTCTATAGCTTTTATAGTTGGAGATTAGGTATTCATGACATCAAGCATTCAGATAGGAGCCGACTTAAGTAAAAAAAACTCACTGAACAATTTGTATTAATTTTTAATTGCAATTTTGGTAAATGTATGACGGGCGAACTACCTAAATAAAGTATAGCTTTCATCTAACGAAATTATTCGCAATTAAATTGTTTCTCCATAACAAGGATTTAAACGGGGAGTAGACTATAAAAGTCACCTTTTGTTTCTCTCTAGAAAAATCGATACATAGAGATCAGAATAACGTATAAATTTGACCATCTGGATTGACTCTTCTATCATTATTCACTCGCTTCTCAAGACAAAAGGAGTTTGACTGCTTCTATATGCCACTTCATTGTGTCTTGACTATGTCAAGAGAGACTCCGAGCAACCTTACCTAAAAGAATTACATTTTTTTTTTTGCAAAAATGGGTCTCGATCACGAGTGATGAAAGGAGCAATGCTGAGTTTTCCTGTAAGATTGGTCAGGCTGGGTCAATTTTGAGACAGCTCGGCCATTCTGTTATTACGAGGACTGAACTTGGTAACAAAGCTAAAGTTGCCAGCCTTTAATTCGGTGTTTGTTCCAACTCTTATCTATGGTCAAGTTTGGGAAATGACCAAAAGAATAAGATCGCGGATAGAAGCTGCAGAAATGAGATTCCTCCGCTGTATTGGTGATGTGACCAGTTGAGATTGTATTCGAAGCACCAGAATACGTGAGCAGCTACTTCTCCGAACGGAGCGGTCCATGTTTCGGTGGTTTGGTCATGTTAACCAGGATCCTAAGACGTGCCATTGAATCTATACCAACAGGCAGGCGTCATCGTCCCAGGATGAAATGGTTAGATCAAGTCCATAATCTCTTCTCTACTCGTATGGTATGATTTCGAGTCGATGGCGGAGAATCGAGAGTTATGGAGGGTCTACTTCTGAATGATAATAAGCGACAACGTTACGAAGCGAAGGGACAAATGAAAAAACCAGCGAGATCCCAAATGGTTATACTGTGATTTATTTGTTTATTCCTTTGACGGTCCAAATCCAAGTGGACGAGACAACGATTAATTGCAGATAAGTAAACAAATGAGCAAGTACTAAAAACAATAATGACAAGTATAAGAGAGAGAGAGTACTAAAATTACATGAATAAAGATAAGAGATTAGACTTTACAGTAAACGTTAGCATATTCATTTGGCAATTACAGCAAGAGCAAGAGATTATTATTATAATTTAAACTATAGGGTATGATCTTATATAATAGGCATAGTAAAACGCATTTTATTTCTAAACAACTTCAGCAACCTACACCCGCGACCCATAGAAAATGAATGAATAATTCCCATATCAGTTTACCTAGAATTACATTGCAGACTGGGTAACAAAATCTAAACCGAGTTTTGACACCCTCACAGGAATTGATATTTTTAAACGTCAAGGAAAAAAGGCTACCTTAAGCCTTAGGATTTGAATACGCTTGTTGGTGGGTATATAGGACACTTTTCTTGGGCACAGCCGTCTTGAATTAAAACTAAATTTGCTATTTTTTTTATACAGAATGAAAGTCTAATCCGAAAACAAAGCATTGACGTTCACGCTTTTTCGTCTGTTGCTTTCTAAAAAGACTACCAAACTCTGTTTCGGTCCCTGGACGAAGCTGCGCGAAAATATGAATAAAAATCCGGTAGTGGTTAGTCACAGAATAGCTTCTCAACATGGATTCTATTCAAAAGCATCGTGTCCATTTCAATCGAATTAAAAATAAAATTGGGAATTCCTTCACAAAAATAGAGAAGCATAAGTAAGGCCTGCAGATCTTAAGAATCATTAAAGTATGTAGGTACATTGAAAACTAAATGTGGGGTAGGTAAGTCAAATTTGGTAAGTCAAAACGCTAGGATATACTATGGCAATTTTTACAATAATTTAGGTATATTATAGGTTTGCGGTTTAATTGACATTTTGTTATACTCGTGCACATATAACAAATTAGATACTATTTATTCTAAAACAGTATATCTGACACATATCTAAAAAAAATATATTTCAATAATTTTAGTTGAATTTAAAAATTTATTGTACAAAAAAGTCATGCAAAAAATTAAGAAAATTAGTGTTAGTATACAGTAAGCGATTTGGTCCTTCATATAGTACAAAATAGTGAAAAATGGTTCACTTTTTAAATAAATACAATAAATAAAAAATATGTATTATTTAAACTGTATCAGTTTCATATTTAGTAAAGAAAATTATAGTTTAAATACATATAATAAATAATAAACAATTAAAAAAATTCGAAATTAACTACACATTTTAAATAAAAAGTGTTGCCATTATCTATAAGCAATAGTAATTATTAAAAAAAATGTTAAGTATAAATAATACAGTATCTTTAATTAAAATTCTCTCAGATTAACCGATTATCACTGCGAAAATTATAATCAAAATAATTTATCAAAAGAAAAGAGTGTCAATAGACACTAATGGGGGTAGGTATGTCAAACGGAACAAAACACAACAACAAAAAGAGGGCATCATTTTCCATCACCCACATTTCCAAGTGGTGGGAAAAGAAAACATCAACAATACTAACTCCCGCTTAAAAAACAAAAGTGCACTGGCTTTTCTTGCCGCACACAATGCTCTCCCCCAACTATGACAGCGGCAGATGATGATGATGATGATGGCGATAAGGAAGAGAGACGACGTCGATTGCATAAAACGCAACGCGGTGATATTCAAAAATGCAAATAAAAAATCCCAATTTTCCTTTACTATACAAAAGTGAAGGAAAATTCAAAACTACTTTTCACAATACCGCACCGCACGAGTACACAACTCTTCATATACACTTTTGTTCTCTCACTCTTTCTGTGTTGCCTTGCCTGAGTAAGTATAGTAATCGGTATCGCTCTTCCAACGCGAATAAAATCCACAAAACACAAAGTACCGTACCGAAAATTTACAAAATAATTCACTGGCAGTTACTAGCAGCCGAAGTAGCTAACTAGAAGCACAATACACAGGGAGGAAGAAGATACGTTTTTTTTTTTTTTTTTGTTTTACTTTATCAAAATTCTGTACACAGGAGTTCACAGAACTACTACACAACACTGGTGAAAAGTAGCGATTCGCACTCTCACCGTTGTCGTGTGTATCACTGTCAGTTGAATACTGGCCGAGACATCGACTCGGAAAAGCTGAAATCTACCCGAAGTTCAGTTAGCTTGTGTCTGCCAGCAGTATGTCTGCTGCTTGCCAAGCTATTCCTATTGCCGTGTCGCTCTGTTTTCTGTTACAGTCATCGCTGGTGTATGATGTTGTTGTTGTATGGTGCAGCTTCTGCTGCCGCTTGTAGAAAATCGTTTTTATACAAGAAAATGAGGAAAATCAAATCGCACATGACCCTTTGCGCACCAAATCAATGTCTAGTACTGGTATTCCCATCCAGTATCTCTATGGAGGCGGTTGTATCTGTACCACATTTGCGGAGTTTGAAACAGAAATGTGTTTGTGTTGCGAAATGTTTGGTGTATCTAAACAATGTTTATGGGAAAATCGTTCAGAATATGAAGTGCAAAGTTTCAGATGCGAAGTGTTGTCAGCCTTAGATATATCTTAAAACAGAAACATTGTATGGTAGGTAAATCATATTTAGTGTTAAACTAGGTTACATTTTTGAGCTTCATGAAATATTACTTCTATTGCTTAGCATTCTAGGCAAGCTGGAAGTCCTTATATTTTGTGCCATAAGGTGCTTATATAGGGTCATTTTTTTAGAGGCACAGAACTTTTTTTTTTAAATAAAACACCAGAAATACAAATGGAATAACCCGAGGGTGAATTCATGGGAATTCAAATTAAATTTACAGGATTTCAATCAAAAACCTGCATTCACAAGGAATTCAATTGAATTCGCATTGAAAAATATGAATTCGTCTTGTAATCACTGAATTCAGAATATTTTTACTCGGAATTCGTGAATTCATATTGTGAATTCAGGAATTCAAAAGAAATAGAACTTGCCAATCACTGTCAAAGTGACGTGTGAAATAAATATATTCCGCCCTTGTTTTGCGGCACCGTTGTAGTTTGACGTTTATTCATCATTTTCATATATTCTTTCACAGCCTCAAACACAACAATCGCTTTCGGTACCTAGTTTTTATTTTTACAATTTTTTTTTTTAAATGGAAAACGAGATAGAAAGTGTTTGGAAAATCATTGAAAATAAAGTTGGAATTGTTCCACAAAACATAAAAATGGTTCTAAATATCAACGGATTTGAAGATAAAACTACAATTTCACAAAAAACACAAGAGGATTTTGCGGAAATGGAAAAATATTTAAAGATATTCTCTCCGAAAACGACTGCCTACAACATTTGCTTGGGAGCATTTTCCAATCAACTTTAAATGTTAAATGTTTTTTGATTTGTTCTTAATCTCTGTAGTAACATTTTGTAGATCTCAGCTATTCCCGGGACACCAAAAGTAATTTTCAAGTGCCAGTATGTCTTGTGACAACGTGCTCAAAAAGCAACAAGCATCAGAAGAACATACATCTGCTACTTTAAAGTCGAAAAGGTCGAGACTTGATACATTTCGAGACTTATCTTTAGCAAAACAACAAGACTGAAAATTTCTTTGCAATATCCATAAAAAAATTACCTATCTCATTGCTAATGTTACAGCTACGAAAAAAAATTGGGACTTTGACAAAAAAAAAGATACAAATTAAAGTTTACCTACCAATCTAAAATAAACTACTATTCGAAATCCTATTTTTACTCAATTGTAAATAACGACGAGAAATTCAACTGAATTTAGGGAATTTAGAAGTATTTCGATGTATTCAGAAGAATTCATTGCAAAAGACATGAATTCACATCGTATTCACTTTTTATTTAGGTGAATTCATAAATTCAGTATTGAGTTGAATTCACTAGAATTTTTTTGAATTCATGTGAATTCTGTATTCAGAGGGCATTTTAAAAAGATGAGTACTTCCCCCTCGTAATGACCAAAATTTTGGCTTTATTAGCTCACAAATTTCATGGCATTTAATGTTTAAAAATAATTTCTGGCCGAATTTTGCACCACTTTTTCAAGCATACCCGGTCTTATTTCGTCGATAGTGCGTCAAATGTTGGTCGGATTCGGTCAACAAAGTCACGGTTGCACGCGCTGTATGGCATGTTGCGCTGTCTTGTTGGAACCATTTCTCCTTCGAATGATTTCCAATGACATGAGGAATAAAAAATCACGAATCATTTGCCTGTAGCGTTCGACATTCACGGTAATGTTGGTTTGACACTGGTTTCAGATTTAAAGATAAATGGGCCGATGACGCCTTCGGCATGTAAACCGTACCAAACAGTGATTTTTCGCAGATGTAATGGAGTTTCAAGAGTCACATGATGATTGTGCTCACTCCAAAAACGACAATTCTGCTTGTTTACATACCCGTCAAGCCAGAAATGAGCCTCATCGCTCTTAGATGATTTGACGATAAAAATCTGGCTCAACTTCCAGTAGATTCTCAACCCATTCGCGAATTTTGCAAATAAATCAACCAAAACAATTATAAAATATTTAGCCTACAAATATGCAACAAAAACTTTCTTCATTCACAAAATCATCATGAGACTCTTGCTAAACTTATACCTTATTTGATATTAGTTTATGAATTTATTTTCTAAATTTATTAGTTTAATAAATAAAAAATAAAAAATAAAATAAAATGTTTGTACCTGTAGCCTATCAATATGCAATGAATTAAATATTATTTTATTTCTCGTCTTCGCAAATTTACCTTTCATTTGGTCCATATTTCAGAAAAGTTGGTTTTCAAATAACGCCGTAATCGGTACGAAAAAAAAAATTGTAGCTAATACATGTAATGGCGATAGGTTATTGAAACCTAAAACATAAACCATTGCAGTTTAAAAAGTTGAACACGTGCTTCTGAACTGGGCTCAATGAACCCAGCACAATTTTAATCTGGTAACACTCATATGATACTGAATGGCATTTGTGTTGCATATAAACCTCTGTGAAGCAATATTTTTCTACCTACGAGTATTCCACTTGTATATGCTGTTCCATCGCTAGCTAGTGCGCATAGTTCGGTTAATTTTTTTGTTTTTAAATTCGTATGTTCGCTTCGTTTGCTTGTATCTATCTATTTCGCTATCTATGTATCTAAAAAATATTCGCGCAACATTATTATTTGAGTACTCGTAGAATATTTTTCATGAAAATGCTGTGCTTTGCAGACAACTGCAGACAAAAACAGAGAAAAAACACTTCATGGTGCAAACAGCAGAACGCGGCTATATGAGGGGGAACTTTGTATTTCAGTATTATTCATTCGATATTGAACTTTACCGGTCTCCGTCTCTTCGGCGCAATCTATGGATGCGAATGCGATTGCGATGGCGGAGAGATTTGTTTTGTTTTTTTTTCTGCTCACCGTGATTTAAAATTTTGCGATTATTTTCCTTCCTCCTTTTCTCAATATAGGTATGTATACTAAGTCTGTGTTTAACAGTGCGATTATTCATGTGGTATTAGTTGTTCGCAAACCCTTGGGGAGTGCAGCCACACTTGGAAAGCGTATGTATCTTTGAAGTCGTTTATTGAGTTGAGCTTCATTTTGATTGTAGACAATTTGTGTGTATACTCGTAATGAGATTGTTTTATGAGCCTAATTGGGGATTTGAAGGTGTATCAATCGATATACTCCTTTCAATATGTTAATTCGAAAATTATTACATATCGACTTTTTGTGAGGGAAACTAAAAAATACGAATTCTATCTGAGTTTGTTTAGGCATCTGTGTTGAGCGCACACATGCCTACGAGATCGCTATTTTCGTTTCATTTTGTGTTTGTACTTGGTAAGAAGTGAGTATGTACGTGATTTGGATAACAAATCTAATTGTAATATTGGGAGTATGCAAAATTGGTATATAAATTTAAGGAAGGAAATAAATACTAGTTTGTAATTTCGAATATGTAAATATTGGCATAGGCTGGATATCGTGCGCTAGCATAGAACATATGTTCTGGTAAAGTGGTAGAGAATTGTATTGAATATGTAATTGATATCAGGGGAATAGCTATGACGCCATCAGGGATAGTATTTTTGTATGTTTTAGAACATTGCTTTAGCCCTTAATAGTTAGTTACAGCAAAATTACGCTGACTAAAGTGTGTCCGATAGAACTTGAAATTGAAAAAAGAAAATATGTAAAAGAAAAAAGTAAATTTAAATCCTACCTATAGAGAACGCCAACAATGTTAACAAGAGTTAAAAAGAACGTGTCAAGCCTATAAGACCGGAACAGACCGGATGTAAAGCATGAAAGCCTAGCAGTAAAGTCACAGTCGTGGTTTAGGGTATGGAAAAACTACTTTTCTAAACTGTTAAACGTTGAATACGACCGACATTATACTATCAGGCAGAACGAACCATTTATGAAAGCCAAGATTTCCATCTGCCCGACTGAAATGAAGCGGCATCTAAGCTCTAGTCCAACAAATCTTCTGAAACAAACGCGCCGGACTATTTAAGGCAGTTGGTAGACTTTTTGGAAAACATCCACCAACTAATCTCAAATATTTGGTTGGAAGAAAGTATATGACAGATGAATGAAACGTCAGCTTTGTTTGTGCAGTGCACACGAAAGGAGAGTTAATGCCCCAACTATGGAACATCAGTCTCCTTAACATCGCATACAACATCCTGTCTGTCGTACTGTCTGAACGAATGAAACGATTTATCAACGAACTGATTGGACGCTGAGAATGGGGTTTTCGGCCCGGGAATTCAACTGCACCAAATATTCACACTACTGTAGATCCTGGAAAAAACCTCAAGAGGTGCAGATTGATGCTCACCATCGATATTAAGGCCACACACATGACAGCTTATAGAGACGAGTTAGAGCCATGTCTAGTTATGGCACTCCTAATACTAAACTTGTCAGATTGTACAGAATAAGAATGGAGACCGCCCGCAGCCCACTCCTGCTAAAATCGGAACAATCTCCGAGGATTCATGCGCTGCCTTGTGACTTCTTCAACAACATACTTGAGAAAAATGTACGAAACTCTCAAGCTAATATTAGGGGAACAAGTCCGTTCAATTAGCTTCATATACGGGGATGAAAACGGCGTCACTGGTCAGCTGTCAGTGGCGTGTTTGCAAATATTGGAACGAAAATGGATTAAGACGTGAATGAGGGCCAGGCAAAAAATATTCTGTCAACAAAAAAGGTAACATATCTAATCACCCTTATTCCCGTTGGCGTTTGTCGTATACGACTCATGTGTCGTGTCGTTCCAAAAACGATATTCAGATTTTTTTTTCAACTTTTGTTAACAATTTTGCTTCTTTTTCTATGTATTCACTGTAATTTCAAATCGTTTGTCTCAAAAAAGTTACATACACTGACTTAAAACCGAAATGAAATATTAGGCGTTTACGACAAACGATAACGGGAATAGGGGTGAATATCTACGAAACGGACGAAATGTCATAGTCGACAGCTATATACCTTAGTTTATCCCCCTCGGCTCCGATATGAACTCTGAAAATGATGTCAGATCAGAAGGCAAAGAATTAAACTTGTTTAGCTGTTTCTTTCGTCTAAGAAGGCAACTGAGTAGTAGATTCATGACAATGAACACTAAGGGAACTCAGTAAGGCCCTTATCATTCCAGTTGTGATACACGGTGCATGGGCCATGGACTTTATCGAAGGTGGATGAGGATATCCCTATGGTCTTTTTGAACTCATGATTCTTCGAGTAATTTTCAGTTTTATTTGCGTTGCATAAGAAAGAAGATTTAACGCCGAGTTTTACAATCTATACAGCGTAATCAACTTGGTAAGAAAAATGATAACACTCCGGTCTAGTTTTCGGCTCCAACTCAAAGGATCCCAGCTGTAGGGAAAGAGAGACCCCTCCTTATGTGAGGCGACCGACTTGGAGGGCGCTACTAGAGGGAGATAGTCAAACACCGGACTAACTGAAATGGCGTATTAATTGAGGCCCGTAAGTCCATTGCTGACTGTAGCGCCTCCTAAGTACAAAAGTTCTCAAAGACAAAGTGTGTTTGAAAACTTTCGAAAGAAAGATTATTTCCGTATATGAGCAAAGGTAGGCAGAGTAATTTATTTGCCAGCCCTAAAAATAGAACCCCAATTTCAGTTTTATCAATATGAATTACTTACTATGTTTCATTAAGAAGAATATATTCGCAAAAATCCAATTTAGTTAAGAGTCATCATTATTTAGATAAATACTCACTTATTAGATCGACTACAATTTTTAATATTTCAAAAGTAGGACTCACCTGAAAAAGGAAGAAAAACAATGTATAAGTAAAAATTTAAAAATAATATATGAATCTAAAGAAGAGAAATGCGTATTAAAATTCAATCAGCTGGGTCAATTTTGTAAGCAACCCACAACCGGTTCCTAACTCTGCTGTGTGTTTCAATATAAATAAAGTGCACGTGCACGACTGCATAGCATGAGACTTTCTCGTTTATTCCAAATTTTTTAACTTTCTCGTATACGTATACGTAGTAAGAGAAAGATATTGTTTTCGTACAAAATTTCGAACTCGAGATTTTGATCAATTCTGATATTACGATGATAGGGGAACTCAAAAAAGTGGGTCTCGCAATTCTGTCCGTCCGTATGTCTGTCTGTCCCACCCCTGGGGAATCTAAACGCTTGGGCGGATTTGCTTCAAACTTCGTATTTAGAGTTTGTAGGCTTCCCGCTCGGGACGTTTTTTTTTTTAAGCTAGCCCTAATATTAACGGTACCTCCCATATAAAAATTTTACGAAATATGACGAAATATACATAAATTTAGATTTTTTTCGAAAACTGCTCTAATACGATTTGAACCAATATTGATAGTTGAGTTAATGTAAGCATTCTTAACATGACTGCATACCCAGTTTTTCGGTAAAAAGTCCAGCAACGGCAGTTTTGAAAAAATTTTTTCTCGAAAACGGTAAAAACGATGTAAAAAAAAAAAAATTTAAGGTACTATTATCAATCTTAACTTAATAGCAAACTCAGTTTTTCCTTAAAAAGACTGCGTCCTTTTATATCCACCCAAATCTCTAATAATAGTACTTTAAAAAACTGCTCATATCTCAAAAACGCCATTTTCGATTATAATAAAAATGTTACTTTCAGGTAATGCTTAAATCCATAGTAATACCGCTGGCTCAGTTTTGAGCTAAACAGTTGAAAAACAGTGTTTTTTGAACCATGAATGCGTCCTTCCCAATCGCTAAAACAGGTACTTTAAAAACTGATCATATTTCGAAAACGCCATTTTCGATTTGGATGAAAATATAACTGCTAGGTAATGTTTATATCCTGAAGAATATGTCGTACTTAGTTTTCAGCCAAACAGTTTAATAACAGTGCTTTTCGAATCCAAATTGTAACATTTGTCAGCATAATTTTACAAAAAACCGCTCTAACGATCTTGATCAAAATACATATTTAAGACAACATAAGCATTCTTAACATGATCACGTACTTAGTTTTTCTCAGAAACCTCTAATATTGCCGTTTTATGAATATTTCTCAAAAATGACTACCCAAATCCCGATCTGTATTCACACACGGTATATTTTTGTAAAGTCCAAAACTTCAGTACATAGCAATATATGTAATTTGAAATTCATCGCCTACTTGCCTTCTTCAAGTGTCAGTTCGGGGTGAAATTTGAAAGTAATAAAGTGTTCTAGTTAATACGTAGGTTTATGTTTATGTAGTATGTATTTACGGTATTAATTACACCTTGAGTGGGTGGGTGGGTATGATTTTAAACGTAAAATTTGCTGAAATGACTCTGAGATTCTGCGAGATTCGCAATAAACAAGAAAGTTACGTGCGACCCAGTCGTGCACATTTTTTATGTATACGCTCCAGGGGAAGATATGTTCACTTTAGCATTACCTTTGTAACGCCAAGAAGGAGTCACCTTATATATTCTGAATCATGATCGAAATTCTGATTCGTATCACTATATGTACCTACTTACGTATCTAGTAAATGGTGTCCCACAATTCACGGAAAATGTAATTTTTATAGAAAATACAGTTTTTTAATTAGAAAGCTTAGATTGTTTTTATTGATTCATAGAGTATACAGATTGGGCTATGTATGGAATAGCTAATCGGACAAATGGCCGCCTGGCAAGGACGTGCCTCCAGCCCAAAATCCACACCAAACAGTCATGCGTTGTGGATGCATTTGTTTCTCAACAATTACTCGTGGGTTTTCTGAACCCCCAAATGCGACGATTTTGACGATTAACGAAGCCATCAAGATGAAAATATTTTATTTTAGCTGACAAACCTTCATTATTTTTAAAATATTTCTCAACAATGAAAATGCGTTTTTCGTTCGTATAGCGCTTCATTTTTACTAACCCAGAACTGTCAGCTGTCACATTGTTATCTTTTTTTAACGTTGACGTTGGCATCACTGTACTATTAAATGGCTGAATTATAGGACGCCCTTTACTACTATTAATAGGAATAGCAATAAATAGAATATTTAGCTAAAGCGTATATTCGTTGGCAGTACGTATCACATAACCATTCGATTTATTCTTAAAATCCTGTTTTATTTATTTATGTTTAAGTAGCTATTCTCGAAAATAACCTGTTCCCACCTGTTTTTGTTAAAGCGTTTTGTGTCTTATAATAACTCCTTAATTAATATTTTTGTATCGTAAACAAGTGTGTCTTCAATGTAATTGCGTATCTTATAAGTGTCCAATTACCAAAAATAAAGTCTAACAGGGTAATTACTGCAAATAAAGCTTGAACTCTTAAGCCCCAGAAGATTTTTGCATAGCTGTGTATGTAGTAGGGGTTGTTGATCTTTAAGGGGATGTTTTTTTTTTATTGAGAGGAATAGATTGAAGATTAGGTGCCTATGGTTGGAAAGGGGGGGGGGGCTTACGGTATGTGACCCACTATATGGACGAATATCTCTTTTAACACAACGACACTAGTGTGACTTAAATAAAATGTAGTTGGCAGCATCGAATTTTGAAAAAAATCTGCTTCTCTATAAATGCTGTCGCAGGCGCCTTAAATATCGATTTGGACTTTCACATTATAACGGCTTTAGGTCGATTGTAAACTTTTTCACTGAAGACGTTCATAACATACACCTTCAAGACATTATGTATATGCCTCACACATTAGCAGTGGGCGAGTATAGTATAAAATAAAGTTACTCCCATTTTCCCATATTTTCATCGTTTTCCCATTTTGCGCAACTACCTTAGTTGTTTACGTAAATATGCATACATGCATAAATTAAAACGCGACTAAGTACTAAATAGACATGTGTTATTCCAAGTCATTAAACAATTAAATTACATGACGTAAAATGCTGTAAGTTAATAGAAATAATAACCTTAACCTTTAATTACAAATATTATGCAAGACATAAATGTGTATTCGAAAGTAAATTTATTTTTCGAAAGTAAATTTATTTTTCGAAAATAAAAAAAGCTGATATCGATAATTTAAATCTAGTATTTAGCTTTTAATTTTCATTTTAGTTTACTTTCTATCTCTGGGTAGAATAACGACTATTATACAATTGATTGGAATTTCATAATACGTATATAGTTTCACGGGACATATAGCTGAAGAGTGTTGGTATATATAGCGATAACGAATAAAATAAACGACTACTGATAGAGATTTTAATTTGCTGACAAACAAATAGGTACAGTAATGTGTTTTGTGTTCACTACGCGATCGACATGAAATGGCGCCAACTTATAATAAAATAAATAGTTGGCGCAACAGGCATGTAGACAGACACACTAGGTCTAGCTCCTCACAACCATTCGTTTGTGTGAGTTTTTATTTTTGGGACGAATAGAAGGGACCTACAATTTTATGACGAGTCCGAACGGCTGGATTGAGAAGCATTTTTAGGACAGTTATAGTCTCGGATGTTTGTCAGAAGTTCGCGAAAGGTGGCGTCAGCTTAACAATTATAATACAGTGGAACTCCCATGAGACGAACTCTCAAAATGAAAGAAAATAAATTCGAGGTATAGAAACTTCGAGATATAGAGGTCAAATTTGAAAAAGTTGAAAATGCAGAGTTCTCAGTAAAACTTCGAATAACACAAAAACTCGACTTAAAGAAGCTCGAGTTATGCATGTTTGACTTGCAAATAAAATGACAGATGAGATTACAGGGGGGAGGACCCCTTTCTTGCCAGCACAACAGCTTCTCCATTTAAAGACACAGCTCTGTGACCGGAAACCCAGCAGAGTTTTACGTTGTGATGCGCACAGCGACTTAGGCGACGAATAAGCAACATTTTTCGTTCGAGCGATATTTAGTTGAGCGACAATATTGTGTGTTTCCTATTGCCGACTTACAAGCTTGGATTTCCCTTCTGTATAGCCTCTAGCTCCGTTAAGTTTACCCCTAAAATACATAAATATTTTTTTTTTTTTTAATTTAATACCTGAAGGAGCAATTTGGGATACCTACTCCAATCTATACACATATAAAAGTGTCTGTTCTGACTGGCTGACTAATTTGCTCATCAAAACACAGCCCAAACTGCTAATCTGTGGAGTCATGCAACTTTGAGGTTGTATTAAAGGAACTTTTGGTTATGATCCCCTCCGTTAATTTTGTGGGGGGTCTTCTTAATAGGATGCCGCAAGATTACCTTTACCGTTTTTAGGGAGCTTTGTTTTAATTAATATCTATACGTTCTCAATAGTATAGTAGTGAGTATACATTATATACATATACAAGCTAAGTGAAACTAACTAGTGAACCATTCCCAGATTTCCTTTCAAATTTTCTTATATTTTTATTTGCGCTAAATTTAAGAACTCTCACAGATGAATGCTTGTACGAAGCTGGGACTTTGTTATTTTTACGCAGACAGCTTTTGTCAGAATAACGTTCCAATACTTTAACGTTTCAAAATGTTGCAAACATTATTAGAGAAAAAATAAAGTGCACGACGGGGTCGACCGAAGCTTTCTCTTTTATTGCTGATCTTGCTGAATGTTAGAGTAATTTCGAATTTTTTGTGGTTGCTATTGCCACTGAAGATTTGGTCTCCGGATTTGGGTAGATAGATAATTTTTTCACAAATATTTATGTTTATGTTTTCTTATTATGTATTTCGATCAAAATCGTTAGAGCGGTTTTTTGAAAAAGCATGCAAACAAATTATTACAATTTTGCGTAGAACTATTTTTCAACCGTTTAGCTGAAAACTAACAGCTAGGTTCCAGAAATCGAGTGAAATCGAAATTGCAAATCGAGTGAATTCGGCTCCCGGAAATTACGCCAGAAAACTTTTATTTGGTCGAAATTAGAAAAAGCACCAGAACATTGTTTGGAAAATACGCCAGAAACGTTAGAAAAAAAAATTTGGCGTAATTTCCGGGAGCCGTGTCGAAATTTTTTCGAAATCACAATTTCACTTTGTCTCAATTCCGAAAATTTTGAAATCGAAATCGAATACAGTGAAATGTAGAACATAAAAATTCATTTCCGATTTCATTTCGAGTGAAAGTGAAATGTGAAACCTAGCAGTAAGTACAAGGTGGCGCAAAAATAACCTTCCGATGTTTTTTGGCTGTAATTTAAAAAAAAAATGAAAAACTTTGATTCTTCTTGTGGATTATTTTTATTTGGTCTTTTAATTTTTTTTACATCAAGTCGAGAATATGATGTCATGTAAATGGCCGCCGCCACAGTTGATTGTCATTTGAGCCCTTTTTATGGCATTTTCCATCACTTGGCCTAAACTTCCGGCGATAGGTCCTCACATTCTTGACGGATATTGTCTTTAAGAGCTGCAAGAGTCTGAGGCTTGTTGACATAAACCCGCGACTTCAAAAAGCCCCACAAAAAGAAGTCTGGAGCGGTCAAATCAGGCGATCTTGCTGGCCAGTGCAAATCGCTAAAACGGGAGATTAGGCGCCCGGGAAATGCATCCTTCAGCATATCGGTTGTGGCACGTGCTGTGCCGTTGCACCGTCCTGTTGGAACCACATGTTTTCCAATCCCAATTCATCAAGTTGCGGCAAAAAGAACTCGTTGATCATTGCTCTGTAGCGCTCAGCATTCACAGTAACCGTTTGGCCCGCGACGTCTTCATGTCCATGACATCTTCGGCTACAGCAGCAATATTCTCTGCAGAACGGCTACTCCGGGGTCTGCCACGCCTGGCAGCATCTCGTGTTGTGCCAGTGTCTTCGAGGCGAGCGGCTAAACGTCGCAGTGTTTCACCAGTAGGCGTTGGAAGGCTAGGAAATCTGCGACGAAATTCACGTTGTGCCAAAGTCACCGACCGATTATTGCTCAAATAAATAGTCACCAATATTCCGCGTTCTGGAGCAGTGTAGCGTAACATTGTTTACTAAAGTGTATTTCGCATGCGTTTACTACACAAATGTTAAAACAGAACTGACATTAGGGGCCAATCGCAAAATTTATAGCATTTTCTGATAGGAGGATTACTTTTGCGCCACCTTGTACAAGGTATTGTTTAGGTCAGGATATAAAAATTACCTAGCAGCTACATTTTTATCCATGAGTTTTTGTTAAAATCGTATACTACACCGTTTTTGAGAAAGGCACAATTTTAAAAAATACCGTTGTTTTTGTTTGACTTTTTACCGAAGAACTGGGTATGCTGTATGTATGCACTATGCAGTCATAATAAGCATGCCTACTTTAACTCAAATATCAAACGGTTCAAATCGTTAGAGCCGTTTTCTAAAAAATTTAAATTGTTTAATACATATTTTATAAAAATGTTATATAGGAAATGCCGTTAATATTAGGGCTAGCATAAACAAAAAAAAAACGTAATATCAGAATTGAATGAAATCTCGAGTTCGAAATTTTGTACGAAAATAATAGGTAGATACCTACCTATCTTTCTCTTACTACGTATACCGAAAAGTTAAAAATTAAGTGGCAGCAACGTTACAATAAATAAGGAGCGTTACAGTTTACAGAGGCATGATCTCCTATTTTGGTATAAGAGGCATTGAGAAACTGTAACTCGAACTAAACGAGCTAAACTTCCACAAGCTATGCAGTAATCGATCTTTTACGCACAAAGCTTAATAATTGTGTATATGTCTGAGGCGATTGGCATCCGGATCGCTGCAATTTAGTTCCACTGAAGGTTTTTTTTGCAGGGCCATCGGGTTAGGCATTTTGATCGATCTGTTTGTGAAATATGTAACTACAACCCATCGAAAATGTGTTGCAAAATTTGGTTCAGGATGGACTGCTGCCAATCGCATCGGACAGACGTCAACTTAAAACAAACTGTAAAAATATATTAAATCGTGTCTCTGTCTATATTTCATTGATATTCAAAAGAAACCAGCAGATGGGCTCGCCTTATGTACATATTTTCTAGACATTTAAGAAAATCCAATTGAACAATGTATTGTGTACTTTTCAAAGACCATTGAAATTTATATGCATCTATGAGATGGAACCAACCCGTACTTACTTATAGTGAATCGATCACATTCCAACAAATTGCATCAAAATCGTACCTTCATATAACCTGCCTTCATTATACATAAGAACAGAGCTTGTTATCAACTTATTTTTAAAATTAATTGAAACCCATCATTCTCAACACTTTTACATGCAACTTTGTTGATTTTTAATTGATTGCGTTCTGAAAATCGGTTTCCTACATTGTAGTCCACAGAGATTCAACCCTCAAAACAAAGGACAACAATACACTCAACTAAACCTCTTTTATGATCCATGTTCAATTCGATTCATATAGTATGTCGATCGATTTTAATTTTATTTCAAATTCACTTCAAACCAGTCGCTTCCGACCCATATACGTATACAGGAGACTGGAGAATCAACCTCCCACCCAAACCTATATTCATTGGGAAAACCTTTATCCTTTCCCATTCACTTTGGTTCAGTTGTCACAAAAGCAAACATTCAGTGGTAGTAACAACACATTCACATAAACACACAACGACACGGCATCACTTGTGAGAGTAACGTTTTGCACAATCCACCTTCACGTGTATCCTGCCTGCCTGCCTGCCTGATGGGAGGAGGGTAACGTTCCCACCATTGCCCGCATATATAGGGCCTTACCTTAGGGGTGGATTGGAAAGTGGCGTTGGACATTTTCATACGGATGTTGAGAATTTCCTCGCATAAGGAATGAATTTTTCATTAATGCTCTCCCTGTCTAAACTTGTTTTTCACTGTGAACGAATATAAACGATTGCAAACAGAAGCAGCGAGCGCGCTTACATTTAATTTAGTTGAATTTTCAGATAATGCAATTTGAAAGCATAATGTTAATGATTTGAATTCGTAATATTAATTTTAATAAAATGTGTACTTATATTTCAGATGATTGTTTAAACGCAAAATACATTTTAATATAAAACTGTTTATTAAAGCTATAGTGTTTGCGAACTACTCAGTGTTTAAGATTTCCTTTAAATTTCACCCTTAACCATACTGACCGAGTTTACTTACCGATTTGATTTTCATACTGAGCAGTACCAAGTCTGCGTTAAAAAGCTAATCTATACACACACATTAAGACTGTAGGGGATTTTATGTCTGTTACCGGTTAACGTAAAAAACTACTGGAGAGATTTTGATGAAGCTTTTTTTTAAATGTTTCTGAAGACTCCGAGAAGGTTTTAGGCTATATAGTATATGGTTTATTGCCACGCCCACTTTGGGGAGTGATTTTGTCTAAAATGTAATTTTACCTGACCTCACTGCCTTTAACTTGCACAAATGGAGTACATGCAAAGCAAAATAAAGGAAGATGGGCCAATTCGACGTCATGTAGGGGAGATCGGGGCTAAAAGTAACAGGGCTAAGAAGTAAAAGCCAAAAACTCAGGGTTCCTCTTAGAATTAAGAATTGCTTGATAGAGAAAAATGTTCGTCTTCTCGATACCTACCCGCGTATCTATTTCAGTTGCAGATTGGACCTCAGCGAGTGAAGTTATACGGTTGGTGCCAAAAAAAAGCAGGCTTGTAACATTTTTTTTATATTTATGGTCATTTTCATCACACAGAGAAAGAAGAGCGCTGAGTATCTCCGGGGTAAAGCTACGATTACACGTCCATTTTTTTGAGTCATTTAAATGGTGCTGTGACGTCAGGAAAAAAAAGTCGCATAAGAGCGACATTTAAGCTACGATTCGTCATTGAAAAAATGGCGATCACACGAAATGACTATCATCGTCATTTGTGTCCCAAAATCAAATGACGGACACTGCGAGTCATTTAGAATTTTCCGTTGGGATGCCATTGTCCTAGACGTCATTGAAGAGCGATCACACGGCCATTTTTTTCCGCCATTTAAATGGCACTTAATTCATGTCATTTGGTGCGACATTTTCCTAGTCATTTAAATGACGCTGCCAAAAATGGCGATCACACAGAGCGACATATAAATGACTGCTTTGTGACGGGATTTTTACGTCAGAGCGCCATTTAAATGACTCGAAAAAAATGGCCGTGTAATCGTAGCTTAAGAAAAGATGTAACATGTCATTAAACATTAAAAAAGGTTTGGCCGACTTATTTTCAAAGTTGTAGGAGGACCATCGGTTTTAGTAAAAAGTGTTAATTATAGCCCAAATGAATAGAAGAGAATAAATCCCCTACTGTACACAATTTGCTGTAATTCTTACTTTCAGACACCTTGGGGATATTGCTTATTGCTAAGGTATACTATGCCCTGAGTAGTTCAGGTACATAAGGTAAGATTTCATTGATTTCGTGTCACAGTCAAAGTTCATTTTATACAAAAAGTAGAATTTATTTACATCCCAAAATATAAAATTTTCCAACATACTGTTACATACTTCTTCAACTTTACTCATAGCCACTTGACATAAACGTTATATCGGCCGTCTGGGTTCTGAATTCACCCGGAAAACAGCAATTAAAACTTTTAGGTATTAAACCAATTCACTTGCAGTTGCCAACTAAAGAATTCAAATTAATTAATTTATAATCCATTCTATCTGAGAATTATTTTCAAAACTGCAACATTCACTTGGATATTGTTCGATGAGACGTGTTCTCGTTTCTCTTTTATTTTCTGTTTGAAAGGAGAACATTTTGAACTCATTTTGAAGCTGCATTAAAATTGAAATTCCAGCGTACAAACAGATTCTAGATACATAGTCATAGTCATATTCTCTTAGCCTCTACCCCCACGCATAGTTCAACCCCTCTGCTGTTTGAGTATACGAATCCGTTAGGGGAAAACTTTCGTAATAAATTGTGCCCAAAAATGCACTAAACAAACACCAGTTAAAGTGAATTTGGTACCGCATCGCGGATATATATGGACGTATGGAGCTAAAGTCTTTGATGCTGGTATATCCTAGTTGGAGATGTGACGTGATTGTGAAACAACAGTCTATTGGGATTTAATTAAAGATACAAGTTACTTTTCTTTCATAAAAGTCCATTTACTTATTTACAGTCTTTCTGTTAGGTAGGTAGGCGGTTTTGAAAAATGCAAGTACCTAGCTGTATGTGTTCGACCTGTTTTTTGAAGTATGTTAAAGAGGAGAGTTTAGATTCAACCTCTGGAAAAAATAGTTGCTTAATAGGGCCCATACACGACGCAGACACGTCGCTGCAGACCTTAAGTCTGTGCAAACATGCCTTGGCCACACACGGTGCAGATAATCTGCACAGACATTAGTTTGTATGATTTCGTCGTGGTCTTCGGGTCAGAAAAATGACGGATACTGCTAGCCGATCCGACTTCATTAATGCCGAATGGATGAAGGAAATTTAATGAAACTGCTAGAAAAAATTAATCCAATAATAACTAAACAAAAAACTTGAATGAGGGAACCGATTTCTCCAAGCGAGACGCTTCCAATTATGTTTACGCCATGAATTTTCTCGCTCGTCTGTGCAAAATTCACCATACACGACACAGACATGTCGTTGCAGACCAAGAAAAATTCAAAAAATTTTGAATTCATACAGACGGTCGCTGCAAACAGTCGACATGGCTACACACGACACAGACGGCCTGCGCGGACATGTCCACAACAACAAAATATATTGGTCTGCAGCGACGTGTCTGTGTCGTGTATGGGCCCTATAAGCTATAATTGTTCGCACTGATACCTACTAATATTACAAATGCGAAAGGAACGCTACCTTTCTGTCTATCTTAAGTCTTAGGACTTAACTTAGAACCTGGGATTTGAAGAAGAACAAAGGCGAATTTTTATGCTTAATATTTAAAAGGAAAGAAAGTGGAGAAACCTTTCTTCAATGAAGTAAAAAACAATGTCTTCGAAAGAAATTTCACGATGCTATTTCTTGACAAGCTTGGGCTAACATTGTAAACTCCAATAAGCTTCCAGAAAGCTTTAGCCTTGAAGTTTGGTAAATTAAAGTATATTCCCTGTTTGAAACATCTTGCAAAATGTTAAAGGATTAGACAAAGAGGCGTGGCAACTCGCATACAGAAATAATTCAATATCGAGTCGCTGCCTAAGAAGTTTTACTGAAAAAAAAAACAACCGATATTTTCAGACACTTATGGGAGCTGAAGTTGTAAAATTTGCAAGAGTTAATGGAAGTTAAAGAAAAAATAAATAAGTAATAAATAAATAAAAATAAATAAGTAATGAAATTAGTGGCATTTCTTAGTTAGCAATTAAAATAGTGCTAAATGTCAGTTCTTGCCCGATCCTCAAGTGGGGAGACCCTCTGACCTCCGACAACTACAGAGGTATTAGTCCTCTTGTGTTGTATGAACGCTTGAAGCCTTTGGTCAACAACCTGACTGGTCCCTATCAGTGTGACTTCAGGCCAGGAAAGTCCACCATCGATCAGGAAGTTCCAATCGATACCCACCAATTTTTCATCGATTTTAAGGTCGCCTATGACAGCATTTATAGAAACGAGCTATAGGTACACCTACACAGCAATGTCTAGTGCTAATGCTGCTCCATCAAGGTTGATAAAGAACACACCGAGACCTTCGATGCCAAAAAAGGATTTAGACAAGGCGATGCGCTGTTCTTCAACATCGTTCTTGAAAGAATGGTGCAAAACTCAAACGCTAACATCAGAGGTACTATCTTTCAAAAGTCCGTCCATCTACTCGCCCATGCCGACGACATCGACATAATCGGCACAATGCAGCGGGATATCACTTACGCGTTCGTGAGTATTGAGATGGAGGCGACGAAGATGGGTTTGGCGGTAAATGAGGGCAAGACTAAGTATATGCTGTAATCAATAAAGGACACCCAACACCGACGTCTCGGACAGAATGTCACTATAGACAGATATAACATTGAAGTGATTAAGGACTGTGAAGCTGTGGCAACCGCCACAAGAGCATCCAATTACCTAACCTAACCTAAGGACTTTGGCTAACTAGGCTCACCGATGGACTTAGACAATGACACTAGGGCTGAGATTGAACAAAGAATAACTCTTGCCAATCGCTGGTTATTTGGGCTACGAAAGCAACTGAGTATCAAAGCCCTCTCTCGAATAACTGTGACCCTTTATAAGACCTTAATTGTCCCATTCCTTCTCTATGGTGCAGAGGCATGGGCTTTCTCAAAAGCGGATGAGGTCACTCTTAGTTGTATTGAGAGGAAAATTCTTCGAGTAATTTTTGGTGCCTTCTGCATAGACGGTGAATGGAGGAGGAGATACAACGACGAACTGTACAGCGACATTGACCTAACCATAAGAGTGAAGATCCAACGACTCCGGTGACTGGGTCATGTATAGCGAATGGACATGAATGCTCCGGCCCGGAAGATTTTCGAATCCACACCCGAGGAACGGCGCAGTAGAGAAAGTCCGTGACTCAGGTGGTGCACGCAAGTGGAAGGGGACCAACCAACTTAGCGTTTGAAACCGGAGACGTGCTGGCTGGAAACGCTTGTTGGTTGAGGCCCAGGTCCACCCCGGACTGTAGCGTCATCTTAAGTAAGTAAGTAAGCTTATGATGATTGCTGCCTTTCCGCGTTTAGTATAGAAGGTGCTTTGTTTGTTTGGTTACATCGTTCTGGATATTACATGCATTTCCTTGCCCTTCACTTAGAGGTTAGTCTTTCCTATAGGCATTTTGAGGAGGTTCTTGCCCGATCGGACTGTAAACTGATTCCGCAAAGTGAACAATCGTGCAAATGATACAAATAAAATAGGGATCAGACACATAGCTCTGGTGCGACTATCAAGTGTATAAACTATTTCAATCCAACTAGCCTCTTGGGAACACATACACTCCCGCTCATCTGAATAGGTTCAACATTATTTAAAAAGTAAAAAGACAATATCTCGTTAACCAAATTGCCGATTTTAATGAAATCAATTTTTTTGTATAGATAGAATAATCAATTTTTAATGAAACACGAAAGTTTGCGGTCTCTAACACACGTATATATATTTTTATTTTTATGTTTGGAAAAACATGTCAAAAAAATCCCATTTATTTTGGCTCATCAGAATAGGTTCAAGGGCAATGACTCTAGTTTGTGATCTACAACGATTATGTAACGACGTCAATTATTTTGCTTTTTTAAATTTAAAGTAATTACAGCCTTTTTTTCTAAAATTGGTCGCGGAAAGCAATTAAACAACTTTGAAAAAGGCCAAATAAAAGGATACTTCAAATTTGGTTTAAAGCCGGGCCAAATCGATTAGAAGATTGGCATAAGTCAAAATGTAGTTGGTAGTTTTATTCAGAATGAATTAAGCTATAATATCAATATGAAAGGAGGGGCTCAATATGCGACAACATCAACAGACAGAAGACTTATCATCTGAACTGCTTCAAATTCCCAACGTTCTGCTGCTAGAATCAAGGAAGAATGCGGTGCTAACGCAAGTCTGTCATCTGAAAAACGCATTATTTTGAGTGCCAAGCATTTGAAGAGACTGATTGTAAAAAAAGAACACATCTCAATGATTTGCGCAAAGCTGCACGACTTCAGTTTGCTCTAGAGCATATGACGGGGAACAAGGAGTGGCAGATTGTCGTGTTTTCCGATGAAAAGAAGTTCAACCTGAATGGACCGGTTGGCTAAAACTATTACATTCACGACCTGCGAAAGGATGAATGTGTTTTAGGTAGTCACCACACCTGTCGGGTATTACGATGTTCCGCATAAATCATATTTTGGGACTTGGGACTTTGTGAGCTACAATTTGTTACATCGAAAATTAACGCGAATGTATACAAAACTATACTAGAAAATGCTTTTCCTAATTTTTCGAATATTTTTGAACGGATGCCATGGACAAAGGCCCCATTCATACCTAGTGGAGTGTTGTTAAACAGTGGATAAAGGATCAAAACGTGAAATTGCTGGAGTGGTTGCCATACTCCCCGGACATAAATATTATTGAAAACGTTTGGGGTCTATTGTCCAAAAAGTATATGAGGACAGGGGACAATTTGAAAATCCTGCAAGCCTAATTGGCGCCATTAAAAAAGCCGGGTCAACAATTTCACTTGGAATTATTGAAAAATTTTATAAGTATTTTCCAAATCGTATCTACGAAATTATATTGAACAAAGGAGATAGTACTATGTACTAAATTACACTTAAATATGTAGCTAAATGTTAAAAGCAACCAAATCTGTGAATAAGTATTTAATATATATATATTTTTAATTTTCAATTTTTGAACCTATTCAGATGAGCCAAAATAAATGGTCACTTCTAGATACGTGTTTGGAAAACTAATCATAAAAATATAAATACGTGTGTTAGAGACCGCAAATTTTCCTGTTTCATTAACAATTGATTATTCTATATAAGAAAATTGATTTCATTAAAATCGAAAAGTTGGTTACAGAGATATCGTTATTTTACTTTTTAAATAATGTTGAACCTATTCAGATGAGCGGGAGTGTATAAAGGAAGGCATTTTCGTCAAACTCACAAAGGAGGCTTAACTCAAATAAATATATGACAGATTGCCCTACTGACTAAGGACGTAGGTATATAGGCATACGTATAGATAAGTGTGTATGATGTGCATAGTATCTAATTATCTTCTAAGTGCACAGCTAATCTAATTTTGCACATAAATTATTACACAACAAACGGGCCAGACAGGACTGACTAGGACGAGACGGATACTTTTATTGATCACCAATAAAAATGCATGTACGACACAAAAAAATGTTAACTTTAGTGTAAGGGACAAGCACACCAGCCGCCACCAATTGTCCCGGCAATGATAGAATTTTCTTTTAAATGGAAAACATTTAAAAGCTTCTGACGCTAATACTATTCAAAAGGGTACACACAACACGATGGTTACGTATACGTATACGATGACTATGACGACAGAATACACATTGTTCGCATAATGCACCTCCACCTCCATTCTATGCTGCCGTCGAATGTGCCCTCGTAGGTTCGTTCGCCTTTTAGCTCTAAGCGTGCATTTGGGTTAAATGAAAATACTATCTGCCGCACAGTGATTTTCTTTTTGTACAAACAAAATCTAAAAGAGCCGCCCGATATGCAACCGTAGGGAAGATTGATGTTCGGATTGGCGTACAGTTTTTGCATTGTCCTATAACCTCGTTGGGGTTATGTATTCTATTTATCTCTTGTTGACTACTTTTCTGTAAGGAAGATTTTTAGAAAGTTGATATATTAACAAGTGGGTTGAAAAGTTCACATGTAAATAAAGTCGCACGACCTAATTTAGGCTAAATAATTTCACCTACTCTTATTCGAATACTAGTCAGAATGCGATTTAGAGGTTTTAAATGACTGCCGTATATAACTCCTTCGCAACGAATTGTAAAGGAAAGAAAGGTCACAAAATTACACTGATTCGCTGATCTCCTAGCTACGACTTAAGCACAAACTTTGGTTGAAAACCAAGCCTTATGAGTATAGCTTTGTGAGGTATCTTGTAAGGCCACTTGCTTGCGATTTTGAAGGCACATAGTTTGTTAGAAACAAACCCAATAAGGTGTTTGGTTATATAGATCCATTCTAACTCTCGTCGTTTTAAGGACAAAAAAGATCTTTTGATATTTCCCATCTTCTATTTATGAACTCATGGACAATTCACTCTTCCTTTAGTTAACTCGATTCCCACAAGTTTATTCAAAAACCCTAGGTCATTGTCTTCACTACTCTCTTTGAAAATATCAAACAAATTTATGTCACGATACTTTGATATTTTTAACTCGTTTAAAGAACGAGGTCCACAAATCTGATCACTCGAGCATTTGAGACAATGTCGCACAAAAAGTGAGCTCGATGTTGGCTTTCCAAGGCTGGAATCGTTATTGTCTTGTATGCGAAAAGGTCAACGACTTCCAAATAACATTCCAAGCAGGCTATAGTACGCTTTTCGGCTCAAAGGGTCCTTCAAAACCGGCTATGTAGGACATAGCTCCACTCTCAACATCCCTGATAAGGCGGATGAAGTCTAGGTACACTAAAAGTCTTACCACACTAGACTTCGACATACTGTACGAGCTACGAAGTACTCTTCCCTAATAGAGCTAATTGGCAAGGGAATACAATTTTAAGCGAAAGTTAAATTTTCGGTTTATACAGCTTACTCTAGACACATGCAGTATGCTCCGGCAGAGGTTCTGGCCGTACTCAAAGCTGCGGAACTACTTGAAATTCGATTAATATCCAATAAGAATATCACCGTCTACATTGATAGTCTGGCTCCGTTAAAGGCGCTATAGTTTTATGTCTAAACTAGTCAGGAGTTGCCGCATAATGATCGGAACGTTATGTTCGCAGAAACATGACAAATTATGTCATGTCGGGTATCTGAACGCTCTGATATGTGCAGTGCTTTGTGCTTCCACAAAATGAAATAACCAATGGCTCTGCCCAAAAGAATTATTCTCGATAAAACCATCAATACCGTTGACCTATGATGGTCACATATGAAAGGACCCACGTTCTCAAAGCATCGGAGTAAATCTAGATAGTTCTAACAAATCAGCAGATCAAAGTTACAAGTAGCGATATGCTATTGCCATCTGAGGAATCACGCCAAGAGATTTGGTTAAACGAACTCGGACTCATGCAGATATTGTGAGGACCTAAATGTCGCAGAGGTTATTACCTATCTTCTCTGTGAATGCTAAGCTATTGCTCGGCACACCTATTGATATTCTCAGGAGTGCCCTGCTTAAGAATGTCACTAGTTCGTTTGTAGTTCGTTTCTGGCACAGGGCCTTGGACACGTGGTGGCCAGCTGTGTTGGTCCATCTCAATGTACAAATGTAATGTCGGAATTACCAGAGCCACTTCTGTTGGGTTGTTGGTGTGGGCGCAGTAGCGCAGTGGTTAGTGTGCTGGATTATTGTGCGAGGGATCCCAGGTTCGATCCCCGGAAAAACACAAATTAAATCTTGAGGTTTTTTCTACTGCGCCACCTCTCGCGAACGTCTGACAAACATCCGAGAGTATTACTGTCCTGAAAAAGCTTCTCAATTCAGCCGTTCGGACTCGGCATGAAATTGTAGGTCCCTTCCATTCGCCCCAAAAATAGAAACTCACACAAACGAATGGTTGAGAGAAGCTAGGCCTAGGGTGTCGACCGCCTGTTGTGCCACCTATTTATTTATTTTTTACTTTTGTTGGGTTCCACTACCATCATAACAGCATTTCCAATTAAAGCCTCGAGACCTAACACATTTCCCAAAAATAATAATAAACAACAGGGTGTTTTATGAATCTCTTGCAATTATTCATAAATAAGTAACAGCTCTCAGAGTTATTTACATAAGAACGTACTTAACACTTGCTTGATTTTTCATATACAAGGCACGCAGCGCATATGCCCTTAAGATGAATTTTTATTCCGCTGTAAATAACAATTATTTTCCACCTAGCCGGGCAAAAAATAAGGAAGCAATTACAATAAAATAATAATCACCAGGGCTCAATTTCGTTCCACTGACAGTACCAAGGACAACTTCACAGGCACAATTTGCCTGTACGCCCATAATCGTCTGACTGTAATTAGCTGTATTATACAGAGCTCATTCTCCATAACTCGCTATATAATTCAACATTATATATCTATAGTGGTATACTCATAGTTACATCATGAAATGTTGCAAATAAATCCGCATCGGTGATGGGTGGTGACACGTTGATGACGACTCATATTCGCGCGTCTCTCATAAATAACTCATTCCATTTACCATTCACAAGCGGAAATGGTAAATTAACCAAATTTATCGGAAGTTCAAAAGGTGACAATTGAAACGAATTGAACAAATTTATCTCAGTGCAGGGCTTCTGTTTCTCTAGATGCGAGTCGAGTTGGATTATGTTTTCGTGCAAGTTTCGCTTTTCATTGAAGTGTCCGACATGCAGTTGTGATTGTGATGTATCTATACTACTGCATCATAATGTATCTGTGCAATGTGTATGCTTAACTGTAAATTGTAATTAAGTTGATTATTCGATAATACCACCCGTTTTGAGGAGGACGCGCAGGTCCGACCATCCATTAAGGGTCAATGAATGTTGATTGAGTTCGTCATTACGACGACAACGATGACGATTATTATTATGAACCTCATCAGTGATTGTTTTTTTTTTTTTTTTTTTTTTTTTTAGCGAAACTGAGGAGAATAATAAAATTAACCTTTATGATGTAAACGCGTGTTGATTAATGAGTTGTTATTCTTTTTTGCTTCCTTTGTAATCAGATTCATGGAGTATATGCTGGAGGCAGCAATTGATTCACAGATTCAATTACAATTATTCCAAGATTTTAAGATTTAAGATTTTTTTTATCTATTTAACTTTATTCGGTAGAGGGATTTTTTTATCCGCGTGCTCATGGAAGGATGTCGTCGTTGAGATTGTTTCATTACTATTTTTAAGGTTCCGTTTCCATATGGAGGAACCTTATTGCTTTCGCTACGATGTCTGTCCGGATAAACTATCCAATTTTGTACCTAGGTCTATCTCAAGAACTGATTGACGTAGAAGGCTGAAATTTGCACACAACATCCGGTATAACATCTAGTTAAACGACAAATACCAATAATAGCGACACATTGAATAGTTTTGGAGTAATAAGTAATTTAGCGAAAAAAATATTTTCATTTGCACAAAAAACAGTTTCTTTCTTGATTTACAACAAAAATTTGTTTTTCTATTTTGTAGATCATATTCGTAGCTATATATGTGCTGAAGACTGTTTTGTCGAAAAGTTAATATTTTACGAGATATTTACAAAAATATGTCCAATATGTCATTCATAAGCGTGTTATCTTATACGTTTCCTTTCCAATAGAAGCCGCGTTTTATTATCGCTAATGATCCATATGGATCATCCTCTGATAATAAAACGGTGTGGTATCTCCCATATGAAAAAAAATATGCAAAAATATTAAATGCCATTTCTCGACACCCATGGTAGCTTAAGTTGTTAAATTGTAGACATTGATGTTCATTGTCAAAAAATAACAACCTAGCCAATTTCACCCACAAAGTGTGAGTGGGATGGCACCACCCTTACAACAAAGTTATTAAAATCACTATATCTGAACATTGCCTGACATTGCCTTCGACAGTCATGGGAAAATATATGTCTATACAATACAATTCGTGGGCACACGTCTGAGGAAATATCGGTCGAAGCACACGGAGTACAGAATCAGTCCGGACACATCGGTTAAATAAAACGGCCCCAGAACAATTGACGGACAATAAAAATGTACGAGCAGGCAAAACAACGTTTGCCGGGTCCGCTAGTAATTATAAAAAATTTATAAAGCTTATAAAATAAAACTGCTTGTTAACGGTTGACATGAAAACTACTAGACACATTTCAATGACACTTTTTTTTAAAACTTTCCTAAGACTCAGAGAAGGCTTTAGGCTATGTCGTTTATTGCCACGCCTTCTTTCTGAAAAAAGTTTTTTTTTTTTACTTTACTGCCTTCAACTTGCCAGTACCAAACAAAAAACACAGTAGTAAGTAGGTAGACAATAGTCTCTAAAATATTTAAAGCTATCAATCATATTTCTGTTTTATCCAGAAGCTGATCAACAAAACAAAGTCAAGTCTTACATGATCAAATTAAAATTATAACAGCAATTAATGCTGTCTCATCTAGTCCTAATAAAAGGGTACTGTGGCTTTAGCCCCCTGACGTATTTTCCCTTGACAGTTAACTCAATAGCCAGACTTTGAGATACTTTGTGCTTCAATACGGATAAGCAGGTCGATTTTTTTGAGTGTGAATCTTTCCGTTTCTACTTAGATTCCTTTCGGTACTAGGCGATGTTTTTCCTCTTAATGGAAATTATTACATATTACATTTGACAATTAAGGGATGGCACTGTAGGTACGATCCAAAGAAAGCTTTACTGACCTCTTAGGGGCCAAGAAGGGAATTACTCATTACTCGATATTTTATGATGTTTCTCTTTCTCGGTCATTTTAAATAAGAGCGCGTGGATATAGAATTATTGCGCGATTCAAACCAAGTACGGGAGTGAACCTATCTGCATTACCTACAAAGGCATATTCGTTACAAGGTACTAGAAAGAAAGCACGAATTTTGCCCAGTAAGTGAAAGAGTGAAAGATGGTCTAAATCTGTCCGTTTGGCGAAGAGCTTAGGTGCATATATGTTTACATAGATACAAGCCTTTTGTTGGCTTTATTTACGCTCGCTGGATGAAAATGAAGAAGAACTAAGAGTCAAAAAAAAAGTAAAGCCACATTAGAATAAAAAAAAATGTTTGCGGTGTCATCCTCTCTGTTCTATTCAATTGTTAGTGGCCTAGTATTCTTTGCTCAATTGACCAATCGCCTACCTTTTAACCAATTGACTGAGATGTACAAGGTTCGTTTCTAACAGAGAAAAAATGGAACTAAATACATAGTTGCAAGTGGAATTATAACAAAGGGTGTTTTTTTTAGAGGTATGGTTTTTAAACTGGCAACACTGTTTCTACAGATTGGAAGTTTTACAGTTAAAGGTTGATTTGTGGTTAGTACGTTTTGCCATCTTACGATGAATAGATTAGCGCCAGAACAACGAGTCCAAATTGGACAAACCTATTTTGAAAACCATGATTCGGTTCGCCACTCTATGAGAAATAAAGAAAACTGATTTCTCAGATTTTGGAAATTCAACCCTTAAAGGGGTAAAAGGGGGGGTCAAAGTTTGTATGGAAAACATTTTATTTTTCATCCGATTGACTTCAAATTCGGTTTATGAACTTTATATGAGAAATAAAGAAAATACATTTCTCCTATTTTGGAAATTCGACTCCTAAAGGGGTAAAAAGGGGGGGGGGTGTCAAAGTTTGTATGGGGAAATTTTATATTTCATCCGATTGACTTTGTTGACTCTCAATGAGAAATAAAGTAAACTTCTTTCTCTAATTTTGGAAATTCAACCCCTAAAGGGATAAAAGAGGGGGTCAAAGTTTGTATGGGAAATTTTAATTTTTCATCCGATTGACTTCAAACTTGGTTTTTATATTGTCTATGAAAAATAAAGAAAATCTTTTCTTCGATTTTGGAAATTCTACCCTTAAAGGGGTAAGAGGGGGGTAAAAGTTTATTTTTCATCCGATCGACTTCAAACTTAGTCTGTGGCCCTTTTCTTAAGTCACGAACCGTTCGTCGTATCAATTTTAAACTTTGTAATACGTCCCAAAATCTTTCGCCGTTGAATATGCTTATCGCCTCATCTAACTCCAGCGTACGTACTCCAAATCCAAAGATATTCAAGCGGAATTCTGTATGAATGGGGTCATATTGCTAGAAAGTAGTGCATCTTTCTGGTCACAAGAGTGTAATAATATCTGGTAGGTGTGGATTGTGGAATACAATGAAGGGGTTAAAGCTCCCCCCTATTCTAAAGATGGTGCTTATCATATCGCTGCATTTGCCAGCAAAGAAATATGTTTTGTCCCATAGATTGTGACTCAATCTGCTATAGTATGATCTGTGTTGAGATGCCAGCACTTCACTAACAAAAATATTGATCATATAATCTTTGAACTGTTTTTTTCCAATAGGGCATTAAACACATTTTTCAGAGATACTTACTTCTCCTTAGGTACTTTCTTAGGTAGGTTTCCTGCGCGATATATAAATATAAAAGAGGGAACTAACTGACTGTGAAGAAATCTGTGAATACCAAATTATGTGGACTGCGCGAGCGAAGCCGCGGCAAAAGCTAGTCTTGAATATTCCCTTTTATTCAAACTTATGATAATGTTTTCAATAAGTATCTATTTTTTTTTAAATTTTCAGACAATTTTTATATTTTTCAGATCATTATTATTTGTTTTCAGACGTTTTAAAAATTGTTTCAGACGTTTCCAATATCTAATTTTCTGATGAGTTCTATTAAATTTCAGACGTTTTTTCGATTTTGCCGACGTTTCCAATTTTTTTTTTTTTTTTTCTGAAAAATACTATTTATTTGTAGACGAAAAAATTGTAGCCGATGGCCTGCCTACTGCTAAGTCAGGCATTTGAAGGAAATAATATTCAATTATTAATCCAAAGATTTACTCTTTTCACACGGTTTTTTAGTAGTCTCTTCGAAACACAACTAAATAGATGGCCCACCCTATACATACCTATTAGTATGTTGTAGGTACTAGAGAACAACTAATTCAACTAAGCACATAAAATGGAAAACATGTTGCTCTACACTTCTACAGTAACGTAAACGTAATATATACACGTAAGTATATCCAAGTGAATGTGAGGAAACAAGCTACAACACTATTTCATTCGGCGAATACTTAAAACAACCAGCAACGTCTTCGACGAATGAGCATTCACCTCCGGCTGACGTTGACTATTTGTCGCGCGCGTTAAACTCGAAAATTCTTAAAAAGGTGCGACCCCCCAACTTCCGGTCGCTAAACCAACAAACATAAGCGCGCGTAGCGTACGCTTTGTGTATGGCATGGCAATGGAATCATAGAACTTTTTACATGTGTTTTGTGAGCTCTTTACCTGTTTGAATGGCAAGTTGCGTCTACCAAAGCAATACACAGAGCTATAGCTTTTTTATTATTTTAAATTTCCATTTGGCTTTCGTTTTGTTTCTCATGTTGTTTTGTTTTACTCTCATGGAAAATTATGCTCTCCTAATTCGATGTCCGTTTCGGAGAGATACGTTAACTAAATGTATATAGATATGCACATAGAATGAATAGAAAATTGTCTCTTACATTTCGTTCAACATCAAATTTACATATTTGACATTTAGCAAATGACAAAATAATACTAACACACACAAATAATTTTTACAATTTGTTCACACGAAGAACGTTAATAGTACCAACAAGCTTGTATGAATGCTGACTGCATTGGTCTGACAATCGGCGTAATTTATCGTAAATGAATTTCGAACTGCTGTGGCTGTCTGGATTTGGCTATAAAAAGATTTTGACATAATAGCTTTAAAATATGGAAATTATTACGAGTTTGATTCAATAGAACATGACTTTAAAACAAAGTGCGAGAAGAGGTTACATTTCGAATGTCAATCACTCAAGAAGGTTTTTTTTTTTTAAAAGAAAAAACAACATTCGATGGTAAGGGAGGCTGAAACATCAGGAATGTCAAAAATTCACCTTTTTCACCTTTACAATTGTGGAAATCTTTGTAATGATATAGCTTCATAATATAATTCAAGTTGGTAAAGGTCAAGTATTACTAGAGCCCAGTGTAAAAAGCCCATATCTTCGTTAGCAATAAAAGAAGCAAGTCCTTCGTCGGATTGTCGTTTTGTTGAATGGCACAGTCATCTTTAGTGACTAATGCATGAAAGAACAGGGACGAATAATTTGTTGTGATGCCAATACGGTCAGAGAAAACACCTTAATAAAACTTTTATCATGTAAGGATCTAGCGATCTTAAGCAGGGAAACAGTGCTAGCTTTCGTGTAAGCGAGGCGAAGAAGGTTAATTGTAATTAATGTGACCACTTGTAAGTAAGGGTATTCGCTATTCACATAGGTACCTAAACGCGTAAAAGCCTCATAAACTGCGTAGACTGCAGACTCATTTACCACCTCGTAAATTAACTTTTGTATGGAGAATAGTTTACGTTACGCCATCATTTTCCGCGACGATTTAGGCTCGGAAATCAATCGCGGAAAGTTACGCAAATCACAAATTTTAAACTTTGACAGGCAGTCATATCAATTGATTTTTTATTTTCAGAGTTTTTTTTAGGAAGATCTCAAAATGACGGTAAGAATTCAAGTAAAATAAATGTTGATTGCTTGACAGTGATTTACGCGATTTACGCAATGACATTTCCAATGGGTGTTCACTTAAAGCACAGCTGAAGTTTATACATTTACGAGCTGCATACATTTATCAGATTAAGTGAATAATCCTTAGTATCACACTAGATGGCTTATTGGATCAAGCTTCATTGACCACACATCCTTTTCAATTGATGCCCGTTATGGATGTAAAAGAAAAACAGATCCCAAATAGCCCAGATTTCTAAAGAACACGGATAGGATAAAATATAGGCAAATACCGAAAAATATTTGACATGTAGAATCACAGTCCAAGGATCCGCAATTAGCTATAGAAGATGCATACCGCATTGCCCCCTACCTTAGTGGAAAAACAAGATCCTACGCTTTATCGAAAAAGAAGGGGTTGGACGTTCCTCGACGGCAATGGAAGAGGGAGTCGTGGCGCGACTTTTGCTCGGGTGCTAGGAATACGTGGAACTTCCATAAGTCGAACTCTCAAAATGAAGAAAAATAAATTCGAGTTATTGATGTATACTCAGCCATCAAGTATAGGCTTTCTAAATACATAAGTACCGGACTAACGTCATTGTCTTTAAGTAAGAATTAACCTATGTATACTCTTTGTAATCTCTTTTGTGGGAGTAATAAACTGTACCTAGAAGTGGAAGCATCGTCTGATTATTGCACGACCGAAAAACAGAACAGTTATGGAGGCCAAAAATTGAAAACTTGAGAACCCAGAGTTCTCAAAAAAAAGAGAATAGAGAAATTCGACTTAAAGGAGTTCGAGTTATGGAAGTTTGACGTAAATCAGAAGACAGTATAGACTACAAAAGATTGCCTCCAGAGATCCAGTTTCCAAGGTCGGACTCATTCGTAATAGTTTGGGGGAGATAATGAAATCACTGAATCGCACAAATTTGATCCTAATGGAAGTCCACTTTCTAGGAAGCTATAAGTCAGATCAGCTCTGGAAACAAGTAGCAAGCAGGATGGAGTGGATGAAGTGTTTAAAACCGCAAGGCGGATGATATATTCGAAGCTATAGAAGAAAAGGACGCATAAGAAGTGTACCAAAGCTCAGGAATACGTTACGTGCCTAACAATGTCAATGGAGGGATGAAGATAAATGTTGTTTTTCAGCCTTAACCGGGAAAAAAAGATTACACCGAGGCGAAACTCTTCAGACTGGTGAGCCTTTAAAACATCTATTCTGCTTAAGATAATGGAAAGGATTGTGGTGGACTATCTGCTAGGTTCCACATTTCACTTTCACTCGAAATGAAATCGGAAATGAATTTTTGTGTTGTACATTTCATTATATTCGATTTCGTTTTCAAAAAATTCGGTATTGGGACAAAGTGAAATTGTTATTTCGAAAAAAGTTTCCGAATCGCTCGAAATGCAGAACACTGAAAACGAATTCACTCGATTTTCAATTTCGATTTCACTCGATTTCTGGAACCTAGTTGTATATAGACAGTACCAGGGCTCAACAGAGAGAGAACAGATTTAATAATCTTCACTCGGAAGATACAAAATCTGGAATTAACAAGGACTAAGAATGCTCTAGGAATTAAGACGTTGCAAAAAGATCCGGAAGGTGCTACATGAGTGCAAACGTGTCTGTGGACAAAGGTATGGACCCTCATCGAGTTCAGCATACTGAAATTATGTAGATCCATTATTACATACGCCTTGATAAAACTGTGAAGAAGCAACTGAATAGAGTCAAACAATTGGTACGTATATAGAAATTAAAGATGCAATACGAACAATTTCAGATGAAGGGAAAAAATATTCTTACAGTATCAGGAAGTGATCAAACAGACAGCCTAATTGGCACTGCAATGTATACTAAAGCTCAATAAGTATTCATTTAAAAAGAATCAGCACTATAATGGATATGGGATCGATGATAGACGGACTCCATTGCAAAACAGAGGTCAACTGTAAAGTAGCTGTGACTAGAAGCGTCATGGTTCAATTGACCAACTGACCCAACTGGCGGTAGTGTCTACAAAAACTCTCCACCAGGTTTGCTAAATTTGTATGCTTAAATCTTCCTCAACCAAAGACAAACCAAATATAGAATAAGAATTCGAACCTAAGCAAAAGACTTCTCCACGATTTACAAAGTATATAAAGGCGCATTCTCAATGAGAAGGAGAATTCAATTGTATCCCAAAAACTAGCTGTGGACATTGCGAAAAAGTATTGAATTTCATTAAATTGTTTGATAATAATTGCCTTGACTCGAATTGCCTTGTGTCTCCCCCTGTTTATTATGACAGCAGTTAAAATGCCTTGCAAAATTAAGTCATTTGCAGAATCTTATAAATCAACTTCACACTCTCTTTGTCGTCCTTACGCGCAACAGCAATTCAATACACAATCTATCTTAAGCTCAATAAAATTTTCTTATGGACGTCATTCCATTACCCAAACTCAATCCTTCAAAGACCACCCCTCTAGCTGATTTCTTGTTCGCAATTCATTTCTCCATCCACCTATTGATTTTGAACAAAGAGAATCCATTGAAAAAGAGCTATGGTTTTATTTTATTAAATTACATAAAATTTATTGCGTACTAAAAACATGGACATGCTTCAGTATAACGGTTATCCGTTTGTATCCCCAACAAAACTATTAACGCTGGATACTTTATATCTACCACTTTTAATTTACTATAGAAAAATGCACCCTCTCGTTCGAATATGGAACTAAAAATATGTGAATCCTTAAAAATGTATTACCTCTCATAAGATCCTTGACTTTTTGACCAAGAAGCGAAATCCTCATAAACATGAAAAACCAATAACATTTTCCTATTCGAAAAGTTATTCTTCCAAAAAGCTCCTGCCTTCCACCCTTAAACGATAGATGTGGAAAAAGCTTTTCACACTGAGGTGGAGAGCGACCGACCCAACAACCAACCAAGACCGGGAGGAATGAGGATTTTGAAAATATTTACAAAACCAAACTGTAGTCTTTGTTATTCCGCGCGCGACAGGATATCGTTAGAGGGAAATGATACAAGCGCATGTATTGCTTGGAATGGGAACTAGTTTTTTTTTTTTCTTTGATTGTGGCGGTATGTTGTCTTTTAGGTTAAAATGAAAGCTTTTCGTTTGGCAAGCGTTCGTCTGCATTTTGCATTCGTTCTTAGCCGAGGCACAGAGAGAAGAAAAAAAAAAAGCAAACACAATGCTGCTTTAAAGCTCTTTGGGGGAGAGGATTTTCTCGGAAATCTTACAAGCCAGTAATTTGTTTGCAAACGAAAAGGATGTAGTTAGGGGTAATAAAAAGGATTTTCCTATTTATATATTTTCCCACCGCGATTTATCATTGTTAACTTTATAAAGGATCACCTTTCGTCATTGTGTACTGTACATGTATACACTGAACGGTATTTTTACTTACAGCAAAGCGAGCGTATTTATCATCCACAAAGTGACTTACCTGGAAAGAAAAATACAAAAGACGGACTTTAAATTGATTGTAAAAATTATAATTGCCGATTTAATTAAAAAGATTTTAAAACGGATTCCAATTAACGCAGTAAAAATAAGTTGATGTTGCATTTTAAGGAGATTTCATTATGTCGTTTAAGTGGGTGCATTGAAAAAAAAAAACACTGCATACTAAAGCAAGGAGTACTACAATTTTTCAATTGCAGTGAAGGGAATTTCGAGGACAGATATAAATACTCGAACTAACTGGTAAACAATGAAAATCCGCAGTGAGCAGAACAGAAAGGGAACACCATATGCCATGCATTGCAAGGATGTAGAAGGAACCACATGCATTAAAATATGTAGTCCCTTATAATAATAATCAGTTTGGTCCTTCGTCTGTTTAAAAATTACTCGGAACCCAGGAGACTTAAGCTACGATTACACGGCCATTTTTTGCAGTCATTTAAATGGCGCTCTGATGTAAAAATGCCGTCACAAAGCAGTCATTTAAATGTCGCGCTGTGTGATCGCCATTTTTGGCAGCGTCATTTAAATGACTAGGAAAATGGCGCACCAAATGAAATGAATTAAGTGCCATTTAAATGGCGCAAAAAATGGCGGTGTGATCGCTCATCAATGACGCCTAGGACAATGACATCCCAACGGAAAATTCTAAATGACTCGCAGTGTCCGTCATTTGTTTTTGGGACATAAATGACGATGATAGTCATTTCATGTGATAGCCATTTTTTCAATGACGAATCGTAGCTTAAATGTGATATAAAACTTTCCTTAACTTATTAAGTACAAATTTAAAAATTTTAGAACTTAGAATTTTTGTGAAAGTCTACTTTTCTTACTTTTTTCCTCGGTATCAAAAAATATTTTTTTGATGCAAAAAGTTTCTCCAAACAATTCTAATAGTGACTGCAGACAAATTTTCAAAAATATTAGCGAAGAGATTTTTGAAACATATTTTTTTTTTGCAGTCACTATTAGAATTGTGATACCGAGGAAAAAAGTCAAAAAAGTAGACTTTCACAAAAATTCTAAATTTTCAATGGGTACCTAATTGGTTAAGGAAAGTTTTATATCATTCAAACGGAATTTAAATGACCTATCCATTAATGCCAAAATTTACATGAAGGAAGTTCAAATTATGAGCAAAATTAACTTTAGTTTTGTCAAAATACTTATGCCGGCCACTGTATAAGTATCTATACCTACCTACGATTTTAGCAAAAACTAATTTTTAGGGTAGATATAATCTTCATTCTTAACTTAATAGCAAACTTATTTTTTTTTTAATGACAGCGTAATTCAATTTCCATCCAGTCGCTAATATTGGCCCTTAAAAAATTGTTCATATCTAACCCATCTAAACATTTTCAATTTGAATAAAAATGTAACTGTTAAGGACCATACACATGGGAGCGAACGAACGAATTGATGAAATGCGAACAAACCACTTTTTATGCATTTATAAACAGAATTTGCACATTTTACTACTCCAAGATGAGGATAATTCATTATTCCATAAAAATTGTTTAAGAAAACAAGATTATTAACAGTTTAAATAACGAAATTTCGAAATCCAAATTTTTTGCAACAAACGAAAACACCCTGGCGCGAATTGTCAGTCTATTCACAATCCACATCATTTAAATCGCGTTCCACAAAGTAGCGAATAAAAAATTCGTTCGAACATAACCTTATTCCAGTGGAGGATATCTTGGAATAATAAAATGTGGAATTTTCTGTTTATAAATGCATAAAAAGTGGTTTATTCGCATTTCATCAATTCGTTCGTCGCGTGTGAATGGTCCTTTAGGTAATCCTTATATTTCTGAAAAATAGCTTGTACTCAGTTTGCAGATAAACAATGTTTTTCGAACCAATTATTGTTATAAAAAAAATAAATAGTTGGCGCAAAAGGCGTGTATACACCCTAGGCCTAGCCTCTCTCAATCATTCGTTTGTGTGAGTTTTTATTTTTGGTTTTTTTTTTCTACTGATTGTAGGCAGTGGAAAAAACCTTAAGATGTAATTTGCGTTTTGCTGAGGATCGAACCTGGGACATCTCGCACAGTTAGTAGTCCAATACACTAACCACTGAGCCACTGGGCCACATCACTGCAGTATGTATTTGTTACAGTTTTGTTTGCATAAATTTACAAAAAACCGCTCTAACGATTATGATTGAAATGCATATTTAAGACAACATAAGCATTATAAGATCACGTACTTAGTTTTTCTCAAAAAATGCAAATCAAGCCGTTTTATTTATCTGAAACATAACTACTCAATTCCTGATCTATATTCACACTCGGTATATTTTCGTAAAGTTCATAACTTTGGTGTAGTGGCAATACACTTCAATAGCAACCACTAAACAAATTCTTCTTAGCAAATAACACCCCCTTCTTATAGCCTGCATCCACTAAGTGTAATGTCACTTAACTGTCGCGCACACTTTCATTCGATTCCATTGCAGTTTATACCTAAACGTGAAAATTGCAAGAAATCGCAGAGCTTTGAAAAGTGCACACCTTATGTATAATCAACCAAAGCAAAATTTGCTGCAATGACATTCGACATTAAGCGGGACTTGCAATGAAAGAGAAAGTTTCGTGCGACTCAGGCGTGCACTTTACGTCAATGTCAATTATTTATTATGAATTTCTTTTCGTGATAGTAGAATGAATGTAAGCACGGACTGTGCCGATTCTTGATTCTTGTGGAACTCCTGCCAAGATGTTGAATTTCCACAAAGATCGGTATTCGGTCTCAGTTCGGGTTGAGAAGCAAACATTCGATAATCGATCAAGTTCATTAAATTGACACTCATTAAAGGAACATAAAGTACGATGGAGTCTGGCTATTTATGCTACCAACAGAAAAAAAATATAGGTATCGCTGGTGGCACCGCTCCAGTTATCTTATCGTTGCCTAATACACTCAAGAGTTAGAGCCAGCTACAAACGTCGTATATGAAAGTGGCTAGATATAGCTGGCCTAGAACGAGCTTACAAGGAAAAACAAGAATAAGTGTTTTCATCGGCATGGCCGATGTTTTGATACCCTCCACTGCATGCAATTCATGCAACACATGGGTCTAATATCGGTTTTGTATGGGAGGTACCAGAACTACTTGACATACGAGTATATTTGTTATGGGATCTCCGGTGACCCCTTCTTGGCGTTGCAAATATAATTGTAAAGTTAATATACTTTCCTCTGGAGTGTATAACAACCTAGGCCGTCCTCGAAGCCAGTAAGAAAGCTGATGAATACGTCAGCATATTCGGTGAATAAAATACTTTGGCGTGATGCTCGACAATAGGCTGAAGTTCAAAAGCCGTGTAGAATTTATCAGTTAAAAGAGGGCTTTGGATTTCATGCATCTCTCTCTAGAATTGTACCGAATATCAGCGGACTTAGCTACCCTATACGCGAGTTTTACTGAACACTCAGCTCATGTGAATTTAAGCATATTTCCTCTCTATGCTTTCATATAAGAAAATTAAATCCAGGCTTAAGACACCTTGATTTGCGCTAAATAATTATTCTCGGCTAATTTTCTGGCACATAGTAAGTGTTGAAAAGAGAAGTTTAACAAACTCCTAACTTAAAACAGAGATTTCTATATTTTCAAACTTTTAATCAATTGAAATTCAGTGTATTATTTCCTCTTCAAAATTAAGCAAATCCCAAGCAAAATAAAACGTAAATAAAAAATTACTTTTAGGGTAATTTTTTCATAGCTGTAAATTCGTTTTTCACCACGATAGTGTCAGAAAATTTGTCGAAAGTAATTGTTATTATTTAGCGCAATTGAAAAACGGCCTATGGATCTTTTTTAATTTTCTAATTCGTCATTAACATTTTCATTCCTCAGCTTAACATTCCAGCGAAACAGGCAATTCGCGTTTCGTTCGCGTTGAGTTCACCGGCGACTTCATCTGTAAATGCCAAACGATACATACATACATCGTGGGTAATGTCAATGTAAGAATCATTAGCGAATCGAACAAAACAGAAGAAAATGCGAACGTTTAGAGAAAGTTTATGCATATTTTATGATGGTTGGTTGATTTTGTATAGAGAAATTAAAATTTTTGATATCGTTAGTGGCAACACTGCAGAGCCATTGCAGAGCCATTTAACCGTTAAATAATATCTGATGTGGGGATGTGAGGAGTAACAACGCTTGGTCAGCCCGTGACAGTATATGCAGCGTTACCGTTGATAAATTTAGAAAAGTCGCAAGAAAAAGGGCAACGGAGAAAAAAAAGTGCCATTTAAAGTAATAACTTTAAAATGAAAGTAAACATAATAAACAAACAAGATATTGTACTGGTAATATTCTATTTTTAAAACTATAACAATTCAGTCGAATAAAACATACCATACAAAAACATTAAACGTAAAATCAATTCAATAACATAACAAATCAATTCATTAAGCGGTGCAAGTTTTAATCCAAAATCTTTTGAATCATTCTCTGACCGCTCTGACCCCGATTCTGAAATTGGAGGCGCCGCATTGCTCGTTGAAGGAATGGTAATGCCCCATCCAAGTTCTCTAGTAAAGGCACTTACCCTTCTTACAGGAACAAGTTCGGGCTGTTTTCGACCTCCCTCTGACTTCGGAACCAATTAACCCAAAAAACTTCAAACTTGAAAAGTTTACCAAGCTCATTAAAAAGGTCCACCTCACCAAATTTCATCTCTATAGCATCCTGTTTTCAACACACAGGACGTCAAAAATTGCAAAAACCGTAACTGACTGACTGACTCACTCACTTAGATGACGATCATCAGCCACCCTAGCATAGTGCATACACTGGGAAAAGTCCAAAAGTTGAGATTTTCGCTTCATTCCATTTTTTTTACATTTAACCTCTTAGACTAAGAACTTGGTATACATTTAGATCTCATTACTTGTGGCTGAATAGTTACACACTTTTTTTTTTATAACAGAGCTTGGCTATTTTTATACATTTATGTTTTTTGGTGTGATGTGTATCAATTGAGCCACTTGAGCGCAATGGATTTTCTTAAAAGTTTGAAAATTTAATATTTTTGTTGTTCCCAATTCTAAAAAGGGTCAAAATCATTAAATTTTAGAAAAGTGGTATCATTGTGCCAAGGTGGTAAAAAAAGTGCCAAATTGCAACTTTAGTCTCACAACGGTCACGCTGAGTATATGTTCCAAAATTATTATAGTCGTATTTCAATGACTTATTTTTGGTCGAAATATCTACAGCGGGCGCTCACAAATTAGAACTTTCGGAAATTGGAATCTTCCAGAAATTAGAACCTAAGTTTTTAATGCATTGAATGCTCTAAAATTAGAACTTGAGGTTCTAATTTCTGAGCATTTTTTTTCTTAGTTTTTTTTACACATTGGTGAATCCCCATTTTTATATATATTTTTTTTTGCTTCAACAATGCAAAAATGAAAAGGGGAATCACCAAATTATGTACGTGGTCATTTCCTTCGCGTTTCTTTTTGTCATACTCAAGTACATATTTGACATATTTATTTGGTTCAACGCCTGCGAATATTTTATTTGCATGTATAGATTTGGCTCAGTCTTTTTCTCAAATATTGAATGCACATGTACATAATTCATTAAAAATGCCAAATATGTTTATTTCATATATTTTTAAATCAACCTGAAAAGAAGTGCACATTGACTGGACCAATATGAAAGGCGAAAGCTAAGTCAATTTTTGGTGAAGAATATGTATCTCAATAAAGAGGAAAATGCGTTCCGTACAAGTGATGGATGGTTTACCAAATTATAAAATTTATTGTTAATTAATAAAAGACATTTGTGTGAAAATAGTAAATTTTGGAGGTAGTTTCACTATAATTTGCAGCAATTTAACTGCAGAACTAACCTGCAATGCAAGCATTTCGGGACGGTGATGAAGCGTTATGGCCATGGGTTCGCATTCCCCAGGAGACGTTGAAAATAATAATTAATAAATAAATTTATATGTAGGTATTGAGGCCTTTTATCAGTCTTAACTTGAATCCATGAATGGATATGGATACTACAAAATATTCCTAGTAAAAGTATAGAAGCCATTTTCAGACAGCTGCAAACAATTCAATTCTATTCAAGTTTCCTTTGATTCTACAATCGAAGGGACACAACGACCGATTGTATCCCTAATTACCAACGGAACTACAAAACTAACACTTTATTCTCAAAACACTTTTTGCCATCTGTGCTGGACAAAACCCGGCAAAATCCAAAATAAAACATTAACACCATCGTTCAAGCATTTTACTCCTGTTCTCCACCACAGATTGCTAGCGATTTCATTTTAGCAACACTCTTAGCCAAAACTCGTAGAAAACTTCAGTTATTCAGTATTCCTACAATTGGTTTTCTTTACATTTTCCTCAATTACATTCGACCCAATTCCAAATGAGATTTCTTCCAGCTACTACTCAGGTTCACCAGCAACATGTTGCTAATGATGTTCCATTTTTGTTTTGTGTTTTTTTTTTTTTTTCTGATGTTTTCCATTTTATATTTTTCTTCAAAGTTTTTGTTACGAATTTAAGCAAAAGAACGAAAACAAATCTATAAAAGAAAACAAGTGAATAGAGCTGAAAGGAGGATACCCATATTGAAAAAAAAAATGCTTTCTGGAGCGCTTTGTCATTTTGTGTTGCCTGACGTTGTGTAGTATATACCATACCCCCCTTCTATGTCTTTCTTCGACGATTGCAACTCAACGGAAAAGTGAGGAAGGAAAACATGAACAAGCATAGAAGCGCAAAAAATGGAAAAATAATAAGAAAATGAATTAATTCTACTTGACCCTAATAAGTGGGATTTAGCGTCGTTACACTTGGTTAAAGTTACTCATTTCGTTCGCGCGATAACATAGTGGTGAAGATATTTGCAGCTTGTATACGTTGTAAGGTGGAATGGGCGTACAGTATACCCTACATGTGAGCGTGTGATGGGAAGATGGATAATGGATCTTATTCATATACTTAGTTCCACTTTTATTTAGTAGAAATAATGATTTTGCGCCAGAGTTATTTTCGGTGTATAGATGTGGCTACTTTAGAGCTGACGATTGAGGTTGTTGCTGAATTAGTCAGCCGTTTTTTATGTGTAAAACAGAAAAGGAGGTCACCTACATAATATATGTGTTGGATGCCTACATCGGAAATGATGTATAATAAGTACTTGGAAGTTGAAAGTGGCCGTGACCGAAAAAATTATTCAGATTTGCTTGCTAACTAAACGAAGAGTATCATAATTCTTAATTGCAGCAATATCTATAAATAAAGCCGGCTGGTCCTTTAGTTCAACCCATCCGAAAGAAAATATAAGCACATACCTATACGGATCGATTTCAGGTCGATATTGAGGGATGTAGGCGACACTATACGCCACCAAAACTCCTTATTCAAGCAGCTACCACCTCTAAGTTTTAATCAGCTTAATGCTCATCAATATTCAATTGCAAGCAATCATAACACGCCCAACTACAAATATTAGATATTAATAATTTAATGCAGTTTTGGTTTCATCAAACTTCGTCAACAAATTGCACATGCTTAAACCCACCCTCTAGGCAACGTCAAAATCGTTAGTATCTAATAAGGTATGTTAAATAAAATCCCATCAACCACGACCACCCGAGGACCTTCTTTTCTCTATATATGCACGAAGCTCTATGAAATAAAAAATTAAAAATGTGAATCTAACAACCAGGAGATTGTCAGAAAACCCCTACTACGAGACTATCATATACCTACGAGTATGAATCTGAGTATTCCGCCTTTGAAAACAAGTACATATTGCCAACGTTTAACCACCCCAATGAAACGTTTGAATATAATCTAAGGACTTGTCTTCTATACTGCTAACCCGTGTACACCCCTACAACGTGGTGTATAGTGAATAGTTTGTGCGGATGAATAATGAATATGAATGCGATAGTGACAGCGTGTGTGCATTCATTCTTGTCGATATCAACATATTAGCGATCATTGTCTCCAGAGGGATAAAATGTGAGAATTCACTATTTTTGGTTTTATTCATTTTTGAAGTCTTTCCTGATTTTTTTTTTTTATTTTTAATGTTGATGATGTAAATTCACAATTCACATCCTAATAAAGGTGACATCTAACTCCTTGTCCTTAGAAGTTAAACGGTGTTCACAAGACTCAATCATATCAAATAGCTTTTAATGTACAACCTGTATAGGTACATATGGGTCGGGCCTACAGCCAGAATACAAAGAAAAACGAGAGAGCCGCCATGAACTTTTGGGTCTAGATAACAATACTAGAACAATGCACTACTGAGGGATTAAAAAAATGATCTGAGTTCGTCAAGTATTTAGAGGATCTGCTTTTTTCTCTTATACATAGTCGGATACACAGATGCACAGAGGGGAACAAAATTAAAGGTTTGGTTTTGACAAAATCTGTAGAAAGGCAAATAGAGAAAGACATTTTGTTCCCAACAGGTTTTTCTAATAAATAGGGAAGAATTGATATTGGGCGGCGTTAATAATCATTTTTAGTGTCCAGGTTGAATTCTAGGAACTCACAATTGAGCAATTTTCCATATAAAATTCCCTATTATGACCTACAAAACATCTTCGAATGTTCAAAATGATTTATTGGCAATTAGCTATTGATTTGAGCCGACGCTGATAATTCCGAATTTATATTAGCTAAGTCAACGTTACTTATTGCTTAGCTTCCGGTGGACTTTCTATATATTTAATTTGTAGAAATCGTTTTGCGGGGTCGATTTCTCTGTCTTGATAACTCCAAAAATATAGATAGATATATATTTTATTTCGCCTAATATTGATTTACATTCGGTAAGCTACCACACATTTTACATAAAGTACAGAGATATGATATTTTTTTATCTAACTACTGAAACAATATATTTAACCAATCTGAAAGAAATTATTATTTAGCAAATAGCTATCTTTTTGAAGGAAAGTGCGAGAAAAACCTCCAATTTAAAACAAAAAAAAATAAAAATAAAAATAAAAATAAAAATAAAAATAAAAAATAAATGAATAAATAAATAGATAAATAAATAAATAGATAAATAAATAAATAAATAAATAAATTAATAAATAAATAAATAAATAAAAAGCAAACACATAAATATCTCTGAAGCTAAGAGGACTTGACGATCAAGGATGAAGAACTTAAACTTTAAAGAGAAAAGCCAGGGACACCCCTGAAATGAAGAACTATGTGAAGTCCGCTATGTTGAAATAATAAGTGCATTTTATTTCTAATGGAAAACTCGTGAAGATTGAACTTATATGGTCAAAAATCATGAACATCTTAAATTCTGATTTTTGTTAAATTAAGATACGGTCCGGGCACTCTTAACGAGTTCGTCAAACTTCCTGCCAAGCTCGTCCGTTTGAGCAGGATCACCGAGAACTTCGATGAAAAAAAAAGATTTGACAAAGCTATAATGTGGCAATTACATCAGCGCTGAGATTAAAAGAAGAATAACTCTTGCCAATCGTTGTCTTTTTGAGCTAAGAAAGCAACTGAGTAGCAAAGCCCTCCCCCGAAAAGCGGATGAGGTTATACCGTTGGTTGTTTCAAAAATTCTTCGAGTAATTTTCGGTCCCGACTGTATAGACTGCGAATAAACGAGGCGATATAATTAGGAACTGTACAGCGACATCGACCTGGCCCGGAAGGTGGACGAATCCACACCTGAGGGACGGCGCAATATAGGAAGAGCGCTACTCAGGTGCTGGATGGTGCACGCAAGTGGAAGGGGACCTTAACAAACTAAGCGTGCGAAACTGGAGAGAGCTGGCTAAAGATCGTGCTGGCTGGAGACGTTTGTTGGTTGAGACCCACGTCCACCCAGGATTGTAGTGCCACCTTGAGTAATTAAGAAGCTTTCGTCAGAAAGGATTCTCTTGAATATATCAATAATTAAATCTGAATCTAAACAGTAAAGCAAAGTTGTCAAGGTATCCACGGAATATCGGACCCAAGCATAAGCACAAAAAAGATCTAATTTTGTTGAATCTCCGAAATATGTAGTTGCATCCAATCTATAGAAGCGGCAAAGCCTATTGACAATTCAAAAATACTATCCCACTGCCTGCTAGTTTGTTTTAAGCCATGATATAATGCTTAGGAATAACTAACAAAAATCTAATCTTTTTTTCTTGATGGAAAACCTCTCGCATTCAACGGATTCCAAAAAAAAAGGAGGAAATGCCCCCACCGTGTTATGAGTTCCACATGGAACTAACTCCCATCAGCCAAAATGAACTCAGTCCGACCAAATATGCAGTGGGACTTAGCTCATAAGTTTGGAAGACAATTTATTTGGGACGTAATTCATTATAAACTAATTCATGAAGAAAGTTTGCAATGTATGATATATGTAAGGGGCCACACTGCCCCCTGCAACTCCCCTGCTTGGGTCACGATTGGATTTGGAGTCGGTGCGAGGTTGGATATTATGCAAAATTTCTTAAAATTCAAACTTTGAATATACACATTACCCAATTCTTATATTAGTTCCTTAGTTCCTAAAAATTATGGGAGTTAGTTCATATGAAGAAAATCTAAAATTTTCTAGGATGTAGTATCCGGGAGTTAGTTTCATGTGAAAATTAGTTCGTAGGGTCCGGAAAACTACGGCCCTACGAACTTAGTTTCAACTGGAATTAACTCCACTAGCCAAATGGAACTAAGTCCCAGAAAATTTGGGATTTAGTTCATATGAACTAAGTCCCATGATTTTTAGAAACTAAAACCCAACTAAGAATGAACAAAGTCCCAATATAAGAATGAATTAAAACCCAATAGTGGGACTTTGTTCTTTATGACCTAAGTCCCAAATGAACTTACTCCCAACCTCCAAATCCAACATTCACCCCAAGGATGGGGGGCTTCAGGGGGGCAGCACGCCCCCCATACATATACCATGGTGACTACGGAAATTGATCTCCCATTTTTGGGACTTGGCAATTCCAAAAATTATATGGCCACATAACTTTAATAATATAATGTCAACTGGTGTATGTACTGATCAGCATGGCCCCCTAAACCAATCTGCAGAAAGCTTAATGGGGGAAACGACCCCTGCCAACAAGCAGGTAGAATGTACAGTACATACCATTTAACATGGAAGACAAAAGCCAATACTTCCGTCGAACCCGACCAATATGAGAGGGCACGGCAATATGTATTTAAATCGTTCGAACAGGCTTTCTAACGACAGGGGAAATTGACTCAGCGGAAAGCATACACCAACTCAAGGCTTGAACTGAGAAAAGTCTGATGAATAGAACCCCCAACTTTGTGGGCGCAGTAGCGCAGTGGTTAGTGTGTTGGAGTTGGACTACTGTGCGAGGGATCCCAGTTTCAATCTCCGGAAAAACACAAATTACATCTTAAGGTTTTTTTCTACTGCGCCACCTCTCGCGAACGTCTGACAAACATCCGAGAGTATAACTCTCATAAAAAAGCTTCTCAATTTTAGCCGTTCGGACTCGGCATAAAATAGAAACTCACACAAACGAATGGTTGCGATAAGCTAGGCCTAGGGTGTCTACCCGCGTCTTGCGTCACCTATTTATTTACTTATTTATATTAACTTTGAATGCCATATTTCGATTACGAAATCGTTTTTAATTATTGGAATTTAAAACCGACCTGATTATATTGAAGCCTTATCTTCTTTAATTTGATAGGTTAAAACTGTCCTTGACAACTACGGTTAAAGACTAATATCTAATTGTTCTGGGGTTCCGCAAGGCAGTCATTTAGGGCCGTTTCTATTTATTATTCTAAATGACCATGCTAGAGCATGGTAGAAAAATTGTGGACTTGTTTGTTCAGTTAAAACTTAACTGTAACCAGAATAAGAGGATGTTCCTGCTTTTGAGACCCAATGCCTCTAAAAAAACTTCTGCAAAAATTGAGTTCTAATTCTTTAAACATCGCTTTTCCAAATCTATATACACCATGTAATCCATAATCGTTGAATATCGTAAGAAAATCCACTTATTTCACATTAGTAATGTAAATTTAAAAAAAAAAAAGCTTTATTTATGCAAGCACCTCTCTTAATACACGCCAAGTTCACTCAACTGCGAATACAAGGGCAAACCTGAGGTAGAAAACAAAAATCTGAACGCACGGCTTTTCCAGTGTCACCCACCATTCAAATGTTGGAGAAACAAAAAAACCAAAACCAAGTCAAAATAACAACAACAAGCGCCGTTAACTTTCACGCTCTTTCGCCCCGCAAAAAAGCCAATAGGTCATAACAATCATCATTGTCGTTCTACGGTACTAATGTAAATGTCACGCAGTAAGGAGCGACAATATTCCGACAACATTCAGCAGCAGCATGGGGTGGGTGGGGTGAGTGGGGTGGGTCGTCCTTCTTCAACAGAGCGAAAGAGAAAAGACGATACATTTTACTACGTTACGTATACGGTATACCCTCCCCAGGCTCATTGAAACAGCAAAGAGCAGCAACAGCAACAGCAGCCAGCCAGCAACAACGAAATAACTAAAATGATGTCACATGTTGCTTAACAGCGCAATCCAATTGCGAAATAACGATGGTAAAATGGTGAGATTGTCCCTTGTCGCCTCCTCCTAACAGATCAACCCTTAGCAAGTAGTTTTGGTAGATAACGTATCTAAAAGGACTTTGTAAATGAAGTGATATTGTTGAATGATATCTATCGATTAAGTTATAGCGGAAAGCTTTTCACATTTCGTTCTTTTTCTTGTTCGTCCTGTTGTTCTTCTTTCCTTCTTATTTAAAACATTCAATTACCAAGGATAATCTTGTATGAAATTAGAAAATTTGTATACACAACGCCACGTGAGGTTTATTGGTTAATGAAATGAAAATACGTTCAATTAAGCAGGATGGATGCGAGAGGATATAAAGCAATTATCCGCGGAGGATAAGTAGAAAAAAAAATTTAACATACGAGTTTGTCATGTTGTTTGTTTAGGCGGGAAGTTTTACTGTACTGTGAGACACCGGAGCATACATCTACAATAGTCGGAGACATGTTTAGGAGTTAAATATTTTTTTAAGTACAGGGTTTTTCAATAAGAGCGTTACAAAAGTTTTTTTAAATAAAACAAAAACGGTTTTGGATATCAATGAAATTCTTCATTCCTGTGAAAGTACGTTCGATGCCATTATGTATGGAACTCGATTTCTTCTGCATGGCCACCACGGGCACGCTTGCGGAAGTCCAGACGCTGAACCCAATTTTCGACGGTTTTCAAGCATAAATCGGCCGATACTGCTGCAATGTCACGTTCGATATTCGTACGAAGTTCATCAATCGTCGCTGGCTCGTTGGCATAGACCATAGACTTGACGTAGCCCCACAGGAAATAGTCTAACGGCGTCAAATCGCACGACCGAGGCGGCCAAGCGACTGGACCATTTCGTGAGATAACACGTTCTCCAAACTTGGTTTCCAATAAATTGATTGTGACATTCGGTGTATGGCTTGTGGCGCCGTCCTGTTGGAACCACATGTATTCCAAGCCCATATCATCCAATTGGTGCCAAAAATATTCGGTTATCATTGAACGGTAGCGATTCCCATTCACAGTAACGTGCCGGTCTTGATCATCACGGAAGAAGTACGGCCAAATGACGCCGCCGGCCCATAAACCACACCAAACCGTAATTTTTTCGGGATGCAATGATGACTCATGGAGTACGTGTGGATTGCTGCCTGACCAATACCGCATATTTTGTTTATTGACGAAGTCCTTCAGCCAGAAATTATGACGACCATAAATTGGACGTAGCGCTCTTAACGTTGAGGCCACTGACTCCGAATTTCGGTAGTAAATTTTAACAATTTCGACTCGTTGTTGGCTCGTATATCTTTCCATCATGAAATAGCAAACCTTACTGAAGAGAAATGTCAAAAGAGCGGCAATAAATTCGGCGTCGTTTGCTGTCCCTGTCGCTCTACTTTTGTAGCGTCCCTATTGAAAACCCCGATACATGCGTCGGTCTAGTGACCAAAGAGTAAGTCTGAGACACCAGAGTAATTAGATAAAAAAAACCTTTTGCGAAGGTTTGACACAAATTCGAAAATATGACTGTCATGAGAACTTTTCAATTCTGCCCTCTGAATACGGCATTCAATATAACGTTCAGGTGCGTCCATTCGTTCAGAATACAAAATGGTTGCCACTTGGCCATTACAGACTTAGAGTATGCTCTTCGAATATATTCCACGAGTTGAAATTTTCACTCTGTCAAGAAAATTGTACCGTAAACTGCTGATATGGTTTCTTCGGCTGAAAAAGGCGCTAAATGCCAAATGCTAGGTATAAAATGGTTTAGTTCATTATTGTGCCTGCATTGAAACTGTGAGATTCTACTGTATAGTAAGTCAACTTCAGAAAAAACGATGTGGGATTCCAGTTAACAACGGCATAAACTGCCAGGGCTGCCCACACGCAGTGGAAGCACAGCTCACCATCACAACTAAACCAATCATCTTTTCGTCGATACGTACCAGTATCAAGTATTCCCACCCGGAGGTTCAGGTTTTACTACAGGACCCTAGATGGCACTGATAGGAATCAAAAAGGCCAGTGTTGGTATTTTTTTTTTCAAGGAAAAACAATGAAAAGCAAGATAGAAGCCCTAAAAGGTAGTTACCGCTTCCATTGAAATGGGGGCGCGATGGTCAAGATACTGGCTGACTGAACTTTGAGAAAGTTGTTGGAAGGCAGCCCTTCGACAAAACTTTCATTTGCTTTCTCAATTTAAACCAAACAGGATAGCCTAGATATTTACCTACTAACGGTTTCGAATTAAATTAATTCGGGCCCAGCGAATTTTGTTTTGGGTTCAACCCGGTTTTTGTTACAGTACTACAGCAGTTCTCTCTGGCATATATGTTAACCACATTCAGAGCTAGTGGAAACCCCCCTGTTGCGCTGACAACACTTCTACTAGTCTACGCAGATTGACCGTAAGTTACCTGTGGCCTTGATTCATATTGGTGGAGAGAGAATTCGGTATAGAAGGGTTAGTTTTGTTACACAGGATCCTAATGGAATCAAATATTAAATGCGGCCAATATCTATAATCATATGACCACCGAATACAAAGCTATACGGTAAACGGAGATCGTGGTACTTTACAGTTTTCTGCAGCACCAATAGGCTTGTTACAAAACGCACCGCGACTGAGCACAAGATCTGCCACAAAGTCAACTGAATTGCAGATGATTCCAGTGAAATCATTTGGCGTTCTGTAAAATCACTATCAGCATAATCCTTTAAGGGGAGATTCCTAAAGTTCCGCCGAAGAAAAAATGTTATGGCAAGTGACCTCTTATTTAGAGGAGTTACCACTTAAATCGATAGAACTTCGTTCCGCAGAGCTTCAGAAATGTTCCCCTAAAGGATAACTGGGTCACCCTATATAATACTATCTGAGCCCGGCATAATTCCACTTTGCCCGTAAAATGCGTAAAATGCGGGCAAAACCATTGAAAAGAATAGCTAAAGAAGAGAGCTGAAGCAAGCAAACAAACTGGCAGCAAGATTTAGGTGTAAGGATAGACAGCGCAGCTTAGGTTAGGTTAGGTAATGTAGTGTGCAACTGGATGTGTTTGGAGAAGAACCACGATAACTGCAGAGACTTGTTAATTGAGGTACAGAGTTCACCGCGAACTCTAGCAAACCCCGTTGCGTAAGAAAAAATCAAAAAGGTGTGCAGACCCCCCAGCGGATCATTGAAATGCTGCTTCAATCGCAGCTATAGTATCTCAAATTGTTTACACCGTTGCATTAGTCACCTCAAGTTATGAAAAACGTCAGAGAGTACAGCCGCCGTGAAAATTCTCATTACAACCCTTTGGAAAAAGCTTAAAACATTAGACCCCTTCCGCATTCTATCCGTAAATAGAACCAACTCAATCACACACGATTGGTTTCGATAAGGATTACCGTTCATCATTCGGATTTGTAGTATATTTTCAGAGTCTAAAAAGTTTAAAGCGGATTTACCCACCCATTTAAAAAAAATAAGAATCCCTCTTTTAACATCCTCGTAATCCGGCATAAATCGTCCCTACTTCAGTCCAGAGTTCCAACCCAAAAACTGGGACTCAGCAATCGACATTATATTTCAGACTCGAACGAAGCCCAGTATCTCCAACTAGCGATGTAACTAAAAATAACAGAAACTGGTTACCGCAAGTATATCGTTTGTCTTCAGCCAGTAAATTTGTTTCCTACACGGTCTCCAATTGCAACTCCAGCGTGTGCTGGTACTCAGTGTATACCTTTCGATGCCCTATGCACTGCAATGGTACTCGTCTCAGACTGCAGCTACATCTACATACAACTTCGTTTGGACTTGGACTCTTTCATCACACTACAGTCGCGTCGTACACGGTGTGACCCCTAGGGTTCGTCCGCGTCATCGTCATCGGCTTCTATTCATTTTCGTGTGTATATGCGAATTTAAAAATAATTGCCACGCACTGAGGCGGATTTGACGCAAGTCACAATTACCATCACCATTACATTGCGTTGAGCACCTCTGTCGTCGTCGTCGCCTCTGCTATCATGCTCCAAAATCAAACAGCGTCTACCATAGCCTCCTCCTTTGGATACTGTCAGTAGTGTCAGTGAGATGTACAATATGTTCATATTATGGCCAACTCCAAACGTTGTTAGGGGCTTTCAGGCGCTTTACCGCCTCTTCTCAATTTTGCGTTACAAAATCTGGTTTTGCAATTTCTTTAACTTTTCAACACAAATAAAAATGAGGCACGGGTACACGGGTTGGTGACCAACCCAAAACGCAGAGCGATGCCGTTGACGTGATTTGCTGCTCGTTGTGGTAACTCTGGACTTGTCGTTTCATTTTTAATGTGACTCGAACGAAAAATAATAATTTCCAGTGAAAATCACTTCAAAGTTGCTATAGATACAAGTATGGTGGGGAGTTGTCGCTGTTAGTCGGTGTGTTGGCGGAAATGTACTTCGCTTTGAGTTCAATGCTGTTGCTGTTGTGGTTTATGCGATGTCATTTCGTTGCAGCATAATGAGTTATATGTTAATAAACTTTCAGAGTTAATGATTTCCAATTTGAAAGGAAGAATGAAAGAAAATCCATAAAACCAGGTAGAGTGTCAGTGCCTTTCTGGCAACCCCACTTCCTGTAAGGATGACAACAAAAGACTGTATGCGCGGTTTAGTTAATCCGCTTACGGCATCAGGCACAGGCACAGGCACACACAGTGGAGCAACAAAGGACGAATACCTCTCTTCTGGGTTGGCTTTGGCTTGTTTGTCGAAATTGAATTAAATTGATTTTCGTTCTTGTCGTTGTCACTTTATTTTTCGTATGATGGGTTCCTTGTTCTACTGTCTATGTCTGCAATACAGCTGAGTGCCATTGCAAAATCAAACTAATTTGAAAAATTGCATTTCAAGTTGATTTGTGTCAATATTGATGACAACCATTTGACGTTCTGATTGATGAGTGTAAAGACAATTGACTTGAGTTTTCATTTTAATTTGCAATTAAATTTTAAATGTATGTGTTACTAAGGAATACTATTTAACTGGCGCAGAGCATAAATATGAGCAGATATGACTGGGAATCCACTTATTTTAAGATGCTGTAGACCACACAAAAGCGACGTGTTTTTTTAACAATGTCGCACACCTTATACAAAAAGATCTCAGAATAGAGGAGACGTCAACATGGAAATTTTAATATGCTGAATTAACTACCATTCAAAAAAATAGTTTGGCGCAACAGGACCGTTTATGATCTTAGGCAGAGCTCCTCACGTTCATTCCCATATGTGCATGCTTCGTTTTTATTTTTTAAGATGAATGAACGGGACATCCCAATTTTGAATGCCAAATCTGAATGCATGATTTAAAAAGCTTCCTCCCTCGACAGATATTCCCTCTTATATTTGACAGGTGACATGATTTTATTCCATGTTCCTTCAAATTCACTTCGAAAAGGTGACCTTATACAATACCACCCTTTGTACCACAGATTATTGTACAGATTTACGAAATTTCGTCGCCCTGCCTTGGCAGATCTGAAAAAAACATTCTGTATTCACATAACATGAACCAGCGATAATACGGTAGTTTATTAAAGTCTTAAACAGCCTCCGCGCCGCCGGCCATAAAAATGTAAAGTCTTGCAACGCCATCTACGGCTAAAAGGTATAGTCTTGCAACGCCATCTACCGCTAAAAGGTATCCATTAAAAATCTTGAAAAATCAACATGCATACTTTGTAAAATTATCTTCTAATATCTTCAGATAGATTTGTATAGCCTTCTATAGTTGTCTTTAATTGAAAGTCTTTTTCAGCAAGTCAAAACGAAGTAAAGTAGGCAAATACTCCGCAATTCAGCCTGGAGGTATGCAAGTAAATATGTGATAAAGTGAAATAAACGAAAGCAATTTCGTTGACGTTTTCATTTTATCTGCTGCATCTAACTTCAAAAGCGAAAGACTTTGTGTGAAAAGACTGCACGATTACATAAATCAAAACAGGTCGAATTATAACCAACGAAATGTAAATCATTGATATTGCTATGTGAATACAAATGTCAAAAACCGAAATTTCTCGAACTGTGCGAATCACCCTGAAAGACGGCAATTTCAACGTTTTTTAAACGTTAGCGAAGAGGAAAAAACGAAAAGAATTTTTGAAGCAAGTGTTCGCTCTCATATGATTTATTCCGATTTTTGAAACGCGAACGTGGTTTTAGCTTCGTTTTAACAGAATCCCATCTCTGGCTCGCTGGAAGTTGATGACCGCAGACATCCTACTAGGAAGGTGTCGCATGTTTTTAACTTTTTCCTTAGCGCTCAAGATGTAGCTGCTCTACAGTTCGTGGTGAAGCAAGACTACTAACAAGCCTAGTTAGCAAGGACCGGGCTAATTGCCTCCAGTTGTACACTAGAAGTCGGCTGAGGGCCCCCTTTTACTTGTGTGCAACGCCTAAGGCGGGGTTTTTCTCTATACGGCGTTTTTCCTCCGGGTTGGAATCTAAGACTCTTCTAGTCGTGTCCATTCGACTATCTTAGTCGGGTGATACGTACTTTTCTGACTAGGTCGATGTCGCTGTACAACTCTTAGAGTTTGCTGTTAAATTTCCTTCTCCAAAGCCTGTCAACGCAAACGGGAGCAAAAATCTCTCGAAGAATTTTGCGTTCAAGACGACCAAGATGATCTTCATCCGCCTTTGTTAACGTCCATGCTTCTGCGAAATAGAGCAGGACTGGGATGATGAGGGTCTTATATATAGAGTCTCCTTAGGCTTTCTTGACAAGGTCTTACTTAACATTTGCCTTCTTAGGTCAAAGAATGCAGCAGTTGGCAACTGTAACTTTTCGTTTGATTTCTATGCTGTGGCGTCTGATAGTTTTTAGTAGAGCCGAGGTATAGACAAAGTCCCTTACTACCTCAGAGTTGTAGCTTGTAGCTGTCGATTATGACGTCTGAAAGTATCAAGAATTAGTGGATGTGGCAAGGCTTTTGTGAAGCCAAAGCGTAAAGAATGGCAATGCAGATATAAGATTGATAGGGGCTGCCATACATATTAAAGGCCCTGGTAGCCAAGGTATACCCCATCGGATCCATTTGGGGTATTCGTGTGGTGCAGAGGGTGGGTATCCTGAGGGAGCACAACCATCGATCGCTCTTACCACCACTGAAAATAAATCTGTAGAGACATAAAGGCCTCACTTTTATTATTTGAAGCTTATTAATTTTGGCATGTTTTTGCATAACGAGCCGTCCAGGGTGACCGATAGCAAGAACCCTCCATCCGACGAGCTAAGACGAGCTGAAGCTGAAGCTAACATGCCTAAGCTGTCGGAACCTAGACACCCTTCCACTTTTGCTGCCCGCGGACTGACTTCATGTACCTTTAAACATGGGGTCGTAACGGTTGCGAGAGAATTGGAAGGGAAATTAGCAAATTTCATTACACGTCCTAAGAATAGTCTATGTTGGGTGTCCATTCGTGTAGCTGAATGGTTTTGGTTTTGCCCTCGCTGAGTGCTAACCCATTTTAGTCGCTTCTGTACCAGATCGGCAGATCGGCGTATGCAAATAATTGAAAAGACTTTTGAAAGATCATGTCTTGTCTGTTGACCTCAGAGTTTTGTACAATTCTTTTAAGTAATGTGAAAGAAGTCCAATGACATCGTCGCCTTGCCTATATATATCCTTTTTGTCATTAAGTCTTGGTGAGGTAATTATCGACCTCGATACAGCAGCGAACTGTCTCCATAGTCATCCTACACAGACGGATGGGTTTTCCACTTTCGCATGGATGCTAAAATTATAGGCATGGCTTTATTGTCTGTATGCTAGGCGGCTTTGAAATCGATGAACTATGGTGAGTATCGATTCGGACTTCCTGGATTTTTCTAAGTGTAAACAATTTGATCGGCCAATCAAGTTTTCTGACCTAAAATGGAAGGGTTCTAGGCGTTTCAACAATATGGCAGATAGAATGTCGCATACGCCTGCATCTTTGACGCAGCTGAAGCGGCCTCCTTTCTTGGGACCGGTCACAGAATGCTAAGATTCCATTTATCTACTCTTAAAAACACGGTGGGTGAACCGTCATGCCCAACAGTTTTGTTGGGCTGTAGCTTGGATATTGCTATTACTTCGTTTGATATTGTGAACGAAAGATTATCTATTGTAGGTATACTTCGTATACTGCTACTTTGAATTTCAATAAAAAGAGAAACTGCAATATGTACAATTTTTACAATTACAGTTGTTTACATATTTGTTTAATTATTATGAACTGAAAGTGCAACAATAAAGGCAATTTTAGGATGCAACCCTGCGTATCTAACACACACATACACGATCTATGACAGATGCAATGATGCATCCTTCGACTCAGTAAAAGTCCTTCCCAACGATCGGTTGTTTTTTATGATATTTACGTTTGCATTATATTATTAGTGAATTAAAAATATCCAAATACAATAGAGAGGACAAACAAAATGTGAATGATAATATGCAGAGGGAATGCATATTACAATGCAACTATAGTACGATGGTATGTGCATTGTGCATTCACTTGAAACAGAAAAGGGTGCGTGCTTTTTAGGTCTTTATTGTTACGAAGAGAGTCTATTCGTCAGAAATATAGCTCTTCTGTCAACCCCTGTGTGCAACACATTGCATGTCCTGGCAAAAATTCACAATTTCGCGTTGGTGCAGGAGTGCATTTTGTTACTGCACATTGGTAATATGCAACTGCGTTGTTTGTGCCTGGAGGCGACTATACGCACAATCGTGCGCTCAATGTTTTCCTTATGAATTTGATTTACATAGTTCATATCAAATGATGAACAAAAATATTTAGATTGCTTACTATAATGGGGTTTTATTTGTTGTTCTTATACTTGTAGTCAGAGTGCACCTTGGCATAGAAAATTTTGAGCGCACCAAAAACCTTGATTTATACTTCGAAAATCAACTCTCAAAATATTTTAAGGAACCTGTAGGCATTACAATTTTACACTATTCCCTAATCTGGAGGGAGTCGGTGATTTTGCATTGGTGGGCATTCATGAAAACCTCGAAGACATGCTATTTAGATTCGGATGGCCCGTAGGTTACGTCTTGGGAATTAATTTTTTGACAGCACCGACCAATTCCATAAAAAGAATTTGCTAAGTGTTCGCCACCCCTTGGTACTTTCTTTATTGCAGTTTTGTGTGTGCACTTGTGCAGAACAGTCCAAATTTGAGTTTTGACGTTTTAATTCATGTTCCCTAAAATGAGCTAGAGAAGAAGGACGTACTGCGGCGGCGGCGGATGAGTTCATTAGATTGATTCAATGTTGTCGTTAATAGTCAGAATGACAAAGTCCTTACGAGAGCCATACATATACTTCGACCTACATATTTAGAGCTGAGGTCCATGTTGGGGGCTGTGCATAGTGTAAATGACACAACCATTTAAAAACAGTTTCGTATTCCTCATTAAAAAGAGTTTCGGATAATGAGGAATTTATTGTTGACGACCCTACAAAGTGAAAGAGGATAACAAACTTTAGATCTGCACGTAGAATGTATGCGGACCCTGAACAGCCCGCATGCAACCGAACAATTAGCGAAGGCCCTAGATTGTTAACATGGGCCGGGAAAAAAGAGGCATAAAAAAAGACTACGACATCTAAAATGGTAACTGCTAAAAGAAACACCGTTTGTTGTGGTTCGTTGGGTAGTAATTCCGAACTCCGACCAAAAGAAAAAGTGACATGTCGTGAGGCAATTATTCCTAACTCCGATGAAACGAAAAAGCGACAGGAAACGGTAGGATGTGACGGTTACGTGATGAGGCAGCTCGGGCCTAAAGAGACATAAGAGAACAATGAAAAGGCGATAGTTTCGCAGTGAGATACCAACTCCAACGGAATGAGCAATGAGCGGTAAAGAGGATGTCTTTTAAAATACTTGGGATCTAGGATGAGCATCCTCATTTTGACTATTTAGCTTCAGGAAGTTAACCCATCGATCGGCTTCTCCGGAGGAGCATAAAGAGCACGATAAGTGCGCGATCGAAGAAATATAAATCTGCTACTCCAGGAGCAATGTTTGGAGATTTTGCCAAAAGGTACAAGTAGTGTGTTAAGACAACAAGACCAGAATAGAAACCAGTAGAGATGAGCAAGGGAACCTTGCGGTAAAGTCACAGTTGAGAATATGGAAAACCGCTTCTGTAGATAATTAAACGGGCAAAGACTATTCAAATTCCACTTTTAGGCAGAAGGAACTGCATGACAAACTCCAAGATTTCTCTCCGTCTGCCCAAACGAAGTGAGGATAGTAATATGTATCTAAACAAAAAAAAAAAAAAAACTGTTGGACGAAGAAGCCAAAAGTCACCCATCGGTGCCCACTATGACTATCTTTTTGTGGACATACGACAGCGTCTAGTGTTTATACAGAGACGATTAAAATAGCCGATATCTAGGTTTGCCGTCCTTGCCAATCTCGTCAAGTTTTGCAGAATGACTGAAAGATCTCACCGAGATCTTTGAAAATACGTAGGTATTAGCACTGAAGCGGCAAAAATTAGTTTTAGTCAACAAATCGCAATGAATGTCATAACATAATAGTAAAGCTATAATGACATCACATCAGAAATCAAGCTAAGAGTTGCGCTTGCCAATAGCTGTTCCTTTAACCTTAGAAAGCCCGTCAGTAGTAATAAAGCCATGTCAAGGAACACTAGGGAGACTCTTTCCTCTCGCTCTACGGCGCAGAAGTATGGACCTTGGCGAAGGCAAAAGGGTTAAACCTTCGTTGTTCTGATCGACAAATACTCAGTCCGGTTTGCATTTGACGGAATTTAGGGAAGTAGACTTAACGGCGAATTTTAGAAACTCTACAGCGATTTGGTTAGAAAATTACGAATGTATAATGTAGAGCGGGAGCAAATGGACGCTAATACGCCACAACGAAAAGCCTTCTACACTACCTCAGAGGGACAGTAGAAAAAGACTTCGTCTTAGGTGGTGAGCACAAATGGAAAATGCCCTCAATCACCTTGGAGTGCAGGTAGTTAGCCAAAGACTGCACCTACTGCAGGTGCAGCTATTGGCTGAGGCCTAGGTCCATTCCGGACTAATTAAGGACTTAAGTCAATAAACAACCAATTGTCAAATTTAGAGGCTGAATATGTCAAGATATAGCTGTCTAGATGACTTCGTCTTACCGTCCACATTTCGCAAAATATTTGGTACACACAATATGCATCAGTGTACCAGGACTTGTTGAAACACATTATTTAAAAACAAACACCCATGGATGACAGACGGTTTATAGATGTAAAGATCAAATAAATATTGTCGAAAAGTATAAAGGACAAGCAGTTAGCAGTTTACCCTACCCTCTAGCTTTATACTCGTATGAAGGTTCATCTGATCAATTAGACATGTAAGTTTGACAGTACATTTAATTCGAGTCCTTATGTCACCTTACAATCACTTTAAATTTAGAGATCACATAGTACCGCATTTGGAGTTTCCGACAAAATCCAACACAAACCGTTAGGTATCTACTCTAACCTTCAAAATAGAAATACTCAACTCATTAAAAAGCTTCCTCTGTTAGGATTTCATAATTGAAACTATAAATATTGCATTTCATAGAGAACATGCCCCAGCCCGCAGGAGCAACGCAACAATATTTCCAATTACGACCAACAAACATGAAAAGCAATCGTTTCTCATATCCTTTCCCGCAGCAAAAGCTAACTATACTAGCGTTCTCAAAGACCAGCAAAGCAACCCACTTTCATGTTGATGTGCACGTACTCATGTACTCATAGTCGTCGTCATAGTCATGCGCATAAGACCAACCCGACCCGCTCGGTGCTTCGATTCGATTTTGCAGCGAAAAACTCGTAAAAATGGGAAAATAGAGAAAAAAAGGCTGAAAAAAACTGTCTACTGAGGTGTAAGCAAGCCTTTCCCAAAGATTTTCCTCCGCCGCTTTTCACAATTATACACCCACAAACCGGGCGTTGATTGACTACTAGTACTGCGGTACAAGACTTCGGGGAGCGCAACTCTAGGAGTCGATGGCATGCATGTGAGCCAGAAAGTATTTGTTTTGTTTGCGGCCAGACCAAAGGGCAAACTTAAACCGATTATCTTATGTTGTTGTCCAGTCGAAAGCTCTTTCGGTGTGGATTCACTGCTTTTTTTCTTCTTCCTTGGCTACTAGAGGTAGTAAAACTGCTCTACTCTCATGTTGATGACGATGACAACCACGAACGACGACGACGAGGAGCGGAGCGTGTACGTACAGTGAGTGCCACATTGCCACACAACAACAGATAAATGAATAGATAGATGGGACGGATAGATGGATGGATAGATGGATGGATGGATGGATGGATGGGTGGATGGACGGACGACTGGATGGATGCTTTCGGATGAATGAGAATGGAGCACGTTTGTGTTTTTGTTCGTTCTGCTCCATTATTGTTGCTACTCTCACTCTGTGGGTATGTGTCTGTGATTAGCTAATGAAAATGTTTGACATAACGATTTAAATCGCATTCAGGGGGTCATATCGTTGTTATTGGTGGCCTGACATTATAGCCAAGTGCATGTGTGTGGGAAGCGATTTTTGTTTTCTTTAAGATATGTACTTAATAAAAATACAAAATGTTGCTGCCGTTATCTTGATATGTACAATATTTTATTTTTAAAAATGAACAGTCACTCGTTGACAGAGTGCATCGCTTTCTTTTTCTGCGTCTGCCATATAGTCGTTGTCGGTTAATTTATTCACAATCTGTAGACGATGATGTGTCAAGGAATTTTGCTTGTCTGGCATTTTTTGTAGCCGCGTCATGGAATTCTAAGAGCGAACAAAACAAAAACAATGTGAACACAAATTAATGGAAGGAAGAAGAAGAAGACGATAAATGGTTTAATGCTATTGGAAGACTGCTGAAAGGGATCTACAGTCATAGTCACAGTCACAGAGGAAGTGTCAATGAAACCGTTGTCTATTTAGATTCCATTTAACTTTCCTCTGAGCGAAGCACTTGCGATTTGGATTGATTTCTGAGAATGATTTGTTTTATTATTAACCTAGAGTGTTAGACGATTGCATGACTAACTTTATAGCACGGAATAAAGTTCCGTAGTGGAAGTTCGGAACAAAAGTTTCGAGTCTTCTCATCGAATGTTATTATGTCAAACTGTTCAGATACAATTGTAGTTAAGCCTTGTCAATGGGCAACTATGAAAGAGTTGTATACTCTGGATTAAATGGAACGGAGCTTGAGGAATAGTCTACCAATATACCATATACGCCTCTTTTTAAAGTGAATTTGACGTGTCCTACGATGTGTATACCTATGATCATATGTTTTGTTTTATTTTCTCTCATCCTGATGGACAATATTGGCGTCGGTTATAGGCTTTAAAACATGTGCGATATTATGTACGTTAAAAGAATATATATCAAATTTTAATTGTCTGATCAACAGAAGCAGCCATCTATGCCGAGGGTGCAATCTTCGATGGCGGATGTAAAACTTCGACCACGAGCAGTTTAACGAATCCTAGACTCTAAAAAGGAAATAGGAACCGATGGAATTCCAGTCAAAGTATTGAATAACTGTACATATTATAATTATGTAAGCTGGTCATAGATGTCATAGTCCCAGAAGACCTTTCGCTCTTGCTGGAAGACCGCTCGCATTCAACGACTTTCTAAGGATAAGGCCACCGATTAATCAACGAGAAGCAATGTGGACTTTGCAGCTGGTAAGCTATTGAGCTACGTAAACCACTTATGGACGTAGATAAATCGAACTACATGGCAAATACAGACCCGTAATCTTAGGCGGCTCTCAGATTGAGGCAACAAGCAATAAGCAACTATAGTTACTATAGCAACTGCCAATAAGCAATCAGCAACATTTTTTGTTCGAGCGATATTTAGTTCCTTTGATGTGAGACCTCTAATTGAATTCAAAGTAAAATAATTGTGAGCGATAATTTTGCGTTGCTGGATCTTCGAATCCACACCCGAGGGACGGCGCAGTAGAGGAAGACCGCGACTCAGGTGGCGCACGCAAGTGGAAGGGGACCTTAACCAACTTAGCGTGCGAAACTGGAGGCAGCTGGCCAAAGATCGTGCTGGCTGGAGACACTTGTTGGTTGAGGCCCAGCTCCACCCCGGACTGTAGGGCCACCTTAAGTAAGTTAGTAAGATAATTTTGCGTGTTTCCTATTGCCAGTTGCTTATTGATTGTTGCCTCAAAGTGAGAGCTGACATAGACATCTCAAAGACTTTTGATCGGGTTTGGCATGTTTCCACAACAGCTCTATCGCATAGGACTACTTATCCAATATCGCAAGATCTGCGTTCTCAAAGTAAAGTTACCTACATAGAGTAAAGAGGTACTTCAGCCCGAAACAGCTCACCCTTCTTTCTAAAGCACAGATTAGAACATGCCTCGAATATTGCTTCAAGAGACCGCCACCGAAACATTCACCTATCCTAGTAGACAGCAACAGCATCCAGAAACGAGGAGTTCATAAAAAGATCCGAGACTAAAAACAAATCTAAAGAAGACTAGTCGCTGAACTAAACCTTATTATATAATTTACTACCGTCCATGGCAGATGTTTCCAAGGAACTTCAGAAAACCATTCAGTAAAACACACATCATCTCTCAGTATACTTAACAAACACGGGGACACATTTTCACTTTTCGAGAAATCCTTTGACTGCAGGACAAGTAAGCTTTGGAATACGCTTTATGGACTACATTTACAACAATTTAAGTGTATAAAACTAACACCTATCTGCAACCAAGTCGGGAGAGAAGTACATACATATATCTAGAAAAATAATAAAAAAGTGTATACAGAGGCTTTTGGATTTGATTCACCGATTCTGGATTTGATCCGACAATTCTGCTTATTGTTTCTCAACCAAAAATAGCTGAACAAAACGTGTGACGTGTATAACCATCACTCTGTTTACATTCTTGGACGACAAGTTGAATCAAGCAAAATCAATATATGTATATAAAAAAATGTATCGTAGTTTGTGCTCAAATTTTCAGACAATCTTTGATATTGGGCCGAGAGGGTTTTTTTAAAGATTGCTCAAAATTGGACAAGGGTCGTTCCACTGCCCATACAAAAAAAAAAAAAACACATTCAACATCTTATATATCGAAAACCACTGAACCGATTGAGCCCACATTTTTAGACAATCTTAGGTAGGTATTGGCCCAGGAGTGTTCCTCTGAAAAATTGGACCAACTATTTTGTTAACCACAGAGCATTAGGTACAATAAAATCTGTGAAATCGATTTTTTTATTTTGCTAGTCTTTCATAAAGTAGCTGCTAACAGCTTCAAATTGCACAATGCCGAATACGCTCACACGAACCATTTTCAACACTACGCTATACAGCAGCAACAGCTTTTCCGATGCGGACTGACAGCGCGGCGACGCGTCGTTTCTGTGGATCATCAACTAGAGTGGGTGTGGTTCGAAACGGACGAACGATTATGGCGACAGTAAAGGCTTAGTGCAAGCCAATTTATACAATACTGCCCACAATTTGTTAAATAAATAAATAGGCGGCGCAGCAGGCGGTAGACACCCTAGGCCTAGCTTCTCACAATCATTCGTTTTGTGTGAGTTTCTATTTTTAGGACGAATGGAAGAACAATTTGTTAAGTGTTTAAATGTACGTCCATTTATCAAATTTCAAGGCAAAAGCTGTCAGAAATGTCAGGGGACAATGTTTCAAATAACTTTGTTGTATGGGATGTGCCGAAAACTTTTGCCAAGTCGAAGCATTTTATTAAATTGCTTCCAAGTCAAAGCTGTCATAAATGTCAATTTCTTAAAAAAAAAAAATGTCCAGGCAATTTTTTCAATTTTTCTTTCCGTAAGCCTGATTTGAAACATTACGAACATTTGAAAAAAAAAAAGATAAATCGGTTCAGACGTTTTTAAGTGATGGGAAGAGTATTTAAAATCTCTAAGGCCGACCGCACATCAGATACGAATTTGTAAACGTGTGAATACTGATCGTACAAATTTAGTACGCACCCTGAATACGATTTTCTCCGTTAAATATGATGAATAATCTGTACCTTTGAGATAATTTTCCCTTAGCTCGGAGACTGTGGTGGCGACCGACGTTGACGCTATCGAAAAACCAAATATATATTTAATATATTTAAAACGAGATGAATTGAGTGAATTTCGTTATATTATGAAAGACTTGGGGCCAGTTTAAAAGGTTCCGGATAAAGTTTCGAATAGTTAGCCGACGCATAACGCTATCCAGCAGATAAAAGTTGCTGATATTTTTGTCTGTTTCGTCGTGTCTGATAAACTAACTGGTAGAAAAATGTATGAGCCACTAATGGTTTGACCGAATAAATGGCAATGCTGTTTTTTATAGTTTCGATACACATGTCATTTCTTTTGTCACGATCGCTTCATCAACTCCATCGTACGTATAGGTACTCCAAAGATATTCAACCAGAATTCTGTAAGAATGGGGTTATATTGCTAGAGTGGTACACATCCTCACGATCTTTCCGGTTGCATATGTTGCACAGTGTAGGAAGATCTGGGCAGTGTGGAATATAATTAAGGATTGGCTAACTAAGAAATATGTTGTGTTCCATAGATAGTGGCTCAGTCTGTTATAGTGTGATCTTTGTTGAGATTCCCGTGCTTCACATACTACTTGATCATATCTATATTTTTGAAGCATTTTCACCAATAGGGCGTTAGACATTATTTTAAAAGATACTAACTGCTCCTTAGGTACTCTCTTAGGTAGGTTTCCTGCGCGTTATATTTATAAAAAAAGACTGTGAAGGAATTTCTGTGTGTCAAATCCTGAGGACTGCGCGAGCGAAGCCGCGGGCAAAAGCTAGTCATGGATAAAGTTAAACAAAATAGTGCGCAGAAATGCAGAAATCTTCATCGTCGAGGGGCGCACTAGCGCAGTGGTTAAGTGAGCGATGGGAATCCCTCATTCGATCACAAAAAAAACACAAATTACATCTTAACGTCGACTCTAAACGTACAAAGTTTTTAGTTTATGCTCCCATAGTACTTGGAAGGTCGGGATTGTTTGGGCGTAAGGAACGAAATCTTACGTTTTTTTAATAAATTCCGAAAAACTAAATTTTTCATTATTAAAATCTCGCTCTAAATGATAGAAGTCTCGCCAATAGAGGAAAATCTCATGGATATAAAGAAACTTTGTATACACCCAACCTCGCACGCACCTACTCCAAGTGCAATAGTGATTCCAAGAAGGGCGGAAGCATACCCGACGTATGTAGGTATTCCACGGTTGGTTATACAAATGTTGTCCAAAATTTAGGTTGGGGGTAAATCCCTTCCATTATTTCACTTTGTGTTGAATATTTTATTTTACTTTATTGAATAAATATTTTATTTTAATACGAGACTAATATTTTTGAGATTTTTAAACTGTTAGAAATTTGATCATTTATTAAATACCGACATAATACTCACTCATGTAAAAAAATCAAATAAGGACAATGAGACACTCACCTAAAAGAAGAGAAATAAAAATATAAGTTAGTATGTACAAATAGAATCGGACAACAAATAATATTAAATAATATGTAGTAGAATGTAAAAATTATTACAAACTACATGATTATAGCATGAACCGTTCGCGAATTGTGTTAAAATGCGAGACAATTTTTGAGAATTGTATATTTGCCACTTGTCGTGAAAAAGTGAAAATTATAGACTTCAAAAAATATCTGGATCTAGGACCCTCATAAATATTATCTCCTGGGCTATTTCTGACAGTTAACTTTTCCTTTGGATATACAAGAAAATTGCATTGGAGAGGTATATTCCGGTGATCAGACTCCAGAAGAAACAGTTAATTTTATTCATGTTGTTTGCAACGGATCGCACCAAATGAAGGAAGAACCAATTCATGTACATTTGGTGCGATAATCATAAAATACGTACAACGACAAATTCACAGTATGTACCTGATCTATAAAGTCAATTTCTGTTTTAATTCAATGCAGAATACAAAGCTTTTAAGTACTAGGTATGTACAAGTATCTATGATAATATATTACACGTATCACGTGACCTAATTAACATTCAGCACTTACATCGATCAGCCATCGATTTAAATTACCACATTCATAGTGTGTTTAATCAGCAAAAACAAAAAAGAACCACAAATATCTGCGTGAGTTATGTGCCAGCATGTCCTTTAATAGTCTCAATTGTGGTCATTAATTTTAATTGTAATTAACAGTAAGGATAATCATAACAGTATGCATGTGTTTTGTCTTGCTTGTATTGTGCTAACTGGGGAAGATTATTACAAACTCAGGGGCATAATGTAAGTGGATATGATTATTACCATCACAAGTTATGGATACGGTGTGACCAAAGGTTAAATATATTCTCAATAATAATGAGTGGATACACAACTTATTGTTATGCATTCTATAAAGCGACTAATTTATATTTCCATGTTAAGTGGAATACAAGTTAAGCTGAATACAATTTCAGCAAACACAAGTATGCACTATGGGCGAATGATAAATAGAAATTAGATAAAAATAAATCAGTACATAGTTGACGCAACAGGTTCGTGTAGGTCCCTAGAGCCTAGCTTCTCGCAACTATTCGTTGGTATAAAGTATTGTTTTTGGAGGGTCCACTTCTACAATTTCACTTTTTGAAGATAATTATAGGTACTCTTGGACGTTTGTCAGTTGTTCGCAAGATGTGGCGCAGTAGAAAACACCTTAAAACACCTCCCATCTCTCAGTAGTCCAGCGATTCGTTTTTGAAATGTAAAAATTTGGGACACATATTGTGGTTTGCCATCTGGGCCCTATTTTATAAACACTTCTTCAAATTTGTCGTACATGTCTGACAAAATCGTCATAAACCGTCTCACGTAATACCGGCGATCAACGACGAAAAATACAATCCACATTCTTTGACATTTCAGATGACATTTGTCGATCGCTAGTCGTTGGCAACAACAATTTTTTTAATAAAATCTACTTCGATGCTGGGAAACATGGATTTTTTCCTTTCTTCTGTCGGAATTGTCTATTACTGACAAAATTGGAAATTTTAAAATTTGATTGGTCCCATAAAAAAATGTTCAGTACAAATTTGTCAGAAAATTCATGACAATTCTCGAAAAATTCCTGACAATTCATAGTCATGTCATTCAACCAAATTGTCTATTTTTCTGCTAGGTTCCACATTTCACTTTCACTCGAAATGAAATCGGAAATGAATTTCTGTGTTCTGCATTTCACTGTATTCGATTTCAATTTCAAAATTTTCGGAATTGAGACAAAGTGAATTGTGATTTCGAACAAATTTCGGAGTTTCCGAATCGCTCGAAATGCAGAACACTGAAAACGAATTCACTCTATTTGCAATTTCGATTTCACTCGATTTCTGGAACCTAGCTGTATTTATGAAACAATTGTCAATTTTTATGAAACAGTGCCCTGGTTTAGGTGTTACGAATTTTCGGCATTTTCGACGGGTGCCAGCGAGTGCATAAATAGAACAGGACCGCGGAACTTTGAAAATCCTAAACTTACACAAAAAATGGCTTAAATCATTTCTTGGGTAAATCTTGCCATTCTCGACTAAAGAATGCAAGAAATGCCAATTTAGTATAGGATCCAACGGTGACGTGAAATAAAGCCAAACGAAATAAAGTCCAATTCCAAAAATTTCAAAAGCGAAAAAAGACCAAATTGACATTAATTCCTTTAAGTTTTTCGTAAATCCACAATGCAGAAACATTGAAATATCTATGGGGGCATGCTGCGCCCCTGCAACCCCCCTACTTGGGGTCACTGCTGGATTTGGAGTAAATGCGAAGTTGAGTAAATGCAAAGTTACATTCAATCCCTCCGCACCCAACTTTGCACGGAGTAGTGACCCCAAGCAGGGGGTTGCGGGTGTAGCCCGGACCCCCCCCCACCACAGATTTCTAAATAAAATTTGGTCTTATTTCCCTATGGAAATGGAAATAAAGGCGAGTTCGATGAAAGCTATTTTATTATTATATCCTCCACACGAAGGTATATTCACTTTGCCATTACATTTGTAACGCCAGGAAGGAGTCACCGGAGATCCCATAATGGATGCATACTCTGAATCAGGATCAAATTCGGAATCGATTAAGTCTGTCTGTCTGTTGAAAACACAATAGCGTTCAAACGAATCGACCTAGTTGAATGACATTCGAACGCATTCGAGTAGGAGAAATACGAGTAGGCATCTGTATGATTTAACTTCGAGTCATCAAAAACGGGAAAACATTCGACCCTTAAATTCGTTATTTTCCAAAACAAATAGGTTAGGTATAATGTTATACAGGTTTATGAGCTCAGGCAACATAGTGGGCTTGATGGCTGAGGCCGAGGTCTATCTTGGACTGACGTCTTCTCAAGTAAAGTAAATATAACTTTGTATGCGCAGTGGGTCAGTAATTTGTGTGCTGGACTACTGAGCTAGGGGTCTCAGGTCTCAGGTTACATTCCCGGAAAAAACACAAATAACACCTCAAGGTTAATTCAACTGCACCATGTCTGACAAATATCCAAGAGTATTACTGTCCTGGAAAAGCTTCTCAAATCAGCCATTCGGACTCGGCGTAGAATTGTAGGTTCCTTCCTTCAACTCATGGTTGTGAGAAGATGGGACTAGGGTGCCTATACGAACCTGTTGCGTAAACTATTTATTTATTTATTTTTGAAAAAAAAAGTGATCAATAATCACTATCAGTACAAACTGGAAAAAAACTTCCCTGTGACGGGAACCCTACTCGTCCTTTTACGAATTCTCTCTCTTTTTCTATGTCAATTTCGATGAATTTGTGTTTAGGTTATGTGCGGTTCTGATTGATTTCAACTCAGTACACGAATGAACATCAGTTTCGCAGGGTTTCCTGATCACGACTTCTGGATTCTTATCACTTCAAGTTGAGGTGAAATGTTTTGCATTGAATTTAGTAGGTGGGAACTGGGAACGCGCAAGTATAGTGTCTCGAAATTTACGGACATGAATGTAATCTGATTATCTGAACCATTCTTCGTCACTTTGTTGCCTTAAATCTCGTAAATCTCGCTTATTCCAGGATATTTTAACTGAAGCAAAAAGATTAAACAAAATCCATATACTTGTTGTAGGCAGTTTATGAAATATGCAACGTTCGAGTATAATTTTTGATGTTTAAATAAACAATCTGAACGACAAAGTTCGAGATAAAATCCAATCGCTTTTCTCATTCAACTATTTATTTCCATTTATCACCACTTTTCCAGAGCAAGGTATTCAAATAATCGCTATAGGGTAAAATGCAGTTTCCCTCAGTCTCTGTCACTTTTCAACCAATTTTCTCCTTTTTCTACATTTTCCCTTCACTTTTCCATCCCCCAAACAATTTCGGTATAGCATATAATATGGTTGCCATGTAGGTATGGCTATATACGTGCCGATGTGGGTATATAAGGTGTATGTGTCCTTTCATCTTCCAATATTAAAGGTTATATAGGTGTTTTCAATTTCAAATGTATGTATACTCTTTATCGACAGATTTATACCCTATAACTGGGTGTACCTACAGTGTACACTTGTATACAGTTTCCTTCAAATACAACTATTTTTAAGGATACCAACATCACTGATGTTGGATTTATAATTCAACTGTGACAAGTTTCAATCAAAGCATGTACCACCAACGTTTGAATAAAATCGTTTAAAAAAATATGTATCATGGCGCAACATCTATAAACTTCCATAATTGTTACCAAGGAGCAAACTTCAGCTCTGACGTAGAATGCAAAAATATCCTTGCTGAGGGGTTTCTTTTTTTTTTTGCTCTGCACTTTCCTTCCGCCAACACCCAATTTGTGTGTGAGGGATAATACTAATAAGGATTCATCTCTTATGTGGGTTGTTTTGCTGTCGATATACCACCAACACACAATCGATGCAACAGCAGCAATGATGCAAAATGCAGATCCATTGCTAGAAGGAAGTGGATTTTTTTTTTCTTCCACAAGAATTATATGGCGTTTTTTTTTTTTTTTTTGCTGTAGAAAAAGGAACAGAAAAGCAAGGATTATGGGGCGAAAAACAGGAATATTATGGTGGTAAATGGATGCGGGGTGATTGTGTCCTTGTGTTTGCTTTATGTCCAAAGTTGCATATCTATATTTGCATTGCGTTTAGCTGAAATCGCAAACAATGGTATATACTATATGGGCAAAAAAATGGATAGTTTTATATAGAGTTTAGTTTATGTTGTGTATAAAGTGTTAATTTAATGAGAGAAACGTGCTTAAAAACATGATTTCGGAATGTAGAATTGAACTTAGGATATCGTCAGTCATATAAAGAATATTTTACTGACTGGACTGTGGCCTAGTAGACGTCAGATGATCAAATAGTTCAATGAATAGTGCACACAATGTTATAAAATAAATATTCTGTATACAAAGGAAATGTGTATACATAATTTTTTGTATGGAGCTCTATCTAAAGTGAGTACTAAAATGTTAAACTCCGCCTTGTTACGGAAGTAGCTTGCCGGTACCAAGCCCGGGTAAAGGAGACGGGTTTGAAGTAACCATTAGCCTATCCTCAGTCAAACCAACTGCTAGTGTATTCTAACCCACAGAAGAAAAAAAATGGAATTGTCCACTCCAGGTGGTACTGGCAACAGCCATAATCCATCCGTAGTTTTCCCGACTACAGCCGGGGCACGGATTCTGGAGGCCGCAACATTTATACTCGATCCCAAAAGCGACTCTTGTGGCTCTATGTCCGATTCACTCGGCAAACTGAGCATGAGACAAGCTGCTGCCCACTGCACTGCCATTGACAGTCAGACTAGGGATACCTCCATGATTGAACGGGCACCTGAAGAGGCGGGCCTTGAGCTGCAGTGGAAGAGAAAAGGAGGAACCTGTTGGATTTGCGGCGCAAAGATGCTTTATCTGCTGAAGGCGCAAGAACGTCGTTCAGCTCTTCGTCGGTGCCTTTGAAAAGGAACAGGTCGGTGGAGGTCTCACCAACTGAAGCTAACCAACCCCATGGATCGGGCACTACCTCCACTTCTGCCTAACCGAAAAGCAAGAAGAAGCGCCCCAAGCTCGCAAAGAGACTAAACCCCCTCAAGTCTGTGAGTCTCTCTCGTGCTACTACCAGCAATGGGAGTATACTAGGTACTGGCGGATGGAAACCGGACGTCCCGATCGCACCTACTGGAGAGAGCTCCGGATGCAGCGTTGGAGCTGGCCGTGCACTGGTAATGAATGATGCAGGTGCTGAAACCAACAGTTGCTTGTAACCGGTTGAGGGCTGTGAGTTCAAGGACGGAACCTTCATTGTGAAGACCTCCTCGCAGCAAACCTCTAAGTGGGTCAGCAGTATGTATAGTGCCGAAAATCCCCCCTCTCTGGACCAACATTTTTGAGGTCTACAAACCACCCAAGCTTACGCGTGCTGTCTGCTAGTACCCTGGGAAACTGGGGAAATCGGCAGTTGTGCTAAAGCGTTTGCATGCTCAGAATCCTGATCTCGACACAAAAGCCTGGATTTGTCCGTTCTCACAGGCAGAGTAAAAACTGTCACGATGAAGATGGTAGCCCTCTGGTTGTGAGCATAGACGCGGCTTCTTCTGATTTGCCGACTGTGTAGAAATCATTAAAATCGGCCCAGCGGTTATTGAGTTATAATAAAGAGTTGAATTAAGTTAAGATTGTTTACGTTTACATTGCAAAGTCACTGAGTGAGCAAACAAAAGGTGGGGAGTGAATCTTTAAGGACTATTTACATGAGAGAGACCAACTACCTACGAACGAACGAATATTCGCGAGTTTTGACAATCCGTTCACATGAAAACTTTTCTTGGTCGCGGCAGTTTGCGTTTTTCAGCCATCAGTTTCTATGAAAGTTTTCTAATTTGAGGTTAAGTTCGAACGAATGTTTTATTCGCTACACTCACAGAAAAAAATTATAAAGGCTTTACTATCCGAATTGTAAAACCATCTATTTACAATTTAAATATCAAATTTGGTTAATGTACTATTTTAATTGAAATTTTTTTAGTTTTACTATTTGAGTTTCTTTGAAAATTTATATTTTCATGTTTTTTTATCGTGCTGGGGAACCGCGATAATATTTCCTTCATTGTGACATCAGAATCGAAGCTTTCCAGACAAAAGAAGTCGGAATACAGTTTAAAATATTGAAATTCTTCACAAAATGGATACAGCCATCCATCGGCCGGGCGATACAAACAGATTTATCGCCGAGTCATAAAACTTCAGAAAACAACAGATAGTAAAACAAAATTCAAGGTAAAATAAAAAAAAATAGTAAGAAATAAGCGAAATTTACTATTAAATTGTAATGAATATAGTTACAATTAATTAATTACAATTAAGTCCCCTCATGTAGCTGACCTCCCCGTGGTGGGGGGCGGGCAACATGTCTCGGTTTACCTAGACATGGCTGACGAAGCACACACCCAACGATGACAAGAAGAACTAAAAGAGCCTCGGATATTGCCAAGCCTGTCATAATAGGGCGCCCTTTGGATTCACTTGGGGGACTCTCCTTCTCCAAACCGGTACATTGAGGCGCGAAGAACTTGCAAATTGGCTGTTAAAGCAGCCAAAGAACATTTTTGGAAGGAGTTCGGCGAAAAATTGGACCGCGATCACAGATCTGCAAGCAAGGTGTTCTGGCAGACCATCCGCCGTCTTAGAGGAAGGAAGTGGAACATTATCGAAGGAGTCAAATCCAAAGATGGTACACTTCTTTCTAATGAGGAGGACATCTTGCGCAGATGGAGCGAGCACTTTTCCGAATTGCTCAATCCAATCCAGGGCATTGAGGCTGACACATCTATCGCCTTAAGCAGGGCGGAAAATAGTCCCACGGTAGAGGAAGTCACTTTTGCGATCAAATCGCTAAAAGCTGGCAAATCTGCCGGAGTGGATGAAATCCGGCCAGAAATGCTAAAGGCCTTAGGTGAAGAGGGAGTCAAATGGCTCTCTCGTGTCATTAAGTGGCCTGGGAATGCGGCGAAACACCCAGCGATTGGCAGATTGGGGTGATTGTGCCCCTTTTCAAGAAAGGGGATAAAAGGGATTGCTCCAATTACAGGGGTATATCACTTTTAAGTCTCCCCGGAAAAGTCTTTGCCAAGGTGCTGGAAACGCGTTGCAGAGCTGTGGTCGAGGCACGATTAGGAGATGAGCAGTGCGGCTTTCGTCCCGGCAGAAGCACAACCGACCAGTTATTCACTCTCAGAATGGTACTTGAGAAGGCTTGGGAGTATGCTACACCTGTTTACGCTTGCTTCGTAGATTTGGAGAAAGCATATGACCGAGTCCCTCGAGGGAAACTCTGGAGTGTATTGCAGCAGTATGGAATTGATGGTTCTCTCTTGAGAGCCATTCAATCTCTTTACACAAACTGTAAAAGCTGTGTTCGGGTAAACGGCGTTAAATCAATACCTTTCACCGTGGGCGTTGGACTTCGCCAGGGGTGCGTCTTGTCGCCTCTCCTTTTCATTACTTATATGGACTGGATGTTACAGCGCAGTCTTGGCGAAGAACGTTTCGAATTGGGAGATCTGAGGATAAGTCATTTGCTCTTCGCTGATGACTTGGTCATCCTTGGGTCCTCTCAGACTGAACTTCAGCGCGCACTCGATCGGTTTGTAGCCGTTTGTGTTGAAGCTGAGATGAAGGTAAATGTGAACAAATCTGAAGTGATGGTCGTCTCCAGAACGCCTGTTCAATGCACTCTGCATGTTAGTGGAGTCCCATTGAAACAGGTGGAGAAGTTTAAGTATCTCGGGGTCTTATTCACGAGTGATGGAAGGAGCAATGCCGAGTTTTCCTGTAGGATTGGTCAGGCTGGATCGATTTTGAGACAGCTTGGTCATTCTGTTATCAGGAGGACTGAACTTGGTGTCAAAGCTAAGTTGTCAGTCTTTAATTCGGTGTTTGTTCCAACTCTCACCTATGGTCATGAGGTTTGGGTAATGACCGAAAGAATAAGATCGCGGATACAAGCTGCCGAAATGAGATTTCTCCGTAGTATTGCTGGTGTGACCCGTAGAGATCGCATCAGAAATACCAGAATACGTGAGGAACTCAATGTCGAGCAGCTACTTCTCCGGACGGAGCGATCCATGCTTCGGTGGTTTGGTCATGTTAAACGCATGTCCCCGACCAGGATTCCACGACGTGCTATGGAATCCGTACCATCGGGTAGGCGTCCTCTAGGTAGACCAAGGATGAGATGGTTAGATCAAGTCCATAATCTCTCCTGTACCCGTATGGGGATTGCCCTTGAGGATTTAGAGTCGATGGCGGAGGATCGAGAGCTATGGAGGGTCCACTTGAGCAACCTACACCCGCGACCCACTTAATGGACAAGCGGACCATTGAAAATGAATGAATGAATAGTTACAATTAAAATTTGTAAATTTTACGCAGAAAATTGCAAATATTACAATTTTTTCCTGTGTGTGTAGTTGGTGGAATCCAAACTCACTTCTTATTTTTTTTAACATTTTGTTCCGAGGTAATTTTTTAAAATTGCTAGGACCCCAGCAAAATAATTAACACTATGCCATACTTTTTTTTCACTGCGCCACCTCTCGCCAATTACTGACAAACGTTCAAGGTATAACATGCCCAGAGAGCTTCCCAATTTAGCCGTTTGGATGCATCATAAAATTGTAGTTCCTAAAGTAAGAAAAATCCACACAAACGAAAGATTGTGAAAAGTTATGCATATAAAGTCCTAGGACCTGTTGCGGCAACTATTTCTTTAAGTACACAAATCTAAACGTGAATCAAGCAAATCAACCAAATTTTCATAAGTTATTATTAAACATGATATACTGTAGGTACTAATAAATTTACTAAACAAGACTACTACATAGGGAAAAGATAAAATCGAATCCAACGTAGGAATACATGCACACACATACTCACTCAAGCCTACGGTGGAATGAATTCCAATCACTTAATGTGAGTATAGGGCGGTTTGTGTAACAATGTTTTCACCACCTCCAACCAAACGCAAATGTCGTGGTTATAATCATCGTTATTGGCACCTACCCTCTTGCTTCAGGCTACAACAGGATATTAACACAAATCGAAGTCAATTTTGTTTTATTTTATTTTTATTCCCGATTTGTGGGCGGTCACCGCCCTACTACTATTTTTTTTCCGGAATTTCCGCTTGGAATACTAAAATACCCACATGGATTTAATGCAATCAAGAGATAATGTAAGCCCACTGATTCAAGCACTCAAACGGCGAGGAAGAGGACGATGGGATGGATAGCTTTAGGGATCCTTGACGTTAAAAAGCTAAGAAAATTGAAAACTCTAGGAAAACTTTTGCTTTTGCCGATTTACGTCAACAACTCACACCCGTGACGATAAGAACGAGTTTTTGTCGACGACGGGTTAGAAAGTCATATAAGAAACTTATTTTTGGTCAAATTTACTTTGGAATGTTCCAATTAAAGGATGCGAATTCGGAAATAATACCATCAACAGGAGGTTTCCTTTTTGGGGGGAAAGTATTTATTTTATTTTCTTCTATTTCTAGAAAATTTCATAATTGACTGACATTTAGTTGCTATTTGCGTGCCTCTTTGAATGTCAAGGTTGAACGTGTGCGGTATTAATAGAGGTCCCTTAGATTTAGTTGACTATATGACTCGTGCGTTAATTTGGTGAATGAGCAATATTCTTTGATTTGATTTTGGAATACGTGTAGATTGTGGGCGGTATTTTTTCACTCCATACATAATTAATTCACAAAGAAATATTTTTCTAATGCAAGTGATTGACATTATTGATTAATTTCGAAACCTATTGTCAAGAATTGCAAATGGCGATTAAAATTACTTTTTTGAAGTACTAATTTCGAAATATATATTGGAAAATATTCACAATCTCTCCTCTACCCGTATGGGGATTGCCCTTGATGAGTTGGAGTCGATGGCGGAGGATCGAGAGTTATGGAGAGTCCACTTAAGGAACATGCACCCGCGACCCACTTAATGGATAAGCGGGCCATTGAAAATGAATGAATGAATGAATGCATTGGAAAATGGGTTGAGTTCTGCTAAACTTGAGTGATATGAAATATTGAAGGCTAATCCTCAAACTTAATTAATATGTTCAAGGCAGTGAAAATGCACTCAATTTTCGAATAGCTATAACTAATAGATTGACAACTTTTAATAAATTGCAGGGTATATAAAAGGCTTGTTTTTAAGAGCCAAAGAACTTTCTTAACGATAGGAATTGAGCTTAAATCTAAAATATTTATTAATTTTGAAGAATCCTTCATGAGATTACGTTTTTAAGGCGATTTCTTCTTCGAGTGGTTTTGACGAAGTGCATCCACTCGTTTGAGTTGTCTCTACCGTTCTGAAAATTACCTGCCAACATCTTTGCAGGCTCCGGATTAGCATACACAAAAGACAAATAGATCACTGTGAACAATTCTATTTTCCATTTTGTATATATAGGGCGGGCCACATACAAGTTTCTTTTTAAAAATGCAATAAAATGAACAAAATTAAATTAATAAAAAAATTTTCCATTAATTATGGAACAGAATGTCGTTCAAGTGGCTGCCTCGGTTGGCTTCGCAGTAAAGCATTCTGTCACTCCAATTATCCAAGACCTTATTGATGGTTTCGGGCTGTAGCTCCCGGATTGCTTGGATGATATTGGCCATAAGTGGTTGAATCTTTTCCGGATTTTGTTTCGATCCCCGCAAAACAAAAAGTCCAAAGGGGTCAAATCGTAGCTCCGAGGCGGCCAACACGATTTGGGAATTTGGTGCGCAAAAGATTGATTGAGTCTCACACTCTCGGCTACAGCAGTCACATTCTCGTCTGTGCGCACCCTACGACGAGTGCTGTCCACTAGCATACCAGTCACACGAACTTTTTGCCCAAGCTTGCGTATACAGCAGGCGCGGTGGGTGCTTCATTTCGGCCAAAACTTCTTTTCAAACAAGTAAAAGTGTTATCATCGGCCTGGCCGATGCTTTGATACCCTCCACTGCATAAAAATCATACAAAATGTTTGCCATGCGAGTTAGTATGTGTCTAATATTAGTTTTGTATGGTAGGTAGCAGAACTACTTTACCGACATAGACAATTTTCAATACCAACCTAACGACGGTTAAAAAAGGTCCTTTCACAAAATTTCATTCACCTAAGTCGATTCGTTTGGACGCTATCGTGTTTTCAACAGACAGAGATATATGGGTCAAATATTGGCTTTGTATGGGAGGTAACAGAACTACTTGGCCGACATGGACCATTTTTAATACAAACTTGAAGGCCATAAATATAAGACCTCTCATAAAATTTCAGTCTCCTAAGTCGATTCGTTCGGACGCTATCTTGATTTCAACAGACAGAGAGAGACGTGGGTCTAATAGTGGTTTTGTATGGGAGGTACCAGAACTACTTGACCGACATAGCCCATTTTCAATACCAACCTGGCGACGGTAAAAAGAAGTCGTCTCACAAAATTTCATTCACCTAGGTCAATTCCCTTGGACCCTATCGTGCTTTCAACAGACAGACAGACAGACAGACAGACAGACGGACATGGCTAAATCGATTCAGAATGTGATCCTGATTCAGAATATATATACTTTATAGGGTCTCCGGTGAATCCTTCTTGGCGTTACAAACGTAATGGCAAAGTATGAATATACCTTCCTGTGGAGGGTATAAAAACGCACTCTTTGGGCTACTCTTCACTCACATTGGAAAGAAGTTTTCAATATTTCCCAACGGTATTCAAGCGTAAAGCGACTCATTTCGTTCCGCGGAGGTATGATACTGACTTTCTGTCAAGATTTCGAGCGGGAAACAGCTGTCAGTGTCAGAATAACCTATATGGTTTAAAAAGAAACCACTAGATGGCCCACCCTTTATAATGTTGTCATATAGCGCCATCCGTCTGTACACTTGTACTCACATAAATAAGAGACTACAATAAAACTAAGCACATAGTTAAAAATAAAATTACTTAAAAGTTACTTTACTTATTTTAATTTATTTATTTTTGGGTCTTCGAGATAACCACTCCAGGGCATGGATGAGTTCAGATTCCAACCAGGACTTGACAATCCAAGAAGAATGTTTCGGGTCGTTATTATCCAGGATGTCTTTATACATTTTAGCTGTGCTTTTTGCATCAATTGTTATAGTAGGACCCACTCCAGATGAAATGAAACCCCCCAAACCATCACCCATGAGCCGCCATGCTTAAGTATTTTTATACCCTCCATAGGAGGGTATTTTATTTTTATGTTCGTTGTTTAATGGTTGACAGTGTATTTTATTATTGGGTTCATTAGAATTTTTGAACTTAAAATAAACTTGACGTTACTTAGGATCAGGAAACATGAAGCAACTAGGAAATTGGATTTTCCGAAAATGAAGCGTGGGGGTTACCTACAGTATTTAGTGAGCAAACTTTTCGTCGCTCTACCACAATCTCCTTAGGAAGTGGAAATAGTTGAGGCTTTTTAACGAGAATCCATTTGAAATATTTTTGGAAGGACCAAAGATGAGGAGCATCCAATAGCTTCCATTAAATAGCTCATCTGCGTTTTGCCTTTTTGGCTCAGATCGCATGATGAAATTCGTCGAAGAAGACCTACAGGGTTGGGGTCGATTAACCGCTTTATAAAATACTGATTCCAAAAAATCGATCGACAAAATACCGGAAAAAAATATCAATTAAGAAAAACGACTGATAAAAATATCGACAGAGAATATGTCGATTCCGACCGACAGTCGACATTTCAAATCTCGAGGTTTTAAACTTTCGATATTCTTAAAAGTCGATAAAACTTTTGTCGAGATTTTAGCGAGTAGCAAAATCGACATTATTAGTGGTCGAAATTTTTTTTGTCGGCAATTGGTACGTATCCCGAGCTACATACAATGTGGCTTGCTACATGCCGTGTACTAGCACCTTTACTTATTTCTCTTAATCCGTATTTTATGACATTTGTTTGCTTTCATGTTGCGGGAGGTGAGCATCATGATCAGTAACTCTCAAGAAAGAATCCAAACAGACACCAAAAACATTATAATCCGATGGCCACATGTAATGTAAACCTAATGTTAAGTCTGGTCTTATACAGCTAGTTATAATGACGGAATGCACGATTCTGTCAATAATGCCACATTATCTACTCAAAGACGAACCCACCTAACCATGAAGCGCTAACAAAACAATTTCCCAATCAACTCGCAATTTCAATGTAACGCTGATGACTTCAAAGAAAAACAATTCCGTCATGGCATCGACATTCTTATCGCTATATTGACTCTTCGTATGGAATGCAAACGTCAAACAGCGCAGCGGATATATGAAATCACTGCCGTAGAAAATTCTAAATGAAATTCATAAGACAATGTGTGCCTGATGTGCACTCCCGATTGAGCGCATTGTGAATCCTTCATCTGAGCGTTTTTCCGCTGATGCAACATTTTCAAATTGTCAGCCAGTCAGCATCACCCGAAAAAAAAAAATTTAAAAAAACACAAAACCGCACAACTCGAAAATGGAGACAGATACAAAACAAAACCAAATTGCAACACTCTTGCCTTGAGTATAATTATATAGCAGCAGCAGTATACGCCAAGATACCACCAGCACATTTGACCTCATTGCTATGAGATAGGTGCAATATGTTTTTTAGCTACGCCATTGTATACTCTATAAGTATGGGCTCTTGTATTGTTTAGAGTTGATTTTTTATTATTTTTGCAACTCAAGACAAATTGCGTCAAATCGCTATGAGATATATAAACTAAAGCGATAGCTTTGAAATTATGCAAATGTGAGATGTGATGTGATTTTAGCTGATTGAATTGTATTTGTTTTGAATTATTTTTCTATATTTGCTAGAGCTAGAGCTAGAGCTTTGAGATCTTCAATTGCAAATGGAATTTTCATTCTTTACACTAGACTACTGGCACTTGTTTAATTAGCTTAAAGTTGAAGTAGGGCGTTTGAGTTAGGTGCAGATACTTGTATCTCTTATGATTGGCAGAGAGACGAAGAATTGTTTATACTGCTGAGAGTATTACATTTAGGAGTTAGCGCTGCATTAATGCCGCTCCTAAAAATACTCTTAAAAAATTCGGTGGCTCTGGATCATTGATTGACCACCAAGAATGATGTTATTTAAAGTCGAGTGCCAAAGTGAACAAACAAGGTCCATTATCGCAACGCTGCGCAAACAAGGATCTGTGTGAGTGAAAATGGATTTATGACACATAAAGACATCAGCAGCAAAACAAAATCAAAATACAGGTAGAGTGTACCTGAGACAAATAGAGATTTTACTGCAGATGTTACAAAACGTAAAAAGAATAAATTAAGTTTGAGCTAAAGTTATATAGGAAAGACAACAAGTGTTTATTGTAGTCCCTACAATTTCAAAGAATATTAAGCGACAACAGTATGTATGTATGTATGTAATAGAGACATTAGCACAGGCCTCGGCCCTCATTAAAGCTAAGCTCTGGGCCTTCGGGTATCGTAGAATAGCGCCAATGCAAATGGACAAACTAAACTCGTAAATAAGCTGATTGAATAATTACAGAGACGTAAATATTCAAGGTTCTTACATATTACCATTTAAACTGAGTTTACTATCTTTCTCCTGAGGGATCTTATCAAAGTAGCGCTGGACCTTTGACGACGTCATTATACCTGGTGGCACCCAGGTGTAACCCAATTGTCGTGGATCTGATTCCCAGTGTGTTGGCGAAATACTCTTGAAGCCGAGGCGTTCGCAAACCGATGTGACCTGTTCCTGGTAAATGGCATGCCCTTCGCGCGGGCACTTGCATGATTGACACGTTTTTTCATACGCACTCGAACACTTGCGATCACAGCAGAACTTTGACCAACACATGCACCGCAGTATATTTGTTGACTTCTTCATTGAATCGCTATGTGACGATCCCGTGTGGGAAACTTAGGTGTTTTTCGAATGACAATCGGTTGAACTTCGCACTCGTCCATGGCTTTCTTCGGATTTAGTCCATTATTCGACCGATAACGTTCCAATTGTTCCATACATTACACCGGCACTTATTGTTATCAATCAAATGCATTTTTCGCTTCAAATTATTTTTTCGAAATTTATTTATTTATTTATTGACGTACACTTTCGAAGGCTACTCGATCCCCCCTCAAAGAATATTAAGCGACAACAGTAGAAACAAAATATACAAGAATTAAAATAAAATAGACGCTATTATATATTGCTGGTGTGACCCGTATAGATCGCATTAGAAATACCAGAATACGCGAGGAACTCAATGTCGAGCAGCTACTTCTGCGGACGTAGCGATCCATGCTTTGGTAGTTTGGTCATGTTAAAAAACGCATGTCCCCGACCAGGATTCCACGACGTGCTGTGGAATCCGTACCATTAGGCAGGCGTCCTTTAGGTAGACCGAGGATGAGATGGTTAGATCAAGTCCATAATCTCTCCTATACCCGTATGGGGATCGCCCTTGATGTTTTGGAGTCGATGGCGGAGGATCGAGAGCAATGGAGGGTCCACTTGAGCAACTTGCACCCGCGACCCACTTAATGGACAAGCGGACCATTGAAAATGAATGAATGAATGAATAGACGCTATTCAAAATAGCGTTAAAAAGAATATTAAAATAATACATATCATTCCGGCACACTATATAAAATGCAACGTCTGTTTGTTTCTTTGTTCTGTCATAATTTAATAGCCATTTATCGGTTCGTGATTTTTGGAGTAAATAAGGCCTTCCGTCAAAACTTGTCAATAACAAACAACAAAAGATGGAAAGAGACTGCGGAAATTCTATTCAATATTGCGAGGGTTCTCAGGTTCGATTCCCGGAAGACACACAAATTTACATCTTAAGGTTTTTTCGTCTGACAAACATCCCAGAGTATAACTATCTTGAAAAGGCTTCTTAATTCAGCCGTTTGGACTCGGCATAAAATTGTATGTCCCTTTCATTCGTCCCAAAAAAATAAATAAATAAATAAAAACTCACACAAACGATTGGTTGTAAGAAGCTAGACGTTGTATAGACTGTTGCGCCAACTATTTATTTATTTATTTAATTTTATAATTTTTTTTCGAATTTTATCAAAAAAGAGGAGCTATAGTGATAAATATTTAGTACGTCCAATAATTTGTTGCCAATCTATTATGAACGTTTCATTAACACATGCGGGCTGAACCGCGGGTCAGCTACTAGTAAACAATAATTTAAATAGCTAATATTTTGTTTATTGTAAAAATCCTATCAATTGGCGCATTTTTGCATAATGCAAAAATGCTATCAGTTAAATTTATTAAAGTGTTCTTAAGCACAACCAATTCCAAATCAGCTGTGTAAAAAAAAAATATTAAAAATAAAGTTCACGACTGTGTCGCATAAAACTGAAAAAATGGCTTTAATAATCTGGGGCCAGATCGCATAAAATAAAAACGATCGAACGACATCGTTTTCACTAAAGCTGTCTCTATCATATTTGTGACAATAGACAGAGACTGCTAGTATCGAAACGACGTCGTTCGATCGTTTTCATTTTACTTGATCTGGGCCCTGGAAACATATTGTAGACGAAATCGAATCGGAGGCAATTGAACAGGGGCAAACATTTAGGGGGCAGAGATGCACTTTACAAGATTTGTTAGTCAAAATGGAAAATTATACATAATTACTATTTAGATAATTTGCCCATGATTGCAAATATAGTAGATTTAATTTGGAATTCTAATTGGAATTTGGACTGTTTGTAAATCGTGGGAATTGTCAGGTCATGCGATCTTAACACTGAACGATGCTATAATGTTCAATATTTAGCTACATTTAGTTCTACATTTGTAGCTCGAAAAAGCTTTTGAAGTGTATAAACGTGTTTTGTTCAGCCGACAGTTTTTCTATAAATTGGTGAAATTTGACAAATATTTGGTACTTTGCAAGCACCAAAGTCTACAGAAAACAAAAATGAAAGTCTCAAAGCAAATGCGCCAAAAAAAAGTAAACACATTTCAAAGTTCAAATTAAAAATATACTTTTTTGACCTTAAAAAAAGATTTTAGTACCTAATCTTGGTAAAAACCTACATGTACAATAATGTTTATATTAAATGCTAGCTTGACCCGTGCTCTTGCTTCGACCGCCCGGCTCTTGGCCCGCTATTTTTTAAAAACTATGTGCACTTCCTTGAAATGAAACAACATTAATTTAATGAGTGATGTGTGTATCTACACTGCTTTCGATGTGCGACTACCGCACCACCACCCCAAACAAGAGCAATTGGGAAAATGTTGGTAAACATTTTTTCGCCTTTGACATTGTTTCGTATTCGTCTTTCTTCGGAATGAATCGACCGATTGCAACGAAATAAAAATAAAAACTAAACGTTGCTGCATTATGTCTGAGAAACCTATTCGGATTGAGTGAGCAGTTTTAACGTAATGCCAAAAGTCATTAATGACACATCCAAACATTGGCAAAAAACAAAAAGGTCGGAGAAATGACCAAAAATCAAAAAGTTGACGTCAACCCACCGTTGACGTTTTGATAGGAAAGTATCAAAACAAACATACTATAAAAAGCAAGCCGAAGAAGGGCCAACACCGCCGGCCATCGCGTGTCCAAGGACCTATGGCCAGAAGCACACCACAAACGAACTAAGGGAATTCTAAGCGGGCTAAACCTGAGAATAATAGCAATAGGTATCCTGTCAGGCCACTGTCTTTTTAGAAAGCACGCCAAAAACTAATCCTTTCAGACACAGATCTGTGTAGATTTGAGCGCATTGATACATCGCATTTCACACTATGGTTCTGGTCTATGGCAAAGGCAATAAGCCGTAACATCAGTTGCTCTTCCTTTCACTTTTAGTGAAAAAGACGTATCACTAGCTATAGGCAAACATTTTTCTTAAGGTTATGATCTAAAGAAAAATGTTTGCCTCAATCTTTTCGGAAAAATCTACTTTAGTTAAGTAGATATCAACTATAATGACGGACGTAAAATTTCAACCATGAGCAATTCAAGAAGGTGACGGTAACTGGCGGAATTCCAGCCCTAGTACTCAAAAAATGTGCGCCAGAACTTTTAATTTTTGTATTGTATTGTATTGTATTGTATTTTAAGCTGTTCAACACGTTTTTTGAAAGGAATTTTTATTTGTTACAAGAAAGGGCGCTCCCATTCAGCAGATTCCATAAAAAAATTATAAGATTGAAGCAAAACTACCGTCCAATAGTTTTACTTTCCATGATATCTAAGGTAATGGAAAAGACAGTAAATATCGATATACACAATTATTAAATTGTAACGAAACGTTACTAAAACCAACACTACAACCAGTACCACCCGATTGTGCCACCGATTGCCACCCCTGAGTGCCTAACATCACGACACCAAAACATCCCGCCACTGACCGCATTGAGAAGCTAGCATTCGACCACCACCCGCATTAAGAAACCAACATACGGCCACCAGCCGCATTAACCAACACTGTCAACAATGTCACTGATCGCCGCTACTGGACAAGATGCAACACGCACCAGTGCCAAGAACCACCGTCAACATCGATTGCCACAAGCCAGAAACCTGCACGAATGCATACTAGCCGAATCACGTCACACAACAACCATGACAAATTTCACTTGGATGCAAATAATTCACACCGGCTTATTGTTGGGAAAAGCATGGGTACCTGGGAGCAAAATGACTTCGGCAGAGCAGTTCCTTCAGTAATTGGTGCAATACATCGAGTGCTGATCCCGTTCTCTAGAGACTAGCACCATTCTCTACATTTTTGGTAGGCGGACGTTCTGCTTGCAGAAACAGCCTTTCCCTCTGTATTCCTGTGGACGTGAATTGTGAGATTACTCCAATCTGCTACATCCTGTCCTCGTAGTTAGACAATACGTATAAAAATTGTTAAGAATAGATTAAGTAGTTACCAGCCTGATTTGTTAAGTATCACGTAACTGATTAATAAAAAAGGTGTAAAGTTTACTCCAAAGTTCGTGTTTCTTTGGGGGCAACCCTGGACCCGACGAGTATACCCCGGCTGAGGTAAAAATCACATCACAAAATATGTATCTAGAAAACCCTCGATTAATGGCAGGGACCTACATTTTATAAGGAATCCGAAATGAAGTAAGAAGCCAGACGTTCGCGAAGGGCCTTTCTTAAGTATAATATTATATCTTGTCTAGAAACCAACGAATTTTATATTTTTCATTTGGTTCACAAATATTTAAAAAGTGATTCGAAGCTGAATCCATTTCTTATTTGTATGTACCACAGACAGCGTTTCTTATGCATACAGTTTAAATTATCTGTCTCAGGCTTTAAGGTCTCTTAAAATTAGGAACATCTGACCATCAGAGTGTCTATTACTTTACTCTGGATATGTATTTATATTATTTACTTGATAAAGCATTTCCCAATCAGTTAAATACAATTTGCAATGGAACATCCCTTACCGTGCGATTTTTGAACGGAGCTGATCCATTTATCCAAGACACAAACATAATACGAATGACAATATTGGCGTTGCTACCACTACCACATATATCCGTCGCCAAAGTGCAGTTGTCATTCCACATTTCGCCTCTGGTGATACGATATTGTCGTCCTTTTGAGGGATATAGCCTCCACAACGCAATCATCCTATGCTAGGTAAACATTCACCCTACACTTTGTTAAAGACTTCTTGATGCCGTGTTCAACTACTACAACAACCGCATCAACGTTTTGCAATTACGATGCAATTGTTCACTTCATTGACGTTCCTAGTCCATGAAGATTTACACATATTACACGCACACATTTATGCAGCGCGGGTAATCCATGTTTGCTTACATTAATAGGAAAGGATTTCCACACGATTCAATGTGAATTCAATAAATGTTCGTACGTTTGCGTGCAAGACGAACAGTTATGTATAGTGAATCAAACAATAATTAATTTTGGGAAGGTGAAGCGATTTCTCTCAGAAGGAAATTCCTTTTTTAGTGATTTTTTTGTAATAGACGGAATTGCTGAGAAGAGACGAAAGATGGAGCAGTATGGTTTTCCATTGCTAATGCTGGTGCTTTTTGCATAGTTTTATTACAGAACTGTCATGGTGCTAGGTGAAGCCAAACGCAAAGTTAACTACATATTTATTATATTAATTATATTTATATTAAACGGCTTAATAGTCCCTCTTGTTTAGACGATAACAGAAAGCCAACATCAACATTACTGGCAAACAATTCTTGCCAACCACCCTAAGGGGTATACTTTTACAAACAAAGTTCAATCTGCGCTAAACGTTTGTCATTTAGAACACCTTTCTTGAAAGCGTTCGATCTCCCAAACTTAAATAAGACCAAGTCTAGAAAATAGCTAATTTTTAATTTATAGCCAAATTTACCTGTTTTTGGAAAACAGCAGCCTTCTAAAGTAGGTACGTAATGAAAGACGAAAGACGATCCATCTTTCATGCATCAATATTCCAAACCCATTAAAGCTAGGGTCAAAAATTTAAATTGCATAGAGTTGTAAATAGGTAGTTTTTAGCGCCTTTTGGGACATAAGGGATAATGAAGCCAGATCGCGTAAATTGAAAACGATATATTAATCGCAGCAAGCTTGTCGTAAAGCTGCTTTCAGAAAAAAAAGTGAAGTTATAACTTGGTATAACCTAAAAAAAAACTTGTTGTCGCAACAGGTCGGTCGGCCTAGTTCCCCACAACCATTTGTTTGCGTAAGTTTACATTTTTGGGACGAATGGAAGGGACCTACAATTACTGCGAGTCCGAACGTCTAAATTAAGAAGCTATTCTAGGACAGTTAGACTCTGGCATACTTGCCAGAACTGGCGTAGTGGAAAAAAACCTTAAGATGTAATTTGTGTTCTTCCGCGGATCGAACCTGAAACGCCTCGTTAAGTAGTCCAGCTCCAGCACACCAACCACTGAGCCACTGCGCTATATACTTACGAAGTAAAACTTTGAAGATAATTTTACAACCTATTTCTTTTTAAAAGACCCTCCAAAGGGCAGAATAGACTTTAGAATAGACCTCTTCTGCGGTTTTGGAGTGGGTCAGGCTCACGATAACTAACGAACCGCACCAATGTGGCATTAATATCGTTTAAAACTTTGCACTTTGACAAAAAATTAAAACTATTACACAGGTATTTCGCCATTTGTCCAAATGACCCCTTTGCTCCCTTCTTAAGGGGTAAGACATAAAAAATATGTATAATCCTCTTCTTAAAAGTGGTAGCTTCCATCGCGTTAACTACTTATAGATAGTCAAGTGCCATTTTACATAGAGATAGAGAATAAAAATTAACGAAGAACCTATTTAAAGAACCGTATTTTGATTTTCCCCCCAACAGCCTTTAGGGGGGCTATACAAATTTTTATTGTAAAACATATTTTTTTATGGGATTAACGTGAAACTTAGTAATAGTGCTGTACTGATGTACCTACTGTAATAATAAAACATGGATCTGAACATTTTCCAAAATCCTTCTCCTATAAAAGGCGGCAAAATCACATGCACAGTTTGTAGATTTTTTATGTTATTATAATTTTGAAAAATATGTAAGGGCATATTGTCTTAAACCTTTTCGCTTTTGTAGAAATATAAAAATTATGATAGGTGTTATTAGGGAAACAACTTAGTCAACTCTCATATAAATAACAAAATTTCAAGGGCAGGGTAAACGAGTGGGTCCATAATTTCAAAAACAATGCCAAGAAATCTGTAAATTTAAATATACATTACGGATCGCTCCAGAGAGAAGTCGCCGATGGCTGCAGATAGCAGCCAATGGATCTAATGTAGCTTGCGACAAACATACGCTCGGTACGAACAATAAGGTTATGAACTTCCAAATTCCAGACAACCATTAAAACAAACAAACCTAGCATACCACAAACAGACTGAATAGGAATAGGGACATGACGATATCTAAGAGCAAGCAACGTCCTTCTCTGGGTAATTTATTTGCATCATCCTTACGCAAGTTACATGTCTATTTACATTTCACAGATATTCTATTTCCAATCCAGTCACTGACGTTAAAATTAAATAAATTAATCGTACACATTTACTAGCATAAAATTCAAATAGCCAATTAGTAATAATATGTAGGTATGTATACATTTCTGTGCAATACAAACGAATTAATATGGACACTCGTCAAAAAGAGTCATTCAAACGAACGACGAACAACACCATCAGAATCCAACATAACACAACACAAATCATATGCCAAAGAAGAGTGAAAATTGAAACCAATTTAGCATTTTGGATTTTCTCCATTTTCACTAATAATTAAACTTTTCCACTTTTCCACATTGGATTTCCGAAAGAGAGAGGAAAAATTGTACTTAGCTCAATTGTGGAGAGAGAGAGGGGGGTGGTGGTCGGTGGTAGCAAAGCAATAGCATCAGCAATGGAATAAATGTTATGCAGAACTTTCCTTTTGCGTTTTATTTTCATCATCATAGTTGTTGTCGTCATCATCATCATCAGCTCCAGTATGGCATTAACTTTAAGCATTGCTTTTTCCATGATGGCACTCTCTCTTGAGTTGTCGAAAAGGGGTGGTAGAGGCTAGGCTATGGAGGAAAATGGAATTAAGAAACTAAATTTCATACTTTTTTTACTCCATCTTCATGTAAATGCGAAAAAAAAAAACAGATGCAGTAGTGGAAATTTATGATGGATAGATTTCTGTCACAGAGAAATGTGGGAAAAGTATAGGAAAACGCACACTTTAACTTCAACGGAGAGAAACGATAACGAAACCTTGCGTGCAGCGGAGAGAGAGCGTGCTGTACTTAGGTGCAATTCGTAATAACGTCAAGACGTCAACGTCATTTGTGGAGTCAGTTCGTCCTGCTACATCGATGACATTGAGCAATGCGGTGCTAAGGTTGAGGTGCTACAGACAGGACAGGTACGGCTAAAAGTTGACTGCCAATTCTAATTATTATTTTTTTATTTGATTGTATTTTATGTATTTATGTATTTTATGTAAGCAAAAAAGAAATTTAGTATAGATTGTTGCGAAAAAATTGCCTAGACGCTGTTGGTAGATAATAACTCACTCGAAGGTAGATATTTGGTGGAAATGTTTGAAATTTCGTATCAAGATACTGAAGGCAGTCGATAACAAGCGATTTTTTTTAAATTGGTTCTGGTTGATAAAGGGGGTTGCCAACTTTCATTCAACTTGTCACTTTCTCTCAAATAAAATATCTTTCAGATGATATTAGAACTACAAAAAATATCTAGCTCCGTATTCTTGTTTGCATCGTTTCCAAACACAGTCATGAAAGATGGCTCCGAAATTAAAATTGAGTCAGATGGCGAAAATATCTCCTTCTTAAGTGGGCCGTAGATACTCGAAGATGGTGCGCATGTAAACTTGGTTTGAGTATAAATATCAAAGAACTTTGTTGTTGATTTTTTGGTGAGACCAAATTTCTGGTTTACTGTTTATTAGAACCACGAAATTGGTACACTTACAAGCCTGCCAATATGGAAAATCAACACAAACATGGTTCGCGTACCAAGTTTTCGGCCCGCTTTAGGCTTTATAATATGTTTAAATGACTCAAATGATTTTCAAAACAATTTACCCAATTTTTACGAAATGACTTAACGAAAAGAGTCTGAAAAGTTAGGTACCTCAATGTACATAAAAGAAGCAAAACTGAGAATACGAGTATGTCTCCAAGAAGTAAGTTTCAAAGTGTCCTTGTCATATAGCCAAAGGTTGCTGTACATTTTAAATTAAAGGTGGATTTGGTCCATTCTTTTGTTCCCGATTCTATAGAGTCAAGTCGAGTTGAAGGTTCCACAAACGTTTAATTAAGGCCACTATATTGATAGTGCTAGCTGCTGCTAAAATTTAAATTATTTACTTTAATGCCGGCGTAAGCATTTGTACTAAGGCTTTGCTAAAGCTACACACAGGTATCTTATTTTAAAAGGACATCGCTAAAATATTGCACCCTATGTAGGGACGCGTAGTATACAAAATATTGGAAACCCTTGGACTGGGTTATTATAACTTTGAATGTTGACTATTTTTTCTAAAGAAATACGGATGGTACGAAAAATGCTATTTAAAATTAAGCAAATATCTTTTATCTCTTCTCTCTATATATAAAACAAAGTAAAAAAAACTGTTTCCCTCTGTCGCCCGTAATTTTCAACCGATTTTGTTGATTTTTTTTTAAATGTCGGTAATTACGATGATTGGGCGATAGGCTAAGCAAATTCAAAATCGTACAAAGGGGCGTGGCACCACCCATACAAATAAAAACATTCAGAATCGTATATTTCGAAAACCACCAATTCGATTGAGATCAAACTTACAGGTAATCTTGCGTATTGGCCGTGATGTTCTCCTGTGAAGATTTGTCAAAATTGGACAAAGGGGCGTAGCACCTCCCATACAAAAAATCATTCAAAATCGTATATCTCGAAAATCACAGAATCGATTGAGCTCAAACTTACAGATAATCTTAGGTATTGGCCCTGAAGTGCTCCTGTGAAGATTGGTCAAAATGGAACAAAGGGTGTGGCAATTTAGTTGATTTATTTTTAATGTCCGTAATTACGGTGATTGTGGGCGCAGTAGCGCAGTGGTTAGTGTGTTGGACTACTGTGCGAGGGATCCCAGGTTCGATCCCCGGAAAAACCCAAATTACATCTTAAAGTTTTTTTCTACTGCGCCACCTCTCGCAAACGTCTGACCATCCGAGAGTATGCCTGTCATGAAAAAGCTTCTAAATTGAGCCGTTCGGACTCGGCATAAAATTGTAGGTCCCTTCCATTCGTCCCAAAAATAGAAACTCACACAAAACGAATGGTTGCGAGAAGCTAGGCCTTGGGTGTCACCCGCCTGTTGCGCCACCTATTTATTTATTTATTTATTTAATTACGGTGATCAAAAGAAGCCTAGCAAAGCTGGCGGGGGTTCAGCTAGTTATGTATATAAACTAAATTTTTTAGGTAAAGCTTCTTTAACGAGGTATAAGTCCGAAAAAATAAAACGTAAATTAAAGTGAAACTGAAATCAAAGTGAAACACTTTTTTCCTCTTAAGACTGGACCGATTTTAATGTCTTTTTTGTGTTTCTGTGTGGGTCCCTGGACGGTTTAGATTCACAATTAGACGCGGTAGGTCGTACTGCGATCGGGTTCCAGAAATTTTATTTGGTTCCTCCTAAACGGCTGGACATGATGACTTTTTTTCGTATTTGTTTGAACGCGGGCCCCGAAAGTTACAATAAAGCGATTTATAAGTAAAGTGCTTTGAAGGAAGTTTCACTTCAATAGTATGCTTATGTAGGTGAGCCACATAATAATTTTTTTAATATGTAACGTTATTTCGGTTGTATTATTTTTTTAAATAAATTTCATCACAAATCGTCTGTTTTATCTATTCCTATTAATGGATTCGACATTTATTGTGTCAATAGTGTCTGCCTTGCGTCTTAAATAAAAAAGCGTATATAACAAATGGCTGATTTACATTTGTATGAATACGTTTAAATTCGATATACATACAATCTTCTACCATATATGAATGGACTCAATTGTGATTTTTGGATTTATTGAAATATTATTTGGTCCTCAACCTCATTAATACAGGGTCCTCAAAAATTATGCAAGGGTAAGCGCCCCTTTATTATATGTATTTGTCTCTCTTTTGATAGAAAAAAAGATTTTTAAGAAATAAAATATTCAGGCTTTTGTCCGAATGCGGGGAGAGAGTGAGAATATCCGCTTATCGGTTCTTTCCAAAAAAAAATGGGACGATCATTTAAATGCGGTCTTTCCTATGTATTATATATATTTTTACTAATTTAATGTTTTTAAACTGACCAGGAGGAACTTGACAAAAACTTGACTACCCGTCAATTGAACTATATCAACTTAATGACTTTTCGTCAGTACTGTACGGAGTGCAGTATACCAATACCATACGTAGTTTTCCTAACTATGCACTAAACGGGTGGAGTGTTCGTGAAAGAAAAGTCACAGTCCTTGAGCAAATTACAAATGATTTGATATAAAGTGTCCTTGATTTATTTTGCATGCAACCAAAGACTATTTTCGAATAACTTAATGCTCGGAGTTACCTTACGTCAGGATAACATGAGCTATAATTAAAATGTACACGCTGTTATATAGTAGCCAGTAGAAACAGACTTTGGTTCAAGCAAAGACAAAGAGAAAATTTTATCGATATTGTTTGGTATCAATTTACAGTTCCTTAAAGCCAAAGTACATAAGAAAAACTGCAATTCGAATAAAGGAATTTGAGATAATGAATTAAGAATTTAAATTTATAATGATTGAATGAAAATGATCGTTCAAACTTCGAACGAAGTCGCAATAGGCATGTTTTTTTGAAACTTCGCCAGCCAGCCGTTCATTTGGACAGTTGCCAGCACAATTGCCAGCAGGATGAAGCCAGCCGAATGAATTTAGGCAATAAGCCTAAAAGCATACCAGCATTTCGTATAAAATTATGCATTTGGTAGAAATATTAGATAAATTCTGACATTTTTCTCTGGAATGTTGTGTGCATAAGATAAGAACTCAATTATAATTTAAGCATATTGTACGGAAATTCTAAGCCACTTGTTGCTTTCAGCGCCACCTGTTTGTTCATTGTGAATTGAATTTAGCCAGCTGCCAGCCAGCAGCTTGCAGCTCTCCACCTGGGGAGAAAATTAAGAGTTGTTTGTTGCCAGCAGTTGCCAGCAGGTTGTTGTTTTAATTAGCATGTGAAATGTGCCTCAACTGCCAACTACTGGCAACTACTGGCTGGCGAGGTTTCATAAAAACACAACTAATGAAGGATCATATATATATTTACCCTTACTGATTCTGTAACGCTCCTTACTTTTCTTATTTTTCTTATTTTAAATAAAAGTAGGCGGTGGGTATTTGAATAAATTTTCAATGTTTGTTTTTTCTCATTATTCAAATACGCACCGCCTATTTTTCATATATTTTAATTTTCTTCAAAGTTCAAACTCTACTATAGTAATGCTCGGCAAGTGTTTTCAAAAGGAAATTGCCAAATAAAACCAACCCTTCTTAGGGGGTCAAAGTTTGTACGGGAACATTTTTATTTTTCATCCGATCGACTTCAAACTCGGTTTGTGTACTCTATATAAGTAATATTTAGGTATTTTGCTTTGGGCTCGAGTTATTGGCAATGATTTTAATGATAACTTTTTCATAACTCACGAAGGAGTTTGTCGTATCAATATGAAACTTTGTACATTGATAATAAAGAAGTAAAAAGAAGTAAAATATTATTTATACTCATAAATCTAAATTCTAAATCAATAGATACAAAAAAAACAGAAACCGTTTTTAGGCAATATGTACTTTGATACGAATTTTAAGATCACTGATTTACTAACTGCTCCTCAGGTACTTTAATAGGAAATTTTATTTCGCGATATTTAAATATAAAAGAGAAAACTAACTGATCGTGAAGGAATCTCTGTGGACAAAATCCTGAGGGCTATTAAAATATGAGTCTTCTCATTATTGCAAAATTGCCGCGGGTAGCAGAAATGTATGAAGACGACGTTGTTGAAATTCCCACGGAAATTATATTAACAGGAGACTTAATTAAGACAATTTTTGGCGATCTGCTGCAAAAGTCAATGCAGGAACTTTCAGAACGAGTCATTGCCGCGCTGACAAATGTGCAGACATTAGAAATGAATAGGAGCGATTCTGTTATCAGTGAAGACTGAAGATCCAAATGATGCACCAAATTTCCCTGTTGAATTCCTCAATCAGCTAACTCCATCCAGCAAGCCACCTCATGTGCTGTACTTAAGCAAGGTGTCATCATCATGTTGCTGAAAAACTTGAACCCTAAAAAAGGACTGCAATGGAACTCGATTGATTGTGGAAGAGCCTGGACGAAATTTTAAAAGAGCATGAATTACCACAATGATTCCATTTCCGATAAATTCTAGCATACGCTATAATAATAAACAAGGCTCAAGACCAGTCATTTGATCACGTTGGCATGCATTTGAAGACCGGAGTATTTTCACACGGCCAACTGTATGTGGCTTTATCACAATCAAGAGTTGCAAGACAAAAGAAGGTGTATATTGAATCTAATCCACAGCAAGGAAGATTATTAATTAACCAGAGACAATTTACACGCAATGTAGTTTTCACAGAAGTTCTTTAAATAAAATCAATTTGTTTATCAAATATTACTTTGCATACCCAGCGAAGCGGGTACAACCAACTAGTATACAAATAGTAGTACTATGCCAACCAGCTGAGCATTTTATGTAGAAAAAGTCTATGAGCGGTACTAATAGTCATTTTAAGTGTCCAAGTTAAGTTTTACGATCTCGCACAGTAGCGATTTTTTTCCATACAAAATGATCTATTGTGACCCAAAACAAACTTAAGATGAAGGTTCAAAAATAATTATTAGTAAGGCCCAATGTCGTTAAAAAATTAGGAGCACTTTCTGGGAAGTTAATTTTCGCACTTCCTATTTTATTCAGCGCCTGAACCGAAAGCCGAACTCGGCAACACTTAAGCGGTCTAAATTGAATACTAATACGCTAGCTGGGTATCTTGCAAGCTTCATTGTCAGTTAGGCAAGATTTGAAGACAGAAATATAGGCAACATTTATAGACTTGTCTAGACCTTATTAATGCAGTCTGAGTTAAGGCTTAACAAATCGTATCTATGAGGCTAAAAGGTCTGATAGCCCCAAATTGCGCAATATTGTTACGGCGAATAGTTGAGATATTGTTTCCTTAATAGGAAAGTAAGGAACTAGCTGGACAGCGTCCACGCATGTACCCGTGATAAGACGCGACGAATTTTTCAAAATATGTAAAAAATTACGTGGTAGGAAGGCTGCATGGATATTCCAAATAGAAACTTTAAAATACCTTTTCAGCATGAATCGACTTTTTTGACAAAATGATCTAACATATTGTCCTATTTATTTATTTCGATAAAATAGTTTATAATAAGCTCTAGTTGGGAATTGAAACATCTGAAGGTCTAAGGCAAGGCGCGTGCACTTGTTAATGCGTTGAGCAAGTGACAGGTAGCATGGAGTGGTGAACATTTGGCTTGGTTATGGAATGGCGGCAAACGTATAGTGCCACCGACTCATCAGTTCTTAAAATGGCGTCCTTGTGTTCTCGCATTTTCTTAGTTTCTGGGTAAACAAAAATACACAGTTGCAAAATCTATATGCATTTCACCAGCTTCTACAATATGATATGCCTCTACAAGGAATATGACTCTACAAGGAAAATGCTTTTACAAATCCACGTCGTCACCAGCCATTTGCCACTCGAAAATTCAAATTGTTCGAGAAAAATGGCACCAGACTGGCATCACGCCACCTGCAAAATGGCACGTCGCCTCCACTCCGCTTTGATGCGCGGGTCTACATTTGTTTACACAGGTGATTCAACCTGCGACTTGGTAACCACGCCCTGCGCGCCTTTCTTAAGGCCTCTCGGAAAAGGGCAACAGGTTTAGTAAGCCAATATCTAAGAGTACGAAAGTTCGAATAACGATAACCTTTATAGAGTAGGAGGGCCTGAAGTGGTTTATCAACCATTTATAGAGTTTCTATTTAGCACGCACAGTAGGAGACTACTTTTTTAAGGAAGTGCCGTTTCGATACTCAAGTGACAACAGCAAGTACCCCGAAAGTTAAGTCATACGTGCTGGGAATAAGTTCGTCTACCGACTTAAGGAATTAATGGTCGAATTTTTAAAGGAGTATGGATTAAGTGCTATCACTGCGATAAAGACTTGCACTATATAAAACAGTTATTGACGGGTAATGCCTGTTTCAGAGTATGTATGTAACCCCTTAAACGTGGACATGAAACCATCCAAAACTTCATACATTATGATACGGTAGGAAAGTTCGGAAAACGATTACCTTTATAGAGTAGGATGGCTTGAAGTGGATTTAAACGCCAGCGGAAATGACCCACATCCGGTTACGTCTGAAATTAAATGCTCCAGACAGACAAAAGCTTTACTATTGCAAGTAACGTAGCGTTTGTAGGCGTTTAGGGTGCAGACATAAAGCGAGTATTTTATATATAGGTAAGTTTGTATACCGAATTCGAGAAGTGATAGTTTTGACTATTCTAAACTGGTTCGAAAAAAAGCTATCCTTGTCGGAATAGATTAGGAAACATATTCTACTGTAGGCGTCGCACTCTATTATCATTTGAATAAAACACCGAATTCATTTCATTTTACATTTTTAATTTATTTTCTAACAACAAATTTTCTTCGACTGACTCTTCTTTTCTCTTCTACAATATTTCCTACACCCTATTCGCCGGCAGTCTCTATTTTCTTTTGTACTCATTCTCATTACTTAAATTGAAATATCCTATTTGCAACCACATTATCAATATTTTTAAGCTAATTAAATTATTTAAAAAATCTCCAAATCACATACAACCGAAAAGAACGCCACTAACAACATAATATGTATATCTTTTGTACCCAGACACAATTTAAACGGCTTCTTTCTTAATTCCATAAAAGTACTAAGTGTATCTGCAAAAAACAACTTTCCATTCAGAAAAGTTCAAACCGAAATTCGTTGGCCCATTAATGGTGATTCGATATAATCCTTACAAATCGATTTTTTTTTCGTAACAATATTCCATTAGAATGTGGTGTAAAGCCATTCCGCACATTTGAACCGGAATATTTTTATTGTGACCACTCGCAACGGTTCATTTGTGGGTGTTAATGTCGGCTTTTCATAACAGCAATAATACACAGAAAAAGATTTGTAGATATAGAATATCCTCGAAATGGGAATAGTATTAAGCCAGATGCGAGTTTGGCTTTCACGCATGAATCTCTTTTCATTGATCCTGCGAAAGTTATATGTGTTGTTGTTTGAGGGGTTTTAATAGTTTGTATAGAATTCGAGTTCATTGCATGTAAAGGATTGAAGGATTTTTTTTTCAATTTTTTCAATTCGATATTATTTTGCAGGAAAGGATGGGGTTTAGCTTAATTGATGAGATAGAGCTCAACCAAGTTGAACGAAATTGCTAGAAGCACATTAAAGATTGAGGGGCACTAATAAATCATTTGGAACAGGTAGATTGCAGGTCACAATAGATACATAATTCTAGATGGAACATTTTAACACGGATACTAAAACTAATTTATTTATTTTTTTAATTATCATTACTTCCTGGTTTGTTTTAAAATATATTGAGTTTGAGCTATCAATATTGACGACACAAATTTTAGTTTGCTTTGTATTAGGTAGGGAACTATCAGTGAGGCTTTCGGAGAAATGGCACCACTATAGACAGAAAACCTGTACCTGAAAGTTGTTGAAGCGTTATGGGTTCGCCTTTCCCAAGAAAATTATAAAAAAAAATAATCATGCTTAAATATGTTTGTTTGTATTGAAAGGAAATGGATAACCTACCTGGCAGCCATAATTTAAAGGGGTAGTTATTTTCTGGGAAATTTTCATCCCAACACAATATAAAACAAAAAGTTCCACCCACTTTCGGCCACCAGTCCACAAGCATATCATTTACTGCATGGGTTGAGAAACAAATTGGGAAAATTAATTCAATCAGAGGGTTGTGCAATTTAGTTAATTGTACAGCTTTTACGTTGTGAATTCACTAAATCCTATCATGTTATTTCAAGTAGTTAATTATTTTTGAGAAAGGTTGTTAAAAATATTGACCTGGAAGGTGTGCGGATTTGTTTTCAATGGTATGTCAATTGTTTGATGGCTCTTCAGTAGAGTCTTGTGCTTTTAAATTTGTTTTTGAATGTTTCTATATATCTTAGCTTCTATAGCATTTCAGATATTAAGGCCTACTTATGCTTCCAGAACATATCAATAAAGACGTGGCTGTGGCAATAGTTAAGCTATCTACTGAAGGCGGTAAGACAAGCGGAGTAATATACTAAGAGCCAGTTTTAAATGTTCCTGATAAAGTTTTGTATAGTTAGCCGACACATAATGCAATCCACCAGATAAAAGTAGCTGCTATTTTTTTCTGTTTCATCGTGAAAGTCTCTGATAAACTATTCGGTAGACAAATTTATCAGGCACTAATTGTTTGACAGGAATGGAAATTATGTTTTTTATCGTTTACCACATTTTTAAGTGAATTGTGTTGTTCTAGTTTTGGTAATTTAACATGGATAAATTCATTCACTCATTTTCGATACCCCGCTTATCCCTTAAGTGGTTCGCGGGTGTAGGTTGCGCAAATCCAAGTTGACCCTCCATAGTCTCGATTCTACGCCATCGACTGTAAATCATAAAGGGCAATCTTCATACGGGTAGAGGAGATATTATGGACTTGATATAACCATCTCATCCTGGGTTTACCTAGGGGACGCCTGCCTGATGGTACGGATTCCATAGCACGTCGGTCGTGGGATACTGGTTGGAGACATGCGTTTAACATGACCAATCCACCTCACCGTCCGGAGCAGTAGCTGCTCGAGTCCCTCACGTATTCTGGTGTTTCGAATACGATCTCTACGGGTCACACCAGCAATACAACGGAGGAATCTCATTTCGGCAGCTTGTATCCGCGATCTTATTCTTTCGGTCATTATGCGCAAATAGTTAAGAGTTGGAAAAAACTCTGAATTAACGACTGACAACTCGACAATTTATCTCTTACACCAAGTTCAGTCCTCTTATAATAACAGAATAACCGAGCTGTTTCAAAATTTACCAACCTGACCATCACTCGTGAGTCGTGAGTATGCATTAAACAGGCGTTCTAGAGAAAACCATTACTTCAGAATTGTTTACGTTTACTTTCATCTCAGCTTCCACACAAGCGGCTACAAACGGATAGAGTGCGCATTGAAGTTCAGTCTGAGAGGACCCAAGGATGACCAAGTCATCAGCGAAGAGCAAACAACTTTTCCTCGGATGTTCCAATTCGAAACGTTGTTCGCCAAGATTGCGCTGTAACATCTAGTCCATAAAAGTAATGAAAAGGTCCAAAGTCCAACGTCCCCGGTCAAAGGTATTCACTGGGCATGGATATAGTTAAACAAAATAGTGAAAATTCAGAAGTCTTCATCGTCGAGGGTTTCTTAAACAATTTGAAATACTCTGTTCCTACGGGGCCCTGTAATATGGTTGTAATATTCATCTAATTCCACATTTAAGAATTCAAAAAAACCTGACTGCTGTCTACACCCGTCAACGAAAGAATGCTCTGAAACTAAATTTTTTCCAGCCACTTCAAAAAAACATATTGTTTAAATCATCCGGATAGAGGCTTTAACAGCCGGTTGAACTGGCTGATAGACTATCTGAGACTTTATCTGTCAGATATTACTATCCGAAACCTTTGAAACCGAAATATTAGGTTCATCTGACATATAATTTCCTGATAGGCTATCCGAGACTTTATCAGCTAGTCTTGAAACTGGCCCTAAATTTACTAAACTACTCTTACCTTTTGTCATTTTGCCAAAAGGGCAATCCATCAGCTGATAAATTTAAAACCTTAAACATTGATTAAAGATGAATTAATTTTCAAAACGAATCACGAAGTTTTAAACTACGGGCATAGCCCTATCTTTTTATAAGCAAAATAAGGGAAATTTATCAAAACGTTTATACGGAATTTAAACTCAAGTTCAGGTTTAGAGGTCACAGGTTTCTTTTGAAGTACATAGTTATTGTTGTTAAATGGCCTCTAATGGTTTGACTATATTGACAACCATATTCTCCACAATACAGCACGTCTATTAGAGCTAAGTTGTACTCCACTTTAAGACCGAATCCTTAATCTAGCCTAGAAATTTATTTTTAATCCGCCTATCACTTGCGTTCAATGAAATTTGCTGCCTAAAGAAAATCTCTAAAAAATAACTCATGACGGCTATGTAGCTTTAAGAACCATCGATAGATTGGAGATTTCATTTTCAGCATTTCTGATCTATGAAATGTCTCACGTTTTTCTGCTCGGAGTTTTAAAGACTCGGGAAGTGATTTCTTTACTTTCCTTTTTTATTTCCACAATCGTGGTTATAGCACCTAATTTTTTTTCATGTTTCTTTAAAACTTCGCACTTTGGTTTAAAATTTAAGAATCTACCTTGCCTTTTGGCTGGGCCATCTTTGCTCTACACAAATTCACAAAGAATTTACAAAAAAAAAACGCGTTACACTAATACAATAGGCGGAACTAAAGATACAGAACCAGAAAGCATTCATCTTTTCGAGTAGCCCGTTTTTTGAACACTCTAATGGTAAAAATAGTTCGTTCATCTTTCCGAGTTGTTCATCTTTTCGAAGCGAACTGTTCATCTTTCTGAGATTCTACTGTACTTTATCGACTAAATTCCACCTTGAGAGCTTGAGACAGAGGACATATCTGCTAGCCCACTCAAACATCTCGGTATCAGGAGCGAGCTCTAATTGGAGGAAATCACACAAGGCATCCCATCTAATCTAATATATGTTTCCCATTAATTAATCGCTAATCGACATAGGTTTCTTTTTTTAAACTTAAAAGTCTAAACTTACCACATGAACACTACTCTGTAAATTTCCGGCTAACAAATTCTCCGTTGGCTTCTTCTCCGTGGTCTTCTTGGCCGCCCTCTTGGCCTTGCTCTCGAGGAATCTCTTCTGCAGCGTTGTGGTCTCATGGTTCTGCTGTTCGCACACATTGTTGAATGCCTGTTCGAAACGTGGTACGCAATCTGTTTGTCGTCGTCGATAGTTCTCCATGCGCCGTCGCAATCGTTCCACCACCGCCTGATTCTTTGGTGGCATAATGTCACTGTTTGCAACACTGGCATTGACATTTTGATTTGGATTGTACGCAGCCGCCTGCTGCTGTTGCTGTGGATTCTGTTGCTGTTGCACATGGAGATTTTGTTGTTGCTGAACATTGTGAAGCTGCTGAGATTGCTGTTGTTGTTGTTGTTGATGTTGCTGCTGTTGATGGTGTTGTGTTTGTTGTTGATGTTGCGCATGCAGTTGCTGTTGCTGCTGTAGATGAACAAGACTTTGTTGTTGATGTAAGTGTTGCTGGTGATGTTGGAGATGTTGCTGCTGTTGCAGCTGGAGATTAAGCTGTTGATGTTGATGCTGCTGCTGTTGTTGGGCGGCTGCCTGATTGGCGCTCTGAAATACTGGAAGACCTCCTGCATCCATAAATACTTTTTATTTTGTCTGGATTTACTTGTATGGTGAGACGCTTATATATAAAGCGCCGTCCAGAACAAGTAATCGTAGAAAAATTGTGTTGCAATGGAATATTTAATGCCAACGCGTGATCATTAGTTGAAAGTTTTTTTTTTTTTTTTGCTTTTTGGTTATAGATTTGCCGTTATTAGAACGTTGTCTTAAATTTAAAATTCAGTCTTTAGTTGGCTTAAAACATTTTGCATTTAGTTTTGATTTTTAGATTTTTGTTTTTTGACGTCTTGCGCGACATTGAATATGTGTTATTATGACGCGGTAAGATTTTTTGCACATACATCATGGTTAAAGTTCGTCCGTAGACACATCTTAGGTGATGACAAATTTTTACACATATCTGTAAATAAAATTAAAAAATAAATTGCAATTGGATACAAAGATATGTGGAGTATATATACTTAAGAAATATAATTGAATATCGTAGAGCCAAATTATTATTAGTATTTTTTTTTTTAAGAACTGACAACAAAACGAAAGTTGATATGTTTTTTATTTTATAAATCTTAGTTGAATTTAAAAAAGTAAATACCTAGATGAAATTAGAGTGGTTGGTTAAATTTGTACGAAATCGGTCTACAGAATCTGTATAAAGTGGTTTCGTTTACAAATAGATTACGAGCACCAGCAGGTCTTAGCCGTAGATAAAGCAAATGCAAATGCTGCACCAGATGTCATTTAATTGTTGCAATTTACTAATAAAGCCTGTAAATGCAAAGGAACTGATGTCACCCCGATGTCACTGATGTCATTCGTTAAGGTTTATTATTTATTTATAAGATAATTACGCTGATGTGTTCATAGAGCTGTTAAATACGATAGACAAAACATGTGTATTGTTAAATCATTCTCTTAGAAATAAAATGGTAGCGGAAATCGAAAAAGCGTGGACAAGATTTTGTGCCTTTATTCTCTTTCTCTTTGATGTTTATTACATGTTCGGCAAACAACCGTAGATGTAAATTTATATTTTTCAGGGGTTGAACCTGGAACCACTCGCTAGGCTGGTCCGATCTAGGATACACATATTTAGGGAAGTGATTCATTATTTTATGCAATGTAATATATTCACCATTCACTGAGCTATATCAATTGCCGTGCGTTAGTCTCGCAAAAACTCGAGAACGGCTCTACCGATTTGGGTGCTTCCTCTTTTCTTTAGAAACACACCAAAGAAAAAACCGAAAAATTGAAAAATCAAAATTTTGTATGGGGATACACTACTCGAAAAACTCGAAAGGCACCGAACTGATTGAGAAAAATTTTGTTTATTGGCTTAAAGGTGTTTCGATGAAATTTAGTTAAAATTGGGCAAAGGGGCGTGGCAATAAAAAAAAAAACTTTAAAATTTTATATACATATCAATAAAAATTTTATATACATATCAAAAATCACCGAATAGATTCAGCTCATATTTTGAGAATTTTTTTGTTATTGGCCCAAAGGATTGACATAATTGTACATATATACAATACAATCACAAGTTCATCGGCAAAGGATCAGATTTTTGATAGTTCCAATAACAGAACCTTGAGGAACATCAATACTGACAAAATGATAACCAAAGAGTTACATGGCTTAATTTCAATCTCAACTATTTGATTTCTTTGTTTCCGGTAGGAGATAAACCAACTCTGCATTGAGTCCCGAAAACTCATGCTATTCAGCTTGTTTTATAGTACACATGGTTGACCACGCATACGGCATACCAAACGCTTTTGTTATATTAACAAAAAGCCCATCACAAGATATTTGTTCATCCAAACCTTTCTGTATTATGCAACAGAACTCTAGGGCGTCTTAAGTATATATATCACAGCTCTAAACCCCAACTGCATTAGGCCCTAGTTATAGCTATCATTGAAAATTTTGTTTTCCGATTTTAAGACAATTAATCAAACAATATTGGCTTTAGTTGGTATCAAAATAAAGGTAATCAATTGTGGCATTTTTTTACGAAAGAAATTACTTAATTCTGACTAAAACTTTTCTTTAAATTCAATTTTATTATTTCACTGATCAAAATCGATTTCAATGAACAGCTGATTCTCGTTTCTCCAATTTGGAACCCAATCGTTTCACTGAAGTGTTCGATTCTCTTCCTATTTTTAGCTGTCAGTTTTGCTTTCAATGATCAACTCTAACCTCAAAAGCTATACTCGTTTGTTGAAAAGTCACTGACAGGAATTTTTCAATGATTGCTATAACCGACTTGTCAAAAAAATGAGACCACCATTCCAATGATTTGTTTCAATGATGCATTTCAATGATAGCTATAACTAGGGCCTTAGACTAAAAAATGTATTTTGTTAAGATAATCCAAAAGCCTTTTTTTTATTACATTTGTCAAAGACTTTGGAGATCGAAGACAACAGTTGGCCCCCCTCTTTATAAACTAAGTCCCAAATGAACTTACTCCCAACCTCCAAATCCAACAGTGACCCCAGGAAAGGGGGTTGCAGCTTGCAGGGGGGCAGCAGGCACATATACCACTGTGCCTACGGAAGTTGATCCCCCATTTCATCTCCCATTAGGCACAGTGGAATATGCAACAGCCCTGCTTGGGATCACTGTTGGATTTGGATTAAGTGCGAGGTTGGGTGTATGTATGAATTATTTTTTCGCCGAAACAAGTTAAATGAACTAACTCCCACCTTTCTCAAATTGGGACTTAATTCATTGGGAATTTGTTCCTAATGAACTGTACGAACTATCTCCCAAATATTTATGAACTAAATCCCACTGCACATTTGGTGGGACTTAGTTTATTTGGCTAGTGCGAATTAGTTCCAGTTGGGACCTAGTTCGTAGGGCCCGTTATGGTACCTTTTGCTATTTTTGCTTCCTGTTTTTAAGAGATAAAACAAAGCCACATTTTAAATCTTCGGGAAATCTTGCAGAATGGAAATTGAAACTTCTGTTTCTATTCTGCAACTTCTGAGCATAGTCTTTGAAACACAATTTACAGGACTTAGAGTAGGTACCTAGTCATCTTCTAGGAAGACTGGTATGCTAGTGGACAACACTCATGGTCCCCGTCGTCGTACGGTGCCAATGCATCCACAGAGAGTGACAGTTTGGTGCGGATTGTGGAGTGCTGGCGTCATTGAACCATTTTTCTTCGAAAATGAGGCTAGGAACAACGTTTCGGTCAACGGTGGCCGTTACAGAGTCATGTTAACCGACTTTTTTTTTGCTGAAATTGAAGCCATGGATTTGGACGACCTCTGGTTCATGGAGAATGGCGCGCCATCCCACACAGCCCATGCCACAATCGATCTTTTACGCACCAAATTCCAAAATTGTGTTATCAGCCGTCTTGACGATGTCAATTGGCCTCCTCGGAGTTGCGATTTGACCCTTTTGAACTTTTTTTTTTTTGTGGTGAACCTTGAAGGACCGATATTATGCCAACAATCCGGAAACGATTCAAGTACTTAAGGCCAGTATCATCCAAGCAATCCGTGAGCTACAGCCCGAAACCATCAACAAAGTCTTGGAAAATTTGAGTGACAAAATGGGCTACTGCGAAGCCAGCCGAGGCAGCCACTTGAGCGGCGTTGTATTCCATAATTAATGGGATTGTTTGCTCTTACTAATAAAGCCATGATACATGGCAAAAATTTAATTTTGTTGCATATTTAAAAAGAAACTTGTATTTGGCCAACCGTTTGTACGTAGGTCTCTTAGAATTTTATTTGTTTATTTAATAAAATATACTTATACATTTTTTGGTTTGTCCAATTTTGACCACATAAACTAACCCGGGCCAATACCTAAAATTGCCTTTAAATTCGAGCTCAATTGGTTCAGTGATTTTGGAGATATGGGATTTTGAACGTTTTTTTTTTTTTTTTTTTATGGAAGGCGCCACGCCCCTTGCTTTTGCCAATCTTCACGGTAACACTTCTGGACCAGTACTTAAAATTTTTTGTAAATTTAAACTCAATCGATTCGGTGGTTTTCGAGATATACCTACGATTTTGAATATATTTTTTTGTTTTTGTATTGGCAGGCGGTGCCACAACCTATTGTCCAATTTTTGACGAAATATACTTTACGTCCTATTCTCGTACCTAGGTACCAAATATACACTAAAAATTTCATAAAAATCGGTCGAGCCGTTACGGAGGAGTTCGGCCACAAACACCGTGACACGAGATTTTTAGATATTAGAAGATTGGGCGGTGCAGTGGAGAGATTTCGTACACATACATACTTATGCACAATGCAATACGCATGCGAAATGACCAGATTTTCTTTCAAATGACCGATGAAACAATGACCAATATGATAAAATTGGTCAAATTTGCCTGCTATACACTGCTAGGTTCCACTTTTTACTTTCACTCGAAATGAAATCGGAAATGAATTTTTGTGTTCTACATTTCACTGCATTCGATTTCGTTTTCAAAATTTTTTGGAATTGAGACAAAGTGAAATTGTGATTTCGAAAAAATTTCGCAGTTTCCGAATCGCTCGAAATGCAGAACACTGAAGAAGAATTCACTCAATTTGCAATTTCCATTTCACTCGATTTCTGGAACCTAGCTGATAGTTACATTTTTTTTTTTATAATGTGAAAAGTGGATTGCGGTAAGACTAAATATGTAAAAAGTGCAAAAAATGATCATGTGTCATCCAAAAAAATAATAACACTGTATGAAGACCGATAAGAATTTATTTATCAAAAAAAAAAAAAAAGACAACAATACCATCACCAAATTACCAAAAATTGCATATGGTTATTTTGTAGTTCTGGTGTTATTCGTGTTCATTGTCCGATTGAATTATGTATATGTATAGGTACTTGACATTGGCCAAATTTTGTCTGTAAAATTAAATGGCCATTATGTTCGTCATTAAGTCAATGTATCATCTGACCATTCGGTCATTAGGTACACCCATGACCTTATTTTAACAGCGAAAAATGTCCGGACATGTCATACAGTCTAATCGGACCTTAATTGTAAAATATCACAAAACTAGGTGCATTATGAGACGAGCTACCTTTGAGCCATATGAGTCATATTTTCGACCGCAATGAAAACTATGGATGGAACGCGGGTTATCGGTGAGAAAGTAAACTAACATGGAAGCAGGTGCAAACAAATTAAAACCGCATCGTTGTAAGATCCATCTCATCTGATTGTGGTTTATCAACTTTCAGTTCAAAGTTCAAAACATAAATCATTTTTAGCTCTTTGATGGTTTTAGCAGTACCTACAGTACATTTAAATAAAGTATAAATTTTATTCCAATAAATATCTAAGCCAAGTTCTTAAAACGGCACACAAAATGTGTAGGTACCTATCACTTATTTAACGACAGTAAGGTGTCGGCCAAAACCACTAAAATTGCTTAAAAGGCCAAAAACTACAATTTACATGTATATTTAAACTTCATTGCAAATCAAATTTCAATTGCATTACAATATCGATCGACTCAAGGTGTTATCATTTAGGCGCCATAACGTATGCAATGCAGTTTTTTTTAAGTTGCAAAATACCCTTAGCTATATTAAATGTGTACCTTAACCTACCATCAAATCCCAGTTCTTAATTCACTGATTAAAAGCGAAATGTTTTGTGTGTACAATTTGCTGATCCATAAGTAGGTATTTGGAAACCAATACTAATATCAATTGACGTAGAGCCACCCTAAACGTATTTCACGAGTTGAATGGCATTTCCTTTCGACTTGTTGTGTTCGTCTGAATTACGAGCGTTAGGTTGAGCATTTCTGTTTTCAAAAACGAGTGTTTTTTGTTTTCTTTTAATTTTGTATAGACAAACGATTCAAATTGAAAACAAAAAATCATTCCATATCAGTCGAACGAGAAGACCGGAATTATCTGGCGAGATTTGAAAATGTGAAAACCAAAATATACATAACTTTATCTCTGTACAACTTGACAGCATTGAAATGAATATTATAAATTATTAAGCTTTGCAAATAACTTCGAGATAGTAAAAATAAGTTCTATATAATGTAATAGCTATTCGACTATAGTGGCCGCCATCCCCAAATGCGTAATCCAAAAGTTAAATAGTTGCCACTTTTACACAGAAAATCCACTGCCCTCGATCGTTATCATTTCTATACGAGTAAGGCACAAAAATGGTATATACTTTGAAATACCTCCCTATACATTTTAAAAACAAGATATTTGTATATATATCAGATTCTATAAATTACATATATAAAAATATACATACATTATACTGATGATCAGTGATGTTGATGTACCAAACAGAAAGCGAAATTCTCAATAATTACAGTTGTTCATTTCGCTTAAACACTTTCCCATTAGACAAAAAAAAATATCGGTTCCATTCACCGATTCCGATTGATCTTAATTTTGTTTTGTTTATAGTTTATGATTATTCTGCCGCGTAAGGCATTCTTTTTATTATATTCCAGTGAAATCTATCTGAAGGCATGCGATACATCTAAAACTATTTACGAACAAGTGTATCTACTGAAGCAACAGAAGGATATAATATACAAACAAAAAAATGAACAGTCAAAAAGACTTTTCGATAAACGACAAACAAAAAAAAATCAAAACAAAACCAGAAAAATTCACTGACAACCGCGCGCGCGTTGTTCTGATTTTTAGTCCGCCCGCCACACACAGTAATAAACAAAACAAAAAGCCGAATTAAAGTGATACAAGTTTCATAAGGGAATAATAACAATTATTATCTATCTGTGATAGTTTCTGATTGTTTATGGATATAGATAACGAAATATTAACGACAAAAAGTATCTAAACGCATCTCAGAGCGACCAAACGAACGAACTGTTTAACTGTTTGCAATTCATTTCAACGATCATCCAACAAAACATAGACACACAACAACAACTAGTAGAAGAAGCAACATAACAAATACAACAAATACTCGGTGTAATGCACAATTTTCAAGTATTTTTGAGTTTAAGTTGTGCTGTCGTTTGCTGCTCCAATCCGCGTTGTGTGTGAATTATAAACGAGCTCTTGTCGGCGACGACAACTACGAGTACGAGTACGAGATACGTAAGCGTGATATACTAGATAGAAAACACACGCAGAGCGAGAGAGAGAGAACTGGATTACTCCGGTCTAATGTCGATGACTGACTGACTGGCCTGGCCATAGCCGCAGATGAAGCGCACACTACGCGAGTCCGTCGCACTGAACAGCAGAAAATCCAAAGGCCAACAAACACGCCGTACAGCTGACTATGAGCAGTTGTAGATACACCACCTCAACCTTATACACCAGTCAACAGAAGCAGCAGCTATTGAAGCAGATAGCAACAACAACGTGTATAAAGTATACCATACTCGAACAGCAGAAGCAGCGAATAACAACAAAAACAACTGGAAAGAGGAAACCCATGAGGAAGACGACGACGACGACGACAACAGCGATGACGAAGAGGAAAGACGAACACAACTCGTACAAATTGTATAGAGATAGCATAGAGAAATGTGTACACTGTAAAGAGCCAGTAGTAGGTACCTACTGTCGAATCGATGGAAGGAAGCACAGAGCGGTGTGGAAGTGGTCTACCCATAGTGCTAAAAATTCCGGGGAAGGCAAGAAAACAATTGAAGCAACCTAAGAAGCGGGAAAAAGCGAAGAAGAATTTTACGTAGAAAACTACCCTATGCCAAGAGACACAAATGATTTTTTTCAAAATTTACAGGGGTACCCATCCGAGTAAGATAAAATAAATAAAATAAATAAAATAAATAAAATAAATAAAATAAATAAAATAAATAAAATAAATAAAATAAATAAAATAAATAAAATAAATAAAATAAATAAAATAAATAAAATAAATAAAATAAATAAAATAAATAAAATAAATAAAATAAATAAAATAAATAAAATAAATAAAATAAATAAAATAAATAAAATAAATAAAATAAATAAAATAAATAAAATAAATAAAATAAATAAAATAAATAAAATAAATAAAATAAATAAAATAAATAAAATAAATAAAATAAATAAAATAAATAAAATAAATAAAATAAATAAAATAAATAAAATAAATAAAATAAATAAAATAAATAAAATAAATAAAATAAATAAAATAAATAAAATAAATAAAATAAATAAAATAAATAAAATAAATAAAATAAATAAAATAAATAAAATAAATAAAATAAATAAAATAAATAAAATAAATAAAATAAATAAAATAAATAAAATAAATAAAATAAATAAAATAAATAAAATAAATAAAATAAATAAAATAAATAAAATAAATAAAATAAATAAAATAAATAAAATAAATAAAATAAATAAAATAAATAAAATAAATAAAATAAATAAAATAAATAAAATAAATAAAATAAATAAAATAAATAAAATAAATAAAATAAATAAAATAAATAAAATAAATAAAATAAATAAAATAAATAAAATAAATAAAATAAATAAAATAAATAAAATAAATAAAATAAATAAAATAAATAAAATAAATAAAATAAATAAAATAAATAAAATAAATAAAATAAATAAAATAAATAAAATAAATAAAATAAATAAAATAAATAAAATAAATAAAATAAATAAAATAAATAAAATAAATAAAATAAATAAAATAAATAAAATAAATAAAATAAATAAAATAAATAAAATAAATAAAATAAATAAAATAAATAAAATAAATAAAATAAATAAAATAAATAAAATAAATAAAATAAATAAAATAAATAAAATAAATAAAATAAATAAAATAAATAAAATAAATAAAATAAATAAAATAAATAAAATAAATAAAATAAATAAAATAAATAAAATAAATAAAATAAATAAAATAAATAAAATAAATAAAATAAATAAAATAAATAAAATAAATAAAATAAATAAAATAAATAAAATAAATAAAATAAATAAAATAAATAAAATAAATAAAATAAATAAAATAAATAAAATAAATAAAATAAATAAAATAAATAAAATAAATAAAATAAATAAAATAAATAAAATAAATAAAATAAATAAAATAAATAAAATAAATAAAATAAATAAAATAAATAAAATAAATAAAATAAATAAAATAAATAAAATAAATAAAATAAATAAAATAAATAAAATAAATAAAATAAATAAAATAAATAAAATAAATAAAATAAATAAAATAAATAAAATAAATAAAATAAATAAAATAAATAAAATAAATAAAATAAATAAAATAAATAAAATAAATAAAATAAATAAAATAAATAAAATAAATAAAATAAATAAAATAAATAAAATAAATAAAATAAATAAAATAAATAAAATAAATAAAATAAATAAAATAAATAAAATAAATAAAATAAATAAAATAAATAAAATAAATAAAATAAATAAAATAAATAAAATAAATAAAATAAATAAAATAAATAAAATAAATAAAATAAATAAAATAAATAAAATAAATAAAATAAATAAAATAAATAAAATAAATAAAATAAATAAAATAAATAAAATAAATAAAATAAATAAAATAAATAAAATAAATAAAATAAATAAAATAAATAAAATAAATAAAATAAATAAAATAAATAAAATAAATAAAATAAATAAAATAAATAAAATAAATAAAATAAATAAAATAAATAAAATAAATAAAATAAATAAAATAAATAAAATAAATAAAATAAATAAAATAAATAAAATAAATAAAATAAATAAAATAAATAAAATAAATAAAATAAATAAAATAAATAAAATAAATAAAATAAATAAAATAAATAAAATAAATAAAATAAATAAAATAAATAAAATAAATAAAATAAATAAAATAAATAAAATAAATAAAATAAATAAAATAAATAAAATAAATAAAATAAATAAAATAAATAAAATAAATAAAATAACTATACTCGATGCCACTGAAAGAATCCACTGAAAAATCCTTGTTGAGAAAACCACCACCAGAGCACAAGATTGTGGTGCACCATCCCTCTCACCCCATCACTAAGCAAAAGCAAAGGTACGCATGGCTCGGCTACATTGCTGACTTTCAAACAGTTTCTACACTCCTGCTTGCTTCTGCTGGTTGTCTGTTCAACTCGGTACGTCATCAGATCTGATCGGTTTAATCCATGATACGAAAACGTTCACAGCAGTAAAATAAATCCCATCCATCCCAGCTCAGTCGCATGAAAATCTTATTACATCAAGTAGCTGTACGTTGTTCCGCATTCGAGACCAGCGACAGAACTAAAACTAACATGAGCGTGGATGCAGCATTTTTGTATCCGTGCGATGTGAATGTGAATGAATGAAAATGCGCCGAAGAAATGGGAAGGTTGATATTTCGATTATAGAAACGCAAACGCGTGTAGGACACACGACGCGACGCTCGCAGACACGGTAATCGCATGGGAGACAGCGACTTGCTGCGGAACGTAAGCGATATTTCGTTGCGCGTCTATCGCAAATTCAACCAGGCTAACAGAAAAACTGGGAGGCTGCTATTACACTCTGCAACCTAAGAGAGAGCAAGAGAATCAAAATACCGAATGAATACTACAAAGAGTGACAAATTGTTGGAGTGGTTTGTGGGGGGGAAAGCTTTATACTGCCTGTCTCATGATGAATAAAATTTCAGTACAGCATTGCCAATTAAAAAAGCAAAAATAAAACATACAAATAATAATAACTGTGGTGCTATGATCGAAGTCAATATTAAGTAAAGAATGGTCCATTGGCCATTATCTGTATCTTATCTGAAGCCGTATTTTAAAATAAGTCGGATGTTCGTTCCTTTACTGAGAGGAGAGCTTATTAACAATAAATTTCATTCAAATTGCTTCCTTGACAATACCTGGGGTCATGTTGCTATCCAGAAGGATTCTGTGAACAGTTTTTTCGTTTCATCTTTCCTCTACTGCGTTGTCCCTCCGGGTTGGAATCGAAGACTCTTCGGGCCGGAGCGTTGGTGTCCATTCGCTCTACATGTCCTAACCATCTTAGTCGACTGATACGTACTTTTCTGAGCAGGTCGATGCCGCTGTGCAGCCCGTAGAGTTCGCAGTTACATCTCCTCCTATAACGCCCGTCAACGCAAACGGGACCGAAAATCACTCGAAGAATTTTGCGTTCGAAACGACCAAGGAGGTCTTCATCCGCCTTTGATAACGTCCATGGTTCTGCGACATTAAGCAGGACTGGGATGATGAGGGTCTTATATAGAGTCTCCTTGGTGTTTCTCGACAAGGCATTACTAATCAATTGCCTTCCTAGGCCAAAGTAACAGCGGTTGGCAAGTGTAGTTCTTCGCTTGATTTCTGATGTGGTGTCATTTTCAGAGTTAATAGCACAGTCGAGGTAGACAAAGTCCCGAACTACCTCAAAGTTATAGCTGTCTATCGTGATGTTCTGACCGATTCGTCGATGTTGTGCCCCTCCTTGCTGACAGCAAATATTTTGTTTTGCCCCCATTCACCACTAAACCCATTTTTGCCGGCTCTGTACTGATACTTGCAAACGCACCAGTGACAGCTCGCTGTGTTCTGCCAATGATGTCGATGTCGTCAGCCTATTCAAGTATGCACAGACTTTTGGAAAATTGTGCCCCTGGTGTTGGCTTGCGAGTTTCGCACAATTTTCTCAAGAATGATGTTGAAAAAGTCACATGACAGCGCCTCACCTTGTCTAAATCCTTTTTGACATCAAAGGTCTCGGTGAGATTGTTTCCGACCTTTACGAAGCAGCGAGCGTTCTCCATCGTCATTCTGCACAATCTGACAAGTTTGACAGGGATGACAAAACTAAACATGGCGCTGTATAGCTCGTCTCTATAAATGCTGTCATATGCGGCTTTAAAATCGATAAATAGATGGTGAATATCGATTTGGATTTCTTGGGTTTTCTCCAGGATCTGCCGTAGTGTGAATATTTGGTCGGTTGTGGACTTAGCGTTCAGTTCGTTGTCAAATGGTTTCAGGCGTTCACACAGTACGGCAGACAGGATCTTGTAAGCGATGTTAAGGAGACTAATGCCTCTATAGTTGGCGTAGTTTAGAGGGTCTCCTTTCTCATGGATCGGGCAAACAATGCTGTGGCTCTATTCATCTGGCCAAATTTTAGAAACGAGTTGGTGTACGATCTCTACTAAGTCATCTCCCGCTGCATTAAAAAGCTCGGCCGATAAACCGTCCGGCCTGCAGCTTTGTTGGACTTCAGCTTGAGCATTGCCATCCTTACCTCATTTTGGGTAGGTGGGCGGAAGTTTTGGCTTTCATCGCACAGGTTAAATCTGCCTGACAGCAGAATTTGTGTCGTCTTCGCCGTTTAACAGTCTTCAGAAATTTTTCATGTCCTTAGCACCGACTGTGACTCCACGACAAGGTTTCCTTGTCGTATCTACAGGTCTCTGTTCGGGTCTTGTTCTCGTGACACGTTCTTTTTACCTTTTGGTAAAACTTCTGAACATTGTTCCTGTAGTAGCACCTTAGTACAGCCACAAAAGTTGCTTATAAACGACTATAAAAAAAAATCTTGTCTGGCAGTACTTCTCCTCAATAAAACTTGTTTTCTTCATCTGAATTCTGAATACCGTATACAATAGAAGCAAATTGTGTATGATGATAATATGCAAGCGCACATGAATAGAGCAAAACATGTACACGAGGAGAACGCAAGGGGAACGCTCTTCTAAATGAATATTTTCAATTACAAACCATCCAATGTGTGTTCATGATGACGACTGGTAGGTATCCCAATCGTGCTTACGTTAAATTGTCACGAAATGTGAATAGCTGATTATACCTACAAAAGGACCTTCTGCGCATCATCAGAATTCTCCATAAACATTCCCACTTTACAGACCATAAAAAAATAACGAATTGCTTTGCCAAAATGACGCAGATTTATGTTGACCCATCATTTGGCTTTGATGAATTCGTGGAATGTGAACACAATGACTTTGCGTGTGTTCACTACCTACCAATGAAGAGAGCACAATACCTCTCTGTTCAAGATGTAAAGTAGCAGCAGCTTTGCTAGTAAGATGTAGATGACATGACAACAGCATTCGATTGAAAAGCTTGACAAATACGAATATCTCTGCGCTCCTGATAAATTTCAGGTGAAAACAGCATGGAGTGTGAGTAGAAATGCGCAAGGAGTGTGTAGTGTACTCACTCGTATGTACCTATATAGTATCAGAAATGTGGGAGCATTTGTTCCATCAAACGAACAGGGTGCAAGAAAGTATCTATGAAATATTTATTATTTTCTTAACAGGCAGTGGAAGCTATACTCTACGGAGAATACATATCTAACTACAGACTACTGAAATCTATATAGAATAGACATTTATCGGATTTCGACTGATTTGCATGTCGAGTTGGCATAACTTGGGAGCTCATAATTTACTTACATGCCAGTCCTGCCGACAATCTGCATAACAAAATTCACTGATATCAATTATAAACAGAAATAGTGACTGTTAACTTGACAAATAGCTTTCTTGACCATATAGAGAGCATGTTATTAAGTTAAGTAACCTACAATCAGCTTAACGTTGACGGCGCTGAGAAATGCCACAATATCGACCGTTTTATGTTTGCATGTGGGAAATATTCACTTTAGACCTATTACAGCGTTGAAGTGAGCTAGTGAATCGAAAATCAAATATCTACTCCAATTTTTTTCTATTTTGTCACTAGTAACAACCGTTAACGCATTCTAGACGTCATCTACTTATATCGAATGGTCCCGTAAGTCGGTAATGAAATTAACAAATTTGAATAGTAGAGTCCTGTTGAAATTTGTGACATTTAGATATTTGGCAGCCTTTTATTCACGAGAAATAGATGGAGCAATGCTGAGTTTTCTTATAAGATTGGTAAATTTTAAGACAGCTTGGTCAGTCTATTATTAGGACGACGCAACTTGGTCTTGCTTGGCTAACCCAAGGAATAAGTTCACGGATACAAGATGTCGAAATGAGATATCTTCGTTGTGTTGCTGGCTTACAGCTATCGCATAAAGTCGGTGGGGGCCGACCGAGAGTTATGGGATGTTTCAATTAAGCAACCTACACCCGCAACCCTTATAGTGGATAGACCGGACAATTGACATAATTAATGGAACGAATAATTAATTTGTTAAAAATCTAGACTGAGCTAGAGGGCCCGAGAGTTCGATAAAAAACTGTATTCATAAATAAAAACAAAATGCATTACGGTTGTCAACCTCTCTGTTGTATTCAAGAATTTGTGTTCCAAAGTTCTCATCGCTCACAGTTGGGGCAAGTGCGGTAGTTACTTAAACAATTGACGGTAAAATAAATTCCAAGTTCACTTCCTGACAGGGGAAAAACAATAATCGTATTTTCTAGTTCGATTTAGAAGACAGCATCATCACGTATGCCACAGGGCTTTTTCTGGATAGCCTGAATACAATAATGGTAGAAAATGGAAGGCCGCACTGTCCTAATCAGCGACTACAAGGGTCGGGAGCTCATAAAGTAAAGTAAGTACGTATTCAAATAAATTCAAAATCCATTTAATTTTATTGCCTGTTATTGGAAAGGAAGGTAGACACTAGACGGTGTTTATTTTCATTATTCCCAGTGAGTGTACTCGTTTGGCAATCCAATATTTAGCCACTTTTGCCACAATCTACTTCCGAGTCCAATGCTGTTATATATTTATCCATACAAAGCTGTTGAATTGAAGAAAACACTCACGTTCGTATATCACTTAGATACTGTGTAAACATGTTTAACAACACAACTTTTTACTGACTTTTTGTTCAAAAGTCGCCGAAATTCAGTTAACCTTTCAGTTTCCTTAACGTCCTTACGGAATATTCTGCTACCCTAATTGTTTATCAACACTTTATCAACAAAATACAGGAGACAATCCCTAAAATCGTGATGGGGTTAAATCGTGATGCGGCTAAAATTATATAGAGCGCATGTACCAGAGCACTTGGAATACCCCCAAAGAAAAAGTATATTTTATTGATAAGAGAGAGAGATAGCGGAGAAACTTAGCATTTGATAAACAAATGAACAGCGATTCATAAATTGGCGAAAGGTTGCTTCTGAATCGAGTTACGCGTTGATGGCTTAAGAACATCCGAGGATTTTCACAAAAGTCTCAAGTTGATGAAGAGTTGCTCCCATAACATCGGCAAGGATAACTGGTTCGCCTACAGAATTGCTGGCAAGTGGCAAGTGCAATTTGTGAAAATTTCTGAACTCCCGGCGATGGATGTCAGCTAACGAACAAGACAGTAAGAGAGAGAGAAATTTCATGACAGAAACATGAACATGTGCAGTGAAGCAAGCACCCACTACTCGCAATCGAAAGGGTAGTATGTATGTATTAAGTTCGCTGGGTAGGTGACATTTCCATATAATACTCGTACGGATACACCTCTTCGATTTTACAAAAAGGATATCAGAAGTTAATAAGTTTACTCTGAAACTTAAAGTAAATTTGTGCAAAGGCTTCTATTTCAGGGCGCATGAAACTTTAAGCTAAATCGCCCATTCTCTCCCAACATTACCCAGCTCATTGTGCGCTATTGCTTCATTGCCCATTGTGGCGTCACCTAATAAATAATTCACTAACCCTGCACAATCACATTTGTGCAACCGTACATATACTTGACGTTAGGAGTTAGACATGTAGATACTAATATGATATGTAACCTACTGCATTGATGTGCTTACAAAATGTTCGTATACTAGTATGTATCTACAAGCAGATTTCTTTGTGGGTAGGGTAACAAAGCAGATCAAACTCTGAGATGGCTGAAGGTATTTTTATTTTACTTTTTCATACTCGCATGTAGCAACCATATTGCATGTTCTCTCTACAACAGATGTGACAGGAAAACAAGTCAGCGGGAGGAAATTGTACGAACTAAGGGTGAAGCGTGAATGGAAACTCAATGAACCCGATTCGGTTTGACTCATGATATTTAAATATAAGAGCAAATGAACTGTGCATGGACCATACATACACGTCGCGAAAGCTTGAGACTAGTGTTATATCTTGTGGTTTCAGAAGTTTTGGTAATTTTTAAAATGTCATAGAAGCTATCCGGCATATTGTCCAAAATTTCCAGAAAAAGAAACATCACGAAGCTCAAATGTAATGACAAATCGCCCCAACTTTATGTAGCATTCATTAAACGTCCTTAAATGCCTACAAGGCAGCATTAGTATATTTGGTAATTATATTCTATTCATCCATCCCTTGCTTTGTGTTTTTTGAGACAAAAACTCAGTATAAAAGATCTAACTCCGAAATACAAGGTAAGACTGAACAAAATCGTGTAGGAAGAAAATATTTTGTTACCCCCAGTTTCACAGTGAAAGTTTAATCTAAAGTTCAACTGAACCTGAACTTGAGTTTAAATTTGAAGCTCAACGTTCGATTTTGCAATATAATCTAAACTTCGACAGCTTTGAAATTGAAATGTCACTGTGTCAAGTGATTTGAGGTTTAAACGCCAGAATAGTGTCGTTTAACTTACACTGCAGAATATACACGCTTATTTTGCGATTCGAATGAATAGTCAATTCGAACGAATGTCTCTATTCGTTCGAATGAATTTAGTGTATTTCGACATTCTAACGAATAATATTCATTACCGAAAGATGTCATAAAATAAACTCAAATGAATTTTCAGCTGTTTCACATTTCTGTTTTATATAGAGTGACCATTCTTTGGTTTTTTGTTGAGACTCTGTTTTTTATTGTTTTGGTAAAATGTAATAAATATTCAAAATTTCAACAAATTATTAAAAAATAAGTGCCAAAAATATTAAAATTGTTGAGGTACAGTGATATCTTCTAAAAGTCGTGTATGCGGAAATACTACAATGCATTATTAGTAATATTTTACCGAATTAAATTTGAAATTTTATTATTAGCACTTAAACAACATTTTTATTTATTTTGTTATTAAATTCCATACCTACTAATATTATTAGTAATATATTTACATAAAAATTATTATAATAAATTCAATAAAACGTTTCCCCCTTTCATGTAATTAATACAAATCTGGTCACACTAACTTGCGATACAGCAGTTAGTAGTTGCTGTCAAAAGCAAAACATTTGTGTTATTGATTTTAAAGTTAAAGCCTATCAAATAAAAAAACACTCTCGACAGCTGAATAATTATAACAATAAAAAACGTGTTTATTTAATTAATTACTTCTTTTATTGTTTGAAGTGTCAGTTGATAATTTTTAGATTTCGTGATTTCCCTCCACTCCATTAGCCTGACCAAACTTCCTTTTGCTCGCGATTTTTCCAATTGGAATGCGTGCTATATAAACAGAGGCTATTTTTCTTAATTCTATACAGAGCAAAAAAATAGTTACTACCCACAATTTAGTAAATTAACCTAATCGCCAGGAATATGGAGCAAAACAAAAGCAGTCGCTGTTTAAGCGACAGGAAATTGGACACGAATAAACAATGACATTTGTTTCGAACGATTAGAATCTCAAAATACGATCAACATTCCAATGACAAATGAACTTTCGATTGATACGATGAACTTTCTATTCGTTCGAATGTCAAAATACAGATTCTTCTAATTCGACGAACATTCGAACGAATTCGAATCTCAAAATAAGCGTGATACTCTAAACGAAACTGTGAAACAAAATTGATTGTTGAACTGAAGTTTCAACTAAGTGTAGTTCAAGTGTAAACTAAGTGTAGTTTAAACGTACACTGTGAAACTGGGGGTTAATCTTCAAAGAATCAATTATTCGGATCAACAATTTTCATTAAACTTTAATTAATTATTGAAAATGTAATATTTGAAATCAATCCGTTTTAGTATTTTATTGAAACGAATGATATTTCGTCATATTGACAAACTAAAGTCATTGACTGAACAAAAATATCCCGTAGGTGATTTTGAAGAGAATATTTTTATTAATATCTTCTAGAAGAGTCATTAATTTAATTAAAAAAATATTTTCTTAAAATACTGTACTATACAATATTTTATTAAAGGGAATAAAAACCCCCTCATGTAGCTGACCTCCCCGTGGTGGGGGGCGGGCAACATGTCTAGGTTTACCTAGACATGGCTGACGAAGCACACACCCAACGATGACAAGAAGAACTAGAAGAGCCTCGGATATTGCCAAGCCTGTCATAATAGGGCGCCCTTTGGAGCCAGGCCTGGAGGGTGGCAGTTTGCGAGCGTCTGGTGGTCGGCTTGTCACGCTCGGCAGTCGGCCGGGTTTAACCCGAAACGGCTACGAGCTTCCTATCAATGGTCTCGCAAACCATTATGGGGGTCAGAGGGTGGATGCGCTATGCACCAATAGGAGCATAAGTGGACTTTCGACAACTCGACAACGGCATCGACTTAGGATAGGCATGTGGAACATCTCTTCGCTCACGGGAAAAGACCTGGAGCTTGTTGGGGAGGCTGTTAAATATCGACTAGATATAGTTGGTGTTTCCTCAACAAAGCAAAGGGGTTCTAGAACTGTGGACCTTGCAGATGGGTGGAAACTCTTCATGTCGGGAGTAGCACCTTCAATGTCTGCTCAGGCGGGAGTGGGGATACTCACAAGTCCCAGGCTGTCAGGCAGAGTATTGGAGTGGATTCCGTTAGGAGGGAGAGTTGCGATCTTAAAGCTTAAGCTTGAAAGATCAACTCTGGCTCTAGTGCAGGTGTATGCACCGAATCTGGAGTCAGGGTACGCAGCTTTCTTAGATGAAGTTGATGCAGCCCTTGAAAAGGTTGCAGATATGGATTCTTATATCCTGATGGGTGATTTCAATGCTCACGTGGGTGCGGATTTCTCGACATGGGGCAGCGCGATTGGGAAACACGGTGACCCCGATCAGAACGCGAACGGAGAGAAGTTGTTGGACTTTTGTTGTTCAAATGGAATGTCCATTATGAACACTTTCTTTCCACACAAAGATATCCATAAATACACATGGTACCGTCGAAGTCTTCAGCAGAAATCGCTGATAGATTTCTTTGTGGTACCATCGTGTATTAAAAGGATGGTTTGTGATGTTCGTGTGTTGAGAGGGGCTGAACTGTCAACTGATCACCACCTGGTGTTGTGCAAATTGTATCTCAACGATCAAATACCTATCCTGCCAAAGCGTAAACCAAGAATGGTTACGCGCATACGGTGGGAGGGGCTACAGAACGATGAGATACGGGAGGAATTTGCACGGCAGGTATCTGAAAGGTTTGAACAAATTCCAAATGTTCCATTGAATGTAGAGGAAGAATGGCAGTTGTTTTCAACAGCAGTTATTGCCTCTGCAGGACATGTTTGCGGAGTGAAGCGGCTCGGTGTGGCGGCTGGTGGTGAGAAAAGAACTGCGTGGTTTAAAACGCCCGGAGTTCAAGAAGCCATCAGAGAGAAGAAGAAGGCTTTCAAGGTGTGGATTCACTTGGGGGACTCTCCTTCTCGAAACCGGTACATTGAGGTGCGAAGAACTTGCAAATTGGCTGTTAAAGCAGCCAAAGAACATTCTTGGAAGGAGTTCGGCAAAAAATTGGACCGCGATCACAGATCTGCAAGCAAGGTGTTCTGGCAGACCATCCGCCGTCTTAGAGGAAGGAAGTGGAACATTATCGAAGGAGTCAAATCCAAAGATGGTACACTTCTTTCTAATGAGGAGGACATCTTGCGCAGATGGAGCGAGCACTTTTCCGAATTGCTCAATCCAATCCAGGGCATTGAGGATGACACATCCATCGCCTTAAGCAGGGCGGAAAATAGTCCCACGGTAGAGGAAGTCACTTTTGCGATCAATTCGCTAAAAGCTGGCAAATCTGCCGGAGTGGATGAAATCCGGCCAGAAATGCTAAAGGCCTTAGGTGAAGAGGGAGTCAAATGGCTCTCTCGTGTCATTAAAGTGGCCTGGGAATGCGGCGAAACTCCCAGCGATTGGCAGATTGGGGTGATTGTGCCCCTTTTCAAGAAAGGGGATAAAAGGGATTGCTCCAATTACAGGGGTATATCACTTTTAAGTCTCCCCGGAAAAGTCTTTGCCAAGGTGCTGGAAACGCGTTGCAGAGCTGTGGTCGAGGCACGATTAGGAGATGAGCAGTGCGGCTTTCGTCCCGGCAGAAGCACAACCGACCAGTTATTCACTTTCAGAATGGTACTTGAGAAGGCTTGGGAGTATGCTACACCTGTTTACGCTTGCTTCGTAGATTTGGAGAAAGCATATGACCGAGTCCCTCGAGGGAAACTCTGGAGTGTATTACAGGAGTATGGAATTGATGGTTCTCTCTTGAGAGCCATTCAATCTCTTTACACAAACTTTAAAAGCTGTGTTCGGGTAAACGGCGTTAAATCAATACCTTTCACCGTGGGCGTTGGACTTCGCCAGGGGTGCGTCTTGTCTCCTCTCCTTTTCATTACTTATATGGACTGGATGTTACAGCGCAGTCTTGGCGAAGAACGTTTCGAATTGGGAGATCTGAGGATAAGTCATTTGCTCTTCGCTGATGACTTGGTCATCCTTGGGTCCTCTCAGACTGAACTTCAGCGCGCACTCGATCGGTTTGTAGCCGTTTGTGTTGAAGCTGAGATGAGGGTAAATGTGAACAAATCTGAAGTGATGGTTGTCTCCAGAACGCCTGTTCAATGCACTCTGCATGTTAGTGGAGTCCCATTGAAACAGGTGGAGAAGTTTAAGTATCTCGGGGTCTTATTCACGAGTGATGGAAGGAGCAATGCCGAGTTTTCCTGTAGGATTGGTCAGGCTGGATCGATTTTGAGACAGCTTGGTCATTCTGTTATCAGGAGGACTGAACTTGGTGTCAAAGCTAAGTTGTCAGTCTTTAATTCGGTGTTTGTTCCAACTCTTACCTATGGTCATGAGGTTTGGGTAATGACCGAAAGAATAAGATCGCGAATACAAGCTGCCGAAATGAGATTTCTCCGTTGTATTGCTGGTGTGACCCGTAGAGATCGCATCAGAAATACTAGAATACGTGAGGAACTCAATGTCGAGCAGCTACTTCTCCGGACGGAGCGATCCATGCTTCGGTGGTTTGGGCATGTTAAACGCATGTCCCCGACAAGGATTCCACGACGTGCTATGGAATCCGTACCATCGGGCAGGCGTCCCCTAGGTAGACCCAGGATAAGATGGTTAGATCAAATTCATAATCTCTCCTCTACCCGTATGGGGATTGCCCTTGATGATTTAGAGTCGATGGCGGAGGATCGAGAGCTGTGGAGGGTCCACTTGAGCAACCTACACCCGCGACCCACTTAATGGACAAGCGGACCATTGAAAATGAATGAATGAATGAATGAATGAATAAAAACTTGTCATATTGTCGAAACCAAAAATCGAATATCATGCTTTAAAATATGAAGAATAATTTGCGTATTTCAAGGAAGGAATGGATTAAATTGAAGAATATTTTGTCAATTTCAAGAAATGTAGACCTATGTCGAAACGAAGTAGGAAGAAAAACGCATCATTTTGGAGAAATAAAGGTGTCAAAATTATGAATTATGAAAGTAAATTTGAAGAAAAACTGTGTGTAAAATTGGAGAATTTAAAGAAAAAAATTGCGTTAATTTGAAGAGAACGATGAGTGATTGAAGAGAGTTGTTTTTTTAATTTTTAGAAAATGAATAAGTTGAAAGTAATTTGTTTTTCAATTTGAAGAATATTTTTGAAGAACTAAGTTGAAGATTTCGTATTCACAAATTTTTATGATAGAATGATGAAACAATATGAACAATTTTTGTGGACACCACAACGAAGAGTTGTATGTATTTCTTCAAAGTAACAATATTTAGTATATTATAGTATAACAAAATATTTTTCTACGTTTTACTGATGAGCCTTTCTTCAAGTCTGCCTATTTTTCTGTCAATATTACTACCAATATTACGTACGTTGTTAAGCCCCAATTGTATCCAGAGGTGATAAGTCAGTTTTTTTTGTCGTTGAGCACATCTTGTTAGAGGGGAACTCCCAAACTTTTGCAAGGTATTCGAGAAAGTCGTTAATATAATTCGTTTGCAGTGGGTTGAAGAAAATAAGATTATTCTTCATTTGGCTTAAGAGCGGAAATTAATAATGCCTCGTCGAAACTGGTGTCGGAAATGCCATGGAATAAATACAAGAAACCCTTCGACACAGTGTAGTTGAAGGAGTTCTTATGATAATTTGCAAAAGGCGACCGCAGCAGTCTGCCTGCCGGAAAAATGAAGGTGACCGAAACAGTCTAACCTCCGCTTGTAACTTCTGACAGTCCGCTTGTTTATGGAGTGTGGCTGGTACAGATCTGCTCCACAACTTGACGTCGAAAGGGGTTGACAGTTTGTCTTCGGTAAAGACGGATTTTTATCAATAGGTAATTGCGAGTTGATGTCTCAGTGAAGCCAGTTGGATCTTGTAGAAGTGTAGTCAGGTCTTAAGATGGTCTTGCTGGAGCCATGAGAGCTTATATCCGCTCTAGTAAGAAGCGGGAGTCAACTTAATTTTACATAGCAAAGGTGCTTATACATCGAGCTATACGTGGTCGAAATTAGTCTGATTATTGCTTATGACTATTCCATGTGGAAAAGATTTGAATATTTGAGAGACGGTGTATCAGGTCAGGACCTCATCCACTATGGGTACGCGAAAGAGGGACATGGTCCACACCGAAAGAAATTTCTCGAGATTTGCATCAAGAATTGTTTCTCGCAGAGATATTGTACAGAAAATATGCAGAAATAATTAAAATATCCTAAAGAAATGATTGATGCATTGATGTATCTACTACCAATATTCTAATAAAAATAATCAATCAATTTTAAATTTAGTACATAATGTTTGGTTAATTTTTTCAGTCCTCGAATTCATAAATTAACAATCAAAACACTTGAGTACCTACACATTGTCACGGCACACAAAATGCCCGGCCAAAGCTCTTATCTATCAGTTTTCCGAAATAGATATGACAGGCGGCTGCAAATTGCTATGCATCATAAAGATCTGAACGACACTTGCCCTGAAAAACAATTGAACTATGTCTGCAGATTAAATCTAATTATCGCACACGTTTCACGCCAATAAATACTAAGTATTAATTACAAAAAAATCACCTATCACACGAGCACTATACTCGTGTCGTATCTCTGAATTTCCTACATTCCCCACTATATAAAGAGTCAAATCTCAGTATAATTTCAAGAGAGATCCCTTCACTTTAAAAATACATAACCTGAACAACAATTTTATAATATACTCTGTCCAATAACGGGAAGGAGTGGAGTCTTCGAGAGAGAGCATAACCACACAAACTCAAATGGAATGAACTCACTCCGAAGTACCAGGCAATCATAATGCAAACGAAACACATTGAAATTCACCCCAAGAGCTACGTATACTGTTGGGTAAAAAATAGATTTGCTTGCGCGTTTTATCATGGGTATATGTACAAATACAAATACGAAATATAGTATCTCAAATTCCAGAGTGATCTCTTTGTACGTACCTACTCCTTTTTTCCAGCGCCCAACCCAAGAGTATCTGAATCTGATGTACTTTTTTAAGCAAGTGCAAATCAAGACTCTCGTGTATTTATGAAGAAATCAGAAACTGATGTAGTGCATTGCAACATTGTATTCCAGCAGAAATTAGATGAATAATGTCCATCCAAACCAGCGGGAGCCGGGAGGCAATAGATACGATATACCAGTGTAGGTGCCATGTGAACACCGTAGAGAACGGAATCATTAGTTTTGCCGCGAAGCGAATTCACTGGAAAGTAGAATGACATCTATCTAATGCAATGAAGAACGATTTGCAGAATCAGTGACGGTGACTGTGGCATTGTCGTCGTCGTCAGTGGAAGTGGAAGTGGGATGTGAGAAGTGGAGTTGCGTTGACCCATAAATTCATTGTATACCTACTACCAAGCTCATATACAATACCGAGTGTATATGTATCTTGGAAGTAGTTAGTTTTGTACGGTTTTTGTTATGACCCAAATATTAGAGACTGTTGTATTCATTTTGTTTTGCAATCAGTTATGAGTGTTACTCCAATTTCTTGTTGTTGTATGTGTCGCTTGAAGTTGAACTGAAAATTTTACATTTTTCTGATTGGTTTTTGTAGGATTAAAAGCTTGTTTGAGGTTATTTAATATATGAATGGGGCTTTCAGGATGTAAGCTGCAAGCGAAAGTGTGATGTCATGTCATTTCAATTCATGGGTTAGGTCATTGCTAGCGAACTTTTGAAAAACCACATTCATTCAAAAACTATCAAGACATTTTAAAAATGTTAAGAAAAAAGTTCACATTTAAATCGGGGCAGTCAAGACGAAAATCCCTCAGAAGTTCTAGTCAATGTCAACATCAGATGGAGTAGACTGATGAGGAACTGTATCTAGAAGAATGTGGCCAAACTACATTGAAAAAACAGCACAACTTCTAATTTGCACAGATTTCCAGCTAAATACACATCACCACTAAGCTTATGCAAGGTAAATTGCATTTACATATATGGTCATCAAATTGGATGGTGTTCTTTTTCCACTGCATACTTTCAGTTGTGAAGTTCATACCTTTACATCTCTATATATAGAAAACAAAGTGGAAAAACCTGTATGTTTCCCTCTGTCGCACGTAATTTTCAACCAATTTTGTTGATTTTTTTTAAATGTCGACAATTACGGTAATCAATTGATAGGCCAAAAAAAATTTAAAAAAAAAAAAATTAAATTTAAAAAAGCAAAATAGAGGTAACGAACGAGTTTGAAGTCAATCGGATAAAAAATACAAATTTTCCCATACAAATTTTGACCCCCCTCTTTTACCCCTTTAGAGGTTGAATTGAAAGTTACAGACAATCTTAGATATTGGCCCGGAAGCGTTCCCGCGAAGATTGGTCAAAATTGGACAAAGGGGCGTGGCAGCGCCCATACAAAAAAAAAATTCAAAATCTTATAGGTATCTCAAAAACCGCCGAACTGATTGAGCTCAAATTTTAATGACAAAAATTAATGGTCGCAAAATTACGCTAGGCAGCGAAGTCAAGCTTTAGTTAATTATTTGTTTTAATTCATTCCTACTGTCATGGGATTTATATACTGACAGAAAGAATTGGGTATACAAAAGATCCCCTAAATGTCTAGTTGGGAATGACTTAATTCTGAGAGTCACCTTATATAAGGAACAGTATAGAATACGTGAGGTATCTAAAGGGTTTCCAATGAGAGGTGTTATTGTGAATGGCTCGCTATTTCGGTAGCTGTCACTTTTGTAGCTTTTATTCTTTGACATTTAACAAGTAGAAACTACGCCATTACTAAAAATGGAACGATACACGCTTCAACAACGCATTGAAATTATTAAAATTCACTACAAAAATGGGGTCGTGGTCAATCACCTTGTCGGACCGCAATACAGAAATTGGTGGAAAAATTCGAGCTGTTGGGACAAGTTAGTGATGTGAAGAATAAAACCCGTGCACGTCGCTCAAGAACAACTGAGAATATTGCTGCTGTAGCCCAAAGTGTTGAAGAAAACCTAGGTTTGTCCATTCCTCGTCGTTCTTTGGAATTGGGCATTTCACAAAGGTCATTACACAGTATTTTGCATAAAGACTTGGGTCTTAAGGCTTATAAAGTTCAGTTAACACAAGAATTTAAGCCGTCCGATCATCAACAACGTCGCTAACAGCCCAGCGTCGATTCAAGACCTCAAAGATAAAATTCGTGAGGCTATCGAGGACATAGGGCAGCCACTTTGCGATTTGGTTATGGAAAATTTCATGAAAAGGATATGGTCCTGTAAGCGTGCTCGTGGTGGCCATTTGGCTGATGTTGTTTTTCATTATTAACCGGCATACCTTCCTTTTTATTATGAAATAAACGTCGGACCATTTATTTTAAAAAAATGGCATTTTTCTTTGAATACCAAAATAACACCTCTTATTGGAAAACCCTTTACTTAGTTTTGGTCCTCAACGAAGCGGTGCATGTCCCCATCTTGGAATCGAAGACGTGATATAAAATCCGTAATAACAGCCGGGCATCCTCTAGATAGGCTCAGGCCCATGACGATCTCTTCGGTATGGTATGGTCGGTATGGGATCGATATTCAAGAATCAGGCTCCTTTTGAAGTAATAGATTGAAAATACATACAAGGGAATGGTCTAGGTCAATATATCATCGAACACCCAGCGAAATAAAGAAAATAGAAAATAAATATATGAGAGAAAAGTGGATGTTAAGAAAGGTCACGGCGACAGTGAGAGCTAGAGATATATGAAGGCAACACTGGCAAAAACGCTGCATCGGAAATACCAGGCGAAAACTGTTTAAAAAAAATCATCGATTGAACGTATCAAAAGTACTTACTGGAAGGCTAATTTCGACCTCTCTTAAAGGGTCCTTCAACGATAAGGTATCTTCTGCACAAAGTGCAAAAAAAACGAGCCCATCATTACAGTTTAGTAATTTGACTCAAATTATCAACGCTAAACACATACCATACATCTTTCCATTGCAGATGGCTTACAGAGAATATTAAAAACGGTGGTAGGCGAAATAAGAACTGACAGTCGTCCTACATAAAGAAATTTGTAGGGATAAAGAGAATACGATGCATGAAGTATATCTGTTTCAAATATGTACCTATGCTAATGGTGCACAAAGCAGTCAAACATTATTTTATTAAAAATAAAAAAAAAGATCATTGCCTCCTGTGAGGATTGAACTCACGACCCCTGGTTTACAAGACCAGTGCTCTGCCACTGAGCTAAAGAGGCCGATGTTTCAGCGGTGGCAAAAATCCATTATCGATACACGAACCTAGAGTATGCATGTGTATGAAACTAATAGATATTGGTTGTTGTACAGTACACTCTCGCATATCTATGCCTCTGCTTACATTACATTTTACTATGCATAGGCACCTAAATATTCAGGCGGCAGCATTTGATCATAGAACTTGGGCAGAAAATTTAACACACGAAACTTGCGTAGATTTGCAGGCAAATCGATCAAACAGAGGGTGTTGACTAGCTAGGCAAAAGAGAATTGAACGCAGACATTTTCATACATTTCCACATCTTTTAAAATAACAGAGTTAATAAAGAGACTCTGCACTGCATTAGGTTTGATGAATCGTATGTCAAAAACGTACACCAATCTTTCCAAAAAATATTGTTATTGCCAAATATATAAGCATTCTAATGTATACCTAAATCTAAATACGTATGTATTAAAAATAAAAAAAAAAAAATTCTCTTTACCCCAGATGGGACTCGAACCCACAATCCCCGGCTTAGGAGGCCGATGCCTTATCCATTAGGCCACTGGGGCAGTTAAATTCCAGCTGGCAAAATGAACTAATGATTATTTTCAGCTATTTAGAACCGACTTTACTTTGTTTACAGTGGTATGTATCTTCATTAGTTGACGAAACATCTGAAAATATATTTATAGAAACTCTGCGGATTGTTGAGATATAAATGAAATTGAAGCTAGTGCACGGCATGTAATCATTGCCTCTGCAGGACATGTTTGCGGAGTAAGCGGTCGTAAGAACATTACGGGTTTAAAACGTCAGGAGTTCAAGAAGCCATCAGAGAGAAGAAAAATGCTTCAAGGTGTGGATTCACTTGGGGAACTCACCTTCTCGCAACCTGTACATTGAGACGCGAAGAACTTGCAAATTGGTTGTTAAAGCAGCCAAAGAACAATTTTGAAAGGAGTTCGGCGAGAAATTAAACCGTGATCACAGATTTGCAAGCAAGGTGTTCTGGCAGACTATCCACCGTGCGTCTTAGAGGAGTGAAGTGGAATATTATTGAAGGAGTCAAATCCAAAGATGGTACACTTCTTTCCTATGAGGAGGACATCTTGCGCAGATGGAACGATCACTTTTCTGAATTGCTCAATCCAGTCGAGGGCATTGAGGAAGACAGATCCATCGCCTTAAACAGGGCGGAAAATAGTCCCACTGTAGAGCAAGTCACTTTTGTGATCAAATCGCTAAAAGCTGGCAAATCTGCCGGAGTGGATGAAATCCGGCCAGAAATGCTAAAGGCCTTAGGTGAAGAGGGAGTCAAATGGCTCTCTCGTGTCATTAAAGTGGCCTGGGAATGCGGCGAAACACCCAGCGATTGGCAGATTGGGGTGATTGTGCCCCTTTTCAAGAAAGGGGATAAAAGGGATTGCTCCAATTACAGGGGTATATCACTTTTAAGCCTCCGCGGAAAAGTGTTTGCCAAGGTGCTGGAAATGCATTGCAGAGCTGTCCTCGAGTCACGATTAGGAGATGAGCAGTGCGGTTTTTGTCCGGGCAGAAGCACAACCGACCAGCTATTCACTCTCAGAATGATACCTGAGAAGGCTTGGGATTATGCTACACCTGCTTGCGCATGCAGAAAAGGCATACGACCGAGTTCCACAATTTCAGTGAGTATTAGGTACATATTTAAGGAGAGCATGTTTTATTGCCAAGAATCGTGATAAGTAAAAAATATAGTCCAATTTAAACGCTTACAGTTCCCATTCGTCTGGCATATGCGATGACAATCAACAAATATTAAGGCCAGGCGATTCAATTCTGCGATTTGAATTTGGAAAATTCATGCTTCGCTCATGGTCAATTATATACACATGTAGCCTGCTCTAGATTTGGTAAGCCCAACGATATGTTTGTACCTATACGCCGAAAATGGAGAAACAAAAAATATTGTCCACACGTCGCGTCGGTCGGCTTAACAATAAATTTTTATATAGTCTAAGATCAGATGAACATTGTATTCTGTGAAACAAAATTGAATTTACGAGATCGAAAACAAAATTTGCATTTCAAATAACATAATAAATTTAATTTCACTCTTAAAAAATTCTCAAAAATTCCTACTGCTATTGAAAAATACTTATTTCAAAACAAATCTTGGAATAAATTACATAATTATTTTGGGAAGAATAACGTTTGCCGGGTCAGCTAGTGTATTGGCTAAAATTGTTTCGTCTACAAATAAATAGTCAGAAAACAAATTTGAAACGTCGGCAAAAATCAAAAAACGTCTGAAAATAAATAAAAACATCAGAAAATTGGAAACGTGTTAAACAATTTTTAAAACGTCTGAAAACAAATAGTAATCGTCTAAAAAAGGTGTTCCTTCTACCAACAATGGAGTAGAAGGAAAGAATAAGTCCATAAAACAAAAAAAAAAAAGCATAGATGAATTTTGAGAAGCGGCGTTGTGGTCTTAAATTATTTAAAATAAATGTTTTCAGATTTTTATATTTTTCAAACGATTACTATTTGTTTTCAGACGAAAATCTTTTAACACTAGTTTTTTATAAAAAATAGGATTCTCTTCAAAATATAGACTTTGTAGATATATGCGTACTCCTTCAATATTCCAGAATTTTATGACTACCCCTGTCAAATTTGAGTCCAAAATAAATGCATCGAAAGATGAATTGTGTGCAGAATTTGTAAAGACTTTAAGAGTGTAAACTAAAGAGCTAATTTTTTTTCTGCTATAGAACTGGATACTTTTCCAAAGAAAATTTACTTATTGTACTCCTTATTAGCCGTGTGTCGTCTGTCGCCTTGAAAGGGTTCATGCCAGCCAGCGACATGCCTTAAATTAATGTGACTCACTGTTTCACCCCACCACTCGTATTTTTTTATTTCTTATGTAATTGAAAAGACAACAAAATTGGTTACCCTAACCACTCTATCTTCTTACCTCTCATAAACCGATCTTGTTCTTTCGAATATTATATGGTATCTACTTATACCTACGTTTTTGTGAGTGTATTTGATTAATTGTGTCCTAGCCTTTGAATGTAGAAGACCAACAATGAACAAACATTACATGTCCTTTTTATTTTCCGGATCTAAAAAGTTATTTTCAAATTAACGATGTAACTCACAGCAAAGTTGTAACGAAAAAAAACAACAACATCCAACAAACGAAACAAACAAAAGAATTGTGATGACAACCCTTAAGAACTAGGAGGACGAACAGAGCAACAACCACCACATAATGCACGCTTTCATTTTCGTTTAAAATAGTTTATAGGAAATATAACCAGAAAGGGAAGTCCCCACAAGCATACTGCCCGCACCTGCACAGATGTTACTATGGGATAGTATTTATATGTGTATACGGAACAAACACATTATCGATATAATGCTGAGCATGCGTATGAATACGGAAGAAACGCATCGAAGATAGAGGGCACACGACTCGGTCGCACGAACTTTCTTCAATTACCAATTACACGTTAATATTTATTTTGTTATTTTTATTTTTTACAAAATAATTCAACAGTTAAGGTAGATTTTATCTACGTTTTTAAATTTGGCTAAGAAAAAGCAAAATATTTCTATAGACAAATCTGAAATTATTGACTTCTACACTCACAAAAAAAAAATTGTGAAGGCTTTACTATCCGAATTGTAAAACTATCTATTTACAATTTAAATAGCAAATTTGGTTAATTTACTATTTTAATTGTATTTTTTTTATTTTTTTTTTTGAAAATTTGTATTTTTATGTCTTTTTATCGTGCTGGGGAACCGTGAGCGTATTTCCTGCATTGTGATGTCAGAATCGAAGCATCTCAGACAGAAGAAGTCGGGATACAGAGTCAATTATTGAGTGGCCTCCCACAACAGATAGTAAAACAAAATTCAAAGAAAAAAAATTGTAAAAAATAAGCGAAATTCGCTATTAAATTGTAATGACTATAGTTACAATAAAAATTTGTAAATTTTACGCAGCAAATTGTAAATATTAGAATTTTTTTCTGTATGTGTAAACATGAGTAGGTATCATTTTAATAAAAAAAAATATATTTTTATAATAATGTCGTAAATACCAAAGTGAAACAATAAAATAGACAATCCATTGAAATAACAATTTTAAAGTAACCTTTGACATATTGCGCGGTACTTATAATCATTTTTAGTGTCCAAAACTCTTAAGAAGTCACAATTGCGAATATTTCCATATACAATTATCTATTGTGACCGTCAAATATTTAAATTAAAGGTTGTAAATGATTATTGGTAAAGCCCCCACCGTCTAAATCATATTTTAGGGCGAAAACAAATAAACACTGAAATAACTTTAAGAAATTGAGTCCAGATAAGCATTTTGTGTTCTTCGTTTACATTGGAAACATTCGAGTATATACTTTATTTTAAAAATTTTAACGAACCCAATACGTGTACATTGCATTAAAAGTCAATTTTGTTGAAGGTATTGGTCGGAATTGGATGATTATGTGGATGCGAGACTCACACTAATGCATTTTTATAAGTGTGCTTCATAAGCATAACAGATTAACGGAATATTTTTGGTTTGCAATGGGGTGTGATGATCGTTGTTGTTTAGTTTTCAAGTGCAGTATACAGGATATTCATAATTGTTATCAATTTAGGGTGCAAAAATGAATGATTAATTTAATTAAAGAGAAGAAAATGGATTCTCGTTTAAAAATATTTTATTAATCACTTAATTTAAAGGATGTTTGTTATCCTCAGACAACCTATTGATGAATTTAAAAAAAACATGTTTTTATACGAAATGAAACCCTTAGAAGATTTAATTGGTGCCGGACTTAAAGACAATTGATTTAATTCAATGTAAGTCTATTGCTGAGACAACGTTTGAAGCCCTTTACTAACTTTGAAAACATTTTGTTTACAGACGAGACCCACTTTCACTTCAATGAACATGCTAATAATCAAAATTTCAGATATTTTAGCAGCGTAAACGAAAGCATCGCAAAACGCGAAATGGTTATAAGGACAGTCTTATGCTTTTGTCACGTTTTAGCAGAAGCCAGCATCCGTCTAATCCAGTTTTCTTTAAGAATCTCAGGATGAGAGCTATAGGTTAAAATGGATTATAAAATATTTTAAATTCTTCTATGATTTTCGAATTATTATGAACTCGATCTAACCATCACATCCTGGTTCTACCTAGTAGAGGACGCCTGCCTGATGGTACGGATTCCATATAGCACGTTGTGGGATCCTAGTTGGGGATACAGTGGATTCCGCTTTATTGGGACAAAGGATAAAGAACGGAAACGAATGCATATTTGAGATTGAATTTGTTTCGCTTATTGTGGACAGCAGCCGCTTATTCGGGACATATTCATCACACATCTAGTACTTCGACAAGTAAATGTGAAAAAAATCGACATTATAAGTGAAATCATTTTTTGTTGTTTTTTGTTTTTACTTCATCTTGACTTCGTATTATTGGGACAGCCGCTTAATTGGGACAAAACAGTCTAGCCCGATGTGTCCCAATTAAGCGGAATCCACTGTACATGCGTTTAACATGAACCAACCACCGAGTTCTTGCGTGTATAGCGATTCATATCTTGTTGATGTGTATCTGTTTACTTTACAAATGTCAAAGTAGAATTGACATTTGCCGCCATTTGCAAAAATTATAGCATTTTCCGATAGGGTGATGACTTTTGCCTTGCGTTTTGTATAAATAAAAATTAAACGCTGTTCGTTTATCGTTTGTAAGCGCATCAATGGCTGGATCGATAAACAGAACTCTCGATTTTCTACCAGAAAGTATCCCCGAGATACTTGCAGATAGACGCTACTTCATGCACTTAAATTGTTATAACTTGCAGTTCTCGGGCAGGTGAGTTGCATAGTTTGTGTGTCCTATAGCAGAGAGAAGAGTAAAGTCCTCGTTCTTGTCAAGTGTGCTGTTAGGCGATGACTGATAATATGATGAAGGCTGAGCATTCGATATATGTCTTGTAATATGCTCAAAAGTCCCATTTGGGGTAGGTATTATCGCTGCGTAGTTTTCAAAGCGCAGGCGCTTGTAGATTTGCAGCTAGGTTCCAGAAATCGAGTGAAATCGAAATTGCAAATCGAGTGAATTTGTTTTCAGTGTTCTGCATTTCGAGCGATTCGGAAACTCCGAAATTTTTTCGAAATCTCAATTTCACTTTGCCTCAATTCCGAAAATTTTTCAATCGAAATCGAACACAAAAATTCATTTCCGATTTCATTTCGAGTGAAGGTGAAATGTGGAACTTAACAGTTAATGTGATAATGTAGAATCCCTTATTAGAGTAACTGATCGTCTCTGTATGCTGGCAAGTAAATATGTAGAAAATTGTTAAGCGCTAGTCTCACCTGTGCCCTTAAGCATGATCGTGGGATGTTACATATTTCCAAATTGATAGCGACTCCAAGAAGAAGCATGGATTTCTTGGAATGAATGGGATAGGCGCATTGGACAACTGGCAAAATTTGTAAGCGCAATAAGGATATGGATACCAACTATCTCAGCGTAAGCAATATATTCGCAGAAAATGTCTTCACACTTTGTCGACAGCGTATATGTGCCTCTTTCGAATTCAGTAGTTATCTGACCAAATAAATGAAGATGTCGACGTTCCAATTTTTTGCTAATAAAGATATACCGAAATCGGGCGGTTATAATTTTCTCTTTTTCGACCTTGAATATTTAATACTTGTAGGTATGGCCGTGGGAACTTATGGCATTGCAAATTAGTGTCTCAGCTTATTCACTAGATTTACATTTGAATTTTTATCATCTCTTTACCATCGGTGTTAGAAGTTAATCTGGGTGATCACAGAATCCGTCGTATTCGAAATTATAATTGAAGAATTATCACAGAATCCGTCGTAGTGGAAATGTTTGCTAGGAATTTAATTTGTAGCAAAAATTTCCACTACAAGGGATTCTGTGATAGTTCTTTCGGGGTTCGTAGCAAAATTCCGAATACGACGGATTCTGTGATCACCCAGAATATTAAGTCCAAGTAGGAACCGACTTGCTTATGTTCTCATTCAATCAATTCTGGAATACCCAAAGGAAACTAAAATCCAAATACCTACGAATAGTGTAGATATTTTCAACTTTTGTCATAAAGTTAATAAATATTTACCCATTTATTACTAACAATAATATCAAGAACAGATATAACTAACTGAGTAGTGAGTATGCCACAAAGTTCGAATAATGTTCGCCACAAATCAAGCTTACCACGCGTAACATCAAATTTTCTAAAAAAAAGAACTGCGCCATTATGCGTCACATTAAGCAAAAATAAATACAATGATTAAATAGAACTCTGCCAAAGTATTCAAACATAGCTCAGCATTTGTGGATTTGAACAAAAAAATTATTCATAAGCCAAACAATTTACAAAAAAAAATAAAAATAAAAAAATTGGTATACCTACCTAGTGATCGATTTCAATACTTAATTCTGACTGAAAAACCAGTTCATACTTGAAATTCAATTGACGACACCATAAGTATCGGCGGTGCCCGCTAAATCGATTTGCTAATATTTCTATCCTCTCTTATTTACCTCTTCTAATGTCTAAGCTTTGTTCTAGCCCTCTGTTTTTTTTTATTCCCGCAGCAAGAGATACTTTTTAACCGTTTTGCAATGTATGTTGACGAATGAATACTTCTGTATTAATGAATGAGGTAAACAGACTTTAGGAATCAAAATCTTAAAATAACTTTTCGATGCAAAAAGAACTTGTGTGTATACACAATGATAAAGAAGAAGATAGAGAGAGAGAAAAGACGAAAAACCGAAAGTGTTTTGCTTTGTATTCAATAAGGTGTATGGCCGAATGGGATTGAAAGGCGATTAGTAATTTGTATATATGCTGGGACTTTGATTGCGAGTAGACACTTGACCTTACGACTGTATAGAGTAGATGATAGGGAGCAGGGGACCATCAGAGACAAATTTCATGAGACACGATTGCCCTTACCAGATGTGTTCCATTCGACCCACTCAGAGTAAGCAAAGTAATTTTAAGTATCTAGCTAGAAAGATAGTTTGTATTATCTTTGAACTTATTTATGATTATGACTATGGCTGTCCCCATCCCCCTCCGTTGAGACGGTGAGGAGACTTGTTGAGCATATACTAAAAGAAAACGATAGCAACAATGTTCACCATATACCTAAGATAAGGAACATTATTGCAGATCTTGAAAAACAAACAAACACGAGCTTTATCAAATACCGGCACTCACAGCAGGGATCCATGAAATTGCTATTTCAATGGCCAAGTTGCATCTCCAAAGGGAGATATAAAACAAAGTGAAAAAAACTGTTTCACTCTGTTGCCCGTAATTTTCAACCGATTTTGTTGATTTTTTTTTAAATGTCGGTAATTACGCTGATTGGGTGATAGGCTAAACAAATTCAAAATCGGACAAAGGGGCGTGACACCGCCCATACAAAAAAACATTCAAAATCGTATATTTCGAAAACCACCAAATAGATTGAGATCAAACTTACAGATAATCTTAGGTATTGGCCCTAGAGTGCTTCTGTGAAGATTTGTCAAAGTTGGATAAAGGGGCGTGACACTTCCAATACAACAAAATTAAAACATTGTCGCCCGAAAATAAATAAAATAAAATAAAAAATAAAAAAAATGAAAAAAAGCAGCAAAATGCCTGGCGAACCTGGCGGGGGTTCAGCTAGTAGACCTATAAACTTATTCCGATGATGGGACTATCGACACATAAATAGATGAAGAGCTATGTACCGTACACACCTCGCCAGTGGGTCGGTTTTCAATCGCTTGAGACTTAATTTTTTGTTTAATTAAAGTTCATTTAATTTTTGTAATTATTATAAGGAAGATTTAAAACTAAAGCTTTAAGTACATATTAACAAAAAACTATTAATCAAAAACCGGCCAAAAAATGATCTTGAATAGAACATAAGGAGGGCTTAAAAATAGTAGCATCCATAGGGGATTTCCATGTTTTTTTCGAAATTGTTTAAGGGGTGGCTTTTTCTTGATTTTTAGTATTCGAAATAACACCGACGAATAGTTGTGGAACTTGCCTTGATATCATACTCTTATTTTTGCCAAAGAGTCGTGATAATTTGACGCCTTTCCTAATATAAGACGTCTTTCTGCATTGGTAAGAAAACTGTGCTAAGCAAACATATTTAGACTCATTACTTAAAAATATGGATATAACATGTCGGCTCTTCATGATTTTCTTAGCTATTTTGGCAATAGACAGGCCAGCGTTCTTTAAGCTTTAATTTGTCCTTATTTCGCTTCGGTTATAGGTAAGGCTTTATTCGTTTATTTTTATTTTTTAATTAAATATTCGAAAAAAAAAAGAAAAACAAAATTCGATCAACGACAAATATGAGTTTACGTGGCAAAGATAACGGTCAAACTAAATGCATGTTCTATTCAAGTAGCTAAAAAATTTGGCTTAATTTCAACCAATGCTAAAATAAAGTGAAAAAAAACATATAACGTCCATTTCCAGGACTTTTAATTTGTCACAGAGAGAGAAAAAGTGTTACACAAAAATAACCTGGAAAAATACAATTATTTTATCATCCCGCTTTTGAGATTTTAGCAATATGCAAACAGTCTCCTTGGCTTTGAAAAGTTCCCCCCCCACCAGGCTACGTTTAAGGTTTTGCTCGAACCCTTAACCATCTCTACATAGGGTCGCCTTTTTTGTAGATGGTGCATATGGAGTTGATAGTCCAGTCATCGGGCATGTTGTCTTCCACCCATACTTGGTCGATGATTCGGTGCATGCTTCCTCCCAAAACATCACCACCGTATTGAAAAAGCTCCGCTGGTAAACCGCATCAGAGCCTGCGGCCTTGTGGCTCTAAAGCTTTTTCTCAACTTTTTCTTTTTCTGGAGGAACTAGTTCTTCTAGACTTGGGTTCTCTTCTTGCCCTATCCCTCTTTCTACATGATGCCCATTAAACAGCTACAACTGGGAAATGCTGCTTAAACACATCCCTCGGTACTAATAAACATTTTTAGTGCCCAGGCTAACTTTTACGAAGTCACTGTGACCGTCAAAATATATAAGCTGAAGATTAAAAATGATTATTGGTAAGGCTCATCTACTATACCCTGCGCTTCAGTGACTAGGTTTCCTTCTCTGTCTCGAGGAGCCTGCGTTCCGGTTTTATAGCCAGCAGTCAGTTGCTTGGCTTTTTTATAAAACCTCCGGATGTTATTACGGAGGGGCGGCTGGTACCCTGCAGTGGTGTCGGCTACATCCTTGATGATTTCGCTATACTGGCACCACTGATTGTTGTCGTCTGTGTTAGGTGAGTGCACAGTCGAGAGTTTCATACTCATGCGCTCGCTATAGGGTCTGGTTGCATAAAACAAATAATATTTTCATTTTTCACATCAAATGAAAAATTTTAAAAAAGAAATGAATCGCTATCGCGATGTTGGTCGAATCTGAGTTAGAGCTCCAGGCAGAAGACGAAGAAAGCCGAAAATTTGCAGGCGCTAAATGCGTATGAAAGTAATATAGGTAGTTTGTTTTTTTTTCCAAAGGGAGAAACCATCATTCATAAAAAACACACATTCATGCTAAAAGGGCGGGGGACCTGCCAAAAGATTGGCCTACCCATCAAAATGTGTCTATTTACTGACAAACAATTGAACATGATGCCAATTAATTTTCACTGTTAACTAAAGGCAAACTGCTAGGTTCCACGTTTCACTTTCAATCGAAATGAAATCGGAAATGAATTTTTGTATTCTACATTTCACTGTATTCGATTGCGATTTCAAAATTTTCGGAATTGAGACAAAGAGCAAATGAGATTTCGAAAAAATTTCGTAGTTTTCGAATCGCTCGAAATGGAGAACACTGAAAACGAATTCACTCGATTTGCAATTTCGATTTCACTCGATTTCTGGAACCTAGCTGAAAGTGACATTTTGTGTGACAATTCAGTTATTTCCACTTGTCCTGTGAATTATTTGTCAGTTATTGACAGTCGCTGTTGGTGAATTTTCTGATTGACATGAAAATACGTCAATTGTCAACTTCAAAACGACACAAGTGGAAATGTAGCACAAGTCCAACACAGCAGAACAGTGTCACTCTCAAATGACAAAAGTGACAAAAGTCAAAAATACAGAATACAGAGTTCGTGGATGGCAGTTACTAGTTTTTTTTAGCCTATCATTATTTTATTTTTAATAACCAACAAATTTTTCTAATTCCATCAAGTTCGTTATAACCAAGCACTACTGTTGTTGATTGAAAAAAAAAAAAAATAAATAAAAAAAAATACAATCGCTCTGAAAATATGTAGATAGGTATTTTGTACACATCTGGTTATCAGCTTCAATGTTCTATAAAGGACACAATGTTGAGTTATACTTCTCGCCCCACAAAGGGGACGATTTAGTTTGATGTGGGAAATATGCTTTCGAGGTCAGGGAGATGTGTATCCCATCACGCGGGCTGTCTGATAATGTTTGGCCAGAACTACACTATGTACTTGAATAAGTCCGAAATTAAATAGATATCTACGTCAGTAAATCATATAATTCATCAGCAAGGATCTGAAAACAAATACTGAATCTGAAATCACAATTTACAAACAGTGGCTTGCTTCGCATTAGCAGCAGTCTAAAATCCACAACCAATTTGACATGTGTATAAACCCGGACAGAAAAACTAATTCAATCTCTCATTGCCGCCGGCCGGTAGATTCAAGTATACAGAATACATAGATACACTGTCTATGGATGTGTATACTATTGCTAATGATATTTTTTACTGTCAACAATTTCCTTGATTATATTTCTCGGGGTCGCAAAATTTTTATTCTGATGCTTTTCTCCATTTTTATTAGTATTTTGTTTTTATTTCCTCCCAGTCAAACAGCTCCACTTTATAGTAGTGCATAGAGTTCCCGCTGTAGATACTTCGATACTCGTATGATGCTAATGCCATTTCAAACACTACCGCGTGAGTTCAGTATCAGTACCCATTGGAATGAAAGTGTTCGTTTGCTTCTCGCTCTTCTATACACTTGTCTGTCTTTCTCTATGTTATTCTCGTTCATCTTAGCCCGCTTTGAACCCGCTTCGTTTTGCACTAAATACATTCTGTATCTGTGGCCTGTGCCCAAGCAATAAAATGTATATCAACATAATCGTCATCTCTCAGCCACATAAATGGAATGTTCATCTATTTAGTGTTTTCTTCTTTGCAGATGCGTGTGTCCATGGTCCAAGCAGAAGCAGCATCCAGCTTCACTATTCTCATATCTCCGCTCCGGTGTTTTATCTCTCGTGTTCGTGTGGCATTGGCTTGGCATTGTGTGTATGCCTGCCAGCCAACGAACCGCTAATGCAGTAGCTAGAACAATGCGACGTATGCAATATCACTTGTGGTTGTTTCCTCTTCGTTTCTCTTAATTTCCTTCTAATGAAACAACTCTCGCTCAGGCATTAACCCTTCTTTTTTTTGTTTGGCATTTTATGCCTCCTACTGCGGAGCATAAACATTTTTCAAATTATTGTCCTTGAAAAAACTCGATTTTTATGGCAACGGAAAAGAGGTCGTTCATTGACCACATACACAGAGACTAACCTGTACATTGTAGTAGCTACCTAGGCAGTGCGTGTCTGACAGGTGTTCGACATGATGACACATACTGGCATACCGTATGGGATGCCGGTAAAAAATTACCCGGCACAGTAAACATTGCGATCAAAAATGTAACGAAAAGTTTTACGAAACAAAGTAATCTAGATGAAAATTGAGACTACGATTAATTTTAGAAACTACATACTAAACCTACTTGCAATGTTGCCATATTCACAGTTTTAACTGTAAATTACAGTTTTTTTTAGACAAGTTTGTTTTTTAATTTCAGATTTGAAAGAATAAATTAAAATGTTTTCGTTTTTTTTTAATTATCTACAATAAAAGTTTAATTTTTTCCAGCTTTAAAAAAAATCTCACGGTATCCCTGTGATTACATTGCATCCCAGTGATTACATTGCATCCCTGCTTCGATAGGACAATTTGCTTGTCATTTATGTTTAATAAAATTTAAAAAAAACGTAATTTCACAAATTTGTTTTCGTTTTTGAAGGTTACAGTTTTTTGCTTGAAAATACAGTTTTTTTTTTGGGAATTCAGTTTAAAAAAATAAAAAATTGGCAACATTGCCTACTTGTTATGTTTTGTCAATGCCGTTACCAAGTTAACAAGCCGGTGACGTTTACTGTCACGGCTCTTTGTTTTGCTTTTACATACCTACTTTGGGTAGATTTTTATTTAAATCTCCTTTTTGTAAGGTTTAGGTGGGCTCTATAAGCGAAAAAATAGCTTCAAAAACGTCAAAACCTTGAGAATTACAAAAAGCAAAAAGCGTTAAGCTTTGCTTCTTCTTAAAAAAATTCTTTTTTTTACAAAAATATTGCCAAAAAAAAAACGTTTAAATTAGACGACTTTGTTTTGTTTAGAACGTTTTTCTTACTGAATTCCTTAATATGTCCACAGTTCAGAACTTTTTCGTGAAATGGTGTACATTTTAATGCCCAGTTTCATACTCCCACTTAAGTATCGATTCTCCTCCAACTTCCACTCAAGGGCCGATTTTTTAAGTACCCAATATTGAACCTTTAGGGTTCGTATCTTTGACAGGTGGCAATCCATTTTTTTTTTGCTTACGACCTTCGCTAAAGTTAGGTTTACAACCCATTTTGAAAATCAAATAACTGGATAAATACTACAAAACAAACATTTTTATAATTTCTGCCAAGTTGTGTGTACCATTTGAAGTGAATATTGTGAATGGACTGTGAAACGGAGAATATACTTAGGTACATAAGTGACACTTATTTGTTCGTGTCTGCACAAACTTTGAACTCTGCACTTTATTCGGGCATAAATCTTAAAAATAATCGGCCCTAGCCAGGTATCCGTCGGAACGGAAAATTCTCCGATTTCATACTAATCGGAGGATTTTTGCTTCGAGGTCAGGTATACTTCGGAACAGCTTTTCGGAACTTTGTTCCGACAAATATGCAACGCACACTGACGTTTTGCGTTTCAGTGTGATCAAGTGCGTTTTGACTGATATTTTTGACAGCTTCATACGAATTTTCTTCCGATATGCTCCGACAGGAATTTGTTGCGGAATTTGTTTACGATTTGCAGTGAGGTGTTGATAAATGAAAATAATAAAGAAAAAACATTTTAGCAAAGTAATTGGTTGTATTTGTTGCTTAAATTTGTGTTTCCAGGTCAAAAACAAACGAAAAAAGAAGAATTAAATAGGAAAACCCTGATGTACCACGAAATGACATCATGTCAAATCAATGCGTTGGCGCATTTTAATTATTCTTTCCGAAGACGGATACCTCGAATGTAATTTGAGTCTCCGACGGAGTATGCGTTCCGACGGATACCTCGCTAGGGCCGAATAATTTGTGATGAAATTTCTTATAGATGACCTCTTACTTCGAACTGTAGCGAGGTAAAAAGCGGCCTTAAATAACATTGCTCAGTTTTTTTCCTTGTAAATTCGGCATTTTTCCGGGAACGTACATATAAGCTGGCTCCAACTTACTTGCAAAAGATTAGAAAAGGTGGACTTGAACAGTTAATTATAGAGAATTAGACACGCTTGTACAAGATGAACAAAATGGTTGCCAAGAAATTGCCCTCACAAGAGAATGTACCTTAAGCGCATACTCTGATGTCGCAGTTGCTTGCAACTCTGACGAAAAATTGGCCTAGAGTGTAAGCAGCAAAGTCCCCCACGGGTATCACAATCGGTGAGTATTGACCTGAGGGTTTCACGGAATACTCCTCGTCAGCCCACAAACCTAAACTAGCCAATGACGCAATAACCTGATCGGCGATAATCGGCATACCGTCAGCACAAAAAAGTTCCCTTAGTTTACAGTCTAAAGGCGTGATTCATTATGCGAGTCTTATTTACGCGTCGATAGTAACATTCGTTGCAAGAATGCTCCGGCAGACGACAACCTCCATTTTTATTTAAAATTTATGAATGGTGATCCTTAAACTCAATGCTACCAATAAATCACTTTTAGAGTCCAGACTAACTTTAACGAAGTCACAATGGCGAAAATTTCCATATAAAATTATCTATTGTGACCGTTGAAATATTTAAGTTGGAGGTTAAAAATAATTATTGATAAGGCCCAATGTAAAAAAAAATCGAAGTAGGCTTGAGAACGTTGTTGTGGAGTATTTCGCCTGTTCTCATATGAGATTAAAAACTCTGGATACCTCTGGCACAATTTATGCCCAAGCAATAACAGTTTATTTGCCACTACATTCAGGTGGATAGGATTTTTATTTTCGGAGTAATAACCTCCGTATACTGACTGGACTACAATGTCTCTAGTCTAGTCTAGTCTAAGCCAATCTTTTTAATATTTTTAATATGAAAACTTGTTCACACTGCACGATAAGATACACTTGCTCTATTCAGAACATTTCCGGCGCTTCTTACCTCATTGGCTGGAAACCCAAAGCTAATGTTTGCGACCAACATTTCCCCGGTTAACAATTTATAATCTTATCAGTGACACACCGTAATAAAGAAGACTCTTTTATCACAAATCACAAATATTCGGTACAAGCACTTGATGTTTATAATAGTTTTAATCTATGATTGCTTACAGTATGAGGTGAAGAGAGTTTCTATAGCAACCACCCTGGAGTTCTGTCGCAATTAGAGTGATGTAAATTTTTTCTGGTGATGGATTTTATAATTTGATGTTTAGATGTACATTCATTTTAGTTTAAACTTTTTTTTCAATAATTTATCGGTTTGAAAGTGCTTGTTTAAGCCCAAAGTGGAGTTTAACTCGTACCTAATCTATTTCAACCTCCAACTTAAGTTTTTTTTAGGTAACAATAGATAATTTTATATTGAAAAATTCGCTACTGTGAGTTCGTAAAACTTTACCTGGACACCAAAAATGATTATTCGTACCGAGTAACGATTATCTGGCAATTAAATTTGTGTATTCGTACAGGTGTTTTTGGGGAAGTTTAAAGTCTGCGTTAGCAAAAGGCTAAAGTTGAGTTTTGGTAAGGCTGGTTTACAATAAGGTTGCGTAACTTGTATAATGTTTTTTTATACTAACTCTTATAAGACGCAGATTTCTCAAAATTGGCCGCGTTCCACTGCCCGCTAGATGCATGTCAAACTCCAAATAAAAAAATCTGCCATTTCGGCATTTACGTAGAGCTCTAGCAGATGAAATATCCTTTTCAGGGAAATTTTTCAATCTAGCGCAAAAATAACTGCTAAATTAAAATATAAATAACGATCCGCCAAAACAAATCTATCAAGAGTTTAAAATTAATATAAAAAAAATGGAAGTGTAGATGAAATTGTGAAAAAGGATCTAAGTAAAATAACAATTTAAAGTTCCATTTCTTTGCTAACTTTTTTAAATAATTTTATATATCCAATTTTAAATGTGATGTGCTTTTTCTGAGGCAGAGATTTTGCTCGCCGGATCCACGATTTGCCAAAAAAAATAAAAAAACACGAAACTTTGGTTAAGAGGTACTCTTTACTTTAGTAACCAACTTATAATCTAATGTCTTATGATTAACTTAACAATGATTAGATTCCTAAGTGGAGGCTAACGTTGAGTATACAAGTATGCGGCCCAACGAAAAGCGTGGCTTCGTAATACAGAATTTGGCCCAACGACGCGACGAAAAGCGTGGCTCGGTACTACAGGAGGCGGCCCAACGATCAGCGTGGCTCCGATAGCGGTCCAACAATAAGCGTGACTCAAAAGTGTTGACACTGCTGATTTAAGGCCAGCTTTTCAAAAGAAACTAAGCCACCACAAATTTAGAACACTGGCCGAAGGCAATTTCTATAGGGGAGCCTTATCTGGTACACTAGATTAGTACGATCAACAAGTAGACAAGTCTCCCCGAATGGCATTTCATTCGGGTACTCATGCAACCTCGTCCACTTAGGCAGTGTGACTTATAAGTGACGAATGAAAAATCTCTTATGTCTCTTAAAGCTGTCAGAAAAAAACACAAAATAATGCAAATCAAATGTCACTTTGGCGCGAAAGATCTAGAGTTCAATAAATTATTTGTTTTAAATTAAAAATGTAAGGAAATAATTTCATATTTAGTTGATCAACTGCTTCACCTCACCACAGAGCCTGAAGCATTTTTTGTCAGACAGATTTAGGTATAAAAGCGGGTTGCGAGCGACGAAGTCCTTAGTAGTCCGACTTTCTGTTTGAGGCAACCACATTCTTATAGCATATCTATAGCATCTGCTGTGTCAATGCGGATCTGAAGTTTTAGTCACTACAGCACTAGGAAGCTTTTAAAGTAGCATAAGTTGTTGTCCTCATATTTGCGATGACTACGAAGAAGCGGAAACGGAAAAATCTAAAACCTGTTATGTATTTTCATTTCGATTAAAATAAAGAAAGAGTATGCTGTTTTAAAAAAAGCTAATTATGAGCGATCCAGTCGTGCACAAAAAAAAAATTTTTTTTTCAAAATAGTATTTTCAAAACGAAAGCAGCGCACAGAAATTAAAAGGACAACCTGACAGATTAACTGCGCCTTTGATTGAATGATTCACAAATTTGATTTACTGTTTTATTTGATATTCATCCGCAGAAGATGATAATGCTGTAAAATTCCCGGCATTCTTATTTTTAGACAATCTTGTATTTGAGGAAAATATCATTGAGAGAAAATGTGAAAGACCTATTTCATTTAAACATACACCACTTAGATAGTACCTTATGGAAAGGAATAAAAAGAGAATTGCAAAAGATACGCAATCGTATACGAAGTAGGTATAATTAAATTATTACGCGATCAAACTACACATATGGCTGGGGCGTACGCTCTTGATGACGCTATAACAAAGCGACGCTGCTCTGCTTTTCGATGCCACAATTTCGTGCTTCGTTCGTCGTTGGTGTAGTGTGATTGCTCAGAGTATTGTTATAATTCTTATACATATTTGTGTTTGCTTTTGGAGCGTCGTCGGTCGCTTCGTTTTGTTGATATTTTAATTTGTTAATACGTAATTGAGAGGGAATTTATATTTTAGTTATTTCAAAGAAATTTAATTATCGTTGATATGCTGTTGCCTACAGTGTCTCGTCTCGCTTTGTTTATTATTCAACAATCGTTAAATGAGGACAAAAAAACGAACAATAATATAGTTACCACCCGAGAATTAACTTTTTTTGCGATAACATACCTGAAAATAGAAGAAAAAAAATTTTATGAAATAAAAACTTTGAAAAAAAACCTCTAAATTTAAGCAAGTTTGTTAACCTTAAGTTTAAAATGATTTTTTAATTGGGTTATAAATTTTAAAGATCGCAAATCTGACATCAAACGGACAACATGAGATTTCAGACTTTGTCGGCATGCAGGTGGGAACATTTTTTATCGTGAATGAACCACTAGAGTTCAGTGAAAATACAACAGATGGCGCTGCCAGACTCAAATTGACGTTTGTTTCATTAGATAATATTCTTCATATAAAATCCTAGACAGGTAGGTTTTTTAGTTTAATTTTGACAGGCATTGGAATTTATTTTTTTTAGAAATGGAGAAAATTCTACACCGTGTCGTCCGTTGCTTGAAAGATTTACAAATGGTTCCGAATTTCTACGCTATAACAAATTTACACCAAATATGTTTTTGGCGGTAAAATATTCGTATCAGAAAAAAGTGTATATCGCCCCAAAATTTTGGCTAACAATAGTGCTATTCGGGTGAATCGTTTCTTTTTGCCGTCCAAGACTTTCAGATGCCTTCACTTACACAATCACGTAGCATTTCTTTTCTCCTTCAGTTTAGGCCAGTTCTTCTCTCTTGATCTTGTAAAATATTTCTTGCCACTCATCTCGAATTTTATAATTACAATGAATAAGAAAGTTCTGTGCGACTCAGTCGTGTATTGTACATTCTTAAGTGAATTTAATGTGTTGGAACATAATGTTCGCATAAAGAGCGGGTAAATCGACCTTTTTGTAAAAAAAAAATTTTGCAGTGGCTATTACTTTACAAGTGAAAGGACTGCAATCATATTTTAGAAAATGATAACTAGGACTTAAGTCTTAAAATTTGTACATACTACACACATGATTTACAAAGATTTAGCTGCCTATGTATTCGGTCCTACGAACTAAGTCCCAAATGGAACTAAGTCACACCAAATATGCAGTGACATTTAGTTCATAAATTTGGGAGGTAGTTCATTTCGGACGTTGTTCATTATAAACTAATTCGCAAAGAAGTTTACAATGAATGAACATATGTATATGTAATGGAGGCCATACTGCGTCCCCCCCTCCCCTGCGACCCCCCCTCCCCTGCGACCCCCCTGCTTGAGGTCTACTTTGAAGTAGGTGGGGGCTTGAATATTATGCAAAAAATGCGAAACTTTGTATAATGTGGAATTTTCTTTATTAGGACTTAGTTCTTGAAAATCATATGAACTAAATCCCAAATTTTGTGAGAGTACGTGGGGATTAGTTCCATGTAAGACCTAGTTCGTAGGGCCGTATTTTCGCATGTGACTTAATTTTAATTTTAGGTCGTAAAATGTTTCCAATAAATTTATTCAGTTACATATGTAATTAGATTCTGTTTGTTGATCTTAAGAAAAAATTATTAAATTTAGACTTTTAGGCAATCGTATGGTTAACAAAAATGTCGTACAAACTTTGTATCTATAGCTAACACGAAGAGCAGTTTTTTTTATTTCAATACGCTGCGCTGTAGCCCCAATTTTGTATCGACTGAACTTTATTCCACCTAACGAATTTTTCGCCTTAAAAATTGACAACATTCAGCAGTTGGAGTAACACAGAGGAAATTGCATCAGACCTACCCGTATCGGGGGAAGCCCAGGATTTTATGGTTCGTGCAGACTTTAAAGGCATAACTGTTTGAGCTCAAATAAAATCAAAAAAGTAAATAAAGTTCGCAGAAATGCCAAAAGAACAGCTTTCGTTGTTGTGGTAGCGATTCTTTTCCTTTTATCTCCTCTATGTGTTTGAAAGAAGGAGATTATTATTGAAAAAATGTGGCCACAGACCTTTTTTTTATTGAAATCGGTTTAGGTATAGAAAAATACCTCAAATAATGAAATACATTTTGTTTAAATCGGTAGGTAGCAATAAAAGTTGCCCCTCCTACAACTTTGGATTTTTACTCGCACTCGGTTAAATAACAAATAATCCCTTAACTTTTATTTACTTTCAACTGTACATATAAATCACCCTTTATAAAAATTGCAGTGTTTGCTTTTCAGTCACCTAAATACTGGTCAATCATGGGAGATGAAACTTAAAAAAAAAAAAAAAAACCTGGATAACTAATTCAATTGGAATATAAAATAGAATACAATGCCGCATGGCAATAAGGGAAGTTATTCACCCCTATGGAAAATTTTATTCGAATTTAAATTCCTCAATACAAATAAAAACATACAATTTAGGGCAAACTGATAGTTACGGAATTTACGTTTTAGAAAAATTAAGATATAGGTACATAGCAAAAAAAAAAATCTGGATCTTATAGAAGAGCACAGCGATTGGTTAGAAAAAAAAAATTAGCAACGTGTAAACGAATAGACCTCTTTATTAAGTATAGTAAGTATAGGGTGTTATTTATAGTCACATAAGGATGACACAGGACAATCAGCAATTGACTGATGACAATATATTCGAGCTGCCTTATAATGCTGAACTTTGAAATATAAGGTTCGTTCGTATACTTTTAGCATAGAAAAATGAAAAATGACAAATCTCAAAAATCGAATTTCCAGAGAAGTACCTGACCGGTTTTCTTACGAAAAGTTTAAGAAATGTCATTTCGACATTCGTAAAATAAACGTTAACGGCAGATTTGAATTTTTTATAGGCTAAAATACCTATTAAAACTACCATTTTGAATGCGCTGATATGTTCTAGGAGAACATTCAGTTACAACTTCTTTCTCGGACATCGTTGAAGACTAAAATAAATGGAGTTTTATTTGTCAAACTTTTGAGATGTCACTTAGATGACAGTTTTCATGTTTTAGTAAGTCGAAATTCGGCGAGTAGAAAATAACGAAAAAATAAAAAGAGGGGAAATGGATTTCTCTCTCATTTTTTTCAATTTACTCAGTACGTGGTCGCATTCGCACAGTTTCTTAGCTAATTTTTAATAATTTTACGTTTGCAAAAAAGTACCCGAACGAACCTATATATTGATATACATGCAATTATTTGAATGCCTGGCTGAGACCGTAACTGCCTAACATTGATAAGTGACGGAAAAGCCCGGATAACGTGCATACCTACTGCAATTTTTTGGTTATTTAAGTCCAAATTTTTGAACAGATTTAACAGGCGGCATCGTCAATTTTTGTCAGATAACGCACTTTTGACTTTTAACAAAATTGGATAAAAAAAAACTTGTGGAAAATTTAATTCTATACAACTTAGGTCTTAACAATTTCAATATTTTTCGACTAATTAAGAAGGCGCTAATACACACAACAGCCGTTGTTATTCTAATCTTGCAAATAAAGCGTTTCCATTGACGAACTCATATCTCGAATTTGAAAGTTTTGCATGAGATCAGTAGGTGATTGTAACTTCGCTGATAGAACTGTCATTTCAGAATTTATTGTCCTTATCCTTAATTAAATAAAAACCTATAGCATTTACGGATAACGCGATTCGGCACTTGTTTTGTATTTGATTTCTAGTATCTAAAAGCGATTTTTACTTGTCTACCTTGAAAGACTTTTCGATTTTGAAGTACAAAAGAGTGAAGAACAGTTTTGAGATTATAAAAACATTTTTTTTAATAAACCATCTTTAGGTAACTAATCTTAAGATTGATACTAGGTTCTTCACAATCTTGCCTACAAAAAACTCAACAAATGTGTTGGGTTAAGGGAGTTGAAATGGTTCTCAACGATTTTACCCTCGACTTTTTATAAAGTGAACTAGCTGTTGCCGCCCGGCTTTGCTTGTGCCCAGAATTTGTATTGCCTAGATATACATACATTCGTGTCTATCAAGACCTATCTATCAATGTTACCAAATTTTACAATTTTTTTTTTGTATTGGAGTTGCCACGTCTGAATGAAAATCTAAGCCTAATCTGGTCGGTGGTTTTCGAGATATAAGATTTTTAATGTTTTGTTTGTTTTGTGAAGGTGGCAGGCCCTTTTATATGGGTAGGCCTGGGTAGGTACATCGTATCATTAGTGTTATTTTCAAAAATATATTATATTTGTAGTGTTGTAATGTATGTTATACTTGTTATGTAAATAACGAAATAAAAGCAATATGAAAATTAAAAAAAATTAAAAAATTCCTATTGTAGGTATACCGTTTTTGACTCTACAAAAAAAAATGGGTACGCAAATTTTGTGTACCGTTTTTAAGATCTAGATAGCCCATACTTTAACAGTTATATCTTATATGGAACTAGCTGAACCCCCGCCAACTTCGCCAGGCCTTTTTTTGCTTTTTTAAATAGTTTTTTTTTTGTATTGGAGTTGCCACGCCCCTTTGTCCGATTTTGACCAATCTTCACAGAGGCACTCTAAGGCCAATACCGAAGATTTTCTGTAAGTCTGAACCCAATCGATTCTGTGGTTTTCGAGATATACGATTTTGATTTTTTTTGTTTGTATGGGCGGTACCACGCCCCTTTGTCCGATTTACATTTACGTACAATCTTAAGTAGGTATTAGCCCGGGAGTGTTCCTGTGAAGATTGGTCAAAATTGGAGAAAGGGACGTGACGCCTCCCATACAAAAAAACACACATACAAAGTCTGTACAAATTGGAACATTAATGTTTATTGTCCTGTCCTATGAGAGTACGACAACTGTTGCTCCAAAAATGTATGGCTCTGCGAAATAAGGCCCCAATGAAAACAACAACGATTTTTAATAAAATTGGGGATGTTATTTCCTTTTTTTGGGTCTTATTTCCTAATGAAGATTGGGGTCTTATTTCATTAGCAATTCGCGCGCGGTCGGTGCTGTTTTCTAAGAAATTTGTACTCTTAAGGACCATTTGCATGAGAGCGAACGAACGAATTAATGAAATGCGAACAAACCACTTTTTATGCATTTATAAACAGAAAATTGCACATTTTATAATTCCAAGAGGAAGATATTAATAAATTATCCCATCAAAATGTATTAAGAAAACAAGTTTATAAACATTTTAAATACGCGAAATTACGAATTCCAAACTTTTTGCCGCGAACGAAGACACCCTTGCAGCGAATTGTCAAAGTTTATTCGCAATCCACAACATTAAAATGCGTTCCACAAACTAGCAAATACAAAATTCTTTCTTGGAGTTAACCTCAAATGAGGAATTCGTGGTAGAAACTGATGGCTGAAATTCGCGAACTACGGCGATCAAGAAAAGTGTTCATGTGAACGGACTTGCGAATATTCGTTCGTTCGTCGGTAGCTCTCATGTGAATAGTCCTTAAGCGGAGCAGCAAGTAATTTTTTTTTTTTTAACTTTTACCCCCAGTTTCACAGTGAGAGTTTAAACTACACTTTCAGTTAAAACCTCAGTTCAACAATTAATTCGATTTCAGAGTTTCGTTTAAACCTTGAACGGAGTTCATTCTGTAGTTCAATTTAAACTACAGTATTCTGCTGTTTAAACCTCAGATCAGGCGATTGTCAAAAACACAAATATTTGACGTTGCTTTGTGTGTTCTTTGACAGAAAATACAATGAACAATTTTGAAAAAGTCGTATAAAATCTAACTACTGTACAATACTGCCAAAGTCTATTCATACAATTTCGTTAAACTGAGTTCAATTGAGTTGAAGTTCAGATTTTGTTGTGAAGCTGGACGAGTTGAACTTCGAATTTAAACTCACGTTCAGGTTCAGTTGAACTATAATTTAAACTTCGAGTGTGAAACTGGGGGTAAGTATTATTTTTTTTTTTTAAATAACCCCTCCCGTCGCAGATTCTGATAGGTTAGGTTAGGTTGTATAGGGTGTGAGCTCATCACAATGGACTAGGCACCATATTGGCCCATTGCCGTCCCTAGGGAACCTTCACCGTCAAAACCTAAACCAAACCTAAAAATTGTTTCAATTTTGTTTGTGAAGCCAACCTCCTCCAAATTATCGAAGAAGTACCTACCTTCCAAGGTGTTTCCCCCTGTACCTAGCAATAGCTCCTCCTGTCCTCTGCTACATGTAAGTGTTCGCAGACAGATTCTGATAAAATTAGGCAAAGGCTCAGCCATCTTGTCATTCGACTTTTTATGAGTTTAACATTTCGATATGAAAATTACAAGCATACGGCTAGACATGTTATGTTTCATATACCTCATGAAAAAGGCATTGCGCGAACTGAAACTCAGTTTGAATCGTTCTCACCCATTTAGTTCTAAAATACGACAGTACCTACTGGTATAGGAGAATATTTAAATTGCCGACTTCAGCTATACTGGGTAAACAGTGGCAAAATATACTGGCGTGTGTGTATACCGTTGATCATCCTTGAACTAATTTAAACTCAATTAAAGATGAAAATCCATTAGTACAGTATGATTTATGATCTGTCCAGCTCTACTCCTAGAGCTTAGTGTTAATTTATTAGAAATCCAAATAAATTGCGAAATTGCTGAGCTTCAAATCTGCACAATTTAAAGTAGCTAAAGCTGACTTGGGTCTCATCTTCTCTCGTATACCTTTCTATACGAGTGTAAGCGTGTACGTAAATATTTGTATATATGGAAATTTATTTACAAGGCATAAATTACAGTCTGTCGTTTTTCATATATCATCTTGACAGCGGCACAAGTCTTTCCATACCATCGAGGCGTTAAAGGGGGAGTGACAAGTGAGTAATATTGCTGGCATTATTGAAGAGGGCTTAACTCATTTGCACCCCGTTTTGACCGTGAAAATAAATTCTTCAACCATTTATTATATTATTACAACAATTTCAAATCGTTCACCGGGCACTCATCCGCGGCGGCGAGATACTCATCGTTTCTTACTAAACTGACGCACGGGGCACGGTATTGTCGACGACACGACGGACGTGGTAATAAGATTCTAGCCTTTAACAACAAACACCACGAAGCGGTATATTATGGTCTCGGGTATGCATACAAATGTGTGTATAATGTAGACGAGGCTATTTACTCTTTGCAAGGGTGAATTTACGATAAACATAAACATATCTTTTGGGGGCATAGAGGTCAGATTTTGAAATCTGTTTTCTTACCCTGTTGGTGTTTGCACATATATTGTAGATATTGTGACTAATATTCCTTAAAAAGTTTTTGCGTACAATTTTGGTTTAAATTTAATGAAACGTTGTAAAACGTGCTGATAAATGTAGAGTAGATGGATTGGTTCGTTCAGATAAAAAATGTCATACGCATATTTCAGTCTAGACAGGATGTTGTAAAAACCAGTAGTTTGGGTAGCTAATGCTCAGGTCTGATCTTCATTATTTAAACGACTTTTTTGGTCGGTCCCTACATACACCAACTTGGTTGAGATTGCTCCTCAATTGTGTGATGCGCAACCATTAGAGATGGGGTCTTCCTCTGATTCGTCCGGGCTCACCTCAAATATAATCGACGGACTGGTGCGTTGTTATCTATACGGTTAACTAGCCAACTCAGCCGTTGCATTTTTAGCTGTTAAAGTTCGTCGTTAAATATCGCCTCCACACTACATTTTCTGTCTTAAGCACCTTTTATTCGCTTCTTTATGCCTCTATAGAGTCTACACATATAGCAGAACCGGAATAATTAAGGTATTTTAGAAGGCTAGGAAGTATGACAAACTAAGTTACGTATGCTTCATAGAATTGGAGATGCATACGACCGAGTCCTTAGACGTAAACTCTGAAGTGTATTACAGGATTATTGAATTGACGGTTTTCACTTGAGATTCATTATAATAAATCTGAGCAGTTGGACTTCGCCAGAGGTGCGTTTTGCCTCCTCTCCTTTTCATTACTTGGACTGGATGTTACAGCGGAGTCTTGGCGAAGAACGTTTCATTTCATTTCATTTCGAATTGAGAGGTCTGAGGATAAGTTCATTGGTCATCCTTTGGTCCTCTCAGACAATAGCCATTTGTGATGAAGCTGAGATGAAAGTAAATGTGAACGAATCTGAAGTGATGGTCGTTTCCAGAACGTGCGTCGGTTCAATGCCCTCTGCATATTTGTGGAGCCCCATTTTAGCATGTGGAAAAGTTTATGCATTTCGGGGTCTTGGAAGGGGCAATGCTGAATTTTTCTGTAAACAATTAGTCACGGTGCTGGGTCAATTTTGAGAAAGCTTGGTCATTCTGTTATTAGGAGGACTGAACTTTCTGTCAAAGCTAAGTTGGCAGTTTTTAATTCGGACGTATACTGGGCCTTTGGGAGGGGGGCGGGCTCGCCAACACTTCAGAGGCTTGACCGACGTTTATGGCCTCGCTTGAGTAACGGCCGGTGGTCGGCGTATGGTCATGAGATTTCGGTTATGACCGAAAGAATAAGATCGCGGATAGAACCTGCAGAAATGAGATTCTTCCGTTGTATTGCTGATGTGACCCGTAGAGATCGCATTACAAATACCAGAATACGTGAGGAACTCAATGTCGAACAGCTACTTTTCCGGACGGAGCGGTCCATGCTTCGGTGGTTTGGTCATGTTGAACGAATGATGACCAAGATCCCACGACGTGCTATGGAATCCATACCATCAGGCAGCCATCCTCTAGGAAGACCCAGGATGAGATGGTTAGATCAAGTTCATAATCTCCCCTCTAACTGTATGGGGATTGCCTCTGATGATTTAGAGTCGATAACGGAGAACCAAGAGTTATGGAGGGTCCACTTGAGCGACCAATTGAAAAAAAATGTATGAATGAAATCTCCATTTGTTTATATGAGAGGGAGTTTACTTCTGAGATACTTTCTTAGCATGAAAAAACAGCGATTGGCAAGAGTGATTGTTCGCTTGATCTGAGGTAATTGCGGAATATATATAGAGCCTTTAACTACTTCGAAGTTTTAGATACCTATACAGAAGTTTTGTCCGACTCGCCGATGTTGAAACTCCTTTCTCAATGACAGGATATAATTTACTTCGTGTTAGCTGAAAATCAGGCCATGGAAATCGAAGCGAAGTAATGCCCAAATCAATTTGGAAATAGCTCCCTAAAAAATCTCGGAGAACCGAGAGCTATGGAGGGTCCACTTGAGCAACCTACACCCGCGACCCACTTAATGGACAAGCGGATCATTCAAAATGAATGAATGAATGAAAAAATCTCGTACAATTTGTTGTTGCAAAATTGTTCCTTTCCAGGGTTCGTTTTTACAACAAGCAGTAAACATAGGTGGAAATACATAAGCAGTAGTATTAGCTTGGGGGGCATATTGCCCCTTCGAACCACCCTGCGGCTTGGGGTTTCTGTTGCATTTGGATTATGTGCGAGTTTGTACCGCTTAGAAACCTTGAATATACCCGATTTCGCACAAACACCTAATCCGATAGTGACAGGGGACAGCATGGCCCCCCATACTCATTAAACTGCAAATTCGTCTTGGGCTTTGTTTTCGTCTTGTTGTTTATTTGTGGGCGTTACGCATTTTTTTTTTGTGTTACATTGATTTGGGTGTTATTGCCTTGTGCGTTATTGCCTAACGCCATTAAATTAACCAAGTTTTAAAAGAAATGTTTTTTTTTGTCGCCAACTTTTTAGGCACTTTTGCGTCAACTGGATTCTATAAAATGTAAAAACTTTGATTTACAATTACGACACGATGACGCGACAAACGACTGGATATTGTAGAATTTAAGTACAGTTTACATGTAATGTTTTCTAACTCTTGCATAAATGAATGGCGAATGGATTAATTTCATAAATTATTAATGAGCAACACAAAGTGAATTTGCTTTCGAATTTCCTATGGCTGAGTGAAACAATTTGAATAAACGGATTAATGCACAAGGGACGACTTGTTGCGGACACTGTGAATGTAGTTAATCGCCTGTATGAGGCTTAACTACCTAGTGGAACGGTATTGCTTTTGTACAGTCTATCCAATAGCTAAATAAAATTCAAATTCTATGCGCTTGACATAGATATACATATGTAAATGTGTGTAGCTTACAGCCTGCAACTTTGTGTTCGCAAAGCATAGAATGGATAGTTATATATCAGACGTAAATTATCAAAAATCAGTTTCAGTTTATAGAGGCAACAATTACACTCATTAAGGGGGCTGGATAAATAAATAAAATATTAGCGAGCTTCCGATGGTTTGGTTTTTGGAAATGTAATGGAAAATTAAATATTAAATTATAATCACTATTTATTGAGCTACTACCTACTTACTTTTATAGATGACTAATAAATTAATTTGGAAATTATTCTGCGTTTTCAATTTTGCAAAATATCTCAGACACACACCTAATCCTAGTGGATGGCGGCGGAAAAGGTGATTCTTCGCCATCGGCTCTACATCCCTTAAAAACTACAAAAAAAATGGGCTTTTAAAATCTGAACGACATGAACATGATTCAGTCAATAAATTAAACAGCGAGGATCGGCCTAATAGAAATATAAATTTATCTCCACTTTTTGAACTATTGGAGGAAATAACTTTGAACTCTTCCAATATTATATTGTATGGTGATTTTAATAGCAATTTGCTATGCGAAAATGTTCTTACTGATTACATGAGCACCCTTAATATATCTGCAGTTAATATAATAACTCCTACCCACTTTGACGGTGACCCCACGCTCCTCGATTTGTTTTTAGTAAGTGATACTAATAAAGTATTACTCTATGATCAGCTTTCTGCCCCTGGTTTCTCAAAACATGACTTAATTTTTCTTATTTTTAATTTCGAGGTAACGCATGAAGTAACCACTTTCAGCTATCGTGATTTCAAACACATTGACTATACCTTACTTGAGGAAGATGTCAGAAATATACGTTGGGAAAATATTTTCTATATGCCTTCGTCCAATGATCAGGTACGGTTTCTTAACGATAACATAGCCCGCGTTTTTAATAGACATATTGCTGTTAAAACTAAGTCCATCGATTTTGAAAATCCCCCGTGGTTCACTCACCAAATACGCGTTCTAATGAGGCAACGTGATCAAGCGTACAATTCGTGGAAAATATATCGTCTTCCCGAGCTCAGGCAACAGTATCAATCTCTTCGCAATAAGGTTGTAAAGGAAATTCGTGCTGCGAAGACTCGTATATATTCTATAGCAAATTTAGTACATCATTAAATGGTCAACAGTTGTGGAAAAACTTTCGTATTCTGGGGCTTGGTAAGCCCAAATATAATCTCATTGAGAATGTTGACGGCGATTCATTAAACAGAAAGTTTGTTTCCCTACCACCGCAACCTTCTTTAAGTATATCTGAGGCTTCCTCGACTTTCATTGAACTCGAGTCTCAACATTCCAGTTTTGGGTTTACAGCGGTTCGCTGTGAAGACGTGGTCGAAAGCATACTTTCGGTTAAGTCTTGCGCCATCGGGCTCGATGAAATGCACCCTACTTTTCTGAAATTGATTCTTCCAGTAGTTCTTCCATATATTACTAACATATTTAATACCATTTTAACTACTGGATAATTTCCTGATGAATGGAAATTAGCTAAAATTTTGCCCATACCTAAAAATGCTAAGTGCGATGAATTTAGACCAATTTCTATTTTACCTTTCCTTTCGAAGGTATTTGAACGAATTTTAAAAAAACAAATGAACGGTTTTATTAAGGCATATAACCTTTTATCAATTAAACAGAGTGGCTTCCGCGAAAAACACAGCTGTGTTACTGCTTTGTTAAATGTCATAGAGGATCTTCGGCAAGCACTTGACGCGGACAAAGTAAGCTTTCTGGTTCTCCTTGATTTCTCCAAGGCGTTTGACACTGTGGTTCATTCCAAACTCGCAGATAAACTTCGTCAGTCTTACAACTTCTCGCCTGATGCTGTAAAGCTTATCTCATCCTATCTATCAAATAGAATGCAAGCTTTTAAGGTAGGTGACAACCTATCAGATTTTCTTCCAACCAGTAGTGGTGTCCCACAGGGTTCCATACTCGGTCCTTTACTGTTCTCCCTATATATCAATGAAATTCCTTCGATCATCAAAAATTGTTCGTCACATATGTATGCAGACGATGTTCAGATGTACTACAGTTGTGATCTTGGTCTCATCGAACATGGTGCTAGTTGCGTGAATGAGGATCTTGAGAAAGTAGCATATTGGGCTCAACTCAATGGTCTTGCTATAAACCCGTCGAAGTCCAAGTGCTTGGTTATATCCAAAAAAAAACTAGACTTATCTTATTTTCCTCGAATACTTTTAAACAACGCAGTTATTGATTATGTCGAATCGGCACTTAGGAGTTATTTTCAACCGCAGCCTCACCTGGGACCAGCACATCACGATTACTGTTGGGAAGGCATATGGAGTGCTACGCACTCTTTGGGTCTCCCAGCGGTATACTCCCTTAAAAACGCGTGCTATGCTCGTGAAGTCTTTAATTTTACCGATCTTGGCCTATGGATGTGAAATTTTCTGTAGTTGTAACTATGTGTGCAAGAGAAAGTTCAATGTTGTTTTCAATAGTACCATTCGGTATATTTTTGGGCTCCGACGATATGACAGAGTCTCTTATCTTTCTTCTCGACTCCTCAATATGCCGCTCGAGAGCTACTTCGAGCTTCGTACGATATCTTTGCTATATGATGTACTGCTTACCCACCAACCGCAATATCTTTACGAAAGACTGACGAGGGCTTCTTCGGTTAGGTCTGATCAATTAATTCAGCCTCGTTACGCCTCCCTGACATCCGAGCGCCAGTTTTTTATTAACGCTACTCGTCTCTGGAATTCTTTGCCGCGCCATATTAAAAGGATAACAAATCCAACAAGATTTAAGTCTCACTTAAGGCATTACTTTGCCACTTTATGAATTAGTACACTTCTCTTTTCTTTAACTTATACTTTAATCTTCTTTCTTAGATCTACAATATTCACCTTTCCTGTCTATTTCTCTCCTTCCTTCCTTCTTTTCCTTTTATTATCTTTTCCTCTATATTCTCTCTTTGTTTTAGTATTAAGCTCTCTTTTTGAAATGTATAACCTATCACTAGCTTATAAGACTTTATATCTTAATGTGTATAGGTATCTCAAAATAAATGAAATGAAAAAAAAATGAAATTTGTTTCGATGCTAATTATATATTTTTTTCCGCGTCAGTATTTACATATTAAACACCTGGGGCAAGTATGAAAGTTAAAATTATATGTTAAAATTAAAAGTTAAAATTAAAATTAAATTAAAAAAAGGATAGGCTGGGTTTTTAGAAATAAATGGTTTCATTTGTATAAATAAAAGCAAGTCGAAAATATAGAAATAACGCCACAGCCTAAACTCTTGGACTTAAAAAATTCAGCATGGATGTCGTTGTGTGCTCTAGGCGCTTGATAAAGAAGGGACTTAAAAAGTGAAAAACGGGTTCAGACTCTTTTTATTTTGACTTTATTTCAATGCTACCCGTCAATATATTCATACTCGTAAATCACTCGATTTTCTGCTCCTTCCAGAGGCTGAGCTACAATAAATTCAAAAGCGAACAAACAAATATTTTTAAAACGATTGTTTTCGATTGTACTTTTGGGGGTATAGTGGGCGCACATCGAAAGCATTATATAAAACAGACACAACGCAACTGCTGTGTTTTGTGAGGTGTCCTTCGGAGCAAAAAATAAATAAATATCTACCTATGTGACGTGTGTATCATCATAGCGCTTGATATAAAAAAAGAGGTGGATGGTGTAGATATCGTGCATATGAACCGTCAAATTTTGCTAAAGGTTATGTTCAACTTATTTATTTAATGTTCATATATTTTAAGAGGTACTATTTAAGAACAGTCTAACATTTGTTTTACTTGTACAGTGTACAGTACATAATAACACATATGGCTAACATTTAACATTAGGAGGGTATCAAAGCCGATGATAACACGTTGACGTCTTTTATCTTTCATTTTTGACTGAGGTGAAGGGGAGAGTATCATCAGAGTAATCATGGACGTTGTCAAAAGCGGATGAAGATCTTTTTGGTCGCTTCGACCTCCAAATTCTTCGAGTGATTTTCGGTCCCGTTTGCGTTGACGGGCTTTGGAGAAGATTTAACAGCGAACTCTACGAGCGACATCGACCTGGTCAGAAAAGTACGTATCAGTCGACTAAGATGGCTAGGACATGTAGCGCGAATGGACACCAACGCTCCGGCCCGAAAAGTCTTCGATTCCAACCCGAAGGGACAACGCAGTAGAGGAAGACCTCGCTTTAGGTGGCGCGCACAAATGGAAGGGGACCTTAACCAACGTGGAGTGCGCATCTGGAGGCAGTTAGCCAAAGATCATGCTAACTGGAGAGCCGTGTTGGTTGAGGCCCAGGTCCACCCGGACTGTAGCACCATCGAAGAAAGTAAGTAAGAAGGGGAGAGTACGATAGGTCAGGTTAGGTTTGTGGGCTGGCGAGGATTTCTGCGTGCCACACTCATGTCAATACTGACCCATTGTGATTCCCATAGGGGGAAAAATGTTGGCCCTTACCCATTATAACCCTGTATTCAAATTACTTACTGCGCTGCTACATTGCTTTGACGAAGTTCATTATCTTGTCTATTGATGTGCTGGAAAGCTCGTCTAGGTCGTTGAAGAACTGACTCCCTAGGAATTTATACCTGGTGTGTTGGAGACTTGGGCAGTGACATAGGAAGTGTGTTGTATCCTCAAGAGCTTCCTCATCACCGCAGCCTCTGCAAAGTTCTTCTTCCGTTAAGCCCATTTTCTTCATATGGTACCGCAGAGTGTTGTGCTCTGTTATGATACCTACGACGCTACGAGGGTGTACAGGGATTTCCTATCCTTCCGCAATATCTTCTCGGTTTTTGATTCGTTGAAGGACGGCCATAGCATTCTTGTATAGTAATACAAGTGTTTCTAAGGTTGCCCATCTTGCATTCGCCTCTTTTGTGGCTTTTCTCCCTGCTTCAAGCTTGAGTGTGCAAGGCGGAATGTCCACAGAGGGATCAGCTTGTTGTGAAACAGCTGTCGAACCTTGTCTTGCCAATTCGTCTGCAGACTGAAATTTTGAACGAAAACAATATCTTTCTCTTACTACGTATACGAGAAAGTTAAAAATAATCAAAAAATTTCAGCCAAACTCAGCCAAACGAGTCGAAAATTTCAGAAAAATTGAGTTTATTTATTATTATTTAATTTCCATTAAAATTAATTTTTGACAGTTTGTGTTTTTTTTTTTTGCTAAATAAAGAGTTACATTTAAAAAGGTTTGTTCCATTAGAAAAATGTATGAGAAATCAGTCGCGTCGGTGGGAACATGGTATAAGCATACAATTTAAATGATAACTATACATGAGAGAACTTTCAGGTTTAAAACTCTCAAAGTTCTATCAAAGAACTCGATATTAAAATCTCGCAAATATTAGGTGTCGGGCATCTTGTTGAACCCAAAGCTCTGTCAAGTCAATGCCAATTCATCTGAGGAACGAAGAAGGCAGAAATCATGGTTCTATAGCGCTCTCCATTGACGGTAACAGTTTAGCCGGCATCGTTCTTAAAGAAATATGGGCCGATGATTCCACCAGCACATTAAGCACACCAAACAGTGAGTTTTAATGGATAAGTGCGTCTCGACAAAGGCTTCTGGGGTTTCTCCACTCCAAATTTGGAAATTTTACTTGTTTACATTTAACCAAAAATGGGCCTCATCGGAGAACAACATTTTGCGTTGAAAATGACGATCAAGATCAAGCCGATTCATGTTTTCAACCCATTCACCGACCCTACGACGCGTATAATGGTCACACGATTTCAACTCTTGCAAAAGGTGGATATTAGAAGAAACAGCGTTGCCAGTTTAAAAACCAAACCTCAAGAAAAAACACCCTTTATGTCTATTGTGTTTGTTAAAAGTCACATTAAAAAATATCTTTTTATTTAACAAACAATTATTTTCGAACACATCAGGCACATCTGTCCAATTCGCACAACATTTCTATATGATTACAAGAACAATGCCGCATAAAAACCTTTTAAAATTCGACATTACAGAAGACACATCAATTAAAATAGAAATAGCTGATAAAGGACTTACGATAAACTTCAGTTAGTCGTAGGAATGTAAACAACCAAAGGTTCATTGCACCGAAAATATGTAGCTGTATGTATACAAACAAAATTTAATAGCTCACAATAACCACTAACGTGTAATGCGAATCGTTTCACATTTTGTGGGTATTCCGCATATAAATGAACTATGTAATGACTACCAGTTATAGTCGCTTGCAATGTTGCTACGTTACACAATAATCAATTGCACCTACGATATCATTAAAAGTTCGCTTTCACTCCACTCCATTCCGCATTCACTTCCCTCCACTCTATACAATACACAACCAAATTATGTAGCGACTGTATGATTTTATTTTCTTGGGAATTTCCGCTTTGCTTAGGTACCATTTAAATTCACATTCAAACAGTTTCATTCTTAATTATCACAAATTTACAAACTGTCTGACCTCTTACTAGTTCTCAGGCTAAGGAAAAAATTGACTCTCTCGCTCTTTTCGAATTGCGTCTCCCTTATACTCAACCACATACAAAAATAATCACCATCAACAAACATGGAACATTCCTCAGACCAAACAGACGGACAGAGAATAAAATAACTTATAGGCCCCTTAGGAAAAAAGCAACAACAACAGCAGCAACATCGGCAACAAAGAATATTGCATCGCGCACTGAACGGAGCAATCTGATAAAGCTATATACACAAACAGGTTATGGACTCATAAAAACCAACAAAAACCGAAAACTCTGACAAATTAGTCGAGAAACAGACACATGACGCTGAAGAATGAGGAAGAAGAGAGGTCGTAGTCGTAGTTAGTGTTAGTTATGTTAAATCGAATTTGTTGTAGACCTAGTCCTCGGCTCGGCCTCATCAGCGGTATGCATTTTCTAAAATCCATAGCTCATTTATGATTCCATTGGGGCGTTGTGTTATTTCATCCTCCAGAGCAGCGCAGCCTCATCGGCAATTTAAGCTGAAAATCCTGCGGACTCTACAACGGGAATCTGACCCCAAGAGGTGACTTACAAGCAACTTTATTCACTGTACGCAGAGTAGCGATGCAATCTGCGCGTACATCGAACTATATGGATGTTCACGTTGCTATGGTGAAGAATGCAATTGGCTTGTGAAATCATCAAGATACAGTTGCTGTTGAACGCAGACTAAGTAGAAAGTAGTTGAAGCAACAAGTGTAACTATTATTAGTTGAGTATAGGTGCAAGTGCAAGGGGATAGATGCATCTATAGTGGGATGATGTTGCTGTCAAAGACTCTTGATGACATTAACCTTATTAGAATTTACAGAATTAAGTGGATATGCAAAAAGTTGGTCTACAAGTAGTTTGCACAACCACAAAGTGCAATTGGCATAAAACAGACAGTTTGGCTTAAGACATGCGATATATAAAACTACTGCCAATAGAAAGTCAAGTATCTATATCTATTTTTGTTTTCATCTCCACGATACAGGCTATTCAAATTAACTTCTGAGCCGGACATTTGCAAAGTCTACTAACTAATTAAATGGATGGGAAATATTTGAGATGTCACTTTAGACAGAGCAATATTTATTTATATAAATATGTGATAATTGGATTGGACGATCGACATTAGATGCGTGCGCTGCGCAGTAGAGACCGTGTTAAAATTTAGAATCCGAATGAAGAAATATTTCTGCGCATAAAATATTAATTTGTATTTACATATTTATTTACGTCTATGTGTACCCGAAACTGGTGCGAACAGTTTGGTGTTAATTGGATGTTAAATGGACTACAGGAGATTAACAAGTCATAAATTCGATGAGTTAGCGGCAAAGTCCATACGACTGGTACATAGACTATAGGTTTGATTTGCTGATAAACATGGGTTATTTAAATATTTTTATTTTCATTAATGTTATTTGTCATTCACTGTTTTGAGTTTCTTTAATTCGCTCTACATGTTTCGGAGATATGCACAAAAAAGGTAGATTGCATGTACCAGGACAAAGGCGTTTTTGTTATGAAACGAATGGACAGAGCTGCAACTAGGGTGTTTTTTCAATAACCCTTGTGCTACCATACAAATTTTCCCTTTGTATCTGTCGTCAAGTAGATAATCAAAAACGGTTTAGTTTTAACGCTGAAGTAAGTGTCTAAAAAAAATGCAAAATCACTTAAGTATGATGAGATGATTATTATTAGTTTTTTCCTGTTCAGTAGGTATTTTATTTTTCAAATAAAAATACTGCTGAGAGAAAGAAACTGCGCCAACTATAGAGGCATCAGGCTCTTCAACATTGCCTATAAGATCCTATCTGTTGTACTGTGTGAATGCCCGAAACCATTCGTCAACGAACTGATTAATCCCTACCAGTGTGATTTTAGGCCTGTTAAGTAAACAACTGAACAAATATTCACACTACGGCAGATCCTGGAGAAAACCCAAGAAGTCAAAATCGACACTTATCATCTATTTATCGATTTTAAGGCCGCATATGACAGAATATATAGACACGAGCTATAAGGCGCCATGACTAGTTTTGGCGTCCATGTCAAACTTGCCACATTTTGCAGAATGACGATGAAGAACGATCGCTTGCAGACCAACACCAGAGGCACAATTTTCCAAAAGTCTGTGCAACTACTTGCATACGCAGATAATATTGACATAATTGGAAGAACGGAACGAGCTATTACTGGTGCGTTTGCAAGTATTAGCACAGAAGCGGCAAAAATGGGTTTAGTGGTAAATGATGGCAAAGTCCATGCTTAGGGGCTTAGTTTAGCATGGCTCCGCTATAAACTCGGATGACACCACAGCAGAAATCAAACGAAGGGTTACACTTCAACCAACCGCTGATTCTTTGGCCTAAGAAGGCAACTGACTAGTAAGGCCTTGTCAAGAAACACTAATGAGACTCTATGGCTTTAAGACCCTCATCATCCAAGTCCTGCTCTATGGTGCAGAAACATGGTTAACAAAGGCGGATGAAGATCTTCTTGGTCGTTTCGACCTCCAAATTCTTCAAGTAATTTTCGGTCCCGTTTGCGTTGACGGGCTTTGGAGGAGGAGATTTAACATTGAACTCTACGAGCATTACAGAGACATCGACCTGCTCAGAAAGTAGACATCAGTCGCCTAAGATGGCTAGTACATGTATAGAGAGAATGGACAACAACGCTCCAGCCCGAAGAGACTTCGATTCCAACCTGGAGGGACAACGCAGAAGAGGAAGACCACGCCTTAGGCTGCACGCAAAAGTGAAAGAGGACCTGAACCAACTGGGAGTGCGCAATTGGAGGCGTTTGGCCAAAGATCGGACTAACTGGAGAGGCGTGTTGGTTCAGGCCTAAGTCTAATTAAGTATTTCGTTTTTCAAATAAAGTACTGCTGAGAGAAAGAGAAAGATAACTGATTGACAAATACATATTATTGTCTTGCTTGCGCCAAAATATTTTTCACAAAAATAGTTCTTCCCCTCGTATGTCACTGTAGAAAGATCAGAGCTTGCTTTAAAGAAGACAAAAAGAAGAAAAAGATCGACAAAAAAGCACGTGGAACTCATAAGTCAAACTCTCAAAATGAAAGAAAACAAATTCGAGTTATGGAGGCCAAAAGTTAAAAACGCAGACTCCTCCATAAAACTTTGAGTAATAGAGAAATTCGACTTAAAGAAGTTCGAGTTATGGAAGTTTGACGTAACAAAAAAAAATGAATTACGGTTGTCAACCTCTCTGTTGTATTCAAAAATTGAATGAAATAAAAACAAGTCTCAGCAAAAGCTTAGCAATAAGTAAAATTTAGATACTTTGCGAAAAAACTTCCGACAATTATAAGTGAACACCAAAAAATAATAAGTTATTTAGTTATTGTTGATTATCTTTACTGCTAGGTTCCACATTTCACTTTCACTCGAAATGAAATCGGAAATGCATTTTTGGGTTCTACATTTCGCTGTATTCGATTTCGATTTCAAAATTTTCGGAATCGAGACAAAGTGAAATTGTGATTTCGAAAAAATTTCGTAGTTTCCGAATCGCTCGAAATGCACAGAACACTGAAAACGAATTCACTCGATTTGCAATTTCGATTTCACTCGATTTCTGGAACCTAGCTGTTAATGTACCCCCATAATCTCACTTATGGTGCTAAAATACTTTATTTGTGAGATTTCTCTGATTGGCTTTAGTCAATAACGCGCAAGGAAATAACGTTTAAATCGATTTAGAAATAATGTTCAACAAAATGCATAACGCACAAAAATAAGCAGTAGGTTAGCTCAGGTCTAGTTTAGGTTAGATAGGTTTAGCTGCACGTGACCTTCCCGTTCTTTCTGTAGGGTACTGGTAGAAGTCCTTGAACGCCTTCCTTTGCTTCATTTCTTTGTAGTTTTCTTAGTTATTCTTCCATCCGTCTAATGTCTGCTTAAAGTTTTTTTTTCTTTTCTGCTTTAATTGGCATGGATAAATGTTTGCTGAGCAGGTGGCACATATGAGGGGGCAAGAACATCCCCATCCGTCCAGCTAAGCCGAGCGACCGCAAGCATGCCACGCCCTCCTCATCTGTACCAAAGTTGCCCCTGTGGCTCGACCCTGGCTCACAACATATTAAGTTAAACAACCATTTGATAACAAACTCGAAAACTTCTGATAAAAATCAACAATCGAATACAAAATGTCCATAATGGTTACGAGAATGGTTTGCGTTTGTGTATACAACTGAGTCGCAAATAGAAACTTAAAGCCAACGATTATGAAAAGCAGGCACGCGGCTTCAAGTCCGTTGTTTTGTTCTATTGTGTAATTATTGTGTAATCATAATCATTGTTAGAAGACAATATTGCCATTTTACCCTATTGGAACCGTTTGAAGCACGTTCAACTAGAGCGATATATATATTTGTCGGAAGTGCACTTTTTTCCATGTATTTTGTATACAAAAAGTTTCTTCCCTCATTTTTGTTGATTTAGGTGCACAGGTCACATTAGTTGAATTGAACACTAAGGTTACCGCGGCCACTTAAGGGGGCATGCTCTTGTGAAGTTCGACAGATAAATTTAAGAAATTCAGCTCATCAATGATGAATGCGGTTCAAAATCATTTGCAATGGCGGAAGGGTTGGTTTAAAAGGGTGGCGCAATAATACAAACATACAAAGTGTGGAATGCTTGACCAACTGCATCCTGAGTATAACTGAAAATGGCAGTACAATAATTTCTTGACCCCGGAAGAACAGGGAAAATAATTTCTGCAAAGAAAACATACAGGCACACTTGTAACCCGAATGCCTGTAGTTCAACTTTTTACCTCTAAGTAGGTACGTGGCATACGATTTTAGGAATACAAAATTACGTTGCGCATAGAGCATTACATTTCATTAACCATCACAACTGAGAAAAGAAGAGATTACTTAAAAAAAAGCAGTAGGTCAATGGTTAATGTGCTGGACTACTACTGTGCGAGGGGACCCATGGTTCGATCCCCAGAAAAACAAAAATTACATCTTAAGATTTTTTCTACCGCGCCACCTCTCGCGAACGTCTGACAAACATCCGAGAGTATGACTGTCCTTAAAAAGCTTCTCAATTCAGCCGTTCGGACTCGGAATAAAATTGTAGTTCCCTTCCATTCGCCCCAAAAAAAACGCTTTTTTTGAGAAGCTATGCCTAGGGTGTTTACTTGCCCGTTGCGCCAACTATTAATTTTTTTAATGAAAGACATGAAAGATGAAACAATTCAGCCATGTCATGTCCTCTTTTTGTGGGAAATTTTTGACTATAAACCATTCATATTGAGAAGTCGTAAGGTTTGTGGAACATCTCTACGAAGCTTGCGACACGATCGACGCGATCTCAAAGTGAATAGCCCCTTTTTACGATACATGTGATAGGTAAATGTATTAAAAATTCGCCCTCGTTGTGACATTATCCCACTTGTCATTGACAATACTTTTTTTTCTTTGCCAAAACAAGAATATCCACACTACACACTTATAAAATATAACGTCTGTCTGTTGGCCCGCATCCATAACTCGAGAAACATTTATCCGATTTTCATAATCGGCCCTATCATGGTATCCGTTCCGAAAGAAAAATTCTCCAATTTTGTACGAATCGGAGAATTTTGCTTCATGGTAATCGTTCCGATAAGCTGTTCGGAACATTTCTCCGACAATACGTAACGCACACCGGCAGTCTACGTTTCAGTGCGATGGGTTGCGTTTTTTGCACCTGGTTTTGACAGCCACACGTCAATTTTTCTCCGATTGTCTCCGACATCTGTTCATCGCGGAAAGATTTTAGTGAACAAAATGCGTTGATGCATGATCGGAAAACGGATACTTTGAACGCAAATTTAGTATCCGACTGGATTTGCGTTGCGGAGAAAAGTACTCTCCGAACGGATACCATGATAGGGCCGAATATTTTTTTCTAATGGATTTGCTGCCCATTTAGGCCGTAGTGGTGTGCAAAGGGGTCAGTGGGGTAGTAGGGTCTCTGGAACTACTCGGGCGATTTTAAAAATTCATTGTCTTGAAGACACCCTTAGGATCAGTATAGGTTACAAAGGAAGGGGGAGAGTGGAGGTAGGGGCTAAATGGTGATAGGTATATCTCTGAAACTATTTGATCTCTTTTAAAAATTATTTCAGCTGTTGATGGTGATCGGGCCTGCGCACACGAGACTAATTCTGATGCCGGCATAAAACCGATTTTGTAGGCGAGGGGACTGAATGGGGAAACAAACGGAATAAAATGTTCTGCCGAGTTTGAGCGGTTGAATAAGGCATAAAACTAATACAAACACAACTTTCAAAATATTTCAATTGTGAAAATAATACTACACAATGAAAAGGGGTTCATATACCTATATAATTTTTCTGCCGGCAGAAATCATCCCGTGTGCGCTCGAAATATGGTATAAAAACGGTTTTCTGCCGGGAGAAATAATCTCGTGTGCGGAGGCCCATCATGATCAGTATATGTTACTTTGGGAGGAGGAGTAAAAGATAAATGGGGAATAGCCTGATTTCAAAAGTTCTTTCATCGTTTGAATGGTAGCACTATATGTAGGTTACCTACTTAAGGTGAGGCGGGAGAAAGCAAAATGTGGCTATTTCTTAAACAACACGGTCGATTTAAAAAAAACCTTCCATCATTAGCATTACAATGGTAATGGTGACTGACCGGATCATTATTGGTTACTTGATTTTATTATTGCACCCGAGCAGAGACCCAAGCATAGTTCATTCTACTATATTAAATGAACATCTGTCTGCTTTTTTGTGCCTCCATAATTCCAGATCCATTTATCCGATTATCCTGATTTTTTAAGTTATGCATATGTACTTCGTACCTACCTGAATTCGAAAAGTTGACACCGAGTTTAGGAAAGATACCTCCGTAAGGCCTTAAGCCAAAACTTGTCCATAACAAACAGCAGAAGAAGGAAAGAGACTGCGGAAATTCAATTCAATATCGTTATTTTTTGAAAATTTGAATTAAGTTACATGGAAGTTTGCATTCCCTTGAAAACGATGGTCACTTTTGCTGCCGATGGACCCGTCTTCGCCTTCTTTAGGGCACGATTTGGTTTGATTTGGTTGAAAGCGGTTGCCAGCTAGGAATCGCCAACAGACTTAGACGACGGCATAGGTCCATTGTGATGTCATGAAAAACGGATCATTGGAGAAAGTTTGTCTCTCCCTGTCTGTGTTTTTTAGATCACCTTCAGAATAAAAGCGTTGCCAGGTTTTCCTTGGCCATTGTAAGGGGGCTTCAAGGCGAAAGGCTGCATTCTTTTAAGCGAAAGTTTGAAGAATATTGGTATTTTTGACAAAAATGTCAACTGAAGCCCATCCACCTGTCGAAATTGTATCAAACACCACCCGTACACTAATAAGACGTTAGAATAAAACTGATTAATGATCTGATCCATCGAAAGAATTCCGTTCTTCTAATCACCCAACGACAGTCAAGTCTAAAATTTAGGTCGCACTTCATATATGTACTATGGTATGCAAAATTTCAACTGTAAAAATGCATTATAAGAAAAACACAAAACCACGATAGATTCACCACAAAAACGTTTCGAAGCTATAACTGCATTCTTCAGTGTACAATCGTGCCCTACATAATGCTACCGCCATAAATACCGGCAACAGTAATATTAAAGATAGTTACATACTTGAGAATAGGAATCTGAATTTACAAGTATAGGCAGATATTTGTAGATACAATCTGAAATCGCTGTATGCGAAACGCAAGGGTAAGCCACAGAGATGGATAGATAGCAATATCCAAACTAAAACAATTTAACTTAAAATTGTAAAAAGAAAAGCGTCCTCTATGAAACTACATAATTAATCCCAAGTGACTCCACTGAGCAGAGCTCTACATCTAATTAATCACGAATCACGCATCACTCTGCCAATTCAATTAGTATGCTTTGAATTTTAATTAAACGATAAAAATCACAAACAAAAATCCAAAATGCCAAATATTTCGAGAGAAATTCCACCTTCGAGACTAAGACATTCAATTTGATCGTATACTTGCTGCTGGCTTGATCGTTTTATCCTTTTTCGTTCAATTTTATTGCTTTATTTTCAAAAAAAAAAAAATCGATAAAAATATGTTAGCAACTCTGGAGGTGGAGGCTCGTCGTAGTCGTCGTCGGTCGGACGCAATCCATCTGTTGTGCGACACAACAGTCATCGTTCCTGTGTGATTGTCTTTATGTAAAGGTTTGTTTGTTGGTAGCTTAGCTCCTCTCCTGTACTGTGCTCTTTTATGGGTTCTTTTGTTCACCTTTCGTTTGAACACATCACACATGTATTGAGCCGGTTTTCTTGGGTACATTATTTCACTTCTTTTTATGTGTTTTCATTTTAGCTGGAAATTTGAGTAGAAATATGGTTTTAGGGTAGTGCCAGCTATGTAGCTACACATTTTACAGGCTATACAATATTTATTAGTTCGTTTAATCTAATCTTCTATATTGAGCGCACATAGTGTCCACACTTCCACAGCCTAAATTAAAAGGTTAATGTACTCTTGTCATATAGCTTTTTATTTTCTCCTCCACATATATTATCGAAACAAATAAAATTGTGTTTAAGTCTTCAAGAGGAGGTAGGTATCTTCTAGTTGGAAAAAGGGGGATCTGTTGAGTTTTTTCTGGGACTACCTACCTACAGTCTTTGCCTTGTTTTTCTAACTCTATCCTCGTTACTTGCTGTACTAACCTGTAAATATTTGTACATGTTTTGGAAAATTCAGTAGAAAATATAAGCTCTCGCAAATACTAAATTATTTTGATTATTAAAAAGATTTAAAAAGATTCCTTGACGGTCGTGAATAACAGCCTTGACAATAAATTTATCGAACGTATTGACAACTACATATTTACTTTGTTAAATTTTATAAATGATCTCCATGATGGTGACGTCAGTTTTGGTATAAAAAAAAAACCATCATCAAGAGAGATTTTTTCGAGTTACAGATTTGGCTGTAATAAGGAACTAAATAGCAGATAATGGAGATAATGGATAACTTAGTGGTTAATGGATAACTTAATGGTTCGAATGTGGCTCCAAAGGGACGCGGTCATAGTCGTAAGACATAGCTCACCTATACGTAGCTTAAACAGGTGCGTCGGCTTGCTCCTAACTATAAATTCAGTTGGCAATCCCACTGCTTCAATTGCACTTAAAAACAATCTTTTATTATCGGATTAACCAAGTGCGGGGACAGTTCTGGGTGCACTTCTTAATTGACGACCTCTATAATTGATTACCTGAGCCTTACCTATTAGGTACGGCATCAACCGATTTAATTCGGACAAATACGAGGAATGGAGGCATGTAGCCTCTCAAGGGTATATAAAAAAAACACTCAGTTCTTACGGGCGAATCTTTAACTTTATTCCAGAGGAACGACGTGGTAGAGGGGGTGGAGGACCATAACCTCAGGAGCCGCGCAAAGTTGGAAAGGAATCATATTGCGTACACAATTGGTGACAGCTGGCGGTGGATCGACCTATTTGGAAAGGCGTGTTGGTTAACACCCATCAGGTTTACACCGACAACTTGAGGTTATTGCTCAATATTGGAGCCACGAATATTTAGACACAACCTCTCCTTTTTGTGGGTCCGACCATAAAAGCTAGAAATGACATCCTCCCTACCAAGTGATAGATGCTCATTTTCATTGGCTGCACACCTATTCCTAGTTAAAATCCTTTATAAGTGATGAGAAACTTAAAGGGTACGTTTACAGTTTCGAACCAGGTCCGGTTGTTTAATTTAAGCAATCACCTACAGCGCAGTAGCGCAGTGGTTAGTGTGCTGGACTACTGTGCGAGGGATCCCAGGTTCGATCCCCGGAAAAATACAAATTACACACTTAAAGTTTTTTCTACTGCGCCACCTCTCGCGAACGTCTGACAAACATCCGAGAGTATGACTGTCCTTAAAAAGCTTCTCAATTCAGCCGTTCGGACTCGGCATAAAATTGTAGGTCCCTTACATTCGTCCCAAAAATTGAAACTCACACAAAACGAATGGTTGCGAGAAGCTAGGCCTTGGGTGTCACCCGCCTGTTGCGCCGCCTATTTATTTTTATTTTTATAATCACCTACAGACATCCTAGATGCACTTACTTACTTACTTTAAAGTGGCGCTACAGTCCAGGGTAGACCTGGGCCTCAGCCAACAAGTCAGCACGATTTTTGGCCAGCTGTCTCGAGTTTCGCATGCTAAGTTGGTTAAGGTGACCTTCCACTTGCGTGCGCCATCTGAGTGCCTTACTGTGACGTTGTCCCTCGGGTGAGGATTTGAATATCTTTCGGGCGGGAGGATTCGCTCTACATGACCCAGCCACCTCAGTCGTTGGACCTTTGCTCTTCTGACTAGGTAGTTGTATCGCCTCCTCCATTCACCGTCTATCTATATGCCGACGGGACAAAAATTTACTCGAAGAATGTTCCTCTCGAAACAACCAACATTAACCGCATCCACTTTTTGACAGAGTCTAATGCCTCTGCCCCATAGGGAAGGACTGCAACGATTAGGGTCTTATAAAGGGTCACTTTAGTTGTACAAGAGAGGGCGGTGCTACTCATTTGCTTTCTTAGCCCAAAGAAAGACCGATTGCCAAGAGTTATTCTTCGTTTAATCTCAGCGCTCCCGTCATTGTCTCAGTTCATAGCGGAACATATACGTAAAAAAAAATGGTTACCAAGGGGAGGTAAAATAAGCAAAGATGTGTATGAAGTGGTTGCAACAAACTGGGCACCGTCAAGATGATGCCAATCAGAGTCTACTCTTTTCATACAACACCTCACCACCCCTAGATAAAATTTGCTTTTAGAAAATGGTATTAAAGGGTCAAACAGCTGCAGGTCCAGTGCTAACCCGACAAAAAAATGAACTTGTTCTATTCCCAAGGATTTAAAAAATTGTAAGCTGCTTGCTACCAAATATAGTTTTACACAAAATAGTTACCAACTCAGCTTTACGACTGAGAGACTCTTAACAAGGAAGAACTATAGGTAGTTGATAGATTCGAGTCGATGCAACGCGATGTCACGTACAGTACAAGAGACCGTTGCCAATATTCACCGTAGGATCAAAAACACAACATGTGTCTTCTCGCGACCCGGTCATCCACTTCTCCTTTCGATTTGATGAATTATTGCTGCGTCTTTAAGGCAGATATCAAGCGCTATTTAACATGCCGGTGACTAGGTTGGGGTTACAAACGTACTTGCAAATAGATTTATAATATTTATGTATATGGCAGCTATTAAGTCTCTCACATCCATCCAAAAAAATCCAAGGCAGTGAAACCCCTTAGCAAGATATCCGTACGAACAACTTTTCTGTTAGCTTACCGCTTCCGGCGAGGCTTTCGTCCCATCCTAAAGTTCCATTACGCATCTATGCTTCCGCTCTTTTCTCGAATGCCAAAACTATCAAGATCCATTACAGGAAAGTGTTAGCAATAGGCCAAAAATCTGTTCAAAACAAACAAGTGTTAAAAAAAAAAAAAATGTTTTTGGTTTTATGGCATTTTTTAATTTGGGCGTTATGGTTTTAGGCGATAAGACCTAATGCCGGTTAAGACATATATTTTAAGTATGTATTTGTTTTGATTTGTATTTTTAGCAAATATTGGAATTTGATCGCTCGATGGAACCAACATAATGATCCACAACCACGACTCATCCTCGTCTTTGCTTGTTAATTCGGCTCGATAAGTTCAGCAATTTCTAGGTAGGTACCTTTCTCTGTTTTACCAAATCCGAGTAGTAGTATGTTTTTTTTAATTATTGAGGTAGAAAGGTGATAAGAAAGCACATACCTAGAGCTCACGACGGTTTGTCGTAAACTCGAAACCACATAACAACAAGACATACCATACATTCCTCAAAAGTCACAAATCCCAATAGATAAACCCAAACGATGGTGTATCTACACTACACTGAAAAAATAACACCAATATAGGCACCTATGCACGAAGCAAGGTAAAGGCAGACCGGTAACAGAGTAGGTACTTCTATTCGGAGTTGGAGCCATTCGTACTCATATATACACCTTGTTGGATTTAGTGAGTAACCAACCGGTAATCAAAACTGGCCTTTCCTTGCCAAATACCTGAGATCTACCTGTAGCTGTGTACATTATGTCGTCAAGGTGGGACATTCTCCCAAAGAAAATATATCCCTGGTCCCAGCATCATAATCGGTATCCATATCGTTTAGACTGGTTCGTTGTCTCCATGTTTTCCGTTCGTCTGGATGAAGCTTGATCTTCCTTGCTAACGTTTAGAACTCCTACACCGACGACAAGGAGCCCAGTAGAACCAAACCAACAGACAGAATGAAAAGCAAAAGACAGTTGGTTCAAAATGCTGGTCGCCGGTTATGTGACAACAGTTGAACACCTGGGAATGGGTTACACGGTTTCACCACACACCATGGCCTTCTCACACAGAAGCGAATGTGTGATGATGTTGATGATGTTGAACGAAAGAGGGAATAAATAATAGCAAGAGCAACATTTTTTTTATCGTGTGTGCGTGTGGCGTGGCGGTGGCCGGCAAACATTAACTTCGAATTTCGAAGTTATCCCATTTTCTATTATCGTTTTGTTTTTTTTTTTTCTATATGCATTTTTGTGTTTGTGCCGACAGATAAATTTCTTGTTTATTTTTTGCTTTGAGAATGAGATGAGGCAGGCACCCAAACAGAGAACAATTTTTGACATCGCACAAAGAACAAGGAGATGAAGCAAGATATTGGATCATGATGCGCTGAGAATGTTTGAAAGAGAAAGAGATGTGCGCCAATTCAAAGAGGGTAAATGACCCAATTGCTATTATAAACGATTGTTGTTTTGGTTGCTTTGGTTTGTCCTTTTAAATAATTCGATTAGATTTAATTTTTTTCGATTTTCTAATTGAATGAATGGTATACCGTATGCTTAACGCTCGTATAGGTACATTACATACTGTCTTTGAGGTATTACTGCTTTTTAGACGTAAAAACTGCATACCTACCTACCGCGTTTTCTTCTAAAATACAGCGTAAGAACTACGAAGTACTGCAGCCTGATAGAGGATTGGCAAAGGAACAAAGTGTCAAGCGAAAACGAAATGTCGGTTTATACCTACAGATGGTTCCAAAACTTGAGAGATATTACCCTACATCTGGCAATTAGACTTCCATACACATTCAGTATGTTCAAGGCAGAGGTTCTGGAGGAACTGCTTGAAATGGGATCAATATCCAACAAGAATATCTACATTGATAGACAGTGATAAAGGCGCTAGAGTTTTATGTCACCAAATCTAAACAATGAAAGACCTGACGTTCTGGGCAGAAAAGGAACAAATTTTGTACAACTCAGCAGATCAACGTTACGATTAAGAGTTAGCGATAGGGATACTCTCTAGGAATCACCGCAAGAGATCAGGTTTAACGAACACGGACACATGCAACTTTTGTAAGGATACCCACATGACACAGAGGATACTAATACTACCTATCATCTTCGTGTACTTATATCAATCAATTGCTCGGAACTGAAGGCAGCACATCGAAATGTAGTTCTTCGACAATTTAGAGGAGGTTAGTTTCTTAAACAAAATTCAACTCATTTTTAGGTTCTGTAAGGAAATTGTGTGTTGGGCGTAGGCTTGCCACCCGTCTTCCTTTGAGGAGGACAGTCCTCCTTTATAAGGTGATGTCCTCGGTCCTCCGCAAAAAGAAAAATGTCCTCCAGTTACAATAATTACTAAAACAAAAAATATCAAATCCCCCACTTCTCAAAAAGTACGATTTTATTTAGAAACGTGGCAGCAAATACAATAGAGTGAAGTTTTAATATAAACGGCAGTGCCTGCAAAAGAGAGAGTTTCATGTTTCTCATCTCTTCAGATTCTATTGACATCTGCCCTTTGCAGTCTGGCTCTGCATCCGCATTGACCATTAAAGCCTAGTACGCTGCTACTGGGAAATAATGTCAAAAAGAGGTAATTGTAGTAGAATGCTTGGTACAATTTTCCACTCTCTCTTCGCTTGCGAAATTGTACTTGTACATTTCTTTTGACGGTGGCTACACGAACACGATTCATGGGAATGAATTTTAAATTTTAAGCTGCTTTTTTTTTTTTAAGTCCTCCACGACATTTTGTAGGAGATGGCAAGCCTAGTTGGGCGTCTGACCGTGAATGTGGCCTAATAAGGAGAACGATTGGTTCGCTGTGGTGCATATATGTAGACTTCTCTAAGGAACTCATTTGCCAACAACTATAGACTCAAAATTATATTCAACTTTAATATTTCGTCAGTCACAGTGAATAATTTTAGGTAGGTAGATAAAAGTTTTTTTTTTTTTATTCGTTAGGTTCGTTAGACAATAACGTGAGCGTCTTCGGAACTGAATCCTAGAGCTATAATGTTCGACCATTATGCTGCGATCGACATTGACTTTTCAAGTCTTGTCCCATAGACCAACAACTTCAAATAGGTACCCCGACGAGAAATTCACAGACTACCGGCGTCATAGGTGGAAGTAATGGTGTCAACGAGCACTGGCTTAATTATTCCATTTCTCTAGATATTTGGCATGTGGCACCATCCTGCAGACCATGAACAAAAAACAATAACCAAAATGACAATATTTTTTAAAAGTATTCTAACCTTTTTAAAAGCATTTAAAAAGTTATTCTTGTTTTGTTCTTGCTCTACAAACATTTTTAGGTTACAATATTGGTCAAACAATTTATTTTCGTTTAATTTGACACATTTTTTCGCAAATAAAGCAAATAAAGCAACGAATTTTCGATATCGCTCCAGTTGGGAATTTTGTTAAAATCCATCAATGTAAAACAATCAAACTCATCGAAAGATTCGGCTCATCTCTGAAGATATTTTAAACACCATGAATAAACCTCTAAAACATTTTTTCACGTTTAAAGCAAATTTCACTAACAAATTTAACTACAAATTTTAGGTCGTGTTCAGTTAATATCAGAAAAATGGAAAAAATGTCTGAATTAGTGTTGAAAAAAGTTTTGTGGTAGTTTTGTGGTGTCGAAAAATTCCGTAAATTGAGAAATCCCAAAAAGAAGACAAATTGCATATTTTCCCAAAACGATAGGTACTACCAGACATTTTTTTTTCTAGATAAAAAGAGGACGTCTGGTTAGCCTATGAATGAAAAACGTTGGTTCTGCTTTTGGATTATGTTTATTTGATGTCTTAATTTTTTATTTTTATTTTTTCATTAAGTTGAAAATAATGATATCGGCTAAATGGCGGCCGGCAGAATTGTTGACCATTGTGGACCGATGTATGGCATTTTCCATCACACTTGCCAGAACTTCTGGTAGGTAGGTAAGGTAGGTCCCCGCATTCTTGATGGATATTTTCTTTGAGTGTTTTAAGAGTCTGAAGATTGTTGACATAGACCTCTGATTTAAAAAAAAAACACTTAAAAGAAAAAAGGTGATTTTGGCAGCTAGTGCAAATCGCCAAAACGAGATATTAGCCGACCCGGAAATACAGCCCTCAGAATATCGGTTGTGGCTCAACAGCACTGTTAGTACTTTTTAATGAAACATTGTCTGTAAACACTAACGATTGATGCCCAATTGCGTGGTACGTCGTGTGGCCAATACTCCGACGTCCTATACAACGTCTTCAGCCACAGCTGCGATTTTTTCAGCAGAACGGCTGTTTCGGAGTGGCCAGACCAGAGAGCATTTCGTGTTGTCGCATACTGTTCTAGGCGAGCGGCTAAAGATGTAGTGTTGTTGATGTCGATCGACCGGAAAAATCTGCGCCGAAATTCAAGCTGCGCCACCACCATGAGTACCCCCATTGCCCATTGGAAGGAATTGAGATGTCTAAAATTAGGGCCGTTGATTTTGTACTGACTGACGTTTATTCATGTTCGGGACACGACTCCGTAATCAACGTAACGTATCATATCATCATATTTCTTTATATAGATAAAAATTGGATCCAAACGTACAGCATAATGTCCGAAAATGATTATACTGGAGTTTAGTCTCTGCCGCGAGCGTAGCGAGCCACATACCCCAACTTGACGTGTCCCGTACAACGTGCGAATAGCAACACCCTAGGTATAAACTGAAATTCCGTTACGTAGTCCGGTAGTCGTGTCCCGTCCGAATAGCAATACCCTTTTGTCTATATGGGTTGCATTGGCCTACAGGTACAGCACAATAAGACGCTCGATGCAACACTGTTTATTTTCAATTATTGTAGACTAATTAAGGAATTTATTTTTATGTTTTTACTTAAACTTAAGAAGCTTAGTTTCTTTTCCGTACATTCTGTCAAATTTGTATCCCTAGTAGGATTCAAATTGTCGCCGTACACGGGTACACGGTACACCCTCCATTTCTCATTTCGGGACACGGCCCTACCCAACGTAATGTAGGCCTGCCAGACGTCCCGATTTTGGCGGGACATTCCCGACATTTGAGCCTTGTCCCGACTTCTGTCCCGATTTACAAAATGTCCCGACTTTGTCCCGATTTTATTTCTTTTTTATTCTACTTCGTTTGAAAATGATCGGAATCGTTACAAACCGTAACGACTATATGAAATTGCAATTGTTGTTCTGAATGCATCCATATAGAAATATCCACATAAACATAAATTCCAAATTTAGACAAACTGTGACAGTTGGCTTATTTTTTTTGGAAGTGAGTATAACAAAACCAAAAGTGAGTATAAAAGTTGGCATGTAAAGTGAGTAGCGAAGTGAGTGAGCGAAGATCAAAACGGAATGGGGACGACGACGTAGTATTTTACAGGTCGCGTAATGCCAGTAAGAGAGTGGCAAGCTGATGGTGACGACGTGGATTCTTGCGTTACAACTGAACATTTTTGATTACCCGGAAACTAAAAACATGCGACTCCACCAAGCATAGTATTCAATATATGATGACATTTTAAGATCTGGTGAATCAGTGGCACCATACGTTGCTTGCCACTTCAGTGCGGGCGTTAAATCCATTTCATACCACTTCGCCGCTATTCTATCGCCACAGCACTCGTATGCCACCGCTACTTGGTCAACACTTCAATGCGAGCCTTGTTCCAAAATTGCGTTTCAGAATATGTATTAGTAGTAGTAGTAGTAGAATGTTTTTATTTTCAACTTAATATAAAAAAAAAAGAAAATTTTACATTATTATTTTAGCTTATATAGTTTGAATTAAAGTTAAAAATACAAAACTTACGACAATGACAAAAGTCGTCTGTCGGGTAGTTAAATTTATATTAAATATTAGCTTGAATTCAAAGTTTTATGATCATGTAAGAAAATTATTACTGATTAAATTCTCTCACAAGTTCATTTCGGTATGGTAATGCTACAGTGATATAATTAATGAGCCTATCAAAATCTGTACTGTTTTCTCCATTGAGTATGTTAATAATTTCCGCATCTGTTAACCAAGCTCTCCCAAAACAACCCAGCCTGAATTCTTTTAACCCCGGACATCTGCCTAGGAAATGCTGGATGTTCTCTTCTTCCCTTAAGCTGCACACAGTACATAAGGATAATATGTATGTATTAGCTTCCTAGATTTTATTGTATGGGCAAGGCGTTGACCACCAATCGGCAATTAGTTTGGGCAAACTGTTTTATATACCTATAAAAATATGTCCTTAATCGTAATTCTTAATCGTGACAAGACTTCTTCTGGTTAACAAGGCATCGGAAGTTTGGTTTGCTACAAAAACATAAAAAATGTACCAGTGGCTAAGAAGGCTACCTTTTAATTGCAAATATAGTTGTAAAGATTCTTGCAGGTTCTTTAAGGAAGATCTCATAGGTCAGATAATTGTTACTTATTTCTAAAATAAGCTCAAACGATAAAGATATGAAATATGTTTATGTATCCGCAAAACTGTTAGACTGAAACTGAATACTAAAAGTTCCTGAAGTAGGTACCTACTATTATTTCTTTGGTATTTTTAACGCATGTCTAGGTAACCTAAAAAACGTTTAGTTTTCCTTGATTGTGTGTATAAAAATGTATGTATTTTGTATGTCCCGATTTGTCCCGATTTTCGGGCCTTGGTGTCCCGATTTTAATAAAATTTCATCTGGCAGCCCTAACGTAATGTCATACCCCTGTTCTCGGCAAATGCTTTAAACTCCAGTAGGTATGTAAGTACCTATATCATTTTCGAACATTATACTGTAGGTACGTATAGGACCCAATTTTTATATTTTTAAACAGTTTTTAATAAAAATATCATTTTGTTACGATCGGTTGATTACGTAGTCGTGTCCCGAACATTGATAAAAGTCCAGTACACTATCAAAGGCAGAATAGACACTTTTTAAATTGGGCCCCAGTCGTACAGATTGACGTCCGAAAATGAATCTAGAGCCTTTTCCGCAAGCAGAGGGCTCTACATACCTACCTCAAATTGACGGATATTACGCTTGATCTTGACATTTCGTTACGAAGCCGTGTCGACGACACACGAACACGAGTGATTAGCGACAGTCTACAGCCATAGAAAATACATACGTATGAACAAGTCGAGAGGCCGCAGTGCCAGGGCCGGTAGAGGCTCTCCCGACCAATCATCTAATGTACCTACAATCATTAGTAGGTAGCTAGCTAGGTACTAGGTTAAGCACCTATCTGTTGGTAGGTTAGGTAATACCTATGCTTTTGGTGCAGCCTGCCACTATTGGATGGAGCATTATTATTGTTTCGCAAGTAGTACCTAGGTGATAAACGTTATTATTGATAGAGGACAACTTTAAAGTCATAAAACGATTGTCTCTTCTACCTACTTCTTCATAAAATGTTCATAATCTCCTTCATGCTCAACAAAACTAGAAATGTTAACATGCATCACAAGAGTGTCGACGACCTTACTTTCTTTCTTTCCATTCGCCAAACATCGTTATACGACCAAGTAAAATATTGTTTCCTCTTACCTTTTAGAGAGTTGATTTTGTTGCACAGAAACTATCGTAACGTTGTGTGTCGCAAAATGCTGCGATTGTCAACAGGTTGCTGAAAATACTCAGACTATGCAATAATCCTCATCAGCATCAAATGCGAATCACTGAATTAAATTAAAAATGAACCGTTATTCAGCAATTGCGTATATCCTATCAGAGGAGGGTGCGAAATTGATGCTTGCCAGAAATTCCTTAAATTAATCTGCTCTATTGGATAGCATAAACAATGTGATTTGATTGCAATTGCACCGACGATAAAACTCACACACTCTCAGATAATAAAGAATTAAAATTGACACTTGCAGGATTTACACAGCCACCGCAATAGCAATGCAATGCATTTGCCTCACTCACACACTTCGCGGAACAATACAAAATTATTAGGAAACACACGGGAGTAAACAGTACATAATCAGATACGAAATGTGAAACAAAACAAAATAAGAAGTAAGAAAAGAACTGATAAAACAAGGCAACACCGAGTTGAATGAAACTTTTGTCGTTTACGGAACTGAGAAACTGTCAACCGCGCGCCGCCATAATACACCGGACCGAATGTTTGAAAGAGCACGAACTACTCAACTTGGGAAGCACTGTGGTTTTTCTTGGAATAGGTAGCCTTGTTTTTGAACTAAACAACAGTTAAACACTTTCAAATCTATATAAATAATCAATTAATTAATAAACAACATGAATGAAAGAACTTCGCGTTGAGCACTTGACAGATAAAACAGTATAAACAATTAAACGCTCGCCGCACTACCCCTCGTTTATTTCTGCGAGAGAAACAATAATGCTGTTCACTCGTTCGAAAACATCACCAGAAACTGACTGCGAAAGGAAAACGCAAAGATGCAATAAGCAAAAGCAATCCAAATCCAAAATACAAACAAATACACACCACAAAAAAAGAACAACAGCTAGCTGCTCAAGCTCAGCAACTAAAAGTCTATTCCGTGTGTGCTGTTAGAGTGAGTGGGATAGAGAAATGTAAAAGAGAAATCTGTTGCCATCGTCTCACCAGTAGTTGTATTGGAAAGGGGTGAGAAATCAACACATATGTCCCAATGGAATGGGATGGAACTGGTGTTGTATGCTATTGTGGTGTGTGGTGTGGTTGGATTACAATATAGTGTTTATTCGATTTTAAAATGGAGAAGGAAGTGAATCTTCTTACTCACTCGTACTCGTCTGTCCCATAGCGTTTGTGTTGTTAGTGTTTGTTTGATGTTTCAGCATTTGAAACCATGCGAGTGCGAGAAGGAAACTTCGGATGGACTTATTTTTGTTTACTTTTTCGAAATACACTATTCGAACCACAAACCACAGAGAACTAGACCGCCGACTTTCCGTACACCTACCCGATTCTCCCCGGAAAAAATTACCCTGTCTGTGAATACGTGTAAATGTCAAAATTAATGGCGGGAATGTAAATAAAACATAAGAGCGGCCATTTATTGGGATGTGTTAAAAAACGTTGGGAACTAAATTTAGGTACTGTTTACATTTTAGATAAAATCATATTGCAAGTTGCTAGACGGCTGGTTGGAATGATTTAAACTTAATTTTGAGCGAAAGAAATTCATCGCAACAACAAATCACCCGCGAATAAAAGAGAGGTAGGGATTAGTGAATGAAAAAAAATCGCTGGCGATTTATTTTACGTTCCAGCAAATTTATTAAAATTGCTACCAACTAAAGGACCATTCACATGGGAGCGAACGAACGAATTGAAAAAAATCTGGATTTCGAAATTTCGTTATTTAAACTGTTAATAAACTTGTTTTCTTAATAAATTTTGATGGAATAATTAACCATCCTCATCTTGGAGTAGTAAAATGTGCAATTTTCTGTTTATAAATGCATAAAAAGTGGTTTGTTCGCATTTCATCAATTCTTTCGTTCGCTCCCATGTGAATGGTCCTTAAGGGATAACTTTTGGAATTGTGGTTTAGTTTAACACGAGAACATTATCTTACAATTACCTTTGGCATCACCATAAATTATTATACTGCTTTCTCTGTCTTACAGCTCATTTCGAATAAACGCCCGCGTATTTTTTCTTTTCAGCGAGTTGTGTTTTATTCTTGTCTCCGAAACACTTTGGGCCTTACCAATAATCATTTTTAATCTTCAACTTAAATATTTTGAAAGTCACAATGTATACTTTTATATGAAAATTTTCGCCATTGTGACTTCGTAAAAGTTAGCCTAGACACTAAAAATGATTATTAGTACCGCGGTTTAACTTTTTCAGCATTTATTCATCAATATGCCTGGTTTATTGCACATCTATAAAGTAGGGGTATTCATGCAACGTCGTAACGAACGTGGTAAATGAACTGTCAAAATGTTGTATGGAAAATCACACAAGATGTTAAAAAAACCTACATGGTAATACGACGAGGTCAATCCGCGGTACTAATAATCATTTTTAGTGTCCAGGCTAACTTTTACGAAGTTACAATGGCGAAAATTTCCATATAAAATTATCCATTGTGACCGTCAAAATATTTAAGTTGAAGACTAAAACTGATTATTGGTAAGGCCCAATGTGACATTTCACACTTGAAATAAAGGCGCGAAATCAGGAAAAAAATACTTTGCATGTATTTATAATACTTTTGATGTTTTTATAAATAGAAATTGCACATTTTACTATTCCAAGTGTAGGATAAATTATTAATCCATCAAATTGTATTAAGAAAACAAGTTTTAAAAGAGTTTAAATTACGAAATTTTCAATTCCAAACTTAATGGTAAACTTACGACGTTGCATGAATACCCTTAGTGTCAAGCAGTGTGTAGTTGTTGTAATTGCGTGTTACAATTTCTACTTTTCTTTACTTCACTGAGATAGATGTGCAATAAAACACGGTCTAATAACAAAATCAAAATAACAAATAAAGGATAACTATGTGAATAAACCAAAGTGTAAAATAAATCACGAAAAGAGTTTCATTTTGACACTTTGTTTTGACTGTCAATTCCTGAAGCTCTTCATTCCAAAGTTCCAGGAGCAAGTCTTTTCCGGACCAATTTTGTTTTTTTGCAGTGAATCAAGTGAATTTAGCTAAATCACGTTGGTGGGAACATGGTATAACCGAAAAGAATATTATCACATGTTTTGACAGTCCATTCACATGAACACTTTTATTTGTCGCAACAGTTCGCCAAGTTCAAACATCAATTTCTACTACTAATCTTTGATTTAAGTTTACATAAGTTCGAACGAATTTTGTATTTGATAGTTTGTGGAGCGGGTTTTAATGTCGTGAATTTTGAATAAACTTGTGAAAATTCGCACCAAAGGTGTTTTTCTTCGAGGCAAACATTTTTAGTTCGAAATTTCGTTGTTTAAACTCTTTTCAAACTTGTTTTTCCCATATTTTGATGCATTAATTTATTGTTCTAGGTAGTCTTACAATAGTAAAATGAACAATTTTTTGTTATATAAATGCATCAAAAGTGGTTTGTTCGGATGTTATTATCAATTCGTTTGTTCATTCTCATGTGAATATTCCTTTACATCGCCAATTTTAATTGATATCAACAGTTTGAACAAATTAACATTTCCTAAAACTAAACTGTGATGTGAACGAAGTGTAACTGGAAAAAAAGAAGAAACCTTCAGAACACAGCCCCACTGCCATAAACCACTGCCAGGTGCAACTGCCATAGGATTTTACTAAGTATGCGTGTGCCGTAATTTCTTCCCTTTGATTTATACAGGCCCAACACATAAATAAATCCTATGGTGCCAACAGCTTGTAGGCAAAGTCCGTTATGTGGGAGGAGTCGACGGTCTATTTCTTACTGGTTTGTGATTCGAACTTCGAATGCGATTGGTGGTTGTTTTCTTCTTACTGTGGCTAGCGATATCGGGCGTTTGGAGAACTACGTAGTAAAAATAGGGTAAATAATGCTAGATGCTATATAAAGAGAAATTATTATTTTTTTACCCACTTTAAAGAATGCATTATTTTGAATTTTAATAAATCAAAATGTTAAGAAAGGCTTGGAGTAATGAGGAGTTAAAAATTGAAAAAAAATTGTTAGTTATTTATTTAAGAATCGCAGATTAATTTTATTTGACTTTTGTAGTTTGACAGGTGAAAACACAAGGGCATATTCGCAATGAGTGTTGTTAACTATCATGAAATTAAAATTAGTGTCGATGGTTTATGGAAAACTGCGAAAAATGTTCATTGGTGTCCAGATCTAGGAAATAATGTTTCCTTTAAAAAATGTTTTTGAAAATTGTATGAAGTAAGGCTACCTCTACTGGCTTTAGCCGATTGGAGTTGCCCGTGCCCAGGATCTGTATTGCTTAAATTATTTTATCTTCTATCAGAGCAATAAATATCAATTTTCCAAATTTGAAACTCTAGATGCCATCATGAGAGTCGAGGAATACCTATGCCCAGTTGCACAGTGCCCACTTAAGTATCCATTGGGCCTCCGCACACGAGACTAATTCTGCCGGCATAAAACCAATTTAGTTGGCGAGGGGACTGAAGTGAGGGGAAAAAACGCAATAAAATGTTCTGCCGAGTTTGAGTGGTTGAACAAGACATAAAACTAATACATATACACAACTCAAAAAATATTTCAATTTTGAAAATAATACTACACAATGAAAAGGGGTTCATATATATAATTTTTCTGCCGGCAGAAATCATCCCGCGTGCGCTCGAAGTATGATATAAAAACGGTATTCTGCCGGCAGAATTAGTCTCGTGTGCGGAGGCCCATTCTCCCTCAAATTCCACTCAAGATTCGATTTCTGCTTCATAGCGTCATAAGTATTTGATTATAAAACTTAAGATTTGACAAGTTCATATAGTTTTTTTTTTTGCTTTACGTGTTCAATTAAACAAAATAAGGCGTATTTTTTTGGGAAGTGAGTATAACAAAACCAAAAGTGAGTATGTATAACAATTTTGCATGTAGAACCGAAAGTGAGTATAACAAAACCAAAAGTGAGTATACAAGTTTTGCATGTAAAAGTAAAAGTGAGCTAGCTATAGACTCTCAAAAAAATACGCCTATATGTAATTATTTTTGTTGCTAAGTTAGGGGTTTTTTGTTATTTATTAATAAACCATTTGGAAAATCGAATAAATTATTAAATATTGCAAAACAGCAATATTTCTAAGTGCTGCCAAGTTTTTTGTACCATTTGAGGTGAGTATTGTGAATCGACTGTGAAACTCAAAATATGCGTGAGTGACATTTATCTGTTCGTCTCTACTCAAACTTAAGATACACTGATCTCTGCACTGTGCAACTGTGGCCCCTTTACCCAATCAGTACTAAGTATACATGCTGTTATTAGGATGTGTGTGTCTTATTATCTTTTTATTATTATTCGTTTTTCTTATATTCTCAACTACCTATAGGTTCGCCTATTTTAAGTACTGATTTCTTCACCAAGAGCTAAACCGTCTTGGCATCTTGAACAAAGTCACCATAATGTTCAATGAATTACACAATGCGAGCAGAAAAGCTTCTTATAATCATTTGCACATTTAGCTGTCAAACCTTTATGTCTTTTTGATGGGTACTTTGTAGGTAGGTATCTATGCTTTTGCTTTCCAAATGTCAAAGTAGAATTGACATTTCCCGCCATTTAAACATTTAGGGGTATCGCCAATAAATTCCGATGGAATTTTTTCCCTTGTCAGCAATGTAAATCAAATTGCTGAATGGGAAACATTCCGGGGAAATATTATTCGCGATAGGGGTGCTTATGTCGTTTTCCATTGGCCAAGAAGAAGTCATACAATAATTTTTGACGTTTCACCAATACGTGAGTGTAGTCACCCAGAAGAAGTTTTCTTGTTCCATTGGATTTCCGAATGAGTGAATCCCCGAGTGAAGCCAATGGAAAACCGACATTATATTATTAGTTTCGAATGAATTGAATTTATTCATGCGATCCTGACCCTATCTGACGCGACCAAACGAGCCATGCCAAGTTTTCAGCTAGTATAGTATCTGCTGTTTCATGCAAACTCTTATTTTTTATTCTTACACGTTTCCTTATTGTTTTATTCCATTTTCTTTTTGAACTTGTACCATGTGCAAGTTTAATTTAAATTCTAAATGTTCGCTTTTATATAAAAATACATTTTTTATTTTATATCTACTAAATATTACATTTTCTTAATACTAGAAAGATTTATTTAAAAAAAGAAATCTTAAACTAAATAGCTCCTTGTCGAAATGTGATAATGACTTCGTCCGGGCTTAAAAGTCGTATTGTGCCGGCTTTTATACAAGTCTTGTGGCTGAACGTAGACTTCTTTAAAATCGCCAGGTATTTGTGGCTCATAATTTGTCCCTAAGGAGGGAGTTGTTCGTATGTCCACAATATCGGGACCGTAGATATTCTCCACCAGAGTTTGATTCGATTTTGCTCTCGTACGCATTTCGAGGAAATTCTCAACTTTACACGATTTTCTTGATATTTTTGTACAATTCAAAATAATGCTTAAAAGTACACAAAACTCCACAATGGCTATTATCAAGCTGGCACTTAAAAATAAAACATACTGCTCGCGATACCAAATATCCAAGTATTCCAAACACGGCTTTGTATGACGAGACTTGGTAAATTCAATTCTTTGTAGCATCTGACATTGACTTTCATTCGATGGCTTGGGATCAAGGTATGCCAACGGCTCTTGTTCGTTGCTAAGAATGCAGCATGTTAGTGGTACAACCCATTCTCTGGGACCGTATCCCTGTAGACGCCACATGGCTGTATCATAGTTGATTTCAGTGTTCATGCCACAGCAGCCGAAACGTGTCTGAGCCAAGTCCATAGCTATAGTAAACTGTTCCCGACCGGGAATGCCATAATTGCCTTGTAGAGCTTTAACCATTTTAGACTCGTCCAAATTGATGCCTAAGCAATGAGGCCAGAGGGTTATTGCAAGGCAGACAACCGATTCGGCTAGGAGTAGAATCACAACGGTAAGAAAGTACAGACTTAGAAAGCAATAAGTATTGAGACATGATGCCCAAAATCCGATTATTGAAGCCAGAATGGCTATAGTGCCCGCAACTGCTAGTCCCAGTGATATATAGTAGAACAGAGGTTGTGGTAAGTTGTTAAGCTGCTCACTTGTTGAGGCCAACAGCCGTGAGAGTAGGATACGCTGTGTATCAGAGAACACGTAGAATCCGCCGAAAATAAGAAATCCACCGCAAATCTGAAATAAATTAATATATAAGATTATATTCTTAAATATAGTTTTGAGCAAGATATTAGAAATGAAGGAATTTTCAAAATGACAATACATCGGCAATCCTGTGAGTCGGATTTTTAGACAGTCTGATGCAGATAAGTCTAGTCAATTTATGACGACTATCAATTCCCAATATGAATTATTTTAAGCGTTTTACGCCCAAAATGGCAGTCAGTTTGAATAACCCTACAGAATGAAGACCTCCCCGAGATACTTAAACCTGTCAACATGTCTTAATGGGACTGTCCGATGGACCATTACCATCCTAGTGTGATGGAGTATCACAAGAAGACCAAATTATCGCCGAAGAGCCGGTTTACTTACATATTCTCAGGTCGCCTTATTCGCAGCGCTATAAAATAAAACCCAAGAAAGTAGGTACCTAATCAGAAAAACATGAGATAAACTGCACCCCTGATGAATTACAACGCCCAAAATTAAAGGTTTTGATTTAATGCTATAATCATTCGTCGATCGTCTCTTACGGAGATGGCCAAACAACTATAGCCAGAGACAACATTTAGATAAGTTTGTTAATTGCATTTGGTTTCATCGAGCACGACTGAATTATAAAAGCGTGACCCTTAATCTGTGCAGTGATATTGAGAAATGCTTCATATAGCTTTTACTCCCCAACTACTTAATTATATACATAAAAAATGCACTGATAGCATCTTCTATGGCTGTTAGTTTAGTGTTTAGATCAATGCTCCGATTCAAAATAAGCCTTACCTCGCTCCACTAAATGCAATCAAAGGGTGACCATGACCCAGCATTTTGAAAAATACCTTTGTGGTAAGAGGCAGCTAAATCGGCTATTCGACTGAGAAAATCCGTGGAGAAGCAATGATTTAAACCAAGCAAACCTACTAAGTGCAGCACAAACACCGAAAAATAAGCAACGATATACGGACTAGCTACTAGCCCTGAACTTCAATATTAGGTAAGTAAAATGCAAGTATTCCCCATACCGACAATGGGAGGAGACCAAAACTGCCGTAGATTTCCGTCTAACACTATAGATAGCACTTGAATTATAAACAGACGGATCTAAGACAAGTGATGTCGCCTTTAGGACAGCCACCTTAACTAACCTAACCTAAGACAAGTATCTAATGGTGTAAGAACTGAAATCTTATCGGTATCATTTTTCTTGAACCAGTCCTTAAGTTATAAGAATATCATATAACTGTAGTGCGTTTTTCAGGCACTTATGGCTATTCGTGAAGAGATCCAACTGTTAAAGGTGATTTCGCTGTCAAATTAAATATCGTTATCTAACGACGACAGTCAGGCAGCTATAAATTGTCCAAGCGCTTTCATTATTCAGTATGCAAAATTCACTAACAGAGATATAGCAGGTACCTCTAGAGTTTGGAAGGCTTGGAAGTACAGATTCTAACTGTTGGAGATATAGAATCGGAAAGAGGAAGTCTAAGGAATAATGGCCGCGTTCCAATTGCATTGTAAGTAGTTGTTCTTAAATATGAACGAGTCGATTTTGACAGTTCATGATGGCCATGCTATTTTATCTGTTGTTAAAATTCCTGTTGCTACCAAATTTATTATCAAAATCGGTGTTCTCGATGGTCCTTTTCAGTCGAATATTCACTGCTTTGTGGACAAATTCAGGTCGGCCGATTTAGTGGTCAATCAACTAAAACACGAAAGGCGACAAAGTGCCGAAAACGTAGCTGCTGGCTGTGAGAGTGTGCAGGAGAACCTGAGGCATTCAATTCTGCGTCCCGCACAACAACTCGGCCAAGATAACCAATTTCATTTGGCCACAATTGAAAGGTGATTCCAACAGGACGGCTCTACGTGCCGCAAAACTGATGCCTTAATGGACAATCTACACGATTAGAGGGCATGGTGATCTCATGCAGAGGCGACCTAAACTAGCCACCACCGAGATCGTGTGTAAGACTTCTTCTAGTGGGGTTTCTTTAAGTCGCATGTCTATGTCAATAAGCCACAAACGCTCGATGCCCTCAAAGTCAACATAACCCCAGCCATCACCCATGCCATCGCTCAAATTGAACCTGCTCCGTGCGTTAGTCATCGAAAATTGTACTGCAGTCCTGCGACTCCTGCCATCGAATTTCTTGTTTTTTGCATTTATTTTTCACGCGGATTCGCAGATAGAGAAACCGAGAGATGATTTTTATTTAAAATTTTGCGGGGAAGATCGTGTCGATGGGTAAGAAACTGGCGGTCCGCGGTCTATTTATGTAGTTTGTGCTGTAGTTTTTGGGCATGACTATGGCGTTAGAACCAAGAACCAACCAGTAGTTCTGCGGGTGTTTTAATGGCCAAATAGCCGAAAATTTCATGTGTAAGTTGGCGCTTTGAATTTGCGAAGTGGCTATTCGCACGTTCATTTTGACAGATTTTGTACTGAACTGACGTTTACCGATTTTCGGGACACGACTACGTAATCAACGTAACGTAATCATATTTTCATTAAAAACTCTTTTTAAATAAAAAACTTGGATCCAAAACGTACGGCATAATGTCCGAAAATGATTATACTGGAGTTTAGAATCCTTGCCTCGAGCGTATAGCGAGCCACATACCCCAACTTGACGCAATATAAACTTTGACATTTCGTTACGTAGTCGTGTCCAGCGTTGCCGCCGAAAATAAAAAAAGTGTGCCACTTTTTTCAGAGGAGCGTGCCCTTAGCGTGTCCAAACAAAACGTTTTTTTTCACATTCACACCGTCAAGCCAACGCCAAACCGGAACAAAAAACGAAGAAGCATTTAAGGACCATATACATGAGAGCGACCACTTCCTACGAACGAACGAATATTCGCAAGTGCTGATACTGACAGCCTGTTCACATGAAAACGTTTCTAGGTCGTGGCAGTTCGCGAATTTCAGCCATTAGTTTCTACCCGCAATGTCTAATTTGAGGTTAATTTCGTTTGCGAATAAACTTTGACAATTCGCGACAAAGGTGTTTTCGTTCACGTCAAAAAGTTTGGAATTCGAAAATTCGTTATTTAAACTGTCTATAAACTTTAATCATTAAACTTGCGAAAATTCGTTCGATCGTATGTAGGTAGTTGGTCGCTTTCATTTGAATGGTCCTTCATTTCAGGTGCCTGTCAATTCGCGGCAAACTGCCATTTCATCTTGCATTCATCTAGCTGTAAGACTGACTCTCATTTTTTTATAGCATTTATATGTTTTGCTCTTCTTTCAACTATATTTTGGTGTTTTTGCTTTTGCTTATTTCGTAAAACGTTATTTCGCGCCATGATATTTAGCAGCTTGTTTATATCGGCATGCATTTTTTTCCCACTTTCAAGAGTAAATTTTTTTTTATATGTAAAAAATTACCCATACTTTGCATAATACTCAAACTCGTACCTACTCCAAATACTACAGTGAATACAAGCAGGAGGGTTGCAGGGGCTGCTTATTTAAATGTTCATGGGGTTCTTCTAAGGAAAAATTATAAAAAGTTTAAAATTAAGAATCTTAAAAGGTTTTGCGATATGATCTGTTATTGAAATGTAATGGTGTGCTTACACTTACACTCGGTATGGTGTGCTTACACTTACACTGAGCTTTAAATATTTGAGTAAGGTAAGAGAAATGAAGAAAACGTGCCTTTTTGAATTTTTGCGTGCCACAAATAAATTTGCGTGTCCAAAAAGCACGATCGTGCCACTTCGGCAACGCTGGTCGTGTCCCGAACAACGTGCGAATAGCAATAGCCGAAAATTCCTGTTAAAAGTACCAGAAAGTTCTGCGCTCTTAAATGAAAAATGGTTAAATCTTATGCGTGTGCCAAACAATTTTGTCTAAATATTGAAATAGTTGAAGATGAAATTAAAAAAGTTTCTCAAAGGCACACAAAGACTCAGTAATAACAGAACTTTAACGGCCATATTATTCACTCACATTAATCCGGACTGAAGTTTAACAGAAGTATTAAGCCCAAGTCCATAATATTCATTTGGTAAACCCGAGAACAAACCCATTTTTTAAGCCGTGTCGACGTTGAATTTAAACTGCACTCCGTAGACCGAATTAAAACTCAATTTCATATTATTGACTATTTTTTTCTATGTCACATTTTTGCAATTCCTTTGCTCGCAGAAAATTAATGAAAGTGAAAATATTTTAAAAAGCAAGAAGATAATAAAAATGGATTTTATTAGTTTTGGCAATGGTTATGGCACCACATGTAGGTAATTACAAACTAATGAAATTCACCAAATGTTGATGTCACAAAAAATCAAATCAATTACCAATTAGTCACAAACAACAAAAAAAGAAATGTCATTGAATGTGAAATTTTGACATTACCTACGTAGGTTTAAAACGGATTTAAATCGGATTAAAAATCGGTTTAGACTATTTTAAATACGTTTTTAATCCAGCGGGTTAAATGTTTTTGAGTGAATATAATGGGCCGCAGTATTTAATAATTTATTTGATTTTCCAAATGGGTTGTTAATGACAAAAAAACCGCTAACTTTAGCAAAAATGTATTACATATTTTAATTATTTTGTTTAATTGAACTCGTAGAGCAAAAAAAGCAAAAATGAACTTGTCCAATCGTTGACAGCTGAATAGCTTGTCACCTGTCTCGTGTAACACTTAAGTGTCCGATATATTGGCCACTTAAATTTTATAATCAAATATGACGGCTATGGAACATAAATCGAATCTTGAGTGGAATTCGAGGGAGAATGGATACTTAAATGGTCACTGTGCAACTGGGCATAACTCTCATAAAGATGAAAAAAAGCGAATTGCAACTGGGTTCTAACGTCACTTTACCGCTGCCGCTAGATCTCTAGCGCCAGTGTTCCTCCATTAGGGATATTATGTGCTAGACGACTAGCGGTCAATGGAACGGGGCCATAGATATTGGTTTAAATTGTCGAAAACTACACCCTAATTATGGCCGTAAGAGTTAGCAAGACCAACAAAGTGGGTAATACTTTCAAACAAAAAAGTGACAAACGGGAGAATTTTCTTCTCATTTTTTTTCAAATGAATCAAAAAAAAAAAATTGCCAATTAGTCGAACTACATAGGTGCAAGCCCATTCAGGATGACCAAAGTCAGTCCCCCGGCAGGTTTTTATATCACGTTAAAGTCCTTCACTATTGCAGAAGCATCCCTCGTGTTCTATCTCTCCACTGTCTTTCGATGATTTTTCCTTCCAGCGAACCTCTCCAAACACAAAACAAAGTAAAATAAAAATCTTGCCAGTTGCAGCCAAACCATGTGAGACAGAACCGGTCCTTATATCCTTAGACATGCCACAAGGCTAGGAGTCTCTGCAAAAAACTTTTGTCGAAGTTGCATGAAAAATGATCAGGAAACGCATCCCAACTTATGTAACCTGCAAATATTGACAAAATACGGAAGTTAATCCAAAAGGCAATATGGCCATATCAGCAGCAGAAATAACCGTCTCTGTGTATATTATCAGGAGCGTCAGAGATCCAAGTGAATTTCTTCGAATTTTTCGAAAAATTGTTATACCGAACGTGTCTAAAAGTGCACTCTATTTATATCTATGGGTTTTTTTAGATCGACCGTTTTAAAGACACACTTTCGTTATCCAAAACAAATACGTTTGAGGAAGGTATGCCATATTCCAAACTGACACAATTCCACTTTTAATTTGATCCCCAACAGTGTTTTCAAAATCGGTCTCCAGTTAAGTACACAATTATAATGGATTTTCACTCTTTATGCAATTAGCCGGTTTTTCACTTCCTTTTTGAGATTATTTAATTTTTATTAACACCTCCACCACGCACACCTGCACAATTTGAACTACTCTATTGGAAATTATGAAACTTCGCGGTCATTAGTCGTGGTTTTGCTACCCTTTCCGCTAGCTAGACGTCATGTAAATTACAAGCTCCACAAAGTCCATAGAATAATTAAATTGGAACAAGTACGCGCACACGCGATTGCCAAACGATCATCATCACAGAAAATTACAAATAAATTGAATAACATCAATTAAATTGATTACCAAAAATATAAAATTGCAGCAATTGAGCAGAAACTTATGATTGAAGATCTTTCCCATGTTAATAGTGGCGACTGCAACGGTCTCCGGTGAACTGTGCACAAAACTAGGCTAATGTAAGCGATTGCTGCGTGCTGTCCCTTGCGATAGTGCGGACGAAGTTAGGGGCGATGCAGCCCTTATTTGCATTTCCAATTGATAGCTAGAAACACCTGCTGTTATTTCTAGAGACCGCGTAAACTTCGAGGGAGCGCTCAGGTAAGTAGATGTAAAGTACGTCCGAACCGTTCCGTTGTTGAATCTATAACTGACATCGAATGCAAGCATAGCCCATGCCTGGCTGTGTTTTCGAAAATTACTGGTGTATGCGATGATCGTGTATAGTTGGCTCTGTAGCCTATCTAGTGGAACGAGGGCACACGAACAGAATGTTGGACGACACGGGCAGGACAGAAACCCTTTGTATTTCGTTCCGACCGTACAGTTGGTGTTCTTGTGAGTTGTGTTGTGGGCGAGTTATACATCTACACTCATTCTTAATTACCACTGACGTATTTGGTGTGGATGCTGTTCTGACCTCGTGTCGTACTGACCACATGGGGTCAAATAGATTACGAGAGCCATGCCCATACCTCAAGTGATTCAGTTTGCTACGCATCTTTTGGCATCTTTACTACATATACTGGTGGGTGAGGGGCACGTTGCGTGCTTCGTAAATCGTGCGTTAACTGAACTTTCAATTTGGTAAAGCGATTAAGGGAGCAGTGTTTATATTTTTATATGTTTGCTCTGGCTTGCTGCTTTTGGGGTCGTAGCACTCTTGATGATTTTAATGGAGTCAGATAAGATAACAAAAAATGTTCACCACTGGCGCACTACTACTAGTGGTAAAGGAATAAATTGGTGAAACGAAACAGTTGACGAAGTCCACACTGTTTAATGAAATGCATTTAAGTTGGATTCAAATATGCGGAAAAATTAAAGAAGTTAGTAATTATTTATTAAAGATATGTATACGATATATGGACGGATCTCTAGCGAAGTGTTGGTGCACTACCCACACACAGCCCAGGCCCACATGTTTTCAATGATACTTTTGATTATGACACCAGGGAGGGTGGCCATGCCGAAAGTTACTCACTTTTTCTGACTGAATGGATAGAGCGTTGTCTTATTCGAAAATTCGATTGTGTTCACATAAATTATTAATCCCCAATACCATGGACGGTCGGGTTATAGGAAACACTCCATTGGAGTACTCAGACGCAACTGGTCCATTATACCAACCGGAAGCAAATCCATAGTGTTACCCATTTTATTTGAATTTCTTCGACTATCGAAGAAAGCCGAGAATGCATTTCAGCGATGAGGAGGAGCTTACAGTATCAGCACTTATACCACATCTATGCCAAAGATCTGCCACCTTATCTAAGCAAGGACAGGACAAGTTAAGTTAGTAAACAAAGACTTTATTTCAGAAACAAAAACAATTTATTTAGATAGGTACTTAGTCTAAGAATATGGCTTGGCTGAAGGCCGTCTAGCGTCTACCAGGAGACAGGACAATAGCAAAGGAAATGATCCTAATTCTGCAGTATCGTCCCCCTCTCAATAAGCGTCGCAGACAATGGTATCACTAAAGCCTACCACAAATGCAAAACACTTATGTCCTTTTCGGTTGGTCGTCCAGAACCTTCCGGAAGTAATCCGAACGCTTCTGAAAACGTTCGATTGGCACTCAACTGACAGTTCTTCTACTGAAAAGAAGAGAAATTGGCTTCTGGATTGGAATTCAGAATCGCGGAGAGTTCTTCCGGGCGGTTCTGGACGACCAAGATCTGGACGGTAAGATCGCCAATAAGCTGTCTACCATTGACGTATTAAATATGGACTGGGTGAAAAGTCAGTTCATACAAATTTTGCCCAGAAAATATAATAATATGTCGATGATGTCTACATTCTTTCTGCTGAGAGACAGCTGCAATGCCGCAAACTTCTTACTGACTTTCGCGAGCATGTATACGTTTAATCTGCCCCCTAGAGCCTTTCTTTACACATTTGTATTCGTACGAAACCTAGAAATGGTGGCCCTGAGCGCGGCTTCTGATCCCAAGAATTATCATCTGAGCCTTGCTTAGCAATCTCATTGGATTTCCCGAAATCCCAGCGTAACCTGGGGCCCTGGTAAAGAATTCTTGCATACCGAATTATTTTGGAACGGGTGACAGGGTTGAGGATTGCCTTAAGCGCAGCTTGACTGTCGCTACATAGTATTCGGCAGTCATTATAGGATAGCAGAGATCTCCGCTTAAAAAACAGAGGCATGCTTGCAAACGAGTATTAAAGCCTAGTGTTGTCGATTTTCACGAAGACCGGTTTTGACTGGATCATTGACTTATTTCGTAGCCATCCGTCAAAATTCGACTACATCTCAAACCAGGAAAATTGACTCTAAATTTGTACAACAGATAAAGTTCTGTAGTCATTGCATCAGGCGGCATATCCATGGAACTAGGGTTGTAGGATGAGTGTTGCGCAAAGTCATCGAAACTCCAGTGTGGATTATCGCACTCCGCCTGAGACGGTAGATTGCTTTTATAGTAGAACCCATGTTAAAGTTATCAAGGAGAAGGTAAATCAAGCAGAGCATCTAGAACTTTGTGCAGACGGCCGGCAGTCACATATTTTTTGGCACACCATACACACCATTTTCTTAACACGTCCCGATAACGGCCAATTAGTTGGAATTATTTCAAAGCCTGACAGTTGCGTGACCAAAATTTACCCTCATTTACTAGAAATTGGTGCACATACCGACTTTCCCACGCAGTAACAATTCAAAACTGGCTGGCGGTTTAGTATAGGTTGTTTTTGCTTTACGGAAAACCCTCTCCACCAAACAATCGACGCATAGGCTAGAAAAGGCCCTTACCTTTTTAGGAGATAAGCCCCACGTCTTAACGAAAGCTGAAAGCGCCTTGGATGTCTTCGACTTGACATGCTTTGCCCAAAGATGCTTCCTCCTAAGATATTTCGCTTCATCAAAGATCTGTATAGTGACTCCTTTTAGCACTAGCTGAGTCAGACCGCTTATAATCCTCCGTCTCGTGAAGAGAACAATCTCAGTTTTGACCGAAAACCCATTCTTAGTGCACCTTACTGCAGGTTAGCACAGACAGTCGGTAAACATGATCCGACAAAAAGTATGACAGCATCATCCGCCTATGTCTGAGCGTAGACGTTTGAACCATTTGGGTGTGCAACAGTGAGTCAAGTACCATGCACCATAACAGGGGAGGCAGTAGGACAACGAGCAGTATGTGACGGAATTTGTTTTTGTTTCATGATTTTGATGGATGCTGCAATTTGTCCCCTGTGATGTAGATATTGACAAATTATTTTGTTTTTTCTTTAATTTGGGGAAGTTGGGCTTGTATCCAAAAACCACCTCTCGGGTCTGTCAGCTACTTTCTGTGAATAAATAGTTGGCGCAACGGCTCCATACAGCACTCTATGGCTGTAGCTTCTCACGACCATTTTTGTTGGTGTGATTTTTTTGTATGTTATTTTGGAACGAATAGAAGGGACCTACAATTTAATGCTGAATAACAAACTTTCTCAGGACAATAATGCCATTGCGAGGGGCGGTGTAATTTGTATTTTTTTTCCGGGGTTGAGCCTGAGACTACACGATAAGTAATCAAGTTAACCGCCGTCCATGGTAGACAGTAGTCAAAAAAGCCTACAGCAAGATGTCAGAAGTTGCACATGTTACGACGCTGGCTGTAGCAGTAGCGCAAAACAAGCGCAACAAAACAAGAGTATATTGAACCAGAAATAGTGAAGAGAAGAAGATAATGAGTGGAAAAAGAGGGACTACGCTGTCTCGAGAGCTTAAGCCTTAAGGAGATCAAAAGATTCGGAGGTTTTATAGGTAAGCTAAGCAAATGGCTGCTGGCTTTAAGATCTTTTATCCTAACGTGGAAATTTAAAAAATTCAATATTGTCTTAATGTGTTAGCTTCTTTTTATTCCACATTTTTCCTCCTTTTTTGTACGCCTACATCCTACAATCGCTATGGTTTAACAGCGGAGGTCTTTCGCCACAAATTATCTATTATTAACTATCCCAAACATGCACCGAATTTCTCTCTGGAGCAGATAGTCCGTAGGACAAATTTTAAAGGAATGTCCGGCTGTAATCAAGGCTTTCACTCATTTTCCATGATCCGCTTATCCTTAAAAGGGCATCATGCATATTTTACACTAAGGATCAGAGAAAGTCTTGAAGCAAAAAAAAAAGAGCGCACATTTTTTGGCGTTTGACTTCTATTGCCTAGGTTTTTATACTTACCTTTTTACCTTTTTTTCAAATAAACATCCTACTTATTTCATTACACATAGGTACTACAATTGTTGTTGTTGTTGTTTAGTCAGCTGATGCGGACGTTGAAAAGAATTTTCACCGCAAGCTTGGCCTTGGCCTACATACCTTCCTTTTGGCGTATGGTTAAAGTCGTGTTCATACCAAAAATTGGTAAGACTGACTATACTCTCGCCAAAAGTTTCAGACCCATAAGTCTGTCTTCCTTCCTGCTGAAAAGCTTGGAGAGACTGGTTGAGCTGCACATGCGCAATGTTGTTCTTCGATTGCATCCTCTTTCTGAGATGCAACATGCTTATCAGCGCGGAAAATCCTGTGAAACTGCGCTTCAGAACCTCGTTGGTAGGATCGAAAGTGCTATTGATCGGAAGGAGTACCTACGCGTTGGGTATTTTCGTCGATATTGAGGGTGCATTTGATAATGCGACCTTTGATAGCATGTGCAACGCAGCCAGACATCACGGTATAGATGAAACATTGGTGTTGTGGATTAAAGCAATGCTAATGTACAGGACGTTGATTGCCGAAGCGAAGGAAGCGAATTGTGGCAAATGCGTCATGACAGGGGTAAACAGGGGCTGCCCTCAAGGTGGTGTTCTGTCTCCCCTTTTATGGTGCATGGTAGTAGACTCTCTGCTGATGACTCTCAATTTTCCTGGAACCTACACACAAGCCTACGCGGACGATGTCGCCGTTCTGTCTGTCGGTTCAGACCTAAGGACTGTCTGCTCTCGGGCGCAGAGATCCTTGGGCTTGATCGATCACTGGTGCACAATGAATGGGCTTTCAGTGAATCCTCTTAAAATTACGGTTGTTCTCTTCACGAGAAGGAGGAATCTGGTCTGACTCAACTTGTCACTATTCCGATCTCTGACGAAGTCAAATATCTGGGAGTAATCCTCGATAGAAAACTTCTTTGGTTCAAGCATGTTGAATCAAAAACCGATAAAGCGCTGTCGACTTTTTGGGCAGTGCAAAGGCGCTTTTGGCAAGACATGGGGCTTATCTCCTAAAAGGGTCCTTTGGATCTATACGGCAATGGTAAGACCACTTCTCTCATATGCATCGGTTGTGTGGTGGAACAGGCTTTCGCGGAAACGTGTTATGGCCTCTTTCGCCAAACTCCAAAGAACGGTTTGCTTTGGCTGCACAGGGGCCTTCCCTAGCACTCCGGGCTCTGCTCTAGATGCTATGATGAAGCTCCCCCCACCTTGATATTTTTAACACTTCCGTTGTCCTGCCTTCACACGCATCAGGTGGCGGATCTTTGGGGCTGACGTGGTGAGTGCCGAACATCTAAGCTCTTCATCACTGAAGCTCCTTCTCATCTTTCTTCGAAAGACGGAAAAACTAAGTACAATAAAGTAAGGTGTCTGTTTGGCTGTACAATGGACCAGTAGTTGTGTCTGAGTGCTCCATCGGATAGTAACAACCTCCGACAAAGAAAATTAAAATTTGTTTCTTATTTTAATAGGAACAACGGCTGCCAATGTGCGTACTGATGTTACACATTTTTGGATGCGAATACGTTGAATATCTAATAATTAAATCATCTAAATACCACAGTCAGATGTAAAATATTCAAATTGTCTTGCTGGCCAAAAAGTAACAGCTATCCTCACTGAAGCACAAAAACTAGAACAACGTTAGGGGAACTGATTCGTTCGCTTGCTTTGTTGTTTTTATTTATAATATTTGTATTCCGCGTCGCTGCCACCACCGATCTGCATTTGCTCATTTTGTGTTGGTGTGTTATCAATTTAGAGCACAGCCCGCAGAAAACCAAACAACAAACTGTAACAATACTAGTATCACGGACAGGTGGGCAAGCAATAATTTTTATTCTCTGCCTTCATTTGCTCATTTTAGCATTCGATGGGTATGGTGTCGGAGTGCTCTTCCCTAGGAAGGAGGAAGTTGATTTATCCAAGTGGAACCACACAAACGGTAGAGGGTAAAACATACGAAATTGCGTGTGTGCTATTCTTTTCTTTCGCAATCCAATTTTTATGAAAACCGTCTAGGCCTTCAGTTAGAAAACAAAAATACATTAAACTAGTGGAAGTGGAATGAAATTTCCAATTCCCACTTTATTTTTGATTACTATTTGCATAGATATACATATTTTTATAAAAATGAAATCAAAACAACTTGCTACGTAAATAGGTACAAAATCTACAACATTAGAAATCTAGCTCATTCGAAGTTCCGACATTTGCACAGCTGGGTTTTGTTGGCTTGGAAACAACAGCCTCTGGATCCTGTTCAGTGTTATCTTCCAATTCTAAATAAATGAGACATTGATACAAGCACAAAGGCGTGGAGAATCTATTGCTTACCTGGAGGCAGATGGAACTTCTCGATGACAAACTTCTTCCGTCGCAGTTTAAACGCCAAATCTGAGTGTTGGATTAGGGCTAGGGAATTAATAGCCGACATCTTTCTAAAATGCAGCAAACCATTGTACTCTTTGAATGCAGGATTTGTTTCACGGTCCGACCCAGCGAAAGACTCTAATTCAATAGCATAGTCGACAAGGTTTCGTATTTTTGGCACAAGTGTTTCATCCTGCAATGTTAAAAAAGGTGAAAATAAGAAATTTAATTGTAAGTATTGCAAAGGCTTTTCTTCGCATCAATAAATAAATTCCAGCTGCAGTTTAAGTAGCAGAACATGCACACGTTAAAAATGAAAGTGAAAACTAGTTGATAGTGAGAGTGCTTGCTTTTTGGAAAATGTACTTTTAACTCGGAATGCTGTTCTTTTTGGAAAAAATCTGCTTTGCCTAAAGTAGGCCTAACTGCGGTTGTTCATTAGGTCATGGTCACGCTGTAGAAACGTAGTGTGTTTTTGACTTTTATTTCATTTATTAGCATTATCTACGGAAACTAAGTACTTGTACTTCAACTAGAAGGAAAGCGTATTCACTTTGCCTCATGCAGGGTAATAACACGCGTACAAATCGAATAGGCAAACGTGGACTGGATGTGCTAATGGCACGAGCAAGAAGAAATAACAAGAGAAACTTGACAGTCCATAACGATGTACTACTCCACGAAGAACGATTTTGCAGTCAGTGAAACAAACCGGCCACGGTTGCTAGATGGCACGCATTCGGCAGGAGATTCCCATTTAATGTCCAGCCCAGTCCTGCATAATACAGATTACTGCACCAAGGAAAAGAAATAAAATGCAACGGAAATTATTAATGAATCCAGGCATTTCAATTGCTGTCTGCAACCTATTGTAAAAGGATAGTTTGTCTGCATTCCTTGTTTTTTTTTTGACAGTAGGCCCAGCCTTTGGCGTTTACAAGGCTCAAGAAAAATTAGTTTCTGATAATGTTAGCGGAGGTTTCCTATTCGCAACCTGAAGATTGATGTAGTACCTGCGTTACGAATTCCCCTACACTGTTGGTTTATGCTATTTATCTTGCCTTACTGAAGACAAACAGATTTTTATCTAGGTTTGCAATGCATCAGTTTGAGCGTCGTCCGTTTAGAAGTACTTGACGGTCCTAGCGCTGAATAAAATAGTATTTTGTACCGTCAAGTGTTTTTTTTTTTTTTGTCGGTAGTTGCTACTATCCGATGGAGCACTCAGACACAACTACTGGTCCACTGTACTGCCAAACAGACACCTTACTTTATTGTACTTAGTTTCCCGTCTTTCGAAAAAAGATGAGAAGGAGCTTCATTGATAAAGTGGAAGTGGACAACTGCAGAGGAAGAGAAAGCTGTATCGTCGTCCTTTCCACAAGCAGGACAGATGGTGGTGTCGTTCAAGCCCAATACATTTAAGTGTTTGGCAAAAGTTTGGTGGCCCGAAAGGACGCCTACAAGCAGTCTGCAGTCGATTCTCCTGAGAGACAGAACGAAAGACGCGGACCTTTTGCAGATGTCCGGACGCAGTCGTTTGGTCTGTCTACAGTTTTACACCCAGCACAGTCACGCCACCGACACTCGTGTTCACGAGAAACCCAAGTATCAATGGATGACCTAACCACAGATGCAGGCAGACCCAACGCAGATTCAGGTCCTGAGAAAGCTTCTTCTGAACCCAGTCTGTCAAGCTCATCCGCGATCTCATTTCCCCGGATACCAGTGTGACCTGGGACCCAAACAAGTTTGACCGTGTTCAGTCTACCAACCAAGTTCAGAAAAAGCTTGAGTTCGAGCACTAACTTGGACGAGGTAAGAGGGTTGAGCAGCGCTTTTAGTGCAGCTTGGCTATCACTGCAAACGCATATGCTTCTAGCCCTCCACCTGTTTGTCACAATATAGCGCATAGCCATAATGATAGCGAAAATCTCCGCCTGGAAGACAGTTGCATGGTTACCTAAGGGGTTTTGTAGTCTAATGTTCTCGCTTTCCACGAAGACTCCAGAACCAGACCCCTATCCGGTTTTAGAGCCATCCGTGAATACACGATGGCATTTTTTCCCTGGCTCAGTGTCTGACCGATGCCATTCCGTTGCCTGAGGAAAGTTGACGTGGTAGTTTTGTCGCAGTGTCAAGTGGTGTTGAGTATGGCAGAAGGGTCGATGCAACACGGATGGGACACACAAGTCATGATGCAACTTTCTCAAATTTCTCTGTTTTAAGATTTGGCTTTGGTGGACTTATCTTTTCAACAGAAAATTAGCCGACGATATTATGTATTATTCAGTCAGTCAAAGCAACCAGTGTCACTTTCACTTTACATAAAGATGCTACATAGTTGCATCCAATTTTACCAATTACAGTCTAGTACTTACATGTTTAGCAATCAAATGCATCGGCATCGTCAAGAAGCAGGCACACTTTATATTCTGCACCATGGCGCGCAAAATAGTGAGGAACTTCAGCAAATCTTGTCCAAAATTCTCATCATACCACAGTGGTGATCCTAACGATGGAATGCATATGCGATAGAATTGGACGAATCGGAGTTTCCTTGCTAGAGCATTGATTAAATGCTGGAAATATTTGTTGGTGAAAAACGTCGTCGTTGGCTGCCCTGTAATGATATTCTCGACTTCGTCCTCTCCATCATTCTCCTCGTCCTTGGTATACTCCTCATAGGAATTCGTGTCCTCCTCTTCAGTACCATCCCATAAAACCTTTGTGACACTTTCAATCTCCTTGCCGGTCATATAGTTCAGCAAGTTGAACTGGTGGTTACATTCTCCAGAGGTATTTTCTACATTTAAATATGGCAAATCGTTATATCGCCATGCGATTCGTAAACTAGTCGTATCCATAGACAATTGTTCGAATTCTGCCGGATCAGGCGTATCGAAAAATATATCTGAGAACACGGGCTTGGGTAGTTTTGTTAAAATTTCCTCCGGACTCTCATCCAGACAGCCGAGGAAGATTTGCTGATCTTTGATGACACCTTCGGCGAGGAAATATTTACAAAGAACTTTGGAGTAGATGCAGTGTTTGTCTTCCTCTATAATGAAATTATCAGTCACAACAAATGACGTATTAAAATGCTTCAGTGCAATTGAAACTTACCAATTAAGATTATAGAATTCATTGGCACACCGCCGCCTTATTTCGCAAAGAAAAAAATTACAAGACATTAATCTGTTCGTATTTATTAACGCAAAGCTGTAAAAACTCACCAAGAAGCTCATCCAATGCAGGATTGCCACTGCTGGTGATTATTTGACCAGTTTGTGGGCTGGTTTTTGTGCCTTTGATATAGGGCCGTAATAATTTTCGACGAAAGCTACTCATCCTCTAGGACTTATTTTTAAATGTTTGTTATTTTTAAGTTAACACTGTTAACAAAAATCTTGTAATCAAATGAAAAGCGGGAGAAAATTTGAAAGACTTTATAAAATGAAAATAACACAAAGGGATTAGCCAAATGTGGCCGATAAAAAGCGTTTGCGTTCGCGAAATGATAAACGTCAAACGGTTGAATGTGTACAGTGCATGACAACACGAGTACGAGTGCACTGACAGATCAGCTGATTCAAGAAATCGCTGGATGTGGATTCGAGAATCGATGTTATTTCAGGGTTACCGTTGATCAATTTAAAAACTTCGTTATTCAGAATTTTATAGAATGTTCCCAATTGGCAAAAAATGTCATTTTCTTATTGGAATTAGGTTCATTTGAGAGAAACTTTTATGAATATTTCATTGAACATCTACCTACCACAGCAAAGTAAAGTAAAGTAGAACTTTCAGCGCGTAATTAATGTGATGTGTCTTACGTTTAATACTTATATTTACACCCCGACTTTTTAGGAGATAATTTTTCTCATAATGCTTATCATGAGATGAAATATCTTGTGTAGTCACTCTATTTAATCGTATGATTGGATGTCAGCGATCTCTCTCTGCGATATTGCCTCGACATGGATGTCTGACATGAATTAGACAGAAATTTGTTCTTTTATTGCTTTTCGCCTGGAAAAATGTAATTTTTTGTCTCATTTTAGTGTCTTCTCATGCCAGTGTGATAGTCTGTGGCGAAGGTAGTGTTTATTTTTGTGGTTTTTATTAATTAACAAATGGGGAGTAAAAATATTTCTCGGGAAAAAAAAAAACCAAAGTAAATAATAGGGGTATGCAACGTCGTAAACTCGTCGTAAACGTCGTAAGTTTACGACTTGGTAAATGAACTGTATAATTTGTATGGAAAATCATTTACGGCGAGATGGTAAACTTACTACGCGAATTTGTGTGGAAAACCGAGATGGTAAACTTACGACGACGTGATTGTGATTGTATTTAATTATCCTACACTTGGAATAGTAAAATGTGCAATTTTCTCTTTATATTTGCATCAAAAGTGGTTTGTTCGTATTTTGTCTATTCTTTCGTTCCGTCTCATGTGAAACTGCTAATTGGTTTACCACCACTTACCACAAACAGCAATTGGGGCCTTCATGAAACGTTTGTTTGACAAAAAACAAACAAACCATTTGCGTAAAATGGTAAGTTTACGACGTTGCATTGCATGAATACCCTTAATAACTTTTTCAAAAAATATATTACGCCCTTAAAATGTGTCAACAAAGCAAACAGCCGAATGGTTAATTTTTTGTGTTTCGATCCTTATTCAAATTATTTCGAACGTTCTATAACAGATGGCACTCAAAAAAAATCGCTCGTATTGCTCGATGACATTTGAGTGTTTTCGTTTCTCTCTGCCAGAATCCAGGCAGATATGGCTTTTAATTATGGGGACTAAAGCAAAGCGAGGTATATGGTCTTGTCAGAATGGCACAATCTTAGCAACGCGCCCGGCGTTTATATATCCAATAGCAAGTTGGCTTTGAATCTCATCCGCCGGTTTGGCATTACATTTTACTTATTTTGTTTTATTGCGTAGTATCAATCGTCGCCGGAACTAGGAATCGTTGCAGTTCTTTAGAAATAGTTTTGTCTCACCGCTTTGAGGTTTTTCTTAAATTACAATTAATATAAATCAATTTTATTAATACATTCTTATGTCCAAGACACATGTGCAGAAATTCTGAACGCATCACTGCAAGCAGTTCTGCAGATGAAACAGATGTGCAGAATTCAATTTGCATCGGTTGCTGTCAATGCGGGAAAAAAATCGAGAGTGCAACACAGACGACAAATAATTCCCGTCTTGCTTTTCCTCGTATGCATCAGTAGCTGAATTTGGAAATTCGATGCTGCCAAGTCTATTTAATTTAATTCACTGCGTTGCTATGCAGCTGCGGTGAGTGCAGAATTTACATTTGTATCACCACATAACCGCGTCTCCACGAGCAATATTTCATAGAACGCCATATAGTATGCTATGAAAATTGCTCGTGGAGACCACAAATAGTATTCTATGAAAAATGGTATTCTATCTATTGCTCAGCTCATAGCTTGCTATCGATAGTATTCTATGGGGTGTACATTTTTGTTGTGACGCATGTGTTTTCGTGGGATGGCTATGGAAATAGTAAGCTATGAAATGCCCACTCTACATTTCATTGCATACCATCATTCTTTCTTTCTATGAGAAATGACAGATGGCAAGCTATGAAATATTGCTCGTGGAGACGCGGTGTAGGAACATGTGTAGTATAATCTTGCTGCACAATGAATTCTGCACGTGTGTTTTGGACATTTTATTGACGCTAAGAATATGGCATGCCTGAACTGACAAAAGAACTAAAAATAATAAAATTACCTACGCCACCAAGACATTGGCCGTATTCTCAAATCTAGTTATCGTAAGTCGACTTGAATAATCTGGACTTATATTTACTCGAACGCAAAAACTAACTTGAACTGTCGGTATGTCACTTATTGACAATTGTATTTTTTTTCTCCTGGGTTCTGAGTTTCTGATTTGTGCTCTATGGTCTATACGATAGGGCAACCGAAATACGCGTTAAGTGAAAAAAAAATGTTTACGTGACAGTTTCAGCCCAATGAAAACACAGAAACATTAAGTTAGAGAGCTGTCGCTGTCAGACTTATTAAACTAGATTCCTGAACGCGCTCATTACCACTCAGTTTTTTTTTAGATTTGGCTTGCCTACCTTGTAGTTGTGCTTGTGCGCACTGCGTTATGCTGCTAACACAACAGAATGATTAAGGACTTGGGTTAATATGGTTTGTTTATGAGATAATGTGAGCCGCGGATAAAACCATATAAAACCGTTATTATGTTCCCCTTTGATCTTCCGAGATGGCGCTGATGCCATTATTACCGTTTAGATGAAATGCGGTTTTTTTGATTTTGAAGAAATTCAAATTGCATTCTTGTGCTGACAAGGATTTGTGCGGTGGCAAGTTAGAGCAGCCACTTATAACTGAAAATAAAAAAAAATATAGCTATATATTATAATACTATATTTTTTATTTAAAACAAATTTCTAAAAAAATAAAACACATCCTTCACCAATTCGTAGCGTTAGATACCTACTCAAAATGCATAAATTCTTTTCAAGGACACTGACCACTTAGCTAGTTTATAAAAGGAAAATGTGCAATAATACATACCCGGTTGGTTCATGCTATCCTTGTTGCTCCCAAAGAAATGTATACATAAATCACTTGAGCGTATGCAATCCGTTGATATCCTTTTTTGAAATTCCCTTTCCAAAAACATAAAATCGACCGTATATACGAAACGATACTGTCCCGAAGACAATGGCATAGTGCAAAAGGATAACGGACAACAAAAAAAGGGATGCAATACAATGCAATGCACAGCAGGATACAATCGATTTTGTGCATATGGACACTGGTCACTGGATCCTTTTGTTACGTTTTTCCATCGTCCTCCCTTTTTTTTTTGCCCGCCAAGTAACTGCCTGCGACAATAGCATCATAGATTATATTGCGCAAAGGGTAATAATAATACGCAATGTGTCTTCGATCCTTCTGCTGGTGGCATGATGTTATAGGTAATCGTCCTTTTCCGCCTTCATCACATTTTCTTTCAATTTGTAGATGATGCTAAAGGAAACCTTCGAAAGACAGTTCCTAATTCCAGGTTTCGTGCTTGCGTTTGCAATTAGTGAATCGGTTTGATGTGGCGCGCAGACTATCTCCTTTGGAGGAACTAGGAACACAAATTCCAACTCTTATTTCCCCTTTATTCAATTTAAGTCATGCTGCGGAGGGTACTCTCATAATTCTACATCAATGGGGTGGACATAGTATGCGTGTCTCTAATTACAGCGGTGAAAGATGTTTGATTTCGGAAACGCTGAAAGTAACATTACGTATACCTAGCCAATCAATGCGGTGAAAGGATAAATGACCGGGTTCAATAGATGGATTGGTTTGCTTGCAGGTCCTTTTCATTGTTTTCCTAAGAAAACGATTGTAATTATCCTTTCGGCATGAGGAACGTTGAGCGTTGGAGGAGGAACCATTAGTTCCGAAAGGGATTTCTGATTTCCTACCAAAACGTGGGTGGTGCGCAATGTGCTGGATGAGAAGTTCCTGATGTGGTAACATGTAATTATGAACCAGGTTTTTTGCAAATTGTGTTTTTATGTTGTTTTAATTAAATGGTCACGGCTGGGGGTCAGAATCGGAAAAACCAAAAATTCCGAAAATCCAAAATCGCGAAATCCCAGATTGAGTGTTCAGGCATAGATTAGGCCCGTTGCGATATCACAGGATCTAAAGAATGATGTCACAACTATCCGTCGAACCAAACAGGAGCTTAAAATAAAGCGCTTGAATCGGCTGATGCTTGTTTTAGAGGGTTGTTCGCCAACATTGTCAAATAAGAGTATACATAATTCTTCATGATGTAATGTTATGTACAGTCTTCTTCGAGTTTAGAGCTGCTAACCAGGTTTATAGAAGATGAATGCATGCTCATCGTCCCTATGATGCAGTATGACACCTTATGAGGTGCTTATGAAATACCTACAACTTTAGGCTTATCAGACTTTTGGCGCCTGGCACCAGCGATATGGAGTATGTTAGCAGCGTTTATCGAGAGGCATGTATAGGTTCTCCTTCTCCGGTGAGACATCTATTTATAGTTCCTCGGCCGTGCCCGTTGTGGCCCTTTGGCCCGGCAAACAAATGCGGTAAATTTTGAATAGTTCCGACACCTCGTTGAGAGATAATCGTAAATTACGGGCAGTTTTGGAATTGAAGGTTACCGAATCTATGGGTAAAATTATAGTGCGGATATTACATTCTACTACAGGGCCCAGCTTTATCGCAGTGATTAGGAAGGTGGAAGTAGATCTTAAAGTTTATATATTGGGAGAAAGCACCTCTCCTTCACTGCTATTTTGGTTTTATCTATGTATATC